>OX328128.1:20381574-21009543 GCA_946811695.1 Gonocerus acuteangulatus
TTTTTCAACCTGCCGATAAATTCTCTACTACTGGTGTTAGGGGAAAGAAATTCGAATGAAATGGTACCAATGAATCTAGTTATTTCCCACGTATTTCTGACCTTTATTTATTTTTTATATATGGCGCAGGTCAAAAGAATAGTACTCCATTTTCTATGTACTATTTTATTGTTAGCACGCCCTACATGTTTCGTGGTCTTTATGCCACCTCCTCAGGGGCCATTACATCCTAAAACTTTTTAACAAATATTTAATAAAACATTTTTCATTTTTGTAAATCCAATAATTCCTTGTCATTAATATATTATAAACAGAATAAAATTACATTTCCTATACTAAATCCAAACCCTAAATCTATTGTTAAAATATAATAAAAATATTCCATTCTACATACCCCATATATAGCTCGCCACCCGTATTACGACTGAGGCTAGCTAAATCGCCTGTGTCGAGAGGCTTAGTAATCTTCTGATTAGGATAAGTTCTATAAAGGTCTGTACTATGTTTTTTTTTTCTATGGATTGTTCACTATCTTCTAATGTTATTGTAAAATATTTTATTAAAAAATTTAATTTCTGTCTGCTTATTTACCGAGTTCCTATTTTTTATAATGCGGATATTTTCCTTTATTTTTCGCTTAATGTTGTTTCTGTCCCTGTCAACTATTGCTATGTCGTCCAAGTCAAATGTATGTCCGTTCTTAAATGCGTGGTCCGTTAGAGCTGTTCCTGTCCTTGTCAACTATTGCTATGTCGTCCAAGTCAAATGTATGTCCGTTCTTAAATGCGTGGTCCGTTAGAGCTGTTTCTGTCCTTGTCAACTATTGCTATGTCGTCCAAGTCAAATGTACGTCCGTTCTTAAATGCGTGGTCCGTTAGAGCTGTTTCTGACCTTGTCAACTATTGCTATGTCGCCCTAGTCAAATGTATGTCCGTTCTTAAATGCGTGGTCCGTTAGAGCTGTTTCTGACCTTGTCAACTATTGCTATGTCGCCCTAGTCAAATGTATGTCCATTCTTAAATGCCTGGTCCGTTAGAGCTGTTTCTGTCCTTGTCAACTATTGCTATGTCGTCCAAGTCAAATGTATGTCCGTTCTTAAATGCGTGGTCCGTTAGAGCTGTTTCTGTCCTTGTCAACTATTGCTATGTCGTCCAAGTCAAATGTACGTCCGTTCTTAAATGCGTGGTCCGTTAGAGCTGTTTCTGTCCTTGTCAACTATTGCTATGTCGCCCTAGTCAAATGTATGTCCGTTCTTAAATGCGTGGTCCGTTAGAGCTGTTTCTGTCCTTGTCAACTATTGCTATGTCGTCCAAGTCAAATGTATGTCCGTTCTTAAATGCGTGGTCCGTTAGAGCTGTTTTATTTGATTTCTCGTCTATATTTTTTGCATGTTGCTTAATTTTTTTTTTTTAGTATTTGTGATGATTCGCCTATGTAGCATTTGTTACAATCTTTACACTTAACCTTATATACATTATATTTTGAATTTATTTTATTTATTTGGTCCTTAATTTTGACCTGCGCCATACATAAAAAATAAATGAATCTAGTTGTTTGCATCATAGGAATATGAAGATTCGTTTGGGTCCATCTCCAATAATCAGAGTTTTTAGCCCCAGCGCCTCCGTGAAGCATCTCTGACCAAACACATAACGTAATTCTACATATCAACCAAGGAATCGCTCAAAATCAGGCTATCAGGTGCTCTTTTTTTATGTACCATAGAGTTTTCTATTGAGTCTATACCAGTGCACGGTATATTTTTATATATTGCTTGAAAATTGAAGTGGACCACTCATTAAAACTTAGATAAAACTCTTTTAGCGCGGTTCCTCCCTCCCTCCATATTTTAACTACATTTCTTGTTGTTTTTTTATATCTTTGTTTTTGCAATAAGTTACTTATCCGTTGTTATTAGTATTTGTTTACCAAAAAACCTGATTAGGACCTCCTCGACTTTGAATAAATGCTTCACTTCGGTGGTGCATGCTTCTTATTAAGCTCAATATGTATAGTTGGGGTAAAGCAGCACATTCCTCAAAGGAAATAATTTTTACAAAACCCAAGTGGAAACTAATAAAAATTTCCTTGTGGGACAAAATATAATAAGCAGCTCAGGTCTTAGTAGAGAAAAGGAGACTTTGTTTTTGTTTTTATCTCTTAACATCTTGGAAGTTTTGTTAAAATAGTTTATTTAAAACGGAGGAAAGCCGCATATGAATCAAGTAAATAAAATTATGGTGTTAGGTTAGCTCAATGGTAGAACGCTGGACCAATATGCTGGAGAACCTGAGTTCAAATCCCGAGCAAGCTTTGTCTTCAATCTTCTAATGTCTTCGTTCATGGGTTGGATTCGGCCTCCCTGTCCGCCACTGGGCTAACCCAGCCTTTAAATAATTTATTAATGGGTACTTCGGTGCGAATGACCCTATCAGTCGAAGCAGCAAAGGGAAAAATCAGGCGGCCAGAGCATAGTACTGACCAAACTATCACCCTAGTGTGCTTGGGGGAGGGACGGGGCGGAGGTACCTTAAAAACCTCCCACCCGTCCCAATAGAACCATTCCGTCCAATGCAGGGTAAAAAAAATCATCAAAGAATGATTGAAGCTATTTATTCTTCAAGTGAAGAGGCGTTCCTCCGATGATTGTTGCCTGCGGGAACTTCTTATCATAACTAAAAGTCAGTTTTCCCTGGGAATCTTCGAGTCGGCCTTCCCATAACTCTATTATCTACAATCTTATTGATGGCGTTTTACATAAATATGCACCAGCTGTAATCTCTCATCACTAGACCTGCTCTTAATATTTCAACTTATATTTGAAGTTGTTCATTTTTCCTCTGCCACTTTCGGCAATCTCAAGAAATTCTTCAAACGTGTTTTCTTCGCAATTATTTTACAAGATGTACTATTCAAAAAGCTGTATTTCTGGAATTTTTGTTTTGCACATTCCAAAATACCCAATAAAAATATTTAAGTAGAAGACTGCTTATTTTTTGCTTTTAAATGTCAGTTTATTTATATACTGGTGCCGTTGAACTAATAATTTTATAAAAGGAAGAAATGAGAATTCATAATGAGAAGCAAATAGTCAGATGTCAAAATGATAATAAATCATACAATAAGTTGTGTTTCGAATAAGGCAAACAGTCCGAGTTTCAAAAACATCTACAATTCGTCATGCTCTTCAGCAATAAATGCCTCGGGTATGGAGGAAGGTGACCATTAGGTAAATATGGAATACAAATTAAGGTAATAAGCTGAATACAAAATTCACTTGATTCTATAGTAAGTAAAGTTGATTTCAATTCTTAGACAATTTTTGTAATGTGCCCAGCATGTTTCATGACTTTCAGGTAACACTTTATTTGCTTATTACAAAATACCAGGTCATTCAAAAAGTCCTGTCGTTTTTTGGGGGGAAATTATAAATAAATAAATATTTTCAAATAATCACCTTTATTCATCAAAATATCCACCGTTACAGTCGGTAACCTTCTCCCAACGAGATGGTAAAGCCCAAATTCCTTCCTTAAAAAACTGTTGATTTTTACTGCAAAAATAAGTGGTCAGTTCGTGAATTAGGTTGTCACGGTCTTGAAAACATTTCTGTCTCAGATTGTTGTCGAGATCTCTGAATAGGTGATAATCAGTGGGTGACAGGTCAGGGGAATATGGTGGGTGAGGCAAAACTTCCCAGCCTATTTCTGTCAATTTTTCAAATTTCTGTCAATTTTTCAAATTTCTGTCAAAATTTGACAGAAATAGGCTGGGAAGTTTTGCCTCACCCACCATATTCCCCTGACCTGTCACCCACTGATTATCACCTATTCAGAGATCTCGACAACAATCTGAGACAGAAATGTTTTCAAGACCGTGACAACCTAATTCACGAACTGACCACTTATTTTTGCAGTAAAAATCAACAGTTTTTTAAGGAAGGAATTTGGGCTTTACCATCTCGTTGGGAGAAGGTTACCGACTGTAACGGTGGATATTTTGATGAATAAAGGTGATTATTTGAAAATATTTATTTATTTATAATTTCCCCCCAAAAAACGACAGGACTTTTTGAATGACCTGGTATATCTCAGAGCGTAAAGGTAGCTAAAACTTTTAAAACAAAAGTCCGACTCGCAGGAACTGCGTCATCTTAGCGCGGTTACATATCGAAGAGATGGAATAGATTAGCATCACAAATCACAGGAAACTGACAGTAGCCAACTTACACAGAAGCGGATAATTCTTAATCTGTATAAGTCAATACAATTATGTACTGAAAACGTACTTACTCTTTGACTACTGCTGAAAAGGCTCTATTATAAACAACCAAAAATTCGTTGTCATTTTAAATATCTTGTTTTATTAGCAAATTCGTTTTACTGTTATAACCAACTGTAAATATGTGCTTCATGGCGAATAAAATTCCATTCTGTCGTGGGTTAAATCTTTCTATAAAATAAGAAATAACGGTTACTTCAGTTTGAAGCAATGAGGTTATATAGATGGAGAATTCAAAACAACCTACGTCATCATGATTAGCCACTGCCATCTTGATTACCACAGCCACTCCAAACTTATTATGAATACCTTAGACCGTTTCTTAGCTTATTTTACTACAATAATAATTTTACTGATAAATGCAATTTAAAAGTAGAAACAACCAATTAAAAAGTGAGATAAAGAAAGAGAAAAACCATTTTCAAACAACAAAACAAACACTTTTTAAGTTTTAAGCGCTTATATCTCTGATTGACGTTGCCCCATCGAATATTGCTTCAGAACCTTTCTTGTAGAGAATTTAGTAAGCATTCGAATGGTCACCTTCCACTTAGCACGATTTCATTCGTTTTCTTATGTCAAGAAACGTATAAAACAAGTACCTGCAAGCATATAAACTCAAAAACGTAAGCGTTACGATTTTTTTTTTGCGCGAGTTTCGCCCCGAACACTATCTTCTAGTGGGCGGATTCTGCTGGTTAACGAACTTGACCTTTCAAATTGGACGACAGATTTTTGTGCCAAATTTCGTTAAAATCGGACCATTTTTGAGCTTCTAGAGCGCGAACAGACAAGCATATATATATATATATATATATATATATATATATATATATATATATATATATACATATACACGAATTTGGGCCACATATATTTTCGTGATCTATAGGGTCTGAAACGTGAAAGTTTCTAGTCGGCACCTCCGGATTGCGTCATGAGGTCAACCTCATAAGCGGGTTCTCCCTATGGAGATAGGGAGTAACCGTGCTAAAAATAAATTCCAAAAGTACATTTCTCTGCTGGGGTTATTAAAGGATCACACAAACTTTCAATAATTACTTATGATTATTTTGTTTTGTTACTTGCGCCGGGGTGTATACAGATAACCACCGTATTATAATGCTAGCAAGTGGTTTTCACAGACGGTCACCCCCTCAAGTACTGGCAAAACCCGACGTTACTTTACTTAACGTGATCAACGTTAGCCAATGTATGCAACGTGGTAAGGACGTTGACCAATTTATTTTTCTTTTGTATGTGTTTAACGGCGTATCAACATTTGGACTATTAACTTCGGGCTATCTAAAGGTTGCCGCCCTTTTATAATGTCAACAGCACGTGGTCGGTCACCCATTCAGGCACTGACCACGCCCGAAGTTGCTTAACTTCGGTGATCTACGGGAACCGGTGCATTCAAAGTGGCTATGGCCATTGGCCACTTTAATTATAAACACAAGAGAAAATCAACGAAAGAAAGTATAGGGATTTTCATAATTAGAAACGATTGTTTATCAAAGAAATATAGTTCAAATTTACGCTTTATATATAATTTATTATGTACATGTATTACCTTATGTTTCACGATCTTTAGATGTTCAGGCATCTAAAGATATGTACATGCATCATCAGGGTTTCGTGACATTTTCATGATTTCGTCGATACAAATGCAAAATAACGAATGTGAAAATCGCCACTTTCAAGAGTGAAAATTCTTTCATTTATTACTTTGCTTTTGGGCAGTCAAATAGTAGGCAGATTCGACCTTTTGACAGTGGTTACATCCTCCTTTCACTGTGTGAACTTAGATTCGAGAGTATGCCATCCATCAGTCCAACAGCAATCAGTAAAGATTTAAAATGAAAAATGCGTCTTTTCACATTCGATATTTTGAATTTGTATCGACGATTTGAAAAGCAAATGTCATTCCCTTTTAAAAGAAAATCATTTCACTTAAAAAGAAAAGACCTTAAATATTAGCCTAAAATTATTTGTAACCTTACACGAATTACCATGATATCTACAAACTTATAATTTTTATATATATTTAAAAGCGAAGAAACGATGATACTATAAATTTTAGAACGACTATGGAATTACCAGCCTCAACAATTGAACAATGGTAGCGAAATTCTAATTTCTAAAAATATTTTTTTATATTTATATTTGTTTATTTACAGAATATTACAATCTACAATTTTGTATTCTGCAATTTTGATACTGGTTACTTGCTGACGCCTCAGGTGCCACCAGTTGTCAACCGAATACCTTCCTTGTTGGAAGGATTCTAGGATGACCTGGAGTTACCTTGCACCATCCAACCACACCCTGCGACTAGCAGGGAGGATTGGAGGCGAATGAGGCGTGGCCTGTGATTTCATAAACAGAGAAAATATCTATCGATATCACTCTCAATAATATAATTAAACTGATTTTTGATCACTCCACGACACTTCACTACCTAAGCAGATCCCGGGGCCACTTCCTATTGAGAAGTCTTGGTGGAGAGGAAGGATGATTGGTGCTGGATAAGGATTGGGCTATAGGATTAGGATCATTGATTAATTTACTATGGAAAGATGAGAAGCGGCTAGGGATTATATCTTGGACAAAAGGGATATTTAGTTCATTATGGAGGGTGCGATTCGAAACATAATAAGGAGCATTGACTATGGTACGTAGGACTTTGGATTGAAATTTTTGGATTCGGTGGATGTTCGAATGCTTGGCTGTCGCCCAGAGTTCTATTCCGTATGTACATATAGGTTTTATTAGTGAGTCTAAAAATATTAGTACCAACTAAATATTTATTGTCAAAGAATATAATTTAGTTAATAATTAACTAGATTATTAATTATTAATTTGTACAGAATTTCTATATTTAAGAGTGTATGCATGTAAATAATGGATAATTGATGTTTAAATGCTAAAACAAAGGAATCTAACAAGGAGTAAGGGGGTGGGAGAGGCAGATAAAATTGCGCCACCATACGAAAACAATTACGAATGCGCGGAAGTCCGCGCATTAAAACCATTTGTATTGGTTTCAAAATTCATGACTTTTTCGTGATAATCGTGCCCTATTTTCATTTTCATGACTTTTTCGTGCACTAGACACTCTGATGATCTAAATTATATATTGCTAACGTTGTGTAACACTCATGTTCTTAAAGATCCATATTCAATACTCGGTGGAAGATTTGTCTTCTTGGCGCTGTTTCTGGCGAGAGATCGGCGCTCCTTACCCGCCAACCCTGCCTTTAATGGACTCCCTGTATAGGGGAAAATCAGGTGGCAAAGCATGGAACTGAACACAGATTCTGTCTACTGTGTCGTGTGGTCAAAAATTAGATACCCCTTCAGTATCTGCCACTCTGGGCGGTTATGGAACTGATTTTTTTTTAACATATTTATCGCCCTGACTGATCTAAGCGTGGTTTGAGGAAGATGCACAAGGTAAGGAAGTCACACTGGCTGCTTCTGGAAAGTTGATGGCGTAATTATTGTCGAAGCCTTGTGGTTACCTATGGAGAGACAATTTTCGTCTTATCAACCAGATCTAGAAGTTAAATCACCTTTATTACACAGGCACATATGCACACACACAAAACAGTTCGGCCTCAGAGAGCAGACCACGTTTACTATATGTTTTTTGGGTCGCTGCACCTCTTGGTTTAAGTCTAACCTTCCAAAACTCATAATTTAGGAAATCTTAAATTATGATATTTTTTTCAAGCCGTTCACCAAAATATAAGACTGTTTATTGTATACCATCTTTTAGTCCTTACAAAAACAAATCAATTGAGACTTCAGCGTACTCCATTGGCCCATTGGCCCCAAGTTACAGCCCTTGTAATGTATGACTTGTCTCAAATTTTGAGCCAAGTTACAGCCCTTGTAATGTATGACTTGTCTCAATATTTTGAGCCAAGTTACAGCCCTTGTAATGTATGACTTGTCTCAATATTTTGAGCCAAGTTACAGCCCTTGTAATGTATGACTTGTCTCAATATTTTGAGCCAAGTTACAGCCCTTGTAATGTATGACTTGTCTCAATATTTTGAGCCAAGTTACAGCCCTTGTAATGTATGACTTGTCTCAATATTTTGAGCCAAGTTACAGCCCTTGTAATGTATGACTTGTCTCAATATTTTGAGCCAAGTTACAGCCCTTGTAATGTATGACTACTCTCAATATTTTACTTAAATTAAGTGGGGTTTTACTTAAATTAGAGTATTTTTTTTTTTTTTTTTTTTTATGTAAACAATCAGTGAGTGTTTAAACAAAAATTGAGCAAATATCATCGGAGGTGATTATTAAACTGACGCAATCCATATAATCCTAAAATACAACCCTACAAAAAATCTCCATATCTTTGATTTGAGCTATGTATCAATTGGAATAAATTAAATAAACGTCTAGAATAAATTAATTAAGCTTTCATTATTTAACTATTCTTTTTTATAAAGGACCCCGCCCTTTCCTAATGGAAAATGGCTTTCGGTCAAATTGAACGAAACTATACTCGTTGGATAGAGAAAGTATTTCTGAACAAAAGTCTCCATGGGCACAAAACCAAAAAGTTAGAACTTTTGGTACTTTTGGGTATCCGAAGTTTTCCATTTTTGATTTTTGCAAAATCTCGAGATCTCTGGTTGAAAGGTTTCCCAAGCCATTTGGCCAGTAAAAAAAATACCTATCAATTATTTTTCGAAGACCTTTCGAACGACACCACATTTGACACTCCTACCCCCCCCCCCCCCCCTCCACCCACGGGAGTGGGGGGGGAGCTTTTTTTTGTAATTATCGTCTATCCATTATCATTTGAAGATCTTTTCGAAGGCAATACACTGAAACCTTGCCTCACAACCTTACCACCCCCACCCCCAAACCCCAACCCCACCCCACCCCACCTCCAGCTCGTATGTTTCAAAAAAAGGCCTTTTTTCGCCAAAAAAGTGTTCTGATAGCAGACTTCAACATTAGTGGGCCTGAAATGGCCGCTTTTTGTCTCTTAGACTACTGTCAACTGTTTTGAATTTTTCGTTTGCTATCGATCAGCTGCATCTAACGTATGATTCAGGAAGTAAGAAGTCGGATATTTGATGTTTTGATAATGACGAGCATATCCCAAGGGGTTGGGGGTGGGGTAAGGGTGTGAGGCAAGGTTTCAGTGTATTGCCTTCGAAAAGATCTTCAAATGATAATGGATAGACGATAATTACAACAAAAAAAAAGCTTCCCCCCAGCGGAAAAAAGGCTTTCCCGTGGGTGGGGGGGGGGGGGGGTAGGAGTGTCAAATGTGGTGTCGTTCGAAAGGTCTTCGAAAAATAATTTATAAGTATTTGTTTTACTGGCCAAATGGCTTGGGAAACCTTTCAACCAGAGATCTCGAGACTTTGCAAACATTAAAAATGGAAAACTTCGGATACCCAAAAGTACCAAAAGTTTCAACTTTCGGGTCTTGTGCCCATAGAGACTTTAGTTCAGAAAGACTTTCTCTATCCAACGAGCATAGTTTCGTTCAATTTGAACGAAAGCCATTTTCCATTAGGAAAGGGCGGGGTCCTTTGACAACATGTTAATTGAAGTGTCCTCGAAAATATTTGACCCTCCAAGCGTTATTCGTTTTCGAGATATTGAGCCTCAAAGATATACTTTTTAACATGAAAGAAAATAACGAATGGTTAAACGATTTTTTTTGTATCAATCTAGAGATTGAAAGACTTATTTGCTCCCTTAACTCCGATCCAATCTAAGGTCCGTCCAAGCCTCGTTACATCCAAAACAGATTTTACGTTTGCGGAGTAGGTAAGCCATATTTTATAAATGATATTACAATCCGAAATATTAACGTCCTTTTTCTTTACCGCGGTCGTTTCCCTCCGTCCATACTTCCATCTCCATTTCTCCCCACCCCGTCCCCCTCCATCCTCGCCTGTCTATGCCTGGCCCTATCATTCCTGTCTTCAGAAATGTTCTCTACTTGAAACGGGACAGTTCTCAATCTTCTCGATAGGTATGTTACTAAGCCACTTGTTTTGTATTCTCTTGTATACCATACACATGTATATTTATTTAGATTTCTATTATTATACTATATATATATATATATATATATATATATATATATATATATACACACATACATTCACTCATATATGTACTCATATTTTTGTTAATTTATCTATCCTTTTTTATCATTCTTATACCATATATGTTTTTACAGCCCTGAAGATGGCTTGTATAGCAAGCCGAAACGTTGGTGTTAATAAATATACATTTTAACCATAAAATTTGTTTTATTAAATAAGAACATTGACCGAAACACCGACGATCAACGCTTCCGAAATATTAATATTTGTGCCATAGTTTATTTATAAGATTAATCAGCGATTCTCTCCGACAGAGTATTTTTCTTTTTTTAAGCCTTGTATCTCATAGGAATCCACAAAAGTCGAGTGTCTCTAAACACTACGTGCCACATCCTTGAATTCACTGTTTTATACTCTTTCGCTGGATGTTTTTCCCAACCGAGTTTATTCACCTATTTCAGTACTATTGTCTTGTTTTCTTTTCTGTCCCATTGTGTTGTGAAAGTGCTACTATTTCCACCTAGAGTTAGCCTTTTTACGTCCACAACATAAGTGTAAAAGGCAGTGCAATCCAAAATATAAATTTCCCCCAAAAATTCATAAAGGGAATAAGAACTGATTACCTAGAAAGTATTTTGTGGTTTAGACGATTTTTATAGTATAATTAAAAAAAAAAAAAAAAATAAAAAAAAAAATTTATCGGTAGTCTATGAATGTCTAGAAAAAAAATAGTTTGTTGTAGTTTTTTTTTTTTTTTTTTTTTTTTTTTTTTTTTTTTTTTTTTTTTTTTTTTACGGCGCGTCTACTTCTAGGTCATTAGCGCCGACATCCAGGGTGCAGCGAGGAATTTTCCCAGCGAGCCTTGAGATGAGAAAATTCCTGCCGGAGGTGGGAATCGAACCCACCATCTCCCGCTTATGAATCCAGCGCGCTAGCCACTAGACTACGGGAGACCCCTGTTTGTTGTAGTGTACTAATTTTATTTGTTATTCTGTTTTTCCGATATTCAACTTTAGAACTTTTTAGATTTGTTGTCATAATATTTCTTTTTTTTTTTTTTTTTTTCTTTTTTTTTTTTTTTTTTTTTTTTTTTTTGTTCTGACAGCAAAACGGACGCAAGCCTTCTAATGATAGACTTTATCACTTTCATCGATTTATGAAGTATAAGCTGTTTCTATTCAAATCTTTCCGAATAACGAGGGAGATAAGAACAGAAACGCGCTAAGATGACGCAATACCTGCGATTCGGATTTTTTTTTTTTTTTTTTTTTTTTTTTTTTGTATCTGAATAAATTCTTCGAACCTTTCGAAAATGAAATATAAAAAGAATGTTTATATATTCAATCCAACCAGTAAACATTAACAGTATAGTTATAGAGAAATCAGAGAAGGAGTTAATTGGTGTCCAGAGGTTAGATCTGAAATGAAGATGATGACGGAAGCATATCCTAGCCGCTACTTACATAGTTAGCTGCAGGCTCGAGCTACTAATGTCAGTCAGGAGTGAACCATTCACAGCTGTAATTTACATCTGTTTGTATAATTAAGTGTACATTATCAGCTGTTATCTCCTTCATACAAAGTACCCATTATCTCTCGGATTACTGTTATATAACAGCTTCCAATCGTGCCCACACACCCATCAGTGCATTCACCTCGCCGAAAAAGATTTTTGGATGCTTGCGTTCTGTTACCGACCAATAAGAAGATATCAAACTCTAAGCATTATACAATCCGTTTTAAATGATCCCAGTGAAGCTGTCAATGGCTAAGTCTGACTAGAACGAGACGAGACCAAGTTATTCTGACGAGACTGCGCTTAGGACACAGTTTACTAAGCACTCCTATCTAATGGAGCAACAAGACAGATCTATCTGTACATGTAGTAACGAGACATTAACAGTTAAACACACGCTTACTGCCTGAAGCTTACGAGACTTACACGACTTACCAGCCAAAAATACCCCATACATTAACATCATACTAAATGCCATCAGAGGGAAGAAACTACTTATATAATGATTGCATCACCATGTGAAAAAATAACAAGAACCTAAATTTACAAAATAATTCAAAATGAATTTTAACGAAATAGGTTTTTAATATAAATGCTATGTGTAACAATATCAAATATTGTAGGAAATGCTTAGTCGTCATGTGGACACGTGTTTTAGAATCTACAATAAATGTGTTAGAATCTACCCTATATTCATTTAGACCAAAAAGAACCGTCCATTAAATTCAGTCCAGGCAAACGAATGCTTGAAAACAGCTATAGGTGGAAATTTTTGGAATACAATTTTTGACTTCGTAACTTTGTTTGGGCTGGATAGGAGGTGAACATATCAAAAGTCCTCGCCCCTAGCCTTTAAGCCGGGGGGAGGGGGGGTTTAGAAGGTCCCATTTTTCGGGTTTTCACTTATATCTCGGAAACCCTGCGTCCTAGCGACATGACTATTTTATAACAAATGAAAGCTGATTAAATTTTCTACAAGTTCTATTCACTAAAGTTTTTCGAGATATCTTTAGTTTTCGAAATATCAGCTCTTGAAAGTCTGTCATTTTGGGGAAAAACACTTTTGCCGCATATTGTTTCCCCGTTTTGACCGGATAACTCTTCAACGATGTGCCAAAATAATAAATAACGGTTATAGGGTTGTAGAGTATTGCATTCCCTTCAATAATATATATTACTATGCTATTTTATGTATTTTCCTTCAAACGTAAAAATAATTTCAGTGTTCATCGTGAAATCTGAAATGTAGCGACTAACAGCCCAGGAAACTAAGAGTTATAGGTGGAAATGTTTGGAACACAATTTTTAACTTCATAACTTTGTTTCGGCTAGTTAGGTGGTCAACATATCAGAAGTCCTCACCCGTTGCCTTTGAACCGGGGGGGGGGGGGGGTTAGAAGGTCCCATTTTTCGGGTTTTCACTTATATCTCGGAAACCCTGCGTCCTAGGGACATGACCATTCTTTAACAAATGAAAGCTTATTAAATGTCCTACAAGTTCTAGTCAATGAAGTTTTTCGAGATATCTTTAGTTTTCAAAATATCCGCTCTTGAAAGTCTGTCATTTTGGGAAAAAACACACTTTTTACTATTCTCGACCGGATATCTCTTCAACCATGGACCCAAAAAATAAATGTCGGTTATGGGGCTGTAGAGCATTCCATTCGCTCCGATAATATACATAACTTTACTATTTTATGTATTTTCCTTCAACTGTGAAAACAGTTTTAGTGTTCATCGTGATATCTTGCAACAACTGTCGACCAATGAACCGTTCAATTTCTCACCATTTGCAGTCATTGTATTGTCCAAAATATACTCCATTATGTAAATATAGGTAGTACTGGAAGTATAAATAGTACGAAATATATAATTTTGGGCCTCTGACCAGTTATTCACACTCAATTATATAACATCTTGACCATTATATTGGCAATGATTTTGTTAAGGCCAAGTGAGTGCGTATATAACGTTTGAAAGAAAATACATAAAATAGTATTGTAATATATTTTATTGAAGCTAATGGAATGCTCTACAACATGAAAAATGAAAAATGGGACCTTCCAAACCCCCCCTCCCCCCCGGCTCAAAGGCAACGGGCGAGGACTTTTGATATGTTGACCACCTAACTAGCCGAAACAAAGTTATGAAGTTAAAAATTGTGTTCCAAACATTTCCCCCTACAACTCTCAGTTTCCTGGGTTGTTAGTCGCTACATTTCAGATTTCACGATGAAAACTGAAATTATTTTTACGTTTGAAGGAAAATACATAAAATATGAAAGTAATATATATTATTGAAGGGAATGCAATACTCTACAACCCTATAACCGTTATTTATTATTTTGGTACATCGTTGAAGAGTTATCCGGTCAAAACGGGGAAAAAATATGCGGCAAAAGTGTTTTTCCCCTAAATGACAGACTTTCAAGAGCGGATATTTCGAAAACTAAAGATATCTCGAAAAACTTTATTGAATAGAACTTGTAGAAAATTTAATCAGCTTTCATTTGTTATAGAATAGTCATGTCGCTAGGACGCAGGGTTTTCGAGATGTAAGTGAAAACCCGAAAAATGGGACCTTCTAAACCCCCCCCTCCCCCCCGCTTAAAGGCTAGGGGCGAGGACTTTTGATATGTTCACCTCCTATCCAGCCCAAACAAAGTTACGAAGTCAAAAATTGTGTTCCAAAAATTTCAATCTATAACTGTTCGTTGCCTGCACTGATTAGGCAACTTTCATAGCAAAAATTCATTTCACTACAAAAATGCTACTTTTTTTGGAATATTGTTAAAATAATTATTCCCCATAGGTATTTTAACTAATATAAAGATATCCTGGACTGTTACTTGCTCGAAAAAATGGAACGCCTTGTATATACATCGCTGACTTGTTTTAAGATCGTCATATCTCAAAAGTCGGCAATTTCGAGTTAAGACTATTTTCAGAGTCTCCTGAAAGAGTAGCTCACGCCGGCGGTACAATTATATCGTTAAGTTCATTTTTAACCGCTAGAGATAGGAAGTGCCGTTTTCTTATTACACCATATTTCAGAGGAGTTCTTTTCAACTACTTCACAAATCAGTCACCTTCGAATGGTAAACCAAGAAGCGTCTTAATCTTTTAGAGAAAGAGTGTATTATTTCGTTATAAAACAGTTTTGTACAAAAGGAAAGTCTTCCTAGAGTTTTTCATCAAAAAAAGCATATTTATTTTCATGCCAATATTGTGACATATTATATCGTTTAACATGATCCCCGCCATAGTTTTTCGTGCCACGAAATTTGGTACCTATATAACATTCTTCTAGCAAACTATTAAAAGAGTTCGTTAACCAGACAAATTTGGGGTTTACTCCGAACCCAAATTACGAATTTGCCCATACCGGTCGTAATTTCGCGCTGAAATCGATTTTTGACTCTTTATGTCTTTATTTAATGTGGAAAACTGATTTTCATAGTCATAAAACTGTTAGGAAACCATCGCCAAAAGTTACTGGGCTCTGAAAAAAAAAAAAATAAATAATGTGGAAAATGTATTTAATTTCCTTCAAAAGTGGAAGCTATATGATAAAAGTTTCTTTAGATATTCTCGAATTGCTTAGATGGTTGTATCTAATATTTTTCAGGCGGAAGGTCAATGGGTTCCATTGTACGGGAAGGTTCGCCTTAATACAATTTGGCTGTAAGTTTTAGTTTATTGAACTATTCAGCTCCTGAAGAGGCACCTAAGGTGTGAAACATGTAGAGCAAGAACAAATAAATTAATTGACTTTTATTGACCTTCCGCGGTAAAAATATTGGATTGAAGAATATTTGTTCACAATAAAATATAAAGATGGTTGTATTTTCGGGAGTGATACTTATTATTCCAAAGGGGTACTTCCTCCATATTAGCTCCCGTTTTAAAGATGCCCATAAATCTGTAAAGATTGAACCAGAGGATGTAAACAAGACATGACCACAAATCTGAATGAGATGCTAAGGCCTATTTAATATTCTTGTAATGGGACTACTAGATATTTAAATAGTATATCCATTCATGGTTAGCTATCTTGTTGCGTGGCACGTGTTACTCGTGCTGCTTTAGGCCTTTCATTAATACATTCATAATAAACCGGATATTCTTATCAATAACGATGGGAATATGTCAGTTGATATTAATGATAACGCACGCAAAAATTATGAGAGTAGAGGAACTGCAAAATACCCCTAATTTCCATTATTATAATGCCAGCTTTTATAAATTTTTACATCCTTTTAACACGCTAATTAGACAAACGCTCAAAACTTTCATTGACTACCAAACGACTCATATACAATACCATACTCCGACCAATATGGACTTATGGACTAGAACTATGGGGTTCCACTAAACCTTCCAATTCCTACAGAATACAAACAATTCAATCCAAAATCCTCCGAAGAATATCCAATGCTCTTTACTATATCTCGAACTTAACCCTGCATAATGACTTCAATATCCCCTTTATCCAATCCCTGGCCAAATCAGTCTATCAGAAGTTCCATTCCAATCTCCCAGGCCATCCAAATCCTTTGATAAATTCTCTATCCTCGTTCCAAAATCCCCATAGAAGACTCAAGCGGAGGTGGCCTAGAGACAATTTGCTTTAACATCTGCAGTGCATATAATGTGTGTTAAATTTTTACAGTCATTTTAATTTTCTTTTTAACCTTTAAGTACTAAGGTATGGTCCCTGGGACCTTTTGTCTACTGAAATTTGAAATAAATTATATACTCATTGAAAGTGTGCAATCAAAAGCGAACTACTAGGGGGGATTTCTAGAAATGGCTACCATAAGGTCCCAGGGACCATACGTCAGTACTTAAAGGGAACTACTAGGGGGGATTTCTAGAAATGGCTACCATAAGGTCCCAGGGACTATACGTCAGTACTTAAAGGGAACTACTAGGGGGGATTTCTAGAAATGGCTACCATAAGGTCCCAGGGACCATACGTCAGTACTTAAAGGTTAAATGTGTAAGTCGAGAGGGTTATGTAATTCTACAGATTCCCACATCATGTCTCACAAAGCCATTGTAACAAAAACAGCAATATTACTGGAAATATGTATGACATATTGTTGTAATTATCAATAATAAAAAAATAAAGATTTTTTTTTTATTACGGCGCATCGACAAATCTTGGCCATTAGCGCCGAATAAAGTAAGTAAATAAAAATTTACATGACGAAATATAAATTACACATACCCAAAAAATGTCGTATTTTCAAAGACACTATACATATATTCTTATGATTTTCGACCCGCAGAATCCGGAGTTCTCCATATATTCTTATGATTTTCGACCCGCAGAATCCGGAGTTCTCCATATATTCTTATGATTTTCGACCCGCAGAATCCGGAGTTCTCCCCGTCACGTCAGGATTAAAAGCCTTTAAAGGTGAAAGTTCGTATGAAGTCGTTAAAGATGAAATAACTAGAGCTTCCATGGTTTTGAGGGTCACTGAATTCGAATTCGATGTCTGTTTCACCACTTCGGCGCAAAATCAAGATCATTTCAACAACAAATATGTTTATTTTGCATGAAATGAATCTGCTGTCAATTTTTTTTTCAAAATTATCTAAGGGACCTTGCTCTTAGATTGTGGACGATACGGCTTGTAAATTGTCATAACTCTAAACCCTTTAGAAAAGCCTTTAATGCCTTAAATACATTACCGAATGAGACCATTTTTCAATATATTACTTCAATATATATTAATATAGTACTCCAATGGATAGAATATGTTCGTTTATTAGGTTGCTCCGATTTGCATATTTAATAGTTTAACATGGTAGGGACGATTTTTTATTAATTTTATTATAATGTAATGCATAAATACATATTTTTGTTTATATTTAATATAATATAAAATATTGCTAAATATGATTAAAATTGGGATGAGAGCCATCTGCGTCACAGCATCTGGGAGACAGCATTAAATCTGCTCAATATCAGAAATATTCCATTAGTTTTAGCAAACAAGAAAAAAAAAAATACATTAAAGTAAACCATATAACCACGCTGTACAATAAAAATAAGTTGCAAAGAAACAATGAGCATTCTTTTTATAATTTCCCTTAAGATTTATTTTACGACAACTTCAATAACATGCAAATGTTCAAATGTGCGCATCACCTAAAGATGGCTCATTATTCAAATCTCGCCGGTATTTCGATGACATTTTCATTGCGTATTCAGCAATAAAATGTTTATGTCGCCTCCCCCCAGCGAAATAAACCACGGGCCCGCATTCTCTCTGAAAGGCTGGTGGCTTTAGAAATTCAATCTCTAAGGTGGTCTTGCCATCAGAAGGGATATAAATCTTGTTAAATAGATAATAACATTTTATTTTGAAAAGGCTCATGTTTGAGCGATGCTTAATTCGAAATTATTCGTCATGTTTGCAATTGCTGCACTGATGGTGTGAGGCCAGCCAGGATCATGGTACATAAACAATACAGGTTGTGAGTGAACACAAATATCACTTGTATATCTGTATATATATATATATATATATATATATATATATATATATATATATATATATATATATATAAATCACGTGTCTGTCTGTTTATTTCTTTATTTGTTTGTTTGTTCCTTATACAAATCTACACCGTTTGACCGATATTGACCAAACTTGGCACACATGTAGGTCTTGATACGAGAAATCTCCTAGGCTAGGTCAAAATAGTGAAATTTCAAAATATGGTCAATAGGTCAAAAGTTTTGTACAAGAAAAATTGGCTACACTGAACCATTCAGATTGTGACGGCCATTTTGAATCTACTACTACTGGCCTCTGTCGGCTGTTAGATGAAGTGCTGTTGTGCTGGCCTCTGCCGGTATCATTATGAACTAAAACAAATTCACATCGTTTGACCGATTTTCGTAACTGGGTATAGACAACTAGGTATCAAGTAGATCTTGATACGGGGAGAGTCATAGACAGAAAGTAGGTGTAGCATGGCGCACTGGGTAACAGCTAGTAATATATAAAAACTCCGTCACGCAGGAGCTGCATAACTAAGCACTTTCCTCAGAATTTGGGTAGTGTAGACTGCTTTCCAGAACAATTTGCTTAAAATATCCTACATAAGTAAAATAAAAACGTGAACAGTTCTCATTTTGTAATGAGTAACTGATCAATTATTAATTTGCTTCCAGAGTTATGTTTACACATGGTACCTACTACACTACGTAATAAATACAAAAATCCTCATATTATCGTATTTTGTTCTAACGCAGGAACAGGATACAGTCCCTCTAGTGGTAGAAAGCGCTCCTTGCGGCGGCTTTGTGAACCTACGTCTGCCGGCTTTTCTATTCAAATATATTACAAATTAAACCCCCGCTTTCCGATTGACCGATTCAGCTCATTTTTACAACACTTCTTTCTCATGAGTTACCCTCGACGTATACCGCGTTTCGTTACAATATAGCAGAAATTACAACCGGTATGAGTATATTAGGAATTTGGGTCCGGAGTAAACCCCCCCTTCTAATGAACCGATTTAGTTTATTTTTACAACACATATTTACCTGTGGATTAGCACTACGAATACCGAGTTTCGTCGAAATATACCAAAAATCACGGCTGGTAGTGGCGAATTGGTATTGTGGGTCCAGAGTAAACCCCCCCTTCTAATGAACCGATTTAGTTCATCTTTATATCTTATTTTTCTCTCTATATTAACACTACGAATACCAAGTTTCGTTGAAATATAACAAATATTACGGCTGACATAGTCATATAAGTGTTTTGGGTTCGGGGTAAACCCCCCCTTCCGGTGGACCGACTTTGGTGGTTAACGAACTCGTTCAATCGTTTGCTAATTGAATGCTATATACCAAGTTTCGTGACGAAAAAACAAAAACTCTGGCCGCTATCGTGTTAACAGACACATATATATATATATATATATATATATATATATATATTTTGTTTTAAATTGCATCGCTGGGTATCACATGTATGTATGGAACGGCTTCTTTCTCCAGCGGTGTCGCTCCTCTCTCCATCGCAATATTTCGTCGGGTTCATCCCCGACTTCTTCAGGCTGCTATGTGTCGTCCTCGGTGGTTATCAAGGGAATGAATTTTTCCCGGATTTTCCCTCCTTTATAGCCCTGCTTCGTAGACTATGCGGGCCAATGGTGTAGGGGGTCCGTGGGCCAATAGGGCTCGAGGGCTGTCTTCGTCGTTCGTCCGTCGTCTGTAGTTCGTCAGTGGTCCGTGTGGGGCGCTGGTCGTCTTGAGTCCCTGTTTTCTCCTCTATCTTCTTAAGGATGGGCCGCCAAATGTCCGGTAGGATGAGGCCATCTTCCCTATTGAAGTTTACCGGATGCTTATGTATTTCGATGGCTTCTCTAATTAGTCTCCTTGTCAAGCTGGTTTCCTTGGCTAGGGTCTTGGCTCGGTCGAATAATACTTGCCTGGGGCACTCTTCTCCGTGTGTTGCCACCGCAGAAGTTTTGGTGCGCCCCAGCCTGTAGTCAGCAGCGTGTTGTCCGATCCGGGTGGCCACCTTCTTACCTGTTTGACCTACATACACCTTCCCACAGTCGCACGGTAGAAGGTAGACACCCTGGTCTTGTAACCGCTGCTTATCTTTACTCTTCCCGAGGCAATCCCCTATCTTGTTGAGAGGCTTGAAGGCGACATCTATCTCCTCTTTTCTGAAGAGTCTGCCCAGCCTCTCACTGACACCGCTGACGTAAGGCAAGGAGATTCTGGTTCTTTGTTTCGTGTCTGTCCGGCTGTTTTCCTCCTTGTGTCGGCTTTCCACATCCTTGATGGTTCGTGAAATTAATTTTTGATCGTAACCATTGCTGACAAGATCCTTGGTCATCTGCTCGAATTCCATCCTCAGGAGTGTCCGGTTACTGCACAAGTTAACAGCTCTATGTGCGAGTGTCCTGACTACACTCATTTTATGTCCCCGGTGGTGGTGTGAGTCTGAGTGTAAATATCTCCCTGTGGCCGTGGGCTTCCTATAAACGGTGTGCTCCAGCTCACCATTGTTTCCTCTAATGATCATGAGGTCTAAGAAAGGCAATCTTCCGTCCTTCTCCTCCTCGACGGTGAACTTGATAGCTGGGTGCAAGTTGTTCATTAGCAAGAGGAATTTTTTAAGTTCCTCTTCCCCATGCTGCCAAATTGCGAGAACATCGTCCACATATCTTGGAGCAGGGAATGATTGCTGAGATGACCCCCGGGGATTCCAGAATCCCAAGGATTTATGGCCTTCCTAAGGTACACAAAGAAGGAGCCCCCCTCAGGCCAATTGTATCAATGATCGGGGCAACCACTTATAGAACAAGCAAGGTGCTGGCCAGGGAGCTGAAACCATACACGGGCCAATCATTCTCAGCGGTCAAAAATTCATTTCATTTGGTGGAAATCTTGAAAAATATCAAATTGGAGGAAAAGGATATATTACTGAGTTTTGATGTGGAATCTCTTTTTACCAGTCTTCCAGCACAGGATTCCATCAACATTATTAAGAAAAACAAATTTCTGGAAGGCAAGATGATGGAACTAGCTGAGCTTGTGCTGACTTCTTGCTACTTCCAATACAGAGGAGCCCTGTACCTGCAGAAGGACGGTGTGGCCATGGGCAGCCCCCTCTCACCAGTTGTGGCCGATATTTTCATGGAGGACTTTGAAAGGCGGTTAATGGAGAAGACCGAACACAAACCGAAGCTCTGGCTAAGATATGTGGACGATGTTCTCGCAATTTGGCAGCATGGGGAAGAGGAACTTAAAAAATTCCTCTTGCTAATGAACAACTTGCACCCAGCTATCAAGTTCACCGTCGAGGAGGAGAAGGACGGAAGATTGCCTTTCTTAGACCTCATGATCATTAGAGGAAACAATGGTGAGCTGGAGCACACCGTTTATAGGAAGCCCACGGCCACAGGGAGATATTTACACTCAGACTCACACCACCACCGGTCAAACAGGTAAGAAGGTGGCCACCCGGATCGGACAACACGCTGCTGACTACAGGCTGGGGCGCACCAAAACTTCTGCGGTGGCAACACACGGAGAAGGGTGCCCCAGGCAAGTATTATTCGACCGAGCCAAGACCCTAGCCAAGGAAACCAGCTTGACAAGGAGACTAATTAGAGAAGCCATCGAAATACATAAGCATCCGGTAAACTTCAATAGGGAAGATGGCCTCATCCTACCGGACATTTGGCGGCCCATCCTTAAGAAGATAGAGGAGAAAACAGGGACTCAAGACGACCAGCGCCCCACACGGACCACTGACGAACTACAGACGACGGACGAACGACGAAGACAGCCCTCGAGCCCTATTGGCCCACGGACCCCCTACACCATTGGCCCGCATAGTCTACGAAGCAGGGCTATAAAGGAGGGAAAATCCGGGAAAAATTCATTCCCTTGATAACCACCGAGGACGACACATAGCAGCCTGAAGAAGTCGGGGATGAACCCGACGAAATATTGCGATGGAGAGAGGAGTTACACCGCTGGAGAAAGAAGCCGTTCCATACATACATATATATATATATATGCATATATATATATATATATATATGTATATATATATATATATATATATATATATATATAGATATATATATATATATAAATTTTAACGGGGGTCATTTTCGGTGTCTACTAGGTAGGATCGATAAAGATTTGAAGAAATTTTTCAAAAATTCCGTCATGAGTCCAACCTCAATAGCTACTTTCCTTCGGAGGAAAGTGCTAAAAGTTGATCATAGACGGATGTAACTGGGTCACGCTTTATACATATTTAAATAATACATACGAATACAGGCAATATCTCATTAACCAGTTTAATTTAAAAAAAAATTGGTTTATACTTTTTTGTTTACAAGTATTATTATTGTTCTGTTTACTATTTAATTATTAGTATATTTATTCATTATTATGTAATTTATATATTTACTTGATTACATTTTTAGCATTAATATGCTTTAGCGATTACTAAACTGATAAAAAATGTTACAAAACGTAACCGCTGGCGTTTCATGGCCATGTACGAACATAGCCACCGGGCATGCCCCTATGTGATTACATAGGTTTGTCGTGTGGACCTAAAGCATATTTATGTTCCTGAATTATAGCAGCAGGCTATAAACGAAATTATTATTATTATTTTATTAGTTTGTTTAGTTCTCATCGTTTTCCCAAGATTAGCTAAGTTAAAGCTAGTAAGGAGGTTAATTTTATTTATTTTTATTTAAATGATTAGGGGGCGGGGTTAGCTCAGTCGTAGAGCACTGGACTAATAAACTGGAGGCCTTAGTTCAAATCCTGAGCAAGCACTAAAGATTTTTTTCTTCTAGTGTCTTCGTTCATGGGTTGAATTCGGCCTCCCTGACCGTCCCTAGGCCGACCCAGCCTTTAATTAATTTAATAATGGGTACCTTGGGTGCTAATGACTTCAGCAGTCGAAGCAGCCAAGGGGAAAATCAGGCGGCTGGAGCATAGTGCTGACCACACTATCTCCCTAGTGTGCCGTATGGTCATGAATCAGATACCTCTATAGTATCTGCCCCTTAGGGCCCTCGTGGCCTGTTACGGGACTGATTTTTTTTTTTTTTTTTTTATTTAAATGATTAATTAATTAATGTTTATATCCACCCAGGCTGATGGACACTGTCCAAGTCTATGTAAATTTTTCGGTTATTAATTAGGTTTTCTGTATATATTCATAAAATAAATTTGCATTCGTTCGTTCAATTTCTTCACTTGTTTGCAAATTTGCATTCGTTCGTTCAATTTCTTTACTTGTTTGCAAAATATTCTCCTTCTAAGAATAAGGATTTTAAATAAAGATTATTATTTTTTGATCGTTTTTTATTCTTGAGCTCTCGCAACAAAGGCGACTCGCCCAATAACCATAACATGTATACAATGACAATACTGAAATTATAACATTTAATGTTTGTTTGTGGTATTTTTGGGCGAAAGAACCCCATGGTCGTCATCGCCCTACTGTGCAAACAGCTACACGAATTATTCACCTCATGCTCCGGAGTTTTTTTTTTTTTTTTTTTTCTTTTTATAAAACCGGTACTCTTCTTTTTTTTCCTTTTTTTAATATTTTTTTTTATTTATTTATTTCTTTTTTTATTTCTTTATTTATTTTATTTATTTTTTTCCCCTTGGCACATTTAGTCTTCCTACTCGAACATTCATAACTAGAGTTATTGCTTTATTAATCTTAAAGTAAGTTAACAGAAAATAAATTAATCTAAAATTAAAAGTATACACTAAAAAAGTCTAAACAGCTAAAAACGTTAACAACAAAACCTAAGGTAACACAAAATATCACAGCAATGTGTAACATAACATTTAATGCAACATTCCTTATACATCATATACTTACTATCAAACAGTTTAATTAATTAACTCAATATAAAATAAAATAATAAGTTAGTTCGGGTTCGAAACAGTAAACCCGAACAGTTACAGATTTGCGTTATTAGATTTGAATATTACTAATTTGGTTACTAATTGATTTTTTTTTTATGTAAAAAAGTCAAAACCTACTTTATACTGGCACGCCGGGTAACAGCTAGTATATATACTGTACATACAGGTATATATATATATATATATATATATATATATATATATATATATATATATATATATATATATATACAGTGAAACCTCTCTATAGCGGACACCTCTGGGAGAACCAAAGTTGCCTACTATAGAGATGTGTCCGCGATACATAGGGGTTGGTCGAGATGGATCGTACCGAATTTGTATATTTAATTCATGTTTTAATTAACCATTTAATAATTACCCATCACAAGTTTTTTTTAAGTATATAGAAAGATGTTCAATATGTATAAACTTAAAAAAACAAAATAATTAAAAATATGTTCAGGCGTATATCCAAAGAGTAATGATGGAAGCTTGGATTCTTACTGAGTAACTGTTTCCGCATTCACCGATGCCGATTCTCCACAAATGGCTCTAAATGAAATTTTGTATCTGCCACGAAATTTTTCCAGCCACCCATTGGAAGCTTTAAATTCAGAATAGCCCAACTGTCCAGCTATCTCTAGTGATTTTGCTAGAGATAGCTGGACTCTTTTAAACCATTCCAGTGTAGCGAGATCGATTGTAAATCCGTGTCCAGTTCTTAGTTCTTGGACAACATGTTTGTCACAATTTTCCGTCCATTTCTGCAAAATTCGGCAACTTTACGCACACCACATTTTTCGCGATTAGAAAATGTTATCACGTCAATTTGTCAAGTGTCAGAGATTTCCGATTAGATATATTGAAGAGAAATCACGATATTTACTCAAAAAGAGCTAAAAACCAACTGAAAATTGAAGAGAGGGAACGTGAAAGGACTGAGAGTTTTGGAATATTCCCGGAACCGTGATACCTCGTAGGCAAAACAATAGTAATCTACCAGCGGGAAAATCATCAGCTTCTGCTGAAAAGGAAGAGGTTCCTGTTGTGAAATTACTAGGAAGATATTACTGGTCACTATTCTATATATATATATATATATAATAAATCGTTGACATTTCTCTTCAGAAATATGGGACTACATCATCATAAGTGGGTTTCCACATAATGGGATGGATAAAACACTCGAAATGTGACTCCAAGAAAATTAGTTAAGCAAAGGTCACTTGCGAAATAAAACAGAAACTTATTTTATTAACTTATTTTGAAATTTCCCTGTTTACTGAAATATTTTGTGATTTGATAAGATTTTTTTATGAGGAGAATAATTTATTGAATAATCTCCCAGAATCTTCGGACTGAAGGTGCTTTATTTTTTGCGAAAAGGTTTTTACAATCGGAACGGAGGGATCATTATGAAGGATGGGCGGGGAAAAAAGATTCGTCGATCTGTTTATTATACCATTTTATAAATCGAATCGGCCAGAATCAGAGTGGTTTATAATGGGTGGGATGATAAAAAAATACGGCGGACTGGTTCTTTGATGATGTCGGCTGGGAGATTGCGTGGCCCGTGGTCGCTTGGTTTTAATTAGCGGATTATAGTTATCTAATGGATTTGTTTATAAGCCTAACCTAATAGTGGGTCTTGATGACCATGAGCCTTAAGGCGTCAAGATTTAGTGGTTAAGGTTTTGGTGTGGGTGGCTTATCTTTCGACAAAATGGGGCTTTCTGGGTTAGCAAATTGGGACGAGTCAATAATGGAAATTTCATCCTAAAATAGTTGCCTCTTGTAAGGTTCCATTTTTAACCGTTTCTATGAGAAAAGCTTGGATTTAGGTGTTAAGAAACGACAAAACGAGATAACAATTTTTATATAAAACTAACTGAAAACCCGTGCTTCGTTACGGCAGATAAGTTGTTATTTTATTGCGTTAAATAATGTATCATCAAAATTAACGCTAGTACATAATTTTGTCCAGTTTATTAAAGCAAGATTCCCGTCATACTTTAAGTTATTCATCAATTGATAAGTAATCAAAGTATAATATTTATTAACACTGGGGCGCTCCGGACCAGTGTCGAGAAACAGATAACGTAGAGATAACTATAGGTTAGTTGTAACAGTAGTTTAACCAGTACAGGTTAAAATTTGTTGACAATAATGAATGTAGTTAAAATTAAGAAATTTATGTTTTCAAGATGTCATTTGGAGACACCCATTATATTTGCGAGCATTGCCAAGAAGTGTTCTTTCAGAATTCTGAAATTTACAATTGGCATTATTATGCGGAATTTAATAAGAAGGTTAAATCTAGTAAAATCTCGAATGCGAACAAGCGGATTTTTCGTTTTCAATCTATACTGATTGCTATTGGACTGATGTACAGCACGTGGGCCGCCTCCGACGAAGAGAAATCCGAGTTGTTTGCTGATCATCTCAAAAGAACATTTACTCCCCATCCTCCTCCTGATCCTGATTCCTATTTACCCGAAGTAGATGATTTCCTACATTCCCCTCTTCCTCTCTCCCTACCACCAAAAGCAGTTAATCCATCTGAAGTTAAATTTCTAATATCTCAACTACCTTCCCGAAAATCCCCTGGTTACGACCTCATCACCTCCAGAATCCTTAAACAGCTCCCAACCAAGGCCATTGTATTCCTCACCTATATCTACAACTGCATCCTCCGAACAACCCATTATCCCATACTCTGGAAATTCTCAGTTGTCATCCTTTTTCCTAAACCTGGTAAACCTCCCAACAATCCTTCCTCCTACCGCCCTATCAGTCTTTTCCCAATATTCTCCAAACTATTTTAAAAGATTTTATTAAAGCGCCTACTACCTATTCTAAACTCCCAAAATCTCATCCCATCTCAACAATTCGGATTCCGCTGCCAACATTCCACAGTGCAGCAAGGGCTTCGGGTTGTTGATCTTATCTCCTCATCCCTCGAGCGAAAATAGTATTGCACGTCTGCCTTCTTGGATGTAGCTCAAGCATTCGACCGAGTCTGGCATGCAGGCTTACTCTTTAAGCTCAAAACTTCCTTCCTAGCACCCTTTACCTAATCCTTCGCTCCTATCTCTCAGACAGGTTCTTCCAAGTCCGGCATGGAACAGCCTACTCAGATTATTGCCCTGTAGAAGCGGGAGTTCCTCAGGGTAGTGTCCTCGGTCCCATCCTTTACACCCTTTATACGGCTGATATTCCAACAAACCCCGACACCATCCTGGCAACGTACGCAGATGATACGGCCATCCTCTCACCCCACATAAATCCAGACACAGCCTCCCAGAACCTACAAACCCATCTAACCGAAATTGAACAGTGGTCCAAAAAGTGGCGCATCAAAATAAACGCCGAAAAATGTCACCAAATAACCTTTACTCTTCGACGTAAAACCTGTCCTTCCGTTTCCTTTAACGACAATCCGTTACCCATAACCAACACCAGCCGATACCTTGGGTTTTATCTTGACTCACGACTAACTTGGAACGCACACAACAACAAAAACGACAAGAACTCAATCGACGAAGGGTCTCCCGTGGTCTAATGGCTAGCGCCTTGGATTCATAAGCGGGAGATGGTGGGTTCGATTCCCAACCTCCGGCAGGAATTTTATCATCCCACGGCTCGCTGGTAAAATTCCTCGCTGCACCCTGGATGTCGGCGCTAATGACCTAGATGTAGATGCGCCGTAAAAAAAAAAAAAAAAAAAAAAAAAAAAAAAAAAAAAAAAAAAAAAAAAAAAAAACCTCAATCGACGATTCGGACAACTATACAGATTACTAAATCGAACATCCCACTTAACCGTACAGAACAAACCAACTGTCTACAACTCATTATTAAAACCTATATGGACTTACGGAGTAGAACTCTGGGGGACAGCCAAGCATTCCAACATCCACCGAATCCAAACATTTCAATCCAAAATCCTACGTACCATAGTTACGTCCTTATTACGTTTCGAATCGCACCCTCCATAATGACCTAAATATTCCTTTTGTCCAAGATATAATCCCTAGCCGCTTCTCATCATTCCATAGTAAATTGATCAATCATCCTAATCCTATAGCCCAATCCTTATCCAGCATCAATCATCCTTCCTCTCCACCAATACGTCTTAATAGGAAGTGGCCCCGGGATCTGCTTAGGTAGTGAAGTGTCGTGCAGTGACCAAAAATCAGAACTAATGTAATTATGAGAGTGATATCGATGGATATTTTCTCTCCTCATGAAATCACAGGCCACGTCTTACCCGTCTCCAATCCTCCCTGCTAGTCGCAGGGTGTGGTTGGATGATGTACGGTGACTCCAGGCCATCCTAGAATCCTTCCTAAGGAAGGTATTCGGTTGACAACTGGTGGCACCTGAGGCATGGTCAAGCTACCTATATCAAATTACAAAATACACATAATTGTAGAATGTAATACTTCTGTAAATAAATAAAAAGTTGATCATTTAAAAAAAAAAAAAAAAAAAAAAAAAAAAAAAAAAAAAAAAAAAAGAAAAAAAAAAAAAAAAAAAAAAAAAAAAGGACTGATGTACGTTGTGGAAAACTATCAAAAATAAAAGAAAAATTAATTACAGAAAATGAAACTAATTAATTTGCATTAAGTCTTATTAAAATATATAATAAGATAAAATTTATATACAGTCATCTATAATGTACAGGCCTTATTTTCACAATCGATAATTTGCATTTGTATCGACGATATGATCTTCTGTCAAATTTGAATTAAATAATTTCGAAATAAAAGGGTCACAATTTTACAATATGTTTGAGGAGTGCTGGTTCCATTACCCACCTTTCTGAGGGAAACCCGTAGTTATGCAGCTCTTGCGTGAAATTTTGTTGTTGTTGTTTTTTTTTTTTTTTTTTTTTTTTTTCTGGAATTCCAATGATGTCTAATACTCTGTCGTTTTACAGTACAGATTTCGAAACATGTATGCTTTAGTTTAATTGGTAAACAAAAAAAAAAAAAAAATGAATATGAATGAAAAACCCTAAACTTTCATTCGGACCAATGACCTTGTACTTGGTGGTCCTTCCTGAATAATCAAATATGCAGATGTAAACGTTTTCAAAACTAGTTTCATAAAACTGGACCAATGAATAGAATATTCATATGATATTTCGTAATATTATCCTGTTTTGAATAATTTGTCTATAAACAAAGAAATACATTAGTCAACACTCGAGTTCACATTTCTATTGTCAGGTGAATATTATTATTCATGTGAATACATATTTTTCTTTCAACATTTTCCCGTCAAAATCTTATTAAGAACGTCTTACTCGCAGGAACTAGCTCATTTCAGCGCGTTTCCGGTTTTACCCTTTTCAGATTCACCGTTGTAGTTCATTTTTACGTAACATTTTTCTCTTTAGATGCCCACGACATTTACCGGGTTTCGTTTCAATTTAACGAAATTTACGGCCAGTATGGACCAATTAGTGATTTGAGGTCGGAGTAAACCCTAGGGATGGGCGATAGTCGATAGTTCAGCACTATCGATAGGCCGATACTATCGGCTAAAAATATCGATACTATCGATAATTATTCGATAGTGGCTTTCCATATTCCTTACATACCTGTGCTATGAAGAATTTAATGTTATTGAATTGAATTATCTATTACTTGCAGGATTAGGTATATTTATAAGATCGCAAAAAGGTATACAACAAAAAACTAATTTATTTAAATTTATAAAAAGCAGTTCCAAAGAAAAAAAATATCAAGAGGCACAAAAAAGGGCAATTATTTTAAACTGTTTTAGTTTTTCTCCTTGAGCCACATATTACCAGAAAGGAATTCCAACATTTCCACTTTCTTGGCTCAGTCTGGTCCGCAGCAAAGAAACGATTTTTCCAGCGACTGAAAATACACGTTCTGAGGCTACAGACGAGCCTGGAACACAAAGGTATTTTCTGGCTACATTATGTAGCCGTGTGGTTGTTTTCACCACAAGGTTATTTTACAGTATTTAATTCACCAGACGTGTCAGAATTTAATACAACAGCCCTCCAGATCATGAGAACTTCAATTCTAGAAAAAAAGTAAAAAATTATCGATAGTTAATGACTATCGATATTCATGAACTATCTATATATCGATAGTAACTATCGACTATCGCCCATCCCTAGTAACCCCCCCCCCCTCCATATGGACCGATTTTACTGGTCACAAAATGACAACCACTTTCAACCAGTATACACGACTCTCTAATATTGCACTTCAGGGCGGTGAAGACCTAGACGTTTTCTGCCCTTAAACACCCAATCCATCCAAGATTACTGACCTCTTGAGACCCGACTCCCCCGAAACTCTTGAACTCCCTGATTAAGACGTTCACGCCTTTTCGGGCTAATCGTGTAAAAGATTACCGATCCACCATGAAGCCGGCTGCTCTCCATGGGAAAACCATTGGTAATGGTCTACATGACCATGGTACCTTCCCTAATCCACTACCGACCCGACCTACTTACACGTACACAGTCAGCGTCTTTTTATGCGTCTTCACACTTTCCTCGGGCCTTAGTCCGAGAAATCTCATATGAACATGTCGAAAGTGATCCTCTTCACTAGTTTATTATTTTGTAGATTTTCTTGCTTATCCTACATATAAATAGTGATTCCGAAAGCTTGAAATTCATAATCCTTTACAGGAATCAAGAAATAAACCTAACAAGAAAAAATCAAGAACGAAAAACAAATCCGACTCACAAACAGGATAATTTCTACTTTACATTGGCTATGCTTTTCCAAATACATTTACTTACCTTACGACATTTTAGTAAGAACTAGCTGAATACCCGTGCTTCGTCACGGCAGATGGCATGCTTTAAATAATGTATCAGCAAAATTAACGCTACTACATAATTTTATGCAGTTTATTATAGCACGGTTCCCGTCATACTATAAGTTATTCATCGATCGATAAGTAATCAAAGTATAATGTTTTTTGACATTGGAGCGCTTCGGACCAGCATCTAAAAATAGATAACGTAGAGATAACCCGTTATCTATAGGTTAGGTGCTGTTACTAACAGCAGTTTAACCAGTAGAGGCTAAAATTCGTTGTCAATAATGAATGCACGTTAAAATTGATGTTACCGAACAGACCCTCGGTCATAAGCTCATGTCATGTAATATCTGTAGTATACTCTAAACCCTTATCTAGTGGGGGGCCTGCGATATCGGTGAGCGTGCCCTCGCCTGGTCGGGTCCTGTCGGTGGTGGTGGCGCTATCTGTCACCCCAATCAAGGCATAAATCGCCCGTGTGGCTGACATGCCTTAAAACACACACAAAAAAAAAATTGGTGTTTCCAAGATGTCATTTGGAAAGACCCATTATATTTACGAGCATTACCAAGAAGTGTTCGGACTGGGGATGCTGATGGGTGAGGAGGCTGTACAAGGGTTCGGGATATTATTATCTCGGATGGACCATCACGGCATCAAGTAAACCCTAGATCACAGTTTACTTCTTGTAATTCAAGGTCTGCTATCATAGTTGAAATTAACCGCAAATAAAATTAATATTATGAAATAGATACAGTACGGTTACAGCTGGCCTGTTATCGTCCAAGCAACGCATGCTGCCAAGGCTTGCCTGCTCTAACGAACTAAAAATTCAAGTCCCTCTAAAAATACTTAAAAATTTGAATATCAAAAAATCCTGCCTTAGCAGAGTGTGTTCGTTCTAAAGGGTGTCTCCATGCAAAATTTCCAACATCAAGTGGTTTGGGCTGGGCGATGATACGTCAAAGAGTGAGTGAGTGGAATTTGAAAAATATATAGTAGATATACTTCACATATTGTTTCATTATTTTTTCTAAATTTGAATCATGTCAGCAAATAGAGAAGGTGATACGATTAAGCAGATTCACGACTGAAAAAATATATAGTAGATATACTTCACATATTGTTTCATTGTTTTTTCTAAATTTGAATCATGTCAGCAAATAGAGAAGGTGATACGATTAAGCAGATTCACGACTGAAAAAATATATAGTAGATATACTTCACATATTGTTTCATTATTTTTTCTAAATTTGAATCATGTCAGCAAATAGAGAAGGTGATACGATTAAGCAGATCCACGACTGAAAAAATATATAGTAGATATACTTCACATATTGTTTCATTGTTTTTTCTAAATTTGAATCATGTCAGCAAATAGAGAAGGTGATACGATTAAGCAGATCCACGACTGAAAAAATATATAGTAGATATACTTCACATATTGTTTCATTGTTTTTTCTAAATTTGAATCATGTCAGCAAATAGAGAAGGTGATACGATTAAGCAGATTCACGACTGATAAAATATATAGTAGATATACTTCACATATTGTTTCATTGTTTTTTCTAAATTTGAATCATGTCAGCAAATAGAAAAGGTGATACGATTAAGCAGATTCACGACTGAAAAAATATATAGTAGATATACTTCACATATTGTTTCATTGTCTTTTCTAAATTTGAATCATGTCAGCAAATAGAAAAGGTGATACGATTAAGCAGATTCACGACTGAAAAAATATATAGTAGATATACTTCACATATTGTTTCATTGTCTTTTCTAAATTTGAATCATGTCAGCAAATAGAAAAGGTGATACGATTAAGCAGATTCACGACTGAAAAAATATATAGTAGATATACTTCACATATTGTTTCATTGTCTTTTCTAAATTTGAATCATGTCAGCAAATAGAAAAGGTGATACGATTAAGCAGATTCACGACTGAAAAAATATATAGTAGATATACTTCACATATTGTTTCATTATTTTTTCTAAATTTGAATCATGTCAGCAAATAGAGAAGGTGATACGATTAAGCAGATTCACGACTGAAAAAATATATAGTAGATATACTTCACATATTGTTTCATTGTTTTTTCTAAATTTGAATCATGTCAGCAAATAGAGAAGGTGATACGATTAAGCAGATTCACGACTGAAAAAATATATAGTAGATATACTTCACATATTGTTTCATTATTTTTTCTAAATTTGAATCATGTCAGCAAATAGAGAAGGTGATACGATTAAGCAGATCCACGACTGAAAAAATATATAGTAGATATACTTCACATATTGTTTCATTGTTTTTTCTAAATTTGAATCATGTCAGCAAATAGAGAAGGTGATACGATTAAGCAGATCCACGACTGAAAAAATATATAGTAGATATACTTCACATATTGTTTCATTGTTTTTTCTAAATTTGAATCATGTCAGCAAATAGAGAAGGTGATACGATTAAGCAGATTCACGACTGATAAAATATATAGTAGATATACTTCACATATTGTTTCATTGTTTTTTCTAAATTTGAATCATGTCAGCAAATAGAAAAGGTGATACGATTAAGCAGATTCACGACTGAAAAAATATATAGTAGATATACTTCACATATTGTTTCATTGTCTTTTCTAAATTTGAATCATGTCAGCAAATAGAAAAGGTGATACGATTAAGCAGATTCACGACTGAAAAAATATATAGTAGATATACTTCACATATTGTTTCATTGTCTTTTCTAAATTTGAATCATGTCAGCAAATAGAAAAGGTGATACGATTAAGCAGATTCACGACTGAAAAAATATATAGTAGATATACTTCACATATTGTTTCATTGTCTTTTCTAAATTTGAATCATGTCAGCAAATAGAAAAGGTGATACGATTAAGCAGATTCACGACTGAAAAAATATATAGTAGATATACTTCACATATTGTTTCATTGTTTTTTCTAAATTTGAATCATGTCAGCAAATAGAAAAGGTGATACGATTAAGCAGATTCACGACTGAAAAAATATATAGTAGATATACTTCACATATTGTTTCATTGTTTTTTCTAAATTTGAATCATGTCAGCAAATAGAAAAGGTGATACGATTAAGCAGATTCACGACTGAAAAAATATATAGTAGATATACTTCACATATTGTTTCATTGTTTTTTCTAAATTTGAATCATGTCAGCAAATAGAAAAGGTGATACGATTAAGCAGATTCACGACTGAAAAAATATATAGTAGATATACTTCACATATTGTTTCATTGTCTTTTCTAAATTTGAATCATGTCAGCAAATAGAAAAGGTGATACGATTAAGCAGATTCACGACTGAAAAAATATATAGTAGATATACTTCACATATTGTTTCATTGTTTTTTCTAAATTTGAATCATGTCAGCAAATAGAAAAGGTGATACGATTAAGCAGATTCACGACTGAAAAAATATATAGTAGATATACTTCACATATTGTTTCATTGTTTTTTCTAAATTTGAATCATGTCAGCAAATAGAAAAGGTGATACGATTAAGCAGATTCACGACTGAAAAAATATATAGTAGATATACTTCACATATTGTTTCATTGTCTTTTCTAAATTTGAATCATGTCAGCAAATAGAAAAGGTGATACGATTAAGCAGATTCACGACTGAAAAAATATATAGTAGATATACTTCACATATTGTTTCATTGTCTTTTCTAAATTTGAATCATGTCAGCAAATAGAAAAGGTGATACGATTAAGCAGATTCACGACTGAAAAAATATATAGTAGATATACTTCACATATTGTTTCATTGTCTTTTCTAAATTTGAATCATGTCAGCAAATAGAAAAGGTGATACGATTAAGCAGATTCACGACTGAAAAAATATATAGTAGATATACTTCACATATTGTTTCATTGTTTTTTCTAAATTTGAATCATGTCAGCAAATAGAAAAGGTGATACGATTAAGCAGATTCACGACTGAAAAAATATATAGTAGATATACTTCACATATTGTTTCATTGTCTTTTCTAAATTTGAATCATGTCAGCAAATAGAAAAGGTGATACGATTAAGCAGATTCACGACTGAAAAAATATATAGTAGATATACTTCACATATTGTTTCATTGTCTTTTCTAAATTTGAATCATGTCAGCAAATAGAAAAGGTGATACGATTAAGCAGATTCACGACTGAAAAAATATATAGTAGATATACTTCACATATTGTTTCATTGTCTTTTCTAAATTTGAATCATGTCAGCAAATAGAAAAATGTGATACGATTAAGCAGATTCACGACTGAAAAAATATATAGTAGATATACTTCACATATTGTTTCATTGTTTTTTCTAAATTTGAATCATGTCAGCAAATAGAAAAGGTGATACGATTAAGCAGATTCACGACTGAAAAAATATATAGTAGATATACTTCACATATTGTTTCATTGTCTTTTCTAAATTTGAATCATGTCAGCAAATAGAGAAGGTGATACGATTAAGCAGATTCACGACTGAAAAAATATATAGTAGATATACTTCACATATTGTTTCATTGTCTTTTCTAAATTTGAATCATGTCAGCAAATAGAAAAGGTGATACGATTAAGCAGATTCACGACTGAAAAAATATATAGTAAATATACTTCACATATTGTTTCATTGTTTTTTCTAAATTTGAATCATGTCAGCAAATAGAAAAGGTGATACGATTAAGCAGATTCACGACTGAAAAAATATATAGTAGATATACTTCACATATTGTTTCATTGTCTTTTCTAAATTTGAATCATGTCAGCAAATAGAAAAGGTGATACGATTAAGCAGATTCACGACTGAAAAAATATATAGCAGATATACTTCACATATTGTTTCATTGTTTTTTCTAAATTTGAATCATGTCAGCAAATAGAAAAGGTGATACGATTAAGCAGATTCACGACTGAAAAAATATATAGTAGATATACTTCACATATTGTTTCATTGTTTTTTCTAAATTTGAATCATGTCAGCAAATAGAAAAGGTGATACGATTAAGCAGATTCACGACTGAAAAAATATTTAATAGTACAAAATAAGTATGTTTTTTTATCTCCTGGGTTCTAACTCCGTTCAAAAAAATAAATCCAATACTTTTGTTTTTTAAGCAAAGATTTTTCTGCCTAAGATAACTCTACCGGAAATTTAGTACGGATCGTTTTGTACAACCTTTATTAAGCTATCGATTGGTTAACATCAACTTACCACGATTTCCCAACTGTTTTCGATATATTTAATGAAACATACGAAAATCTCACAAGTACTCCTCCGTGTCTAAAAAATATTATTATTTTTTTCTAATAACACCAACACAGCTTTGGACGGAAATTCCAGAAAATTATCAAAAGCGGTTACAGATATGGTTTTGAAAATGGTTTCAATAGATTTAGCTGGTCAATTTCGCTATGAAAAGTGTGCCTGCAAGCCTATAAACGAAAAGCCGTATTTGCAACGTAGGCATATTCTGCTTGTTAACGAACTTGACCCTTTTTCTTGAGACAAAGTATTTTTGTAGGAAATTAGATCCATTATTGGACTATTTTGGAGGATGCTAGAGCCCAAACACACTCTCTATAAACATATATATATATATATATATATATATCGAATATTTGTGAGTTTGTGTAATTAGTAACACATTCTGATGGTCAGTTGTTTCTGGACCTAATTACACAGGCACACACAAAAAAGTGGTATTTTCCAAAGACACCGTACATATATCAAACTTATGTATTTCGACACACTGAATTCGAATCCGGAGTCCGTTTTGCGCTGATGTGCTGAATCCCTGAGACCTCGGATTCGAATTCAGGGACCCTCAAAACCACGGAAGCTCTTCTTAATATAACTTGGGGTAAAACGTACTCCGGATTCGGATTCAACTCCTCGAAATTTACAAGAATATATGTATGGTGTCTTTGGAAAAGAACACTTTTTTTTGTGTGTGTGCCAGTGTTGTGAATGGAAGAGTATAAGTTTAAGTTTGAAAAACTCGCCGACAGATGGCACCATTTATTAGCTCCCTACCATAACCAAACATTACAAATAACGTAGCCAATGTGAGACTTATGCCATTTATTTCAAACTGACTTAACCACTTGTATTATCAGCCCTCAAATTTGCCCAGGAAATTTCATTAACTGAGAAATAAATTCAAATTAAAACATTCTTAATATAATGTTAAGAATATAAGGTTTTTGGAAAACCCAAAAAATCCCAAACTGTTCATAAATATCATTATTTGTCTATTATTGTGATGGTCAATGATAAATATTATTCAATTCAAGGTCATGAGCCATCCATAACTGATATGTTAGTTGTTAGCCTTTCTTGGTTTTCTTGGGGAACCGGGGGGTTAATGCATTGTGCCCATCGGTAAAGAAAGTTGTAGGGAAACCCAGAACGTCCTGAGGTGTGTTGTTAGGTGGACTTCATCGAAAAACATACTATATCCAAATACTGACCAAAATAAGTACAAGGTACAAGGACCACTTTTAGTTACATAATGACAAAATTAGAATACACGAAAGGCTGCGGTAACATGGACCATATATGGCATAAGGTTGATGGACAATTCAAAAGGGCGCGCTTCTCCTCTTCGGAAGGACCCACCGCTGACGCGAGAGACGTGTAAATAGCAAATGTCGACACAATGGGAGGCCCAAAGCGGACTTGTAGGGAACTATGTTAATGTCGACAAATAAGTCCGTCCGTGGGAGATGTCAACGTCTTCGAGTCCGGTCGTGCCACCGGCCAAACCCCTTACGGAATCTAAAGCGATTAGCATATAATTGATTTTAGATTTGAAATTATAATTTCTCGAGGGGGGAGGGTGGCCCCCCATTGTTGTTTCGAAATGGTAAATCCTGGCGAAGGAGTCCCTCTGTGCATGTGTTAGAAAAGTTATGTCACCGGCGTCTGGCGTATTTTCGAATTTCTTTTCGGCAGACTTGTGTTGATAAGATCTGTTTCGTAAACTTAAGGAGGTAGACACTTTGTTCCTTATAGTTCGAAAGACGTTAAAAGAAAAACATATAGATTCGGTCGAAAGTGAGAAACACAGTCAGCTTTTTTTTTTCTTTTTTTTTTTTGTCTTGTCGTAAAGATAAAGCTTCAAATTGCCCCAGTGAATTTATCAGCATTTGGCTTTAAAAACGATATTCCCAGCCAGCTTGTTCTCAGAATAACAACAATGTTTGGATCCTCTTAATCAGAGATAACATTGAAGCCATTAATTTCTAGTCTACCTTCAAAGATTTAATCATTTACGCATTTTTTAAAATACATAAATAATTTTGTCTACAAAGAAATGTACGTCTGAAATTAACCAACTTAATTTTTTCTGCCACTGAAAGCTATGTATATATATATATCGTCGAAAAAAAATGCAAAGTATCGAATGTGAAAAAAACGCATTTTTCATTTTTAATCTATGCCGATTGCTGTTGGACTGATGGACGGCAAAATCTGGAATCTAAGTTCACTCTGTGAAAGGGGAAAGTAACCACTGTCAAAAGGTCGAATCTGCCGACTATTTGACTGTCTAAAAGCAAAGTAATGAATAAAAGTTGTTTTCACTCTGGAAAGTGGTGATTTTCACATTCGATACTTTGTATTTGTATCGACCATATCCTTTCCATAATTAAAAATATTTGAAAACAATCAAGGAAGATTTAATGTTGTTATAATTTAATGGCAAATTAAAATGCAAAACTAAATATCATATTCAATTACATAACGAATTCCTTCAAAATCAGTTCGTTTATCCTACAAGAATAAAAATACCACGACTAACATAGTGATTACATTAATAATTGTTTCGCAAAGCAAAGATTTCTGAGAGAGATTTATATCTAAAAAAAGCTCTGGCCCTTTGGGATGTGTGGTTATCAACATAAGTAAGCGCAACAAATTAAAACTTTCAATAAGCATGCAAAAAAAAAAAAAAAAAAAGAAAGAAAAGTTCTTAACCTGGTGTGGGTCATTTGTAACTCTGTAGATGCCAGAAAGATTTTAAGACAGAAAATTTAAACCCTGCGGTTACTGCTAATAAAGAAGAATATTTTTATTGCACATTAATGTTGTCAAATATTATGTAAAATGTTTTAGGATTAAAGGAGTAATTAAACCTAAAAAAAAGTCCGTCACGCAGGAGCTGCATAACTAAGCACTTTCTTCAGAATTTGGGTAGTGTAGACTTCTTTCCAGAACAATTTGCTTAAAATATCCTACATAAATAAAATAAAAACATGAATAGTTCTCTTTTAAATTTGTAATGAGTAACCGATCAATTATTAATTTGCTTCCAGAGTTATGTTTACACATGGTAACTACTACACTACGTAATAAATACAAAAAACCTCATATTATCGTATTTTGATCTAACACAGGAACAGGATACAGTCCCTCTAGTGGTAGAAAGCGCTCCTTGCGGCGGCTTTGTGAACCTACGCCTGGCGGGCTTTTCTATTGAAATACCTGGGGGGTTTTACAATGTAAACCCCCCGATTGACCGATTCAGCTCATTTTTACAACAATTCTTTTTCATGAGTTACCCACGACGTATACCACGTTTCGTTACAATACAGGAGAAATTTCGACCGGTATGAGTATATTAGGAATTTGGGTCCGGAGTAAACCCCCCTTCTAATGAACCGATTTAGTTTATTTTTACAACACATATTTACCTGTAGATTACCACTACGAATACCGAGTTTCGTCGAAATATACCAAAAATCACGGCTGGTAGTGGCGAATTGGTATTGTGGGTCCGGAGTAAACCCCCCCTCCTAACGAACCGATTTTGTTTATTTTTACAAAACATATTTACCTGTGGATTACCACTACGAATACCGAGTTTCGTTGAAATATACCAAAAATCACGGCTGTTAGTGGCGAATTGGTATTGTGCGTCCATGCGGAGGTAAACTTGCTTGTTGCGTTGTATTGTGTGTCCTTGAATTTTATTGTAAAAAAATAAATACAACAACCACTTAAAAATTTAGGTAAACAGAGACAAGTACACGTTGAAAAGAATAAAACTAACAACTTTGAAGTTTTAAGAACTTATCTCTTCGATTGACATCGCACCACCGAACATTACAACAGAATCTTTTTTGTGGAGAGTTTAGTAACCTTTCGAATAGCCGCCTTCCACTTACTACGATTTCCCAACCGTTTTCGAGACATTTTAGAAAATATACTGAGATCCAAAACCTTTGTATCACCATTAATACAATTTTTTTTCCAATTCGTTGAGTTTCTTTGATTCTTGCGGCAATAAATGTAAATCCAACAGATCCTGCTACTTCCCGGGGAGGTGAACAGCCTTCGAGTAGTTGTGGACATGTTTACGTGTCGTCAGTTACTAGTTGCTGAGCACGTACTCCCACCCCCTAGTATCTTCCTTTACAGGTGGTTATTGTCTGGAGGTGCATCCGTCTGCAGTCAATGTCCTGTCGTTCTATACACTCTATGACTAGAGGATCTTAGACGTCCGACCAATTGCAAAACTACCAATCCTGTGTAGGATAGTGTTTTGCTAATACAGCGATAGTAGCAAAACACTTAGGCGTTACGATTTTTTTTTCGCGATTTATACCCAATCACCATTTTCGATGGACGGATTCTGCTGGATAACGGAAGTGACCTTTCAAATTACACGAAGAATTTTTATAGCAAATTAAAAAAAAATTATATATTAAATATATATATATACACACACAAATAACAGGATTACGTCAACCTCATATGCGGGGTTCCTCCCTATAGAATGAGGGAGGAACCCCGCTAACAGTAAGAATATTTATTTTGATGAAACCATTCCATCTGCATTACTATACCCGCTGCGCCATAACCATAAATTACTAATTAAACGTTCTGAATGAGTAGGCCTCTCCAGGGGTTACCTATAGTACGCGCCCTGCTATTCACGGTGTTTCGTCACGCCGTCATGATGAGGAAATTCGCCAGGCATTATGTCAATATTGTTATTAGTATATTACATGGACGATTTTCCATTCTGGAAAGTTCATAGCCCCGAATTAAATTAGAGGCTCTTTTGTCCGTTTAAACGTAAAAGTACAATAACGTTATATCATTTGAATCATTAAACCATGTGTTGAGGAAAAACGAGGTAAATTGTTGTTTTGTTTTTTGTCGTAAAATGATATAAATATATCTCTGAGAATACTTTCTGAGGAAAAGGTTATCTGATGTAAATAGGATTACTTTAAAAGTATTTTGTCGTTTAAGATATCTCGCACAGAGAGTGTATTGTGTAATACATTTCTGTCTTATCAACTTCATGTAACTTGTCAGTAATATATTTATATTATTATTATTTTAAAATGGCGGAATACTATGTTTGAACATTTTTTCATCATCTATGTCCTGCACTCCGTAGTTGTTGTTTTTATTTTTGCGAAAAACATAAGTGCCGCATAAAGTATGAGCATTGATCAGCAAATTTGTGAGCTCACACCTCCTTGCTGAAAATTTACTTAACCCATTCCTGACAACGGGTGTTCATGATAGTACTTTCGTGGCTACAAGCTTTCATGCCCCGTGTCCTGATAGCTATTTCCGTGACAACAGGCTTTCATCGGGTCTCCCGTGGTCTAGTGGCTAGCGCCTTGGATTCATAGGCGGGAGATAGTGGGTTCGAAAATTCCTCGCTGTACCCTGGATGTGAGCGCTAATGGCCCTTTAGCCTCATAGCCAATTTCGAGTCATCGGTATTTCATGCCCCGTGTCCAGATAGCCACTTTCTTGACGACGGGCTTTCATACCCATATCTTGATAGCCACTTTCTTGACGACGGGCTTTCATCCCCATATCTTGAGAGCCACTTTCGTGACTACGGGCTTTCATGCTCTTTGGCCTCATAGCTACCTTCGTGACAAAGGCATATGCCCCTTGGCCTGATAGCCACTTTCTTGAGGACGGGCTGTCATACTCATATCTTGATAGCCACTTTCGTGACTACGGGCTTTCATGCCCCGTGGCCACTTTCGTGACAAGGCCATTTATTAGCTTCAGGGCTGAAAGCCACCTCTAATTACTCTTTTATCTGCCAGAACTGATTAAAAATGCAGATTGGGCCTATGGAATGGGAATTTCCCTTAGTCCCCCGTTTCAGTTTAAGACAAGATTATATACAGTGGGTCCCGCATTGAGATGTCATAACTTTAGGGGTTTATTCTGCATATCATTTACAGTTTAGGGGCGCAAAAATGAGCGTTCTATCTGAAAGTGTAGAGGAGCTACTCAAACTGTTGTCTTTTTTAAAAACTACTGGCTTCTTTAAAGAATAGCTGGGATTTCGGAATTGGTGATCAATTTATCGTAAATAAAGACCTCATTTTTAGAATTTACAATAAGAAACACCCGTTATTGAAATATTACTATGTGAATTAAGAGCTATATTAAAAGCCATATAGGTGAGAATGTTTAAAATTAGTTTTTTATTAAATTTTTTAATATTTTCTTAATCAGCTATTTTTAGAGTAAGAGGTTTTCCTCCACCTCAAAAATTGCATTATTTAATAAGCTTCAAAATGGAACCTCGTAGTTTTAGAAAAAAAAAATTATTTCAATCTATTTTTTTGTGATTTCTATGGCATAACCAATAAATGTTCTTTAGCGTGAACGAGCCATTCTGAACAAATTCTTTAATTTCACACGATGATGGTAACGTCCTATCCTTCCCACACTAGATGACGTTCGTTACACGAGACCATCTCCAAAAGCTTAGAATAGAAACAAGCCTCTAAACAAGGTTAGAATACAAACAAGCCTCTAAACAAGGTTAGAATAGAAACAAGCCTCTAAACAAGCTTAGAATAGAAACAAGCCTCTAAACAAGCTTAGAATAGAAAAAAGCCTCTAAACAAGCTTAGAATAGAAACAAGCCTCTAAACAAGCTTAGAATAGAAACAAGCCTCTAAACAAGCTTAGAATAGAAACAAGCCTCTAAACAAGCTTAGAATAGAAACAAGCCTCTAAACAAGCTTAGAATAGAAACAAGCCTCTAATCAAGCTTAGAATAGAAACAAGCTTCTAAACAAGCTTAGAATAGAAACAAGCCTCTAAACAAGCTTAGAATAGAAACAAGCCTCTAAACAAGCTTAGAATAGAAACAAGCCTTTAAACAAGCTTAGAATAGAAACAAGCCTCTAATCAAGCTTAGAATAGAAACAAGCTTCTAAACAAGCTTAGAATAGAAACAAGCCTCTAAACAAGCTTAGAATAGAAACAAGCCTCTAAACAAGCTTAGAATAGAAACAAGCCTCTAAACAAGCTTAGAATAGAAACAAGCCTCTAAACAAGCTTAGAATAGAAACAAGCCTCTAAACAAGGTTAGAATAGAAACAAGCCTCTAAGCTTCTAAACAAGCTTAGAATAGAAACAAGCCTCTAAACAAGCTTAGAATAGAAACAAGCCTCTAAACAAGCTTAGAATAGAAACAAGCCTCTAAACAAGCTTAGAATAGAAACAAGCCTCTAAACAAGCTTAGAATAGAAACAAGCCTCTAAACAAGCTTAGAATAGAAAAAAGCCTCTAAACAAGCTTAGAATAGAAACAAGCCTCTAAACAAGCTTAGAATAGAAACAAGCCTCTAAACAAGCTTAGAATAGAAACAAGCCTCTAAACAAGCTTAGAATAGAAACAAGCCTCTAAACAAGCTTAGAATAGAAACAAGCCTCTAATCAAGCTTAGAATAGAAACAAGCTTCTAAACAAGCTTAGAATAGAAACAAGCCTCTAAACAAGCTTAGAATAGAAACAAGCCTCTAATCAAGCTTAGAATAGAAACAAGCTTCTAAACAAGCTTAGAATAGAAACAAGCCTCTAAACAAGCTTAGAATAGAAACAAGCCTCTAAACAAGCTTAGAATAGAAACAAGCCTTTAAACAAGCTTAGAATAGAAACAAGCCTCTAATCAAGCTTAGAATAGAAACAAGCTTCTAAACAAGCTTAGAATAGAAACAAGCCTCTAAACAAGCTTAGAATAGAAACAAGCCTCTAAACAAGCTTAGAATAGAAACAAGCCTCTAAACAAGCTTAGAATAGAAACAAGCCTCTAAACAAGCTTAGAATAGAAACAAGCCTCTAAACAAGGTTAGAATAGAAACAAGCCTCTAAGCTTCTAAACAAGCTTAGAATAGAAACAAGCCTCTAAACAAGCTTAGAATAGAAACAAGCCTCTAAACAAGCTTAGAATAGAAACAAGCCTCTAAACAAGCTTAGAATAGAAACAAGCCTCTAAACAAGCTTAGAATAGAAACAAGCCTCTAAACAAGCTTAGAATAGAAACAAGCCTCTAAACAAGCTTAGAATAGAAACAAGCCTCTAATCAAGCTTAGAATAGAAACAAGCTTCTAAACAAGCTTAGAATAGAAACAAGCCTCTAAACAAGCTTAGAATAGAAACAAGCCTCTAAACAAGCTTAGAATAGAAACAAGCCTCTAAACAAGCTTAGAATAGAAACAAGCCTCTAAACAAGCTTAGAATAGAAACAAGCCTCTAATCAAGCTTAGAATAGAAACAAGCCTCTAAACAAGCTTAGAATAGAAACAAGCCTCTAAACAAGCTTAGAATAGAAACAAGCCTCTAAACAAGCTTAGAATAGAAACAAGCCTCTAATCAAGCTTAGAATAGAAACAAGCCTCTAAACAAGCTTAGAATAGAAACAAGCCTCTAAACAAGCTTAGAATAGAAACAAGCTTAGAATAGAAACAAGCCTCTAAACAAGCTTAGAATAGAAACAAGCCTCTAAACAAGCTTAGAATAGAAACAAGCCTCTAAACAAGCTTAGAATAGAACAAGCCTCTAAACAAGCTTAGAATAGAACAAACCTCTAAACAAGCTTAGAATAGAAACAAGCCTCTAAACAAGCTTAGAATAGAAACAAGCCTCTAAACAAGCTTAGAATAGAAACAAGCTTCTAAACAAGCTTAGAATAGAAACAAGCCTCTAAACAAGCTTAGAATAGAAACAGTTTCCATTTGCAATGATATTTTGTAAAAACTCAAAAGTGTTCAGGAAACTGGCAGTGGCCAATTCTAAGCGGAAATTACTAGCTCTGCTTTCACGGCTTCCTCTTATTCTAAAAATAACCTCTAGTTAGATTATTGTATTACGTTATTGTCAAAAATATCAAGTAAAAGTGATAATCTTACAAAAGTGAAAAATAATAAAAATGTAACAAAAAATAAAACCAAAGCTTTTATTTTTACATAATTTATGCACTAGATTTCCCATTTTCTAGTGATAAAAAATTCAGAGAAATTATAGTTTCTAATAAACAAAGAAAAACGTTACCGCCACCTTGTGGGAAATGCCGCTGGCATTTTTTCTTTGTAGGAACCACTTTACTGTTTCTACTGAGGCTGAGGTTCTTATCTTTTGAAGATTTTCCAATAATCAATTATAGTTTTCAGGAAATCATGAAAGCCAACATTGACCAATGTGAAACGTGGTCGTTACTATTAAACACTTTCAAACAGACTGTTATAATTTAAAAAAATATTTTCTCCAAAAAAACCAAACTAGATTTGGCCTATTTGCAGCTGGAATCTATTTTATAACTCATAATATATTTATAAAAATATGGTCTATTTAAAGAAAAATAATTTTATGTATATATATATATATATATATATAGAGAGAGAGAGAGAGAGAGAGAGAGAGAGAGGAGAGAGAGAGAGAGAGAGAGAGATTAGATTAGATAAGATAACAGGTGCCCGGATAAACGAGGAACCGCACCGAGGCCTCGGTGCGGTTCCTCGCGGGGCCTGCAAGACCTACATGACAGACATTCAAGAGCGGATATTTCGAAAACTATTGATATCTCGAAAAACTTTATGGAATAAAACTTGTAGGAAATTTAATCAGCTTTCATTTGCTATAGAATAGTCATGTCGCTAGGACCCACGGTTTCCGACACATAAGTGAAAACCCGAAAAATGGGACCTTCTAACCCCCCCTCCCCCCGGCACAAAGGCTACGGGCGAGGACTTTTGATATGTTTACCCCCTATCCAGCCGAAATAAAGTTATGAAGTCAAAAATTGTGTTCCAAAAATTTCCATCTATAACTGTTCGTTGACTGGACTGCTATTGTGCCACCCGACGTGTCGTTCTGTTATAATGCCAGACCCGTATCAGGAATGAACCTCCTTAAAGTTGTGATGTTCCTCCTTGGATCATCAATTATCGCCGTCCCGAAGTGCAGATACCTCTTGGCTGCCAGTTTCTTGCATCTACATACGATGTGGTATGGAGTATATATATATATATATATATATATATATATATATATATATATATATATAGACACACATGAAATATATATGTTTACATATGTGCACAATCAAATAAGTTGTTTGAATATTTAAGGTCCAAGTTTTTAATGAATGAATCCAATTCCTTAAATTAGTTTAGAAGAATTAGGTTTTGTTGGTGGTCATACGGGAGGTGGTCGTGAGTATGTTCAGTTTAATTGTCGCATTTACATGTTTTGTTTAAGCTCATGTAAGTAACTTTTTAACGGTCCATGTCCTAATGTGAATTGAGTTATTTTGAAATTGTTAAGAGTTAATTTTTTTCGGTTAACTATTGTCGGTTTGAATTTGAGCGCATGTTTGTGTGCTATTCCATCGTTTGCATGCCGCAACATTGTCTTTATCAGCTTCGAAGGACACGACATGTCTCATCCTTTGAATCTGATGTACTGAGTGTGTAATATTCTGTGTAAAACTGATTATTTTAAGAGTGTTTTATTGCCATTGTCGCGCTCCTACAAATGTTCTAATAAATATTAGGAATGGCGAAATAACTTGTTTTTGAAAATCAAAGAACATGCTAAAAAGTTACTTTGTCAATAGCACAGAATATTTATGATAAATAAGGAAAATTAATTACAAAGGCACAAAAAAAAGTGGTATTTTCAAAAGGCGCCATACATATATTCTTATGTATTTCGACAAGCTGAATCCGAATCCGGAGTCCGTGTATCCCATTACGGCAGGTTTAAGGGCATTTGAAGGTCAAATTTCGTACGAAATCGTTAAAGAAGAAATAACTAGAGCTTCCATGGTTTCGAGGGTCGCTGAATTCAAATGCGAGGTCTGTTTCACCATATCTGCGCAAACTCAAGGTAATTTCAAGGACAAATATGTTTATTTTGCAAGAAATGAATTTGCAGTCAAAAGTCTTTTTTGTTTTGCAAAATAGTCATATTTCCCTTAAAATGGCCTTCATTTTGTGCCGATGGGGCGAAACCGACCTCGTATTCGAATTCAGCGACCCTCAAAACCATGGAAGCTCTAGTTATTTCTTCGTAAACGATTTCATACGAAATTTGGCCTTCAAATGCCCTGAACGTGATGGGGTGAAACGAACTTCCGATTCGGATTCAGCGTGTCCAAACACTTGAGAATATATGTATGGTGTCTTTGGAAATATACCATTTATTTTTCTTTTTTTTTTGTGTTCTGACGTCATTATGCGTAATATAGTGCACAACAAAAAGATCAAGGAAAAACCAAAACATCTAAGTTCCCAAGTAAAAATGTGCATCTGTCACACAAAAAGTGGTCTTAGTATGCCCCGGCTTGATTATCCAAGTCCACCTTCTGGTGTTCCCCAGGGTTTTTTACTCGATGTAAAGAATGGAAGGCGGTCACGCGATGTCATATGTACGATAAAACAAAGATGAATGCCTTCAACAGACCAGACATAACTCCAATAGGTCTTTCTTATGATCCTTTAATACCATTTCAAAAAAAAAAAATTCTTCTTTTCTTCCTATTCAATTATCTAATAAACGAATGCCCCATTATTGTCAAAAAGAGAAATTATAGTCAAAATGATTGAAGACATAATTATTCATTGTTCAATATTCTTGAATCCTTTTATAATAATCCACTGTATACGATATTTTAATACTGTTGTTGGCTTAGGGTTATAATTTTGGCATAGCTAGAGGTATTCTGATGTATGTATAATGTCAGTTGAATTCAACGAAACACACCACACAATGTTTTATTTTCTTCAAAACGTTTAGTTTTTCTTAATTTTTGTCGTACATTGAATATTTAATTTTTAATTAATTGTAAAAATACTAAGCAAAAATACCAGAAGATGCCCCTGATTCATAATCGAAAGTAAAGAGCATACAAAAAGAAACTTATGTTGAAGGGTAGAAAATATTGTTATTATGACACAAATAATTAAAATCTTATAAATACATTTTAAAATATGAATTTTATATAGAAAAATCCTAAAGCAACAACGAAGAGAGATGGCACGAAAGCCATGGTGATGAAAACAAAACAAAACCTATGATACATGCACAGCCAAATTTTAATCGATTCTTTGGCGCCGAGCTATTCTAACTAAACTAGGCGAATGGAATATTCGAGGAAATTTTTTCAACTTTGTATTAAATTTTCTTTCGAATAGAACCTTCCGAGTTAAAGTGGGATCAGCTTTTTCGAATGTATTCACTCAGGAAAACGGAGTGCCCCAAGGCAGTGTAATAAGCACGACGCTATTCAAAATAGCTATGGACACCGTCCGTGAGCATATTGCTGACCCAGTCAAATATTGCCTGTATGTGGATGATTTGCTTATCTATATTCGAACTAAAGACCTAGAAACTGCCGCAGAGTCTATCCAAAGGACGATAAATAGGCTACAGAATTGGAGCGCTACTTACGGACTACATTTCTCTGCACTAAAGACACAAAGCATAATTTTTACAAAAAAGCGACGTATACAACAAATTACATTGAACTTAAATAATACGCCTATACACTTCACAAACTACATAAAATTTTTAGGACTTCTCTTTGACTCAAAACTTACCTGGGTTCCCCACCTAAAAAATCTCGTTGATAAATGTAAAAAATCTTTACATCTTTTAATGATATTATGCAACACGAAGTGGGGAGCAGACAGAAGTGTAATGCTGACACTTTATCGGACATATACCAGGTCTCTTCTGGATTATGGAAGTGTAGCGTACACATCTGCCAAGCCCAGCAATCTTAAAATCCTAGACTCTATACAAAATAATGGTTTACGCATTGCAACGGGAGCCTTCAGATCCAGCCCCTCTAATAGCCTACATGTAGAATGTGGGGAATTACCATTGGAATACAGACGTATGCAGAAATGTTTGAAATATTGCCTTAAAACTAAATATTTAAATAGTAAGTGCGTCCCGCAATCTATTGACGAAGATCTGTTACGAAAATACCAAATGAAACCATTGAGGCAACGCCCACTGCTGGTAAGATGTATGATTTATGCACAAGACACTGACCTACTACAAACACAACTCTTACCCAGACCTCCCGTAACGTTCACACGATGGACTCTAAACAATTTGAAACTAGACCTAGGACTGACTAAATACAAAAAATCCGACCCGACATCTACACATTCATACAAACACATATTCAAGTCATATCTTGACAAAAATAAAGACACAATGTTTATTTACACGGACGGATCCAAGACAGCTGAAGGCACAGGCGCAGCAGCTGTAATGGATATAAATACCTTACAGCTTAAACTACCAAAAAGTACAAGTATTTATTCTGCTGAGCTGCACGCCATTCACCTTGCTCTGGGAAATGCACACGACATACAAAAACAAAAGATAACACTATTTACGGACTCACTCAGCTCAATACATGGACTACAAAACATGTACAACGACAATCCCATCATTATGAACATACTAGAACAGATACACCGGACGAATAAAGAAATCACAATATATTGGCTCCCAGGACATGAGGACATAGGAAAAAGCAGTCAAGCTGACGTACTGGCTCGGACAGCTACAAGACAAAACCGACAGGACATAGACAAAGTTACATTACAAGACCTGCAAATCGAAGTAAGAAGGTTTATTACAGAAAAGTGGCAGAAATCTTGGCACATGACGACAGAAAACAAACTTCGCGAAATAAAACAGACGGTAGGTGAATGGCCTTCAAGCAAAAGGGATAATAGAAGAGACGAAGTGATATTATGCCGCTTAAGAATTGGCCATTCCCGACTGACACACTCTTATCTCATGACAAGACAGGACAGACCGACATGTACACAGTGTAACACACCGCTGACTATAAAGCACATACTTACTGAACGTTTACAGCGACAAAACTATGACTTACCTTACAATATGACTGAATTACTCGGCGATGGAAGCAAATATATAGATAACATACTGAACTACCTCAACAAGACCAACCTCCTAAACAAATTATAATTATAATTAAACATGAACAAATTATAACAGGACATACACACATATATGTGTATGTATTTTATTTGTCTTAAAATGTTAAAACTATACAGCCGTACTATACTAAAATCTTACATTTGACAATATAAAACTAACAGGAGTGTGAAACCTCCTTCAACCAACTTAATTGATTATGTGTATAAACTTCATGCATTATTATAATATTGATTTTTCATATATTCAAGTATATTGTAATATTGTATTCTCTTATAAATAGATGTGTATATAAATTTCAATTTGTATATTTGGCCAAAAATGTGTAAAATAAGATTGTATTTAATTAGATGTATTTAATTAGTTGTATTTAATTAGATGTAATTTTCGTATGTATATTATATATGTAATTTTTGTTCTGAGCGAGTCGCCTTAGTTACGGTCGCTCATAAATAAATAAATAAAATAAATAATCGATTCTTCCAGACACCAATATATATGTGTGTGTGTGTGTCGATTTTTTAACGTAATTTTTAGCAGAAATATCATCAGACAGTTGTCCATTTTCCTTTTTGGATCAGTTTTTCCTAATTTAAATTTTTATTTTATAATAACAATTATAATAACAAATTGAAAAAAAAACAAAAGTTAACAAAATAACACAATGTAAAGAAGTTTTCAGAATCACCAGATAACAATTAAAGAACATGAAAAACAATATGTTAGATCGAGACATAACTATCGGATATAAATATTTTAATTTGTCTAATAAGTAACAGATAAACAGAGAAATAATATTCTTAAGTTTTAATATGGTTACGTATTATTTTGTGTTAATAAAAATTAAAAGTATTATTATTTTTGCGTTTATCTGAACTTATGTCATTTTATCCTGTTGTTTTGATAAGTTGTCAATATTATTTATTAAGTTCAACAAAAAAATATCGTTCACATACCTCTTTATAATGTTTTGTCGCTTATTAGCCAAACAAAAATGTTTTATGTTTTTTTGCGAATCCCAACTATCTGCAGAAATCAAATAAGATATTTATGAGGCAATGTTTTTTTAGATTAGGTCAGCTGGTCAAAAGAAATTTACTTTTAATGTATATTTATTAGTTAATTGTAGGGGTCGGGATAAAACACTGCCAAGCAAAATTTGAACAGAGCTTAACTGTAGCTGCTATATGTTGGATATTATGTGGGACTATGAGTCTATGATGCAAATGATACTATAATATGACTACAAGCTCTGTATGCTACTTAATCTTGCTGCCACTAACCATTTCAACTGATAGTCCCACATAATATCCAACATGAAGCAGCTACAGTTAAGTTTTGTTGAAAATGTTGCTTGGCACTATTTTACCCCGACCCCTTCAATTTATGCACATTTTTGAACTATTTGGTGGGACTTACCAACTTTCCATGGAATCTGCAAAATTATGTTGCTCGTGCGTGACGAACGTTTTATCATATATATGATATTTTAAGTATAGTTTATCGCATTATGGATTATTAAATGTCAGTGAATCTGTTTTGTCCTGTTTATCGTCGTGACCCTAATGTTGTTAAAATTCTAGCGCTGAAACATCGGAGCCCGAACAATGGTCTGACGGCAAAACGGATGCAAACCTTCTAATGACAGACTTTTCCACTTTCCATCGCTTTTAATGTGCCGACGTGAAAGTCCATACCCTCAGATTCTCCCATAGTCTCATCACTTTCATACCGGCTCTGTGTCAATGCATTTTTAATGACACCCCTTCGTTATCCGCCATTGTCCCGTTGTCCCCGAGTGGTAATGTGCTATTTATGACAATTATACCCTTAAAGCCGTTTGGAAGAAAGTTTCAAGCTAATATTCCAACGAAAGCGAGTGGGTAGCGACGGGAACCTGTCCGCTAAGGAAATGGATTTTACAAAGCTCTTTAGGTCCCATGGGCGTATAAGGATGTATAATAAGGGGGGCTGCACCACCCAAATTTTTATTTAATGGGTAAAAATATGTCATAGAAAACTTAAAAATAAATTAAATAAGATTACTTAGTTTAGAAAAAAATGATTTGGGGGGTTTAACAGCGTTCCAGCTATCTATTCCAAGTTCTAGATTGTTAGTATTCCATACCCCCAAATTCTCGCAGCCCCCCCCGAAATTATTTTCAGCATACGCCCATGTCATGATTATGAATTAAACTTCTATAACTCATTACGTTAATAATATTTATATTATCTGAGACCCTAATACTAATATTTCGCTTCGTCTATTTTGTCAAAGAACATCCAGAAAAGTACAAATTCCCTTTTCGTTAATTTAGTTGACTCCAAAATGTAAACAACTTTATGCCTTCTGTTTGACAAGCCAACAACCACACTCCAAAACAAACAAATGACCTAGAACACTTACTAAAATATTGCATACAACAAAATTTGTTTGTGATTTCTCGATAAAAGAGAAATCACCGATACGGATATCTGTTACAGCCAGTCAAATCACCGTTCTTTAGTCATCTTTAATCTATTACTAATTGTCTAACACCTTTTGTCTGAAGAAATTCGTTCATTTTGGACTCAATTGTTTTGAGCACTTTCCAGAGTTTGGTAGCTTTTGAGATTGTACCAAATCAAGTATTCTCTAAATGGCTTGTAGCTAAGGCATTGAAAATGTTAAAATTCTATTTCTCAAGTCTCAAAACACATAAATAGTGCCTCTGCAAGCCTAAGAAAGGAAAGGGGTCACCGATTTGGACCATTTATTTTCTGGTGATTCTGCATCGAAAAATAGTTGGCACATGTCCGAGCGTTTCGTCCAATGTGCCGTAGGAGCTGATGAGGAATTATTTAATAATCCTCATAATGTACAAAAGAAAAAAACTAAAAAGAGTTAGAAACAATGGAACAACAATCTTCTAAAAGTTCAATAAACTAAGAATACTCACATTGTGATATTATTTCCCTCATAAGCCGATTAAAATATCCTATATAAATATCAATTGAAATTAAAATGAATAATTTTGCTATTTTATCTATATATGTATATATGAAAATCAAATGTCTGCCTGTCTGTTTGTTCCTTTTTAAAATCCACATCGTTTGACCGATTTTAAACACCCGTAGGACACAGGTAGGTCTTGATCTGGGGGGTGTCGTAGGCTACGTCAAAAGCGTCTATGACTCACAGTTCGGAGGTCACGGGTTCGAAACTGTGAACCCGAACAGTTACAGATTTTCTTTATGAGATTTTAATATTACTTATTTCGTTTTTAACATATTCCCTTTTTCTACATGCAAATAGGAGGAGCAATGAATGCTGGGTAACTCAATTAAGTTCAACTCATTTATTGAATAATTTGGGTCCTGTTTAAACGCCACACACACATAGTCCAATCTCGTTTTTTTTTAAAAAGACATCTTTCTTTTTTACATGCCTACGACTTTTACCGAGTTTCATTGAAATAAAACATAAATTACGGCCGGAATGGTAAAAATATTAACTTGGGCCCGGTGTAAATCCAACACCAGGTGGACCGATTTTGGTGGTTACCGCTTTCGTTCAATAGTTTTCTTGGGAGTGCTGTATTTCAGGTTTCATGGTTACAAAACCAAAATTCTGTCGGGTATTTTGTTAACATGCACACACACATGTAAAGATAAATATATACATTTTAACGGGGTTATTTTCGGTATCTAGTAGGTAGGATCGATGAAAATTTGTAAACGTTTTTCTTGAATAGCTGCATTCCTTGCGAGGAAAGTTCTGAAAATGATGACAGTTCTTGTTCTGTAGAATTTTTTTTTTTTTTTAACGTGGGTCCTGTTGGAGATAATTTCTTCCATTCATATGATATCTGAGCGAACCAGCAACTCATTCATAACTTCTGTGCGACCAGTTGCAGGATGTGTAACCAGATGGCGCAGAGGTCATCCTTGCGTGGGAAGTTTGGAATCAATGCTCTTGGTAATTACCGTCTACAGCCCAGGTAATTAATGTAAGGACCTTAAGGTTATTGTTGAGGATTGTTGTACGGCGGCCATTGTCTGGTAGTGTTGTAACCATACTTCAATCATCTGGTATTTCTTTGTTTGAAGCCAGTATTCATTTTGTGTCGGAGTTTTATTTTTACTTAATTTGTGTCTTTTATTTTTTTGTTTTACCATGTTGTACTATTGTTTTTTATAAGGTATGGGCGTGTAATAAGTGCTTTCGATGTTTAGTGAGAGGTATCATTGATTTTAAAGAAAGAATATTATTTTTTTTTTTTTAACGGCGCATCAACTATTTGACTATTAGCGCCCGGCTGTCTACAGGTTGCCACCCTTTTATAATGCCAACAGCACGTGGTCGGTCACCCATTCAGGTACTGACCACGCCCGACGTTGCTTAACTTCGGTGATCTACGGGAACCGGTGTATTCAACGTGGCTATGGCCGTCGGCGAAAGAATATTATTCTACGCAACGTTTTGAGTTTTTATTCAATATATATATATATATATATATATATATATATATATATATATATATATATATATATATATACATCACGTGTCTGTCTGTTTGTTCCTTTAACAAATCCACACCGTTTGACCGATTTTGACTAAACTTGGCAGACAGGTGGGTCTGGATCCGGGGATTGTCATAGGCTAGGTCAAAATCGAATATCAACAGTTTGTTTCTTATGCAAATCCACATCGTTTGACCGATATTTACCAAATTTGGCATACAAGTAGATCTTCATCCGGGGATTGTCATAGGCTAGGTTAAAATCGTCTAGGACTCACAGTTCGGAGGACACGGGTTTGAAACTGTGAACCCGAAAAGTTACAGTTTTGAGTTATTAGATTTTAATATAACATATTTGGTTTCTAATTTATTTCTGCTTTTCGAGATGCAGTAAGTAGGTGTAGCATGGCACGCCGCACAGTGGGGGTTTCATAAAAGGCTACAGCCTCTAAAGCTTAATCGATTTCAATGCATTTTTTTTAAAATGAAAGCTTTTTGTTTTTTGTTTTCCCTGTTTATTAAATTACGAGTAAATAATGCATGAACGTTTACTATTGAACATAAAAAAATGTTTTAATTTTCATCTAACTTAATATAAGCACTGCTATCGTTGAAATTAAACATTGAAATCCTGATTAGACTTGGAAAAAATCAAAAATCTATTCTTAAATCATTCAAAAATCGTATTATTTGAATTATTCTCATTGTTGAATGAAGATAAATTTACGTTTTGAAGGCGTGCCAGTCTTTTTTCCAAGTCTAATCAGGATTTGAATGTTTAATTTCAACGATATCAGTGCTGATATTAAGTTAGATGAAAAAAAAAATATTATTTTATGTTCAATCGTAATATTTCGTGAATTATTTAGTAAAGAGGGGCAGCAAAAACAATAATCTAGCTATACAAAGTTCTTTTAAATTGTATTAGCTTTCATTAAAAAAAAAAAAAAAATTGCATTGAAATCGGTAAAGATTTAGATGCTGTGGCGTTTTTTGAAACACGAAATATCATTTAGCCCCACTGTGCGCAGGGTAACAGCCTAGTACATTATAAATTACGAGACTTCGCTTAGGACACAGTTTACTAACGCACTCCTATCTAATGGAACGACAAGACAGACCTGCGAACGATGTTGCAACGAGACATTAACAGTTAAACAAATACTTACTGACTGCAGATTACGAGATAACCTAACAATTCCTCACGACTTACACGACTTACTAGCCGAAAATAGTCCACATATTAAACCATACTAACTCACTTAAAGATAATTAACCTATATTCAAAAATCTATCCCTATCTCCAATTTACCTCCTAAAGTTAATTTGAATGAATAAACGAAATAGCCTTTAGAAAATTATTTACATTTTTTTTTTTTTAAACAATTTTTTTTATTATTATTTTTTTTTTCTAATCTTTTATTTTTGTTATACGGCACTTCGACAACTAGGCCATTAGCGCCGACGCAAGGAATTTTCCCAACGAGCCGTGGGATGAGAAAATTCCTGCCGCCGGTGGGGATCGAACCCGTCATCTCCCGCATAAAAATCTAAGGCGCTAGCCACTAAACCACGGGAGACCCCTCATTTGGTAGTATGAAAAATAACAGTTAAGCATCAAATAACCGGTTCAAATAATATAGCTTTAAGTAAAAAATACCCCCCCCCCCCAAAAAAAAAAAAAAAAAAAAATTCAACAACAAACATCTATGACCCAAGGTTTATTGTTAGTCTAATTGGTTGTGTTAGGCAATACCTATTGAACGAAGCCCTACCACCGACCAGTAGTATCTGCTTCCTCGATCGTCGACCAGCTGTAACTATTTCACAACATGGATAATATATTGTTTATCTCTGATGTAATTAGTGATATCAATAACAAGCAATAGGAAAATATTCTTGTGCAATTGACCTAAATAAATTGTTATTAATAACCTTATTTGAAGGTCGAAGGATGTTAGATGTTTACTCACTTTAGGCTTCATTTAGTTGTAGAAAAAAGAGGATATATAATAATAATAATAATATTTAATGGGAATGCTATAGAAGGTTCGTGACGGGAAAAAATTGTTCAACGAGCAGAAACTTCGTCATCTTAGAGAATTTCCGTTCATATACCTAGTCATGTTCATGTACCTAGTCATTAGTAAAGGTATAGAAGAATTTATATGTGGGATTTGATCTTTCATGAAAAATAAGATCTTTATGAGAAGGAAGATTTAAGAGGCCACAACAGGAGACTGCCAATATCCTAAGCGGCATGGGCTTATATAGAAAATAATTTCGGAGGGGGCTGGAAAAATTTCGGGGGGGGGGGGGGGGGCTAAACCATTTCCGGTGTATGGAATACTAACAATTTAGATCTTGGAAGTGTTTCAGACAACTTAAACGCTATTACACTCAAAATAGAATATGTTTTATGACCTAAATGATCTTATTTAATTTATTTTAAACGGTTTTATGAAATTTTTACCGATCAAATCAAACTTTCGGGGGGGGGGGGGCTGCAGCCCCCTCACCCCCCCCCCCCCCCCCCCCCCTTATGCCAATGCTAAGCGGAAATTAATCCACCCCCCGCCTTCTCAACGTCCTCTCTCGGAAAACAAAATTACCAATACCTACGTCTCTACAGTTCTTATCTTGTTAATAAAATAATCATTTTACTGTTAAATGCTATTAAAAAATAGGACAAACGAAGAATTAAAAAGTAAGTAAACAGAGAGAAAAAAAAAACGTTTAAAAGAACAAAACCCACCCTTTCGAAGTTTTATGCACTTATTTCTCCGATTGAAGTTGCCCCACCAAAAATTGCTTTAGTGCCCGTTTTGTTGAACATTTATTAAGCTTTCGAATTATTAAATATTATTCTTATACCAAGACCTCCCAACCGCCCTCAGAATATTTTATAAAATAAAGGAAAATTCCAAAACTATACATTTTTTTTCTCTCTAATACTTCCTTGTCTCAAATAGTAAAAAAAAAAAAATTAAATATCTTAGTTTAGATTAATATCAAATATTTGGTACAATTGGGTCAAAGTCTTAATCAGGTTTCGTCCCTAGGGAAAGAGGGAAAAATGCGATACGAATTGTCTCACGTTATAAAATTGTTGATGTTATGACCAAATCATGGACAGTTGTGACAACTAGCATAACTAGCTGATCGGGGTTCGATTCCCGGCCTAGCGTATTAAAAAAAATAATAAAACAAGATTTCAATTATTGAATGTTGCACATTGCCATTTTTTTTGTATGAAAGAAGTATAAATAACTATCTGTTTTTTTTTTATTTTATTTGATTGTTGAGTTCCGCAACATTGGCGACAAACTCATTTTATGTTTGTTACGTCAAGAAGAAAGAAAAAGAAAAGGTAAATGAATAAATTAAGAACTCAAATGTTAAAAAAATGTGAAAAACAAGATAAAGTAAAAAACATAACAAATAGTAACACTAAAGTAATAATTAGATGAAAACATAAAATTTCGAAATATTCGTTGTGAAAGTTCAATGAATTATTTACAGCTTGATGTATGTATGTGTGTTTTTCAAATATTTGAGTAGTGCATGTATGTGTGGGCTACCTTCTGTCAGTAAGTCGTGGGGCATATTTAAGTTAACGAGTTTTCTGCAGTTTGTAAATCATATGTTTAACTGTCTTATTGCAGTATTTACAAGTTGGTCTGTCCTTTCTTTCTAGTAAGTACGAATGGGTAAGTAGAGTGTGTCCAATTCGAAGCCTGGTTAAAATAACATCATCTCTTCGAGAGAAGTGTTCCTTTGGCCAGGCTTTCGTTGTATTTTTAATTTCTCGGAATTTTGTTTTTCTGCTTGAAACAACTACTGTTTTGGTTTTTTTTTAGTTTTCAAATTTGACGTTTCCTGTCAATTTTCCAGAACAACCTTTTTTGAAAAAAAAAAAAAAAATGAAGGTTCATCAGTGCATTATTATTCGAATGACGCAACGAGCTCTCAGTCCATCTTGGAATGTCGTTGTCATTCAATGAATCACCGATGCAGGTTTCTTCAGGCTCGTACTTTTAAACATTTTACCATCTTGGTATTTCCGGTTTGTAACAAGTTTCTTCGTTTTTCAGAATTGTTTTCTAGGAATTCCTCGTGTTTTATATTAATGGATTCCTTTTAAATGTATGAGCGAAGGTGGCTCAACCCACCCAGAAATTTAAAGAGGAGGTGAAATTGACCAATGTCACCACATTTTTCTTGTGTTGGGCCCATAGAAAGAGATACTTACTCTACACTCGCCATGTACAGAAAGAATAATAAATTGAAAAAAAAAGAATAATTTTGAATTGAACATTAAAAATATCATTCGTTTTAATTATTTTTACTTTGTTAATTTTATTGGAAAGTAATCAGCCAAGAGCTTAATAAATTTCCCGAGTTGATCAATAATTAATTGCACAAACGATAGACCGTTAAGAATTAATTCTTAATTATTCTTAATATTCAATTAGGATTAAAAATTTAAGTTTAATTACATACTCTCACAACTAAAATTTATTAATCGTGATTGCGAAATCTCACAATTAAGAATTGATTAATTGTAAGCGCGAAATCTCAGGAGTAATCAATTATTAATTGCTTCTACAGTTAAATTCTTCAATTAACTTCTAAGAATATAAAGTTATCAATTTAAAAAATGATATACAAGGTCCAAGTTTGAGAGAATATGCCCCCAAAATTCCCTATTAGATACGACCCCATTAGCCCCTAAGGAAGGATATAAAAAGTTTGTAAGAAAGGACATAAAAAAGCGCATAAGGAGAGCTATAAAATCGTCCATAAAAAAAATGTGAAAGAGCATATAAGCAACATATTAAAGAGCGCTTCAGGTAGATTAAAAAGAGTACATAAGGAAACATACAAAAGAGCGCATGAGGATAGATGTTATACAGTGCATAAAGAAGGATCCAAATGAGCGTATAAAGAACGATTTTGAAGAATGCTTAAGAAGGGATATAAAAGAGTGCATAAGGAGGGATATAAAGGAACCATGCAATAAAGCGCCTAAGGAAACTTATAAAAGAGCGGATAAGGAAGGATACTGAAGAGCGGATATGGAAGGATCCAGATGAGCGCATAAGGAAAGATGTAAAAGAGCGCATAATGAATGATATAAAAGAGTGAATAAGGAGAGATATAAAAGCGTGCATAAGGAGGAATCTAAAAGAGTTTATGAGGAACCATGTAAAAGAGCGCATAAGGAGGAATCTAAAAGAGTTTATGAGGAACCATCTAAAAGAGCGCATAAGGAGGAATCTAAAAGAGTTTATGAGGAAACATGTAAAAGAGCGCATAAGGAGGAATCTAAAAGAGTTTATGAGGAACCATGTAAAAGAGCGCATAAGGAGGGATCCTGAAGAGCGCAATAAAACGTTTTTAGAAGCGCGCATAAGGAAATATAGAGAAGAGCGCATAAGGAAGGATCAGGTCAATTCTGTGCAGTTAATAGATGTTTCGGAAGTTATGGTTTGGTACTAATATTAAGAATTCCTAATAAATAATGCTTAATATTTACTAAACGCAAAGATCAGACGCTAGGAATAACATAAGAAAGCACGCGAATATGACACTTTCTGTTTATAATGATATTGCGACCAATTTTGGCTGTTTTATTCCTTTTTACCAATAATGCCACTCAAATCTAACCTTGTTGGGATATTATCGGATAAAAAACTGAATGAACGGGATAAATTAATTCATTATTTTGAAAGCATATCAATGGAAACATGTCAGGGGCTTGAAATGAACGATTTACGTTTTTTACTCAATATTTATATAAGCCTTGAATCGCTCCTTAGATATCTTTCTTTATTTTTTTTCTTCCGCCCACATAAGATAAAGTTATTGCCAATCCGAAATAATTTTCATGGTTTCTTTGCCATAGATTGACATGTCTCTCCTGAATTATTTTATTAGTGTAAAGAACAAAGAAAATTAATACAGAAGCTCTGGTAAAAAAAAAAGTCTCAACAAAAACAAAGTAAAAAGTACAAATAAATGCGCCTTGTGCAAAATAAAAAGTATCTTTAGAAATACTGTGTCATTAGAAGAGCAGGTATTGTAAATATCAGGTTGGCTATGAAGGAAATTACCATAATGTAGAACCAAGGTCGGTTTAATCCTCTTTAATTGGAGTGATAAAGTTATCTTTCTTTCTTTTTTGATTATTTCTACTCCTTCTGTTCTTTCAGAAACATCTGTGTTGTTTAATTGAGAATTTGATGGGGATATTTGAAAGGATATTACAGGTTTATTTTTTGCTGTTATGCATAGATTTCTGCTGTGAAAGACTAGGCAGCTAGTCATGTTTAATCCGCCGGTAATCTTGTTGAATATGAAGGATATTTTTTTTATTTATATATTTTTATTTTAAGAAATATTACAATCTAAAATTCAATTGCATTATGTAATTTGATACAGGTTACTTGACCACGCCTCAGGTGTCCCCAGTTGTCAGCCGAATACCTTACTTTTTAGGAAGGATTCTAGGATGACCCGGAGTTTACCTTACGCCATCCAAACACACCCTGCGACTAATGAAGGATAAACATCTTTGAATACACTGCAATTTATCAAAACTTTGTCTCATGGGAAGTGTGTAATGAATTTGAATTATTAAACATTGTAATGGATATTTTAAAATTAAAAAAAAATCCGAATGATGCTTTTCTGTTTTATGATTTGAATGGCTTCGAAATTCCTAATTTAATGAAACCATTAACTGCGAAATTCGAGCACTTCTAACAAATTCGACCATTTCAAGCATCGAAATTCGGTCGGTTATAGATGGGCAGTATTTAAAATTGCCAACAAAAAAAATGATCAGGCATAAATTTTAAAAGGACCACATCATTAAGAAAAAAAGTCCGTCACGTAAAAAAAGCTGCATAACTAAGCACTTTCCTCAGAATTTGGGTAGTGTGACTGCATTCCAGAACAATTTGCTTAAAATATCCTACATAAATAACATAAAAACATGAATAGTTCTCTTTTAAATTTGTAATGAGTAACTGATCAATTATTAATTTGCTTCCAGAGTTATGTTTACACATGGTACCTACTACACTACTTAAAAAATACAAAAAACCGCATATTATCGTATTTTGATCTAACGCAGGAACAGGATACAGTCCCTCTAGTGGTAGAAAGAGCTCCTTGCGGCGGCTTTGTGAACCTACGGCTGGCGGGCTTTTCTATTGAAATATATTACAAAGTAAACCCCCGCTTTCCGATTGACCAATTCAGCTCATTTTTACAACACTTCTTTCTCATGAGTTACCGACGACGTACACCGCGTTTCGTTACAATACAGCAGAAATTACGACCGGTATGAGTATATTAGGAATTTGGGTCCGGAGTAAACCCCCCCCCCCTTCTAATGAACCGATTTAGTTTATTTTTACAACACATATTTACCTGTAGATTACCACTACGAATACCGAGTTTCGTCGAAATATACCAAAAATCACGGCTGGTAGTGGCGAATTGGTATTGTGGGTCCGGAGTAAACCCCCCCTCCTAATGAACCGATTTAGTTTATTTTTACAACACATATTTACCTGTGGATTACCACTATGAATACCGAGTTTCGTCGAAATGTACCAAAAATCACGGCTGGTAGTGGCGAATTGGTATTGCGGGTCCGGAGTAAACCCCCCTCCTAATGAACCGATTTAGTTCATTATTATATCTCACTTTACTCTCTATTTTAGCACTACGAATACCAAGTTTCGTTGAAATATAACAAATACTACGGCTGACATGGTCAAATTAGTGTTTTGGGTTCGGGGTAAACCCCCCCTTCCGGTGGACCGACTTTGGTGGTTAACGAACTCGTTCAATCGTTTGCTAATTGAATGCCAAGTTTCGTGACGAAAAAACAAGAACTCTGGCCGCTATCGTGTTAACAGGCACACACACACACACACACACACATATATATATATATATATATATATATATATATATATATATATATATATATATATGCATATATATATATATATATAGATATATAGATATATATAAATTTTAACGGGGGTCATTTTTGGTGTCTACTAGGTAGGATCGATAAAGATTTGAAGAAATTTTTCAAAAATTCCGTCATGAGTCCAACCTCAATAGCTACTTTCCTTCGGAGGAAAGTGCTAACAGAGTTTCAAGGTATATGAATATTGCTCTGTTCTGCTATTATTATGTTGTATTCTCTTTTACAAACAACGCCTAAACACATATATCTTAATTTGGATAATTATGGGACATGCGAAAGAGTAATAGCGTATTTTTTGTGTACCTACCTAGAAAAAAATGTCTAAGTTATTAACATTTTTTGGGGGATCCGTTTAATAATATTGACTGGAAAGTGCTTTTATTTTCATGACATCAGTTTGACTAAAATTAAGTAAGTATGGTTTTTTGAAATATCATTCTTTGAGGATTTTTTTTAATCTTCAATAAAACTTAGAGTAATAAAGGCCTTGTCATCAATCTGATAATAATAAATGATCATAAACTAGCAGAATTACATTCGAATGATATTTTTATATGTAGGGTTCAGAGCACAACTAGACCAAGACCATTTTTGGCTTTTTATGTTGTAATGGGATTGAAGAGTATTACTACAATGGCCCTTTTCAGTGCTACAGGAGACTAAGTCCTAACTTCATTATTTTGCCACTTATAGCAGTTCTTGCTACTCATCTGGAAGACATTCTTATTAGTTTTCAGAGTTCCTGTAAGTCCAGTCCAGGTTATAACTATTTTATGAACAAGCCTATACATAAATAATGTCAGTGTTTATGTTCAAATCTTTTTAAGACTTATACTGGTCAATAGGATTTATACAACGTCTCTACAATTTTTTATTTATTTTGAATTTATAACAATGTATAAGATACATTTCTAGTAAATTATTGGTAGATTATATTGACATGAACGTACATGAGGTGGGAAGCTGCACAGTTGTAGTAACAACTAGACAGATTTTTTTTTTTTTTTTTTTTCACAGATATACACTTTCTAGAGTTGATCTCTTGGCCACTTGCATTTCAGGCGGCGAATGGGGTTGTGAGGAATGCTGGGAGGATAGAGAGTTTATTAAGGAGTTAGGATGGCCGTGTAGGTTCGAATGGAATTTGCGGTAGAGGGATTTGGCTAAAGGTTGGATAAAAGGGATATTAAGGTCATTACGGAGAGTCAAATTGGAGACATAAAACGGAGCATCGGTTATTTTTCGGAGAATTTTAGACTGGATGGATTGGATTTTGTAGGAGCTGGAAGGCTTTGTTGAACCCCAGAGTTGAATTCCGTAAGTACATATTGGTCTGGGAATGGTCATGTAAATGAGGCGTTTGTTTGTTAGTGTGAGATTAGATCGTCTGTCAAGTAGGATGTAGTAATAGTTAGTCGTTTGTCAAGTATTAGTCCTAGATAGCGAATTTGGGATTTTTGCGGAATAGGAGAACTATGGAGGGCAGGATGATCGCCTGAGGGTAAAGGTTGAGTGGCAGGATTTCTAAGGGTTAACTTTGATTCTCCATTTGATGAGCCAGGGTTCGATCAGTCCAAGCTCTACAATTAAAACGAATAATAATATTTTTCTGAAAAGTGTGTAACATTGACTTGGTCTAGTTGTGCTCTGAAGTACATTTAATATACGTCACAGCTGACATTTATAAATAGTGGCTATTCCAGTTTCAATCTGGTCACCACGAAATAAGCCTTTCCAACAAAACACGTTTTAGACGCCTTTTGGTGGAATTCCTATTCTTTTCGGATCAGGAAGTTCCTAGAACAGCCGAACGATTTTCGAGGCGGAAAATATTACAGTTTATGAGTGTGAAGTATTGAATTGGTGAAATGTCAAGAACACGTGTATAGTTTGTTACGGGTAGGTTACGATGTAGCTCGGTTGTAAGTGGGTCAGGTTACGACAGTGTCCTCCAGACCCTTCGGCCATTATTCCTCTTTATTGTCCGATGTTAACGCCCCGGGGGCAACGAAATGCGGGAACATTTTCTCAGAAGATGCCCACAACGCTGAATGATCAGAAATAATATTTCTTTATGCAACAAAAAAAAATATATATATTTTCAAAATATACTCTGATATAATCACATAATCTTTTGAGACAGTGTTTGAATTTAAATGTAATAGCTAGAGCGACAGTTCAATTCGCAGGAACTGCGTCATTTTAGCGCGTATTCCTTCATATCCCTAGAGTCATTCAGAAAGATTAGACTAGTGACATTAAAAGTGTTGTCTTAAGAATTAATATATATATATATATAAATTCTAGGGTAGTCGCTAAAAATTATACGGCATATTTTGAATGTTCCATCCTGAAAACTGACTCAAGCCTCTAAAATCTGGAAACGGTAGAGTGAAAAAAAAGTCCAAATGTACCTAGCATATCTCTTAAGAATAATCAATAGATGTAATATATCATTTTGATAAGTAAAAAAAGGGGTAATTTCTCTCATAAAATGCCAAGTTCGTTTTTAGAGGTACTAGGTCAAGTTACCTATCAGGTCATCAAGTTTATGATGATAAAGGCTGTTCTAGATCCGTTGGACTTAAAGTTACGGCAATTCTCTTCTGTATATGAATTACGTAGAACAATATTATCTTTAATTTAACACATAGTCGGGGTGTATAGGAGGAGCCGTTCCTGAAATTTTGGCTTTGAAAGTCACCAAGCAGGGAAAACATCTACGTTTTAAAACTAGGCTCAAACTTCGACTATCTGAATATGAGGTAAGGGTGATCATTTTTTTTTATGGGCTCTGCGACTACCCTAATATATAAGTAGGGGCAGAATATATATATACGTAAGCGTCAAAAGATGTAAAATATATTAACAGTGCAAAACGAAATTATAATATATATATATATATATATATATATATATATATATATATATATATATATATATTTGTATATATGTTGGTCATTCGGCATCTGTCTCCAGCGGTCCTCCTGTCATCGCAATATTTCGCCGGATTCCTCTCCGGCTTCTTCGGGCTTTCACTCATCCTCGCAATATTTTGCCGAAAGAATGAGTGAAAGCCCGAAGAAGCCGGAGAGGAATCTGGCGAAATATTGCGAGGACAGGAGGAGCGAGACCGCTGGAGACAGATGCCGAATGACCAACACATTGCATTCCCAGCGAAGTAGCTTAAAAACAACACACACACACACAAATATATATATATATATATATATATATATATGTATATTTGTATATATGTTGGTCATTCGGCATCTGTCTCCAGCGGTCCTCCTGTCATCGCAATATTTCGCCGGAGAGGAATCTGGCGAAATATTGCGAGGACAGGAGGAGCGAGACCGCTGGAGACAGATGCCGAATGACCAACACATTGCATTCCCTGCGAAGTAGCTTAAAAACAACACACACACAAATATATATATATATATACATATATATATATATATATACATATATATATATATATATATATATATATATATATATATATAGGGTAAACGCACCAGTAGCTGACAGGTGCACCAGTAGCTGACAACATCTTCGAAAAATATAAATAATAAGGGTTCAAAGCCTTTCAGACCCCCACCTCACAAAGCCACGCCTTCTGTAGGTATTTCTTCGTTGTTAGGTTGCCTACCCTGCTTTATATTGGCGGGAATTGTAATATCAGCTAATCAAATTATCTGCATGTTCTCCGCCACTAGTTCAGCGCCTTCCAAGAAGAGCACACCCAGCTAAGACACCAAGTTACGCGGTTTGTGTTCTCATCTTTACTTATTCTGTTATATTCTCAAATTAGTGTGTTGTTTCTTCTAATGAGTGTTTATAGATTATGTTTCATCTGCCTATAAACCTTATTTCACTGTGAATTAGGAAATTCGATGGGTGTCAGGTATTGGACCCTAATATTGGGCATATCACCAATAGCTGACAGACCCTGTCAGCTACTGGTCCCTCACATAATTTTTTTCCATCCACTTTTTCCTTATTTAACCTTTCTATTTCGTTATCTATCCTATACCGTTTAATTCTATTTTGAACGTAGTATATATATTTCAGTAGCTGACAGGGGGTGTCAGGTACTGGAGCAAAACATGTCAGCTAGTGGAACAGCTTCTATGACCTTTTTTTTTTTTATATTTTGCAGGCGGGTTCCCTAGAATTCTGGATGGCTCCCACTAAAAAGATTTTAAGATATGATCCTGAGGACATGAATAAAGCTCTCGACGACGTTCGTACAGGGATGTCTATAGCTGGGGCCGCTCGTAAAAATAATGTTCCTAGAACAACACTTTTGAGTAAAGTGTCAGGAAAATATCCAATAGAGCGTAAAATGGGGCCTTCCCCTATCTTGTCCCGCGATGAAGAAAATTTGCTTGTGACATGGATTGAACACATGGCAAAAATAGGATTTCCTGTTTCCTCGGGTCAGGTTATTGAAAGCGTACAGCACATATTAAAAGGACTAGGCAGAGAAAATCCCTTCATAGATGACCGCCCTGGTCGAAAGTGGTTTAATCTATTTCTTAAACGGAACCCACGCTTATCCTTTAGGACTCCTGAAAATCTTACTTCGTCGCGTGCTTCTGTAACTAAGGAAAGTGTTATACAATGGTTTTCCAAAGTTTATTCGCACCTAGAAGAAAAAGGTTTGACACACATCTTGGAAGATCCTAACCGAGTTTTCAATTCCGATGAAAGCGCCTTCTTTTTAAATCCAAAAGGAAACAAAGTTTTGGCTAGGAAAGGAGAAAAAAATGTTTACCAACGGACGAATCCAAATGAAAAAGAATGTTTGACTGTCTTAATGACAGCAAGTGCTGCTGGTATTTTTACTCCACCTTCCATCATATTCAAGTATGAAAGAATACCCGCTTATATTGCATTCAGCATTCCCAAAACGTGGGGAATCGGGCGATCTGAAAGTGGATGGATGAGTGCTTCCCTTTTTTATGAATATTTGGCAAATGTTTTCCACCCTTGGCTTATTTCTAATCGGATTCTGCTTCCCGTGATCCTTTTTTTAGATGGCCATTCTTCCCACCTAACCATGCATTCCAGTAAATTTTGTGATGAAAATGGGATCATTTTAATTGCACTTCACCCCAATAGTACCCACTTGCTCCAACCTCTGGACGTCTCCGTTTTCCGTGCATTGAAGGTCGCATGGAAAAATAAAGTCCATGAGTGGAGAATCAAGAACATAAGTGATCCAATTTTAAAAAAGAAGCATTTTGCTCCCCTGCTAGAAGAAGCCATAAGAGACGTACCTCCATCTGCTATCAAAAATGGATTTAGGAAATGTGGGTTGGTGCCTTGGAACCCCAAAGCTCCCTTTCCCTCCACCATACTGTCAGATGGAAAGAAGAGTATTTATCACGAAGACTCAATTAGGCTGAGGGATACCAAAACGGCACTCAGAATCATAGAAGAAGCTATAGGACAAGAAAAAGCTATGCTATTTAAAAATGCCGAATCCTGGACGAGTGGGGATGATGACAAATCGCTTTACGACTTATGGCAGAAGCTTGAACGAACTATTAAAATTCTCAGTTTGCAGCCAGATGATATCCAGTCGGCAACTGTAATTATTGAGGAAGATAGTACAATAGTTTTGGGAGTGAGCGAAACTCATGATACAATTCCGACAAATCCACTTCATCAAGCTTTAGCAACCTGCTCCTCACACCTTGAGACAATTTCTAACCAAACCAGCATATTAGAAACACCACTAAATACCTTCCCAAGCCCTTTCAAAAAGGCGCTGGCGTGGCCTGAACCTCCCAAGAAAATATCGAAGAGGAAAAGTTACCCCGGCTTTGTAATTTCTGAGTCTTGGAGAGATTACAACCTACAAAAAGATATAAAAAAACACGAAGAGGAAGAAAAGAAAAAAATGAGAGCTGCAGACAGGTTGAAAGAAAAAGAAGAGCTAAAAAAAAACAATTTTAAAAGAAAGACAAGTGGTAAATTAGGGACCAAGAATAGAAAGAAACAGAAGATGAAGTCATCTTCTAATGAAGAAGAGTGGTTTCCATCTGAAGATAGTAAAGAAGATTATGCAGAGTCAGTAGTTTCTGAAATTGAAGGTGATGGTACTGGAGTCAGATTTAAAGACGATTCACAATTTCCTAACATCGTGCCCATTGAACATCAGGTTAAGCCCGATGTGGTAAGAAACAATCATCAAGTTCCTCAGCCATACATCGCCGAACCAATAGAACCAAATATCTCCCTTCTGGAGGTGATGTTTCCAGACAATAACAACAACAGTCAGAGTTCTAGTTCAAACAACAATTTTGATATTGAAGAAAAGAAATTTGAAGAGCCTCAGGCACTCAATACAGCTCTGAAAGGGATCACATCCTTCAAAGAGAAGAACAAGCAAGCCCCAACCGATGTTTCAAGACTTCCCAACGAGCTATCATATATGACGAATAAATTGGGCAGCACAATGATTCGATGTAGCGAATATCTCACCGAGAACAGCTGGTTGTCCCATAAAAATCCTGTTTTGTCTGCTATTGGTAATGAAAGTAGCTTTGTCATAATTACATTAGGAAACATAAGAAGAGCTTATGAAGTTGTTGGTAAACAAGATGGAAAAATCTCTGCTTTTGCACTGAAACCATTGAATCGCTTCCGGGATGTGTTCATGAAAAGTGAAAATATGCCTAGACTTCTAAACGAAAATTTGATCAAAATAGAAGAACATTTGCCTCCTCCATTAGTGTTTGGCAAACAATTGAATATGAGATATCAGTTTCCTAAATCTGTTAATGTAACATTTTAATTTAAAGACTTGTATAAAATTGTATAAATATTATTATTTAAAATTGTGCATTTTGTTCTAATGTTAGATCTCAGTTGACGAAAACCGAAGTTACATAAGTACTAAGTTTATTTTACCTTTAGAAAAATCTTATTTACTTTAATTGTATATATGTATTTTACTCTCTAATATGATACCTAATTTTTATGAGTTACCTGTCTTTAATTTAAAGTGCAAAGCTAAAAATAGAAAACTCAAGTTCCTACTATTGTGATACATGATAAATTTATAATTCCTGTTTTAAAATAAAGTAATACTAAAGTTTAAGCTATTTTTGTATGACTTTATTGTCCCTGTCAACTACTGGAGCAATCCCTGTCAGCTACTGGAGAATTGCCTGACAGCAACTGGAGCAAAGTAACTTTTCTCAAAATTGTCATTTATCCTATCATTGAGCGAAGGTTTTTCAAATTTGAAGGTGTAGTAAGCAAGGGGAATAGATTTTGGACAAGATAAAAGCGAAAAAAATACACCGACATCACCATTAGAATTTGTAAAGCTTAAAATGAAATGAAATTTCCTTAAGCATGTCAGCTACTGGTGAGTTTACCCTATGTATATATGTATATATATATATAAACCATTGTGTTATGATTTCTTTTTTACTTATCCTGCAATGTTATTGTTTCAGGTGAGTTACACACGAGCATATTACCAAGATACAACTGATTTCATACTCATGGTAACACCTTTTTTTTTTTAATAACTATATTAATATTATTGAATGTTATTATTTATTTGTTTTATTTTATGATTTAAAAATCCCTTGTAATTCATTTGTTTTCCGTTTTATTATTGTAATTGTAATTTATTCTTATTTTAATATTTCTTCATTTTTTATGCAATTCTCGCTTATTGGTTCACTTTCTATTATGATTTTTGATTTAAATGAAATTGCCTGGTAACTATTACCCAAAAACGTGTTCTGTAATTGGCTCGAATTTCACAGACACACAGAGCGTAATTGACTCATGACATGTGTTTGAATTGAGTATGTGAATCTATGAAAATTGATTTTTTATCATTTGAGTTTTCCAATTGAAGACATATTCACGGACAAAGTCAATTATGAGTCAATTGGCGATTGTTTTTTAAATATAAATTGACTATGAAGGAGTCAGTGTTTTTTTATATACTATTATTTTTGTTCTTATTGTCTGATCAAACAGATACAAGTAAGGATTGAAGGCGTATATGATGGTTGATTTTAATAGAGAAATATATTTATTTGATTGTGCATCACAACTAGAGTGGTCCGGTTGATGAAATTGCATATATTTTTTAACTGCGCGTTTTTTAGGCTCTTACTGCCGATCTATCTATAGGGGGCGATTTCTGAAAGAAATCAGTCCGGTACAGATGGGATTCGAACCCCCATTTCCATCATGAGAATACAAGACCGTTGAGACCCAGGAATGCATAAATGATCATAACTTCGCCCACTGCCACTGAGATATTATTGCAAAATCATTGGTATGCCAATGAACACATAACGTTTTATTAAACATATAAATCTGAAATGAAAACATGCGCTTTAAATGTCATTATTTTTTATTACCTTCTTAATCATAGTTATCATATTGAAACAATAAAAATAATCGGTTAGACGATTGAATCCGATGATGAAAAACTAAAAAGGAAACCAAATGAATGTTGTTATGGTGACTCAGCGTTGCTGTTGTAAGTTCTACCAGCTCTGCCTCATTTTTTTTTTTTTTTACTTTGTATTTTATGTAATAATTATGAAATCAAAAATAATATAGCATTTGTTAACTAATCAATAGAAGACAACAACGTTAGAAACACAAGGACACAGTGTATTTACAGACATACTGCATGCAAAAACTACAAACAGATCATTGACACCAAACGGGACCTTGATTTCGGAATTTCGAAACATTTCTTCTTGCGCCATTGACAAGAATGGCATGCTTTGCATCGAAGTAGTTCACAACTTTCCCGAATGCGTAAGGTCGTCACGCGATATGAAATGATCACTATACCGTGAAGACATGGAACGTTTTGAGGTTGCCGTCGTCTCATAATGCACAAGTTTATTCATGTTTGTACACAGAATGTAGAATGTTTAACGATAATTGTAATATATTTACTTGAAATGAAAAAAAAAAAACAAACATACAAATTAATTATTTATATAAAATGGGACATGAATTTTGTCTGGAAGTCGCAATCGCACCTTGCAGAAGGCACACCTTACAACCTGGTGAAAACTTACAGGAAGTGTAAAAACAAAAAAAAAAAAAAAAGTTGTGGCCAATCAACCTTTAATTTCGCCCCTTAAAAGGGAAAAGATAGAATACAAAATAAACAGGTATGCATGTGTGTATGTATGTGAGTGTGTGTGTGTACATATATCGATATGTACGTGCTTATATATATATATATATATATATATATATATATATATATATATATATATATATGCATGAACGTGTGTATGTATATCTGATTATACTTTTTTTTTTAAGAAGTGGATTCTAATATTTCTTATTCTTTATAGGTATATATTGCTATATAAATTCTCTTTCAAATAAAAATACTGATACAAAATTCCTATCAGACGAAATATTCTGATGCAAATATTACCTTCTGCTACATATGGATCTTATGTACTGTTATGTAAATAGATAACAATGACCCTAGTGGTTGAAATGCCTTTAAAAAGAAAAAAGAAATATTTAAAGAGTTGAACAACTTTTTTTTTTGGTTTGTTGTGATGGTATCATATTTTATTCATTACCTACTGTTATAATTTTGTTTAAAGCATATCTTTCCTAATTTTTTTTTTCAGTTTGCAAACCGACTTCGTAGCGGATTAAATATAAATAAAAATTTTCTTTAATTTAAAGGGGGGGGGGGGCCGTAATTCTTAAGGCAACAGCATTTCTTGCCTTGATCGTGGTTTTAATTCCCACTAAGGGCAGTGACATTTATAAAGACAAATAAATAGCGTCGTCCTTATTCTTGGTAGTAATGGTATACCCATCCAAAATTTGTGCGATACCTAATTGGGCGTTTAAATTTAAATAAAAAAGTAAATACTTGATAATGGTTACACAACTGTCAAGTAAACGGAAACGCTAGTAAGCGTGTGTACTACGAACTATCTATCCTCATGATAAAAGCGTTTCCTCCGAGATAACTGCCCCGGTACCTTAGAGCACCTCATGGAATATAAAAGGATTCAGTTTGTCATTCAATGCACCGGCCCACATTGTCTTATTCCTCGAACAAAGAGCGCTCGGCGTCCCGGCTCCTCATTTGCATAATTTGTATGCATCGGATCGTAGCTTTCTTTAATGGTCAATCCTCCTCCTATCTTTACGGGCGTTGAAGTCTCCGCAGTAGGAGACTTTAACGCGCTCAAATTGTCTAACCCAGAAGTTTTTTTTGATTTATATATATTCGGTTGGTGAGAAGGCTTCTTTCTCCAGTGGTGCTGTTCCTATCCTAGCTGAAATATTCCTTGATGTTATTCAAGAAGTTTGATTAACACTCCATTGGTCGCGCCATTGAAACTACCATTGGTGGTCGCCTTGTATCTGAGAGATAGGCCTGAGTTTCAGTCTTATTTACCGTAAATAACTTTATCTATTGTATTACGAATGAAGAAAAACTATTAACAGGAGATTAATATATCAAAAATTAGTAATTTTACCCAGAAAAAGATATTTATTTAAATATGTTGATGAAAAGGGAAAGGGTATTAATTAACAATACAATCCAAGGTGAGGAATAACCCTTCAAAGTTCAACATATACTTTTATTATATAATAAATGTATATGTTGAACTTAGAAGGGTTATTCCTCACCTTGCATTGTATTATATGTTATTTATTTATTATATGCAAACTTATATAGTTGAAATATACAAATAACAAGTAGGTAGGAAATATTAGGGCAAATATTTTGTAGTAATATATAACTTCAAAAAACGTCTTCTGTATCATCCTCCACTTTACATCCATCTGGACAATATAATGTGCAATGATAGAGACATAAATATTGGCAGCACTCCTTGTATTTATACTGGGTGAGCCTTGTAGTAAGTATAGTTTTCCCAAAACATTTGGCATCGCTTTCTATTTTTGGTTCTCTCGGCTACAGTGCTATTTTTTTTACGTCTGTTTCTTCATCAATCGCTGCATCGATATTCATATTGATATCATGTACGTTTATTTTGTTGTTGTTTTTATTTTGTGGTATTTATGACACCAATGTGCCCTCTTTTCTAAAATTACAAATATGATCGCGTGGTATCTATGAGATACAAAATAGTTTTAGTGGATAGTTACTGCTTGCAGGAGCGTCAGGTCAATACTGACCCATCAGCCATTACCTGCTCTAGGAATAGTAAAGGGTATAGCTAGACCCGCGCACTTGCGCCCCTTACACAGTCTGCGTAAGATGCTCTGTATCTGAGAGACCTCACGGGACCATTGGAGTGTTAACCAACACCACCAGGAGTAAAGGTAGCCCGATGAAGCCGGAGAGGAATCCGGCAAAATATTGAACTGTGGAATGGAGTAGCACTACGGGAGAAAGAAGTCGTCTCACCAACCAAACATATCAGGACCTTGGAGGAGTAAGGGCGAATAACGAATTCCGGATGTTTGGAAATCTAAGTTAATGTTCTAGAAGTGCTTAAGGATAGGAAGGGCTAATGTTTACTCTATGGAATGATGATTCAGTAACCTGATTGAAAAAGTATGCAATTGAAATTCAATGTTTTAATTATAATTTTTACGAGTGGTTTAAGGGTAACAAAAATGCTAGGAGGGACGTTTCAGACCGGGATTCGCCCTTGAAATAGGACATTAAATTTTTCATGATGATGCTGCTATACATTTTAACTTGGAACTGTGAGAGAACTAAAGGCGAACTAGAGAAACAAGGCGAAGCGACATGTTACCCACATCTTTCTGAATCAGAAAATAAAATTTAAAAAAAAGTCGATTTTTCTGATTCGCCCTTACTCTTCCATGGTCCCGAAATGAACCCCAACGACGAAATTTATAATATGAAAGAAGTAATAGGTTTTTATGTGACCAATTCCGCTGAGTCATGAGTATTTTTGCGGGGGTTTTCTCCAACCATAGCCCTCAAATGATGGTAATCAACAACAGAAGGTCTACCACGACCTCCCTTGTTTTAGAGGTCAAAATCTCCATGACAAAATTGTTGGGACCATCGCTGATCTATAAATTCACTGATTCTTCCTTCGGCTTAAACAAGAACGATGTTTCGCGCGGTTTAAGCTTCAATTTGATCATGATGAAAGTCCAGTTTTGATATGGTGAATTTCCGAGGTCCTAATCTTTGAGGAACTAATATCTCTATGACTATTAATAGATATAACAATGACTATATAATCGCGCAATTGCAAGAAATAAATTATAAATGTCAAGGCATTCGGATATTTATTCGTACTCTTGATTATTTCTGCGCAGCTGTAGTATCTAGAACGAAGCCTCGGAAATTGTGGGTTGATTGCTTCTAAGGTTGAACGCATTTCTAGAGTATCATAATTATGTCTAATCAAGGAGAACATTTAAAACAATTTCATTATTTAACAACGGAATCACTGCCTCATCAATTATTCAGTTTGAAAAAATAATGTCGTATCTTTGTAGAATAATTGACGGTATGAGGTAATTACTTATACAAAAATGTTTGCTAATATTGGTGGAAATGTTACTTTAAGAAATATCCCGCTCATAGGACGGTTAAATAATGATATTTTAGTATCATATAGGTACAGGGTGTCAGAAAAATAATGGTCATCCGTTGGCCTCCTCCAATCCTCCAATGTGAGATCGGAAAAAATAACCCCCATATTAACCCCCGCAAAATTGACCTTGAAATGTTATTCAAGGTCAAAGTTTTTTATTGTTTATTTCGAACTTACAAGTCATGCGGAAGAAAAATGACAACGGCACCTTGAGTCAGAAATGACTCTTTATGGCCAATATAACCATTAACAACGTATAAGCGGGCCATTTTATTCCAATTGGCAAATGATGGCCGATTTTAATATTTTTTTTTTTTTTTACTCATTCTGCTAACATCCCCTTGCACAAAAACACCTCGCTTAAAAAACCCATCTTCTAGAATAAAAAGTTATAAGTATATTGAAAAACGAGCCTCTCAGTGGGAATTATTGGAGGACCATAACTCATATTTTACAATTGACAGGAATGCCTTCATGAGGTTATTCTCGAAGCACGCAAATTGTAACTCCCAATGGACAAATATATATATATATATATATATATATATATATATATATATATATATATATATTTATAAAAAAATTCTAACGGCAGCTTTTTTGTTTTCTCCAAAGTAGGATTAATGCTCATTTGAAAAGATTTGTCAACATTTGCTTATATATATATATATATATATATATATATATATATATATATATATATATGTATATATATATATATATATATATATGTATATATATATATATATATATATATGTATATATATATATATATATATATATATATATATATATATATATATGTATATATATATATACCTATTTGTCAAATCATGATTCACGACCGGTTTGGTTCAAATAAATTTGTATTCATTTTCAACAAGATTTATTTATTCCGTAAGAAGACGTTCCGGTTCCACAAGGGATGGTTTCATAGTTCCAGATGGATAGCTGCCCTGCATACAGCAGCAGTGCTATGAGACAGAGGATGAATCGAAATTTCGATATATATATATATATATATATATAAAGAAGGAGGTTAAGGATGAGGAGGTAAAGGTAGTTGAACTGGTCACCGGCTGGTATAGACTCTGCCGATGTAGGCTGCGTGCGAAGGAGACCGTGTGTATTGTACCCCCTGAAGGTCAGGACTATAAAACACTGCCGGTACTGCAACATTACCTCTTCTATAGGCTCTTTGTCTCTCTTATTTTCCTCGTCCACACACATATATATATATATATATATATATATATATATATATATATATATATATATATGTTGGTGTCGTTATCATATATTTTTGAGATTCTGATAGCTTAGAATGGAAAGAAACCAACATTTTCTAATCTTCAAGCATTATTTTCTTAAAAAAAAAAAAAACTTGGAGACTAGCGAAGAACATGAGGCAGAAAAAAATTAATAACCCTTAGGAGTAAAAACTCCTGCGGACAAACTTCTGCCTGGATAATAGTTCCCATACCAGCTAACAAAGAGATCCCCAGAAAAGTTTTGGGCAGTTTTCATTAAAAAATGTATTCAAATACATTTTAATTGAATAAGAATTCCTTCATTGTTTGAGTTATTCATACACTGATTTGAAAAAAAAAAATCATTATTCTAAACACATTAACAAGTCTTCGTAAAATAATAATACAAAAAAAAAGAAAGTTATTGAACGTCCGTATAAATATTAATGAAAATTAAATAAAATAAATAAAAATACATTTTATTTTTGAATAAATGTTAATGGATTTTAACAGTGTATACAAAAAAAAAATAAAATAAACCATTTAGTAGCAATGTGCACATAATGAATTTGCTTATATACAATAACTTAATATAATAATATTATATGCCATTCAATAACATTCGACACATTATGTCAAAATGAACTTTCCAGGCAAGGAAGAGCTATAGATGGAAAAGCTTAGAACACATTTTTTTGACTTCGTAACTTTGTTTCGGCTAGTTAGGAGGTCAATATATCAAAAGTCCTCGCCCGTAGCCTTTGTGCCGGGGCGGAGGGGGGGTTTAGAATGCCCCATTCTATAAGTGTTTTCACTTATATCTCGGAAACCCTGCGTCCTAGCGACATGACCATTCTATGACCAATAAAAGTTGATTAAATTTGCTCCTTAATCAAGTTATTTGAGAAATCTTTAGTTTTCGAAATATCCGCTCTTAAATGGCTGTCATTTTGTTAAAGCAATGGATGTTTTTGAGCATTCATTGCCTGGACTGCTATGGAAGTTCGGGGAAAAAGAAAAGCAATGCTTTGACGTTAAGCCCAAATGATTTCGAATAAGAATAATGAAAGTAAATAACTGTTTAAAAACCTCCATAATAATTTAAAATAAAGCCAATATTAACAAGGCGAAACTAATAGATGTCGATCTTCAATTACTTCAACACACAAGCGAGAACGTAAGCGGTATACGACGTGACGTAAGTTTCGCACGAAAGAAACATTGTGAAGTTGCCAGCTCATTTCAGCAGAATGTTGAGCAACTTTTACACGTAAGTTTTGACTTTTCATTCGCGTTTGTCGCCTTTTTTTTTGCCAAGGCATTTTTCTAAATAGATTATCTTCTATAGAAGAAATACAATGATTTTTGTCGCGTTTCATATTGAGAGAATTTCTAGGAAACCATTTCCTCCCTATAGAGAGTTTCTCAGCACTTAGCTCCGGCCGCCTGATTATCCCCTTGCTGCTTCGACTGCTAGGGTCATTAGCACGAAGGTACCCATTATTAAATTAATTAAAGGCTGGGTTGGCCTAGGGACGGTCAGGGAGGCCGAATTAAACCTATGAACGAAGACACTAGAAGAAAAAATCTTAAGTGCTTGCTCGGGATCAGGTCCTCCAACTTATTAGTCCAGTGCTCTACCACTGAGCTAACCTCGCCCCCATATATATATATATATATATATATATATATATATATATATATATATATATATATATATGTGCTTATAAACATTTTGTTCGGTATAGTTGACACTAGTATCTGTGTTATAGTGCTGTAAGTTTGTATTTTTGAAAATAACCATCTATTGTTCCGTATTTAAAGTTTGTGTATAAATAATTTTAAAAGGTCCCCTTCAAGGTTGCCTATCTGTCCTGCCAATTTGTGAGTTATTTTTTTCCTTACTAATAAATATTATAGGTTTTCAATGGAAGGTTTGTCATATATAATTGGTAGGCACTTACGTTTTTGCGTATACGTAATTGAACTTGGGAAATTTTAAACTTTCTTAAGGTCATATACCGTTTTCGAGAAAATTGAAAAAAACCAAAACAAAAAAGCTGGGCTTTTCTTGAGATTTTCAGATATATTCTTATATCTCTCGAAGTGCGTTAGCAAATTTTTGTAAATATCAAGCACCTATTTGAAAGCTTATTCATTTTATTCCTAAAAATCGGTCCTGATAAAATATTTTTTTAGAGCGTTCTGATTTGGTTTTAAAGTTCTAGAGTGTCGGTATTCCTCTTTTAAATGGTTTTATGTTTCTGAAATTGGTTGTTATATTTTTTTTAGCACTTTCCTCCGAAGGAAAGTAGCTATTGTGGTTGCACTTATGACGGAATTGTGTGTGTGTGTGTGTGTGTGTGTGTGCGTGTGTGTGTGTACAGGCCAGAGTTTTTGTTTTTTCGCCACGGAACTTGGTATATAGTATTCCCCCATCAAACGATTGAACGAGTTCGTTAACCAACAAAATCGGTCCACCTGGAGGGGGGGTTTACTCCGGAGACAAAGTAGTTATATGCCAATAACTGGCGTAATTTTTGTTATATTTCAACGAAACTCGGTATTCGTTGAGGATAACTGAAGAGAAAAATGTGTTTTAAACATACACTGATTTGGTTTATGAGGAGGGGAGGGGGGGGGGGGGTTTACCCTGGGGCCAAAGTAGTTATTTGCCAATACCAATCGTAATTTTTATTATATTTTATTCATTAAGATCAGTAGACGAAAATAAGAACCTTTGTGTATTTATTACGTAGTGTAGTACCCCACATACACAAAACTCTGGAAGGAAATTAATTACAAAAGTAATAATTGAAACAGGTGCTCATAATAAATTCAAAAGAGCAGAACTATTTATGTTTTTATTTTATTTATCTATCTAGGTTATTTTAAGCAAATTATTCAGGAAGGCACTCGACACTACCCAATTCTGTGGGAAGTGCTTAGTTATGCAGCTCCTGCGTGACGTACTTTTTTAATTGAATTTAATAGTAAAATGTGTATTTTAGGAGAAAAAAGGTAAAAAAATGAGAATCGTATTTGTAATAGTGTTTGTGTAAAGTTGAGACATGCGCAGTCAGTAATTTCCGCTTTGGATGCTGTCAGCTTCCTTTTGTGGTGCCTAAAATCATGCTTCTCTTTGGATGCTGTCAGCTTCCTTTTGTGGTGCCTAAAATCATGCTTCTCTTTGGATGCTGTCAGCTTCCTTTTGTGGTGCCTAAAATCATGCTTCTCTTTGGATGCTGTCAGCTTCCTTTTGTGGTGCCTAAAATCATGCTTCTCTTTGGATGCTGCCAGCTTCCTTTTGTGGTGCCTAAAATCATGCTTCTCTTTGGATGCTGCCAGCTTCCTTTTGTGGTGCCTAAAATCATGCTTCTCTTTGGATGCTGTCAGCTTCCTTTTGTGGTGCCTAAAATCATGCTTCTCTTTGGATGCTGTCAGCTTCCTTTTGTGGTGCCTAAAATCATGCTTCTCTTTGGATGCTGTCAGCTTCCTTTTGTGGTGCCTAAAATCATGCTTCTCTTTGGATGCTGTCAGCTTCCTTTTGTGGTGCCTAAAATCATGCTTCTCTTTGGATGCTGTCAGCTTCCTTTTGTGGTGCCTAAAATCATGCTTCTCTTTGGATGCTGTCAGCTTCCTTTTGTGGTGCCTAAAATCATGCTTCTCTTTGGATGCTGTCAGCTTCCTTTTGTGGTGCCTAAACTCATGCTTCTCTTTGGATGCTGTCAGCTTCCTTTTGTGGTGCCTAAACTCATGCTTCTCTTTGAGATTTCATTTTACATTTTTACACGTATTTACTTTTATTACGAAAGACTAGCTGTTTTTATTCTAAGCTTTCGAAAACACACTAGGGGTAAGACAGGGAAATTAACGTTTGGTTCAAAAAGGTGCCATTAGTTTTCTAACCCATTGATGTAAGTATGAATTTTCAGAAAGTCTACGACGAAACCTAATTAACAATGTCGACACGAGAGAAGAAAGATCCCCAAAGCAGCTGAGGCAACCACACGAAAATTCATAATACAACACAGAAAAGAATTTCCAAGGGGTTTCCTTTTCATCAGTCTTAAACATAAAGGAATTTCCTCGCCTAGTTAACCCTTTGAGTCGAGGTAAAAATCCCCTACAACGAAAAGCCTTATTGAAACAGGAGCGTTGGATAACATCTCCAAAGGTCTACCAAGACTACAATAGTCTGGGGAGTGGGGTGACTGCGTCTGGGAGGAGAGGGGCTTGTTGGCTTCAGTCTGCTCTGAGGTTCGGTGTGGGAGGTGTGTCACTTGGAGAACTTATAGTCACGTGAAGATTTTCTTTGTCACGTGAGTACAATTATATATTATTAATTGAAAAATCCCATAAATAACATAATTTATTGCTCATCATAAAACATAAAAATATTAATTAGATAAATTAAAAAAAACATTAGGCATAAAATATGTACCTACCTTTTTTAGCGCGGTTCCTCCCTCCCCCATAGGGAGGAACCCCGCTTATAAGGTTGATACAATGAAACAATCCGGAAGTGCCGACAAGAAAATTTCGCGTTTCAGAAACCCTAGAGACCGAAAATAACGGTGGTTCAAATTTGTATATATATATATATGTATATATATATATATATATATATATATATATATATATATATATATATATTTGTCTGTTCGCTCTCTAGCTCGAAGACGAATGGTCCGATTTTGATGAAATTTGGTACAAAAATCAGTCATCCAATATGAAAGGTCAAGTTCGTTAACCAGCAAAATCCGCCCACTGGAAGATGGAGTTTGGGGCGAAATTCGCGCAGAAAAAATCGTAACGCTTACGTTTTTGAGTTCATAAGCTTGTAAGTACTCTTTTTATAGGCTTCTTGGGCTAGGAAAACGAATGAAACCATTTTCAAGGCGATAGCTTTAACCGTTTTCGAGAAAATTGGAAAAATAGTTTTTGAATACCGTTTTTGGTTTGGGTACTTAGAATCATGGGATTCAGTTGAAACATTTTCTGCATGTTCTACTTTCATTAAAACTAATATGTTGAAATTTTGGTTACGTTTGGAGTTAAGGAAGGGTTAGAATAAAATATTTTATTAACAGACATAAAAAGTTTTGGTAACTTTGTATATTTTCCTTAATATCTCGAAAACGGTTGAAAATCTTGGTAAATGGAAGAATACCATTAGAAAGCTTATTAAATGCTCTACAAGAAAGGTTCTAATGAAAGTTTTGATTAGGCGATGTCAATCGGAGAAATAAGTGCTTAAAACATTAAAGTAATTGATTTTGCTTATTCGAACTGTTCTTTTTGTCTGTTTTTATTCCTTGTTATTTTTTAATTGCTTATAGTTGGATAATGTATTTTACAATAAAACAGATTAGGCAAAATAAGAAAAACAATTCATTGTTAGAAATATAGCTTGCCAAGAGAAAAAGATTCGTTGACGTCTTTTGAATATTTTCAATTGCCTTTATGCTGTTGGTTTTTTTATTTTATTTTTTAATTGATTTTATCTGTAGAATTATTACTATAGTAAAAGAACACAGGAATGTGTGAAAATATTTGATATTTTCCAATTCATTGAAACGTATGAAATGAAGTATCGGTAGAAGAGGATTCTATGGTCTTGCGGACCTGACCCCAGGTATAGCCAGCCATAAAACCCTTTGAACAAAGGCCGAGGAAAATATTATCTGTTTCTATTCTATGCTTTTCAAATGAGAATAGGGATATGAACAGGAACCGGGGTCTCCCGTGGTCTAATGGCTAGCGCCTTGGATTCATAAGCGGGAGATGGTGGGTTCGATTCCCAACCTCCGGCAGGAATTTTATCATCCCACGGCTCGCTGGTGAAATTCCTCGCTACACCCTGGATGTCGGCGCTAATGACCTAGATGTAGATGTGCCGTAAAAAAAAAAAAAAAAAAAAAAAAAAAAAAAAAAAAAAAAAAAAAAAAAAAAAAAAAAAAAAAAAAAAACTGGAACCGCGCTAAGATGACGCAGTTCCTGCGAGTCGGACTTTTCTATGCTTATCTTTAACCGTGAAAATTGTATGTTATGCATAGCATTTTAGTTACAATTACTGCTTTTGAAAAAGTTTTTGAAATTCTCTCCATCCGACAATTATTAACTTACAATTTCCACAATATCAAATTTAAATTATAATGTACATTTATAATTGACACAGAATTTTAGGACGGGTTATCTACAGGTTATTACCCTACTCAAGACCTGTATAGGGACTTTACAAAGAAAAGCCACAACTCCTAGTGAGAAATGAAGTGCTCACGGCATAGCTCTTACGTTCACCGGGCTGATTTTAATGATCCCCAACCTAATTATATGCAATTTTAAAAACTCTCAAATTTTATGATATGAAATTCTAATGATGCTTAAATCTTTTCAAATTCCATTTTAATGATCCTCCAATTTTATCGTATGTAATTTTTAAGAACCCCAATCTTTCTTAGATTATCTTATCCAATTTTTTTGGAGACCCCATGGCCGTGAGGGTTAAGGCGTGAGCACTTAACATTCCGTGCCAAAGGTCGTGGATTCGATTCCCACTAGGGGTGGTGGCTTTTTTTTAGAAAAACGAAAATGCATCACCCCTATCCTGGCTAGAAAATGACGGTAACCTATAGATAACCCGTCCTAAAATTCGTTGTTAATAATAAATGGACGTTAAAATTATAAATTAAAATTATCCAATTATATCCAGTCATATCATGCAATGTTCCATTAAGAACATAATTGATACATGAAATCTTATACCCCACCCCATTTCTCCTGATCTTCAAATACACAAAATCAGTCCCATAACAGGTCCCGAGCGCAGATACTGTATCTGATTTTTGACCATACGGCGCATTAGGGAGATAGTTTGGTCAGTAATCTTGCTGCCTGAGTGTTCCCTTTGGAGGTAAACGTTAATAAATTAATTAAATGCTGGGCGGGCCTATGGACGGTCTGGGACCCCCGATCCAACTCATAAACGAATACAGAAAAAGATAAAATCTTTAATGCACTCGAGCTTTGAACTCAGGACCTCTATAAGTCGAGTGCTCTACCACTGAGCTGAGTTTTTTTTTTTTTTTTTTTTTTTTAACGGCGCATCTACAACTTGGCCATTAGCGCCGGGATATCTACAGGTTGCCGCCCTCTTATAATGCCAACAGCACGTGGTCGGTCACCCATTCAGGTACTGGCACCGCCCGACGTTGCTTAACTTCGGTGATCTACGGGAACCGGTGTATTCAACGTGGCTATGGCCGTTGGCATTCAGATACAGTGTTACAAATTATCAGTTACAATCTTTTTTTTTTTTCTTTTTTTTTAAAAACTCAAAATTATTGGGTTATCTTTTGGAAATTAACGTCTATGCTATCTTCCAATATTTTGTTTTTAAAACCATTAAGCTTCTTTGGTCTATATAAAAAAAAAATTTCCTAAAAGGTTTATTTTTTTTTTATTTGTTTTTTACTGGTTTATAACTCGAATTATATATATGCGTGTGTGTATCTATATAAACTGGTCATTATAAAAAATACATCTCATTAAATGTCAATGAATTATTATTATTATTCACCTATGTGCTTGTTTGGCCCCATTCTTTCTTTTAATCTCCCTCCGACCGACTTTCCAATCTAAAGTTTTTATGGCTGGATGTATCTATTTCAGAATTGCCTTTTTAGGTATCGCCTAATATCTCGTGTTACTGCCTCAATTTATTTAATTATTTATGCTTCTGCCTTACTTTCATCTTTTTTTAAATCCCACGATTTGTTTTGTTAACCTAGAAGGAACCATTCTTTCAATGCCAATAAACATATATTGGTGGCAAAGAGTTGAACGAATTTTTCTTACAATATTAGTGTGGTTATTAAATTAGTTTTCCAATTTCTTAAGCCTATGAACTGATATCCTAAATAGTGAAACCAAAAGCATGAATACGTAATTCATATTCTATGAAATATACTCATAATTAAAATTAATAAATTCCACACTCAAAACATGTTTATTCTTTGGTAACTTGAAAATTAATACGCCAAAACATTTTTGGAGAGAAATATGCAGCAAGTATGGAGCAATGCTCAATGGATTTTTTTTTATAAAAAAAAAAAAAAAAAATGATGAGCATTTCAATTATACGTATTGTTTGTGGTTAATTGAAAAAGAAAAATCGATCTTACAACCCTAACTAGTTATTACCGTCGAAAGCCATCTTGAAGTAATTAATTTTCTGAGAATTACAGACTTTTAAGGAGATTCATAGAATTGCTTCATATTTTCTGGATTAGAAAATTCCTTAGAACCTCGATTCATTTAGCGATTTTCTAAGATGAAGAATTGCTTCATTTTAGGATTGTTACAACGAACAAGAGATTGTGGTTTCATATTTCTTTGGAAGGAAACGAATATTAAAAGTTTCATTTCACTTCGGACAAGTGTGGTTTTTTTTTTGTCTTGTTTAACGGTTTATCAACAATTGGGCTATTAGCGCCGAGCTATCTACAGGTTGCCACTCTTTTATAATGCCAACAGCACCTGGTCGGTCACCAATCCTGGTACTGACCACGCCCGACGTTGCTTAACTTCAGTGTTCATCGGGAAATTGTGCATTCAACTTGGCTATGGCCGTTGGCGCCTGTCCTCGAGTATTAGAATTCTGTTTACACCTACTTTGAATTTTAGACTTCAATTCTAAGCTAATTGGACAGAGAATATATCGTCGATACCGTGGGCGTATATAGAAAATAATTTCGGAGGGGGCTGGGAAGATTTCGGGGAGGGGGGGCTGAGACCATTTGCGGTGTATGGAATACTAAAAATTTAGATCTTGGAAGAGTTTTAGCCAACTTAAACACTATTACACCCAAAATGAATATGTTTTATGAACTAAATGATCTTATTTAATTTATTTTTAAGAGTTTTATGAAATTGTTACCGATCAAATCAAATTTCGGGGGGGGGGGCAGCCCCCTCAGCCCCCCCCTTATATAAACCCATGGTCGATACAAATGCAAAGTATCGAATGTGAAAAGTTGTTGGTACCTTATAGATGACTTTATATATATTTTATCCTATGATATATTTTACTTATACTTAATGCACGTTCGTTAGTTCGATTATCTGTAATTGATAATTAGTTTTCTTTAATTTTCGAGAGTTTTCCAGAACGTACATCAGTCCAAAAGCAACCAGAAAAATTGAAAATGAAAAATGCATTTTTTCACATTCGATACTTTGCATTTGTATCGACGATATTAATTATATCTATTCTAAACTTGTTTATTCAATATATATCTATTCTAAACTTGTTTATTCAATATATATCTATTCTAAACTTGTTTATTCAATATATATCTATTCTAAACTTGTTTATTCAATATATATCTATTCTAAACTTGTTTATTCAATATATATCTATTCTAAACTTGTTTATTCAATATATATCTATATACATAACTGTAAATTTCTACTAGATATTATATGTGATGCATAAGAGGAAATCCACAAAGAATATATACTTCCACGAAGAAATTAATTAAATCATTAGGACAATGTTTTCCTAAAGTTTAAAACAGTTGTGCATACGTAAACCACCTAAAATGAAGATTAAAGATTTTTTGAGAAAATCCTTTTGGTTCATTTACTTTTACTGTCTTTGTGAAAATACGTGTATTCTTCCCCAATCGAGTGGATATCTTTAAAATCGCTACATTTTGAATATATAGATATATGGTACATAAATTTATCTTAATCGCTACTGAGGGCGAGCTAAATTTTCGATTGAATCTTTTTTTTTTTAATCCATATTTACCCCGCCCAGATTTAGTGTGGCTTGATAAAGGGTTGAGATATGCCCGGGCAGGTACGTGATAAGACTCTTCGAGATAAGAAATAAACATTGCCTGAGATATAAGGAGAAACGTCGCCATGACAGCTTTATCAGTACAAGATGGAAGGAAGTGATAAAGAGAATCTACTTAACCTTATATTGCAAGGTAAAGGTTTGTAAGGACCTAACAGCCGTGACGAAAGGTACACCTGGAGCATCGGCTTACAATCCTTACATTTAAATTATCCATTTTATATATAACACGCGAATTGGGGTCTCCCGTGGTCTAATGGTTAGCGCCTTGGATTCATAAGCGGGAGATGGTGGGTTCGATCCCCACCTCCGGCAGGAATTTTCTCATCTCAAGGCTCGTTGGCAAAATTCCTCGCTGTACCCTGGATGTCGGCGCTAATGACCTAGAAGTAGATGCGCCGTAAAAAAAACCCAAAAAAACAAAAAAAAAACACGCGAATTAGGCGGAAGGTCAACGCCACACACTTTTACACTTTTTATTTATCTTCCCTACATGTTTCGCACCCTTATTGGTGCCTCTTCAGGGGAACACACTTAAACATTAAATTCAGCCTCAACCTGAGGAATGGAACCTTCCACCAGCAGGGCCTCGTCTAAACTGGCAGTTATTTATTCGCGTGTTATATATATTTGAGCTAAGGGTCATTTAATGAATAATTATCTATTTTATTTTATTTTTTTATTTATGATTCTTGAGGTTCGCGACATTAGCGACCAACTCATTGGTTGGACCAACCAAGAACTTAAAGCTTAAGAAAAACGTGAGAAAGAAGAAAGTAAGAAAACAAATAATAATAAACAAAATAAAAAATAAAACTAAAGTAATAATTAGATTAAAAGATGAAATTTCGAAATATTCCTTGAGAATGTCCAATGAATTATTCACAGCCTGGTGTATAACTGTGAGTTTTCCTAATATTTGAGTAGTGTATGGATGTGTTGGCTACCTTCTGTCAGCAAGTCGTGTAAGTCGTGGGGCATATTTAAGTTAATGAGTTGTCTGCAGTTTGTAAGAATATGTTTACCTGTCATAGTGTCTTTGCAGTATTTACAAGTTGGTCTGTCCTTTCTTTATAGTAAGTAGGAATGGGTAAGTAGAGTGTGTCCAATTCGAAGCCTGGTTAGAATAACATCATCTTGTCGAGAGAAGTGTTCCTTTGACCAGGCTTTCGTTGTATATTTAATTTCTCGTAATTTTGTTTCTGCTTAAAACCACTCACTTTCCCATTCGTACTGAATGTGAGTAAGTAATGTTTTGTATAAGTCCGATGAAGTCACAGTATGTAAGTCAAGGGTTGGTCTTTTAGTGGCTAGTTTTGCTTGTAAATCGACGGTAGCACTAAGTTTGATGACTTCGAGTCCGGGTAACCATAGCAGTGTAATGTGTGTATTATTGTTATGTAGTTTATAGATTTGTGAGAATATCTTATTGATAATAGGATGTGTACTGTAAATGTTTTGTATGGACTCCTTAAGTTCGTTACTCACCATACAAATTATCTATTGCTATATTTTTTTGCCCAGTTCCTCCCTCCCTCCATAGAGAGAAAATCCGCATAAGAGGATGATCTCATGACGCAATCCGGAAGGGCGGACAAAAAGATTTCCTGTTTCAGAATCAATAGATCATACAGATTTAAACTAAAGGTAGCTATAGGTAATTGTTAGCTAGGTTTTAGATATATTTTTGTGTTTAACAGCTTATCGGCAATCGGGCTATTTACAGGTAGCAACCCTTTTCTAATGCCAACAGCACGTGGTCGGTCACCCATTCAGCCACGCCCGACGTAGTTTAACTTTGGTGCTCAACGGGAACCGGTTCATTCAACGTGGCTATGGCCGTTGCTGGTTTTAGCAATAATTGTTACTTCTTTTTTTTTTGTGTCTTTTCTCTTCGTTTTGAATTTTCACTTATTTGCCTTATTAATAAATTAATCTCGAATTGTTTTAGAACGATGAAATATATAATTAAAATAAGATATTGCAATATAAGATCCGCCATTATTTAAAATAAAATTTATCCATTTCAGAAAATTAAGAAATGTTGTATTTTATTTTATAAATTATTTTATAATTATTATTAATGAAAACAGATGTTTTTCCGCAAAATATGTTGGGGGTAATTTAGGTTTTTCCCCTTGGTTTTCTTCGTTTCTGAGTGTTTTTAAATAATTTTCATTGTTTTGACTTTATAATATTTTGTTAGATAATATATATATATATATATATATATATATATATATATATATATATATATATATATATATAGACACATTGCACAGATGTTGTAAGTTACTTTTCAATTGTTTTTTTTTTTTTTATTTGTTGTCGACCTTGTATCTATGACACATCATGGAGTTTATAGCCTGCGTTGCAGAGCTCTTCAGTTAAATAAATAATAATTATTATGTATTTGCAAGCATATATTTTTATTATTTTCTTTTATATTTTATTTATGTTATAGGGCAAGCATAATGAAACAGTTTCAGTTAAAAATAACTACGGGACGGCCTGGGAAATATTTACGGTCATGTTCGAACATAATTTTTACAGTAAATCAGTCAAGCCAAACTTGCCCTATATATATATTTATATATATATATATATATATATATATATATATATATATATATAATTGTATAGGGAAGGGGTCTCCAAACTACGGCCCGAGGGCTACATCCGGCCCGCGGAGATTTTGTCTGGCCATACCAAGTCTTGGTATGGGTGGCGAGCTAGCCACACATAGGGATGTAATGGCCCCCGTGGAGGTGGTATAAAGGCCACGAAACGTGTAGGGCGTACAAACAATAAATAGTACAAAGAGAATTGGAGTACTATTCTTTTGACCTTGGCCATATATAAAGAATAAATAAATATATGTGTATATATATATTTATTCAAAAAGAGAGAGAGAGAGAGAGAGAGACTCAAGTGTTGAGAAAAATTAATATCTATTACTAATAATTAAGAGCCCTTATATAAAAAGTGTAGAAATATTATAAAATTATTCGAATAGTGACCTTTTAGTAGAATAACTCTATAACTTATTGTTAGTTCTTTAGTTGAAAGGAACGAAGTTAATATTTCCCGCCTTATCTGTTATCAGGTGATAAAATACACACGTGCTGACACCGGCGTGATATACACCACCAAGTAGTGTTTCATGTACGGAGGATAGCCGGCTGTAGCGGACGATAAATAATGTTGTATTTCTACATGTACTTTATCTTTCTCACCATTAGTAAATACATACTATACTAAAGAATAAAAAAAAGTTAGCAGATCCTAGTACGCTTGAGACATTGCACATCTTAGGTTTCACATACAAGATTCAAAGCCGTAGGAACTTCAGAGGAAAGAAAACATTTGATTTGTGTATGCATTAAAAAAAAAAAAAAGCCACGAGGGCCCTGAGGGGCAGATACTGTAGAGGTATCTGATTCATGACCATAAGGCACACTAGGATATAGGGTAGTCAGTACTATGGTCCGACCGCCTGATTTTTTCCCCTTGGCTGCTTCGACTGCTAGAGTCATTAGCACAAAGGTACCCATTTTTAAATTAAATAAAGGCTGGATTGTCAAAGGGACGGTCTGGGAGGCTGAATTCAAGCCATGAACGAAGACACTAGAAAAAAAAATCTTTAGTGCTTGCTCGGGATTTGAAATCAGGTCCTCCATACACATACATATTAGTCCAGTAATTTACTATAGGATTTTTCGTCACATAATTTTATTAACTTAATAAAATAATTGTCGGTAAATTAAGTGGCAATCAATGAAAGACTTTCCTATGCATATTATTAACTGGGGGCTTTCAGGATGTCCAAGGCCATATCTTCAATACTGTTTTCAAAATAAATTAACATAAGTTTGGTTTTGGGTATCACACATGAAAAGGGATCTTATTATACCTCCTCATGTGCCATATTTATAAATAAAATATACCTATACGTATTCGGAAAGAAGAATTATGGATAAAAAAATATTATATTAGCGAGCTACAGTTTTGTACTTTTTCTGCAATTTTTTGGATGTTTCGAGTAATAAATAAATTGTCCACTAAATATGAATTAAAATACGTCCATTTTTTTAAATCCGTCTAGGTGACCAAAAAATAATAACTTGTCATACCCAAGAAGGTTTCCTTCTTACCTACTCTCTTAAAGTCTGTGAATGAATTCTTTTGAGTGATTTTCTGTCCTTACGAGTGTTCACCAAACTTTTTAGCGCGGTTACTCCCTATCTCCATAGGGAGAACCCGCTTATGAGATTGACCTCATGACGCAATCCGGAAGTGCCGACTAGAAACTTTCACGTTTCAGACCCTATAGATCACGAAAATATAGGTGGCTAAAATTTGTATATATATATATATATATATATATATATATATATATATGCTTGTCTGTTCGCGCTCCTGACGGCTCAAAAATGGTCCGACTTTGATGAAATTTGGCACAAAAATCTGTCTTCTAATTTGAAAGGTCAAGTTCGTTAACCAGCAGAATCCGCCCACTAGATGATAGTGTTTGGGGCGAAATTCGCGCAAAAAAAATCGTAACGCTTACGTTTTTGAGTTTATATGCTTGCAGGTATTTGTTTTATAGGTTTGTTAACATAAGAAAAATAATGAAACCATTTTTAAGGCGATATCTGTAACCGTTTCTGATAAAAGTGGAATCAATGTTTTTGTAAGTCATTATTTTTTTGTGAGTACTTGGAATCGCGGGATTCTATTGAAATATTTTCTACATCTTGGAAATTAATCCCAACTAAGATGATTAAATTTTGGTTATATTTGAAGTTAAGGAAGTATGAGAAATAAAAAATGTTATTAATAAACGTGAAAAGTTTTCGTACCTCCATACATTTTTCATAAATATCTCGATAGCGGTTGGGAAATCGTGGTAAGTGGAAAGAGACCATTCGAATGCTTACTAAATTCTCTACAAAAAATGTTATGAAGCAATATTCGATGGGACAACGTCAATGAGAGATATAAGCGCTTAAAACTTAAAAAGTGTTTGTTTTGTTGTTTTGAAATGGTTTTTCTCTTTCTTTATCTCACTTTTTAATTGGATGTTTCTAGTTTTAAATTTCATTTATCAGTAAAATTAGTATTGTAGTAAAATAAGATAACAAACGGTGAAAGGTATTGGTAATAAGTTTGGAGTGGCTGTGGTAATCATGATGGCAGTGTCTGTCAGTTTCCTGTGATTTGTGATGCTAATCTATTCCATTTCTTCAAGATGTATGTAACCGCGCTAAGATGACGCAGTTCCTGCGAGTCGGACTTTTTTTTTTTTTGGTTCTTGCTGCTATTGCCCACTTGGCACAGGCCATTGATAATCCAATATGCCTTCATATATATTTACTCAGCTCTGGTAGTGCCAACAATGGTGCACTTCTTTCAAATACTGTATTATTTTTACTTTCTCCGTTTTGGTTAATTCGGTATAAATTGTACAGATATAACAAAAAGATCATCTAAACTAAATTTCTGTTGAGTTTTGAGTAGATACCAAATCAATAGGCATGTTTTTAAACAAGTATAAGATTATTCATAACTCAATAAACATTTTTTCAAACATAAATTTCTATAAAATCGCCTCTGGAAAACGGTGCTTGAAAGTGTTTGTTTTTTATTAACAGCGTTTTTCTGTCTTCAATTCTCGCCGGATAAAAATATTATAGCGTGTTTTCGCTATCATAATAAAGCTCCTGCGAAGCAGAACTTTTTTTTTTTTCATTGCTTATGTATTTGTTAGTCTTCTCTCAAGATTATACTGAATAATTCCGCACTTCCTGCCTTCATCTTAATATTTTTCAATTTCTTCAAAATACAATCAGAAAAATTTAATAACTACAGAGCTGAAAATTCTTAGATTATAGATCTTTAGTTAATGAGGATTTTCTATCTGTAAATTACTTACATAGAAATAGTTACAACAAAAATGAAAAATCTTAATCTTCTGAATAATCCAATAAGACGAAGTATCTAATAGAAAAAAAATCAAAAGATAACACATAATAGTGATAATTAATTGATACCTAGAGATAAAATATTGTCCCAATCGAGTGTTATGGGTTTTGTATAAAATTACATAAACAAATATTCGAATTAGTAACCACGACGACGTAAGATAGAAGTGATGAAACTAAATGAAGAAATCAACTGACTAATGAAAATAAATCCCCCTCCCCCCCCAAAAAAACCCTTCCAAATAGTGGAAACCAATTAACTCGACAGAACGTAATTTACTGAGTTCTTAATTCTACAGATATTTCTGAATTTGAGCACAAAATTAATAGGTGGTTCTAAAACTTAAAAACAAAAGTAAATGTTGATTTAATCGTTAAAAAACATCAGGTTTTGTAATCTGTACAGAAATCTTGTTCCTATAAATAAATTTATAGTTTTTTTTTTCACACCCTTAGCTCAAGTGGTTCAGTCCTTCATCCGGACATACCTTCATTTGGTTCTCGTGCGGCCTGGACAAGTGAATGCGTGACTACATGGGTAGGTAATGACCTTAGCAATCGATACAACGCAAAACAAAACATATGTAATGAGTCATTTTTTAAGGATGTTGATACATAAAGAACGATTCAAAACAAGACGCTCATTTAATAAAAAGCCACCAGTTCAAAAATTTTAAGTATCGTTTTCCCCTACATAGGCTTTTTAAACGTAATTTACGTTTGAAAAAATGTTATTAAGTTTTGAATAATCACCATAATTGTTTCGAGATATTTAGGATTAGGATGGACAATTTGGAGTAACGGATTATAGCAAGATCAAGGAAAAAAGGAATGTTAAGGCTTTTTTGTAGGTTTTTTTTTTTGGATACGTAGAAAGGAGCGTTGACAATTTTGCGGGGAATTTTGGATCTGAATGACTGTATTCGATTCTATGTTGAATGTTGTTACGAGTAAAAACGTCTCAATATGTTATTTCCGGGTGTCCGATACACAAATAATAATTTTGTTACTTTTCTCATGAACAAGTACCATTAAAATCAAGGATAACGTTTAATCTGAGGGTAGTTTGTCTAATGCTATGATTCCCACACCTCTTTTATTGATCCTTCGTATTTATGTAATTGAAATGAAATTAAATGCCATTGGCGATGAAAAATTGTTTGTAATAATGAATTAGGTGGAACTACAAATATCTTTGGATAATATCCATAAGTTTTCTTCAGGAAAGCTAATAGTGACCGATATTAAGGAGTAATACTGGTACCTTGGTTCAAATTTCAGATTTATATTTAGAAAAATAACTTAATGGTGCAATGAGTGTTTCTCTGCTGAATATCAGACAAATTTCAGGAATTAAATTAAATCATAAGTCATCCGAATGATTGTATGACGAATGTAGTGAGAATTCATTACTACACCGGCAATTTTTGACGGCGGGGAAAAAAGGCTACCAAATATTTATAAAAAGACCCAGGACGAGGAGCGCAGTAATTGAAGGAGATAAATTGCTCAGAGTAATTTGGTCTGGAAATTGCTTCGACACTTTTATCTCTGAAGAATTTGCCGCAACAAGGAACGCGAAAGCTAGTCATATTGCTTAGCTGTCAGATTGTAGAAAATTTAGACATTCTTCTGAAAGTAGCCCTAATTAGACCTCGCATAACTCACTAATTCTACAAGCCGAATAGTGAAACGAGTTTAGACTTACGCATCTTAAAATCTTTACGTAACATACATATGAATATGAAGATGGAAATTGTCAGAGTTCGGTTGTTGTGGCTTTATAAAACTACACTTTTATGTGAAAATGGGTTTTATTGTTTGCCGACGTTTCGGCTTGAAATTCAAGCCTTCATCAAGGCTGCGTATAACAAGTAGGACAGAGTTAATACTAACACACACACACACACACATATATATATACACGTGTGTGGGGCGAGGTTAGCTCAGTGGTAGAGCACTCGACTAATGACTGGAGGATCAAGGTTCAAAACCCGAGCGTGCACTGAAGTTTTTTTGTTCTATATTTATTTGGGGATCCAGACATTTAATTAATTAATTACTGGGTATCTGCAAAGGGAAAAATCAGTCGGGCAGAGCATAGTTTTTACCACACTATGTTCCTAGAGTGCCGTTTGGTCGAGAATCAGATACCTTTTCAGTATCTGCCCCTCTGGGCCCTTAGTGGTCTGTTACGAGACTGATATATTTAAAAAGTATAGTTTTATGACACAACAACCGAACCCTGACAATTTCTACCTTCTTATTAATATTATTATTGATAACGTTGATACCTACAAGGAAGAATCGATGAAGGAATAAAATCTTTCTTGTCGAAACCCCAATAAGCTAAAAATCATGAGAATTCGCTAACAATGACTCTTAACTCTATCTTAAATACCGAGGACATCGCTTTGACTCCTTTGCTCCCAAGAGAGCGAGGACAAAAAGTCCGAGAGACGCGAGGAGAGTGTACTGACCGACGCCCAAGGAGGTGTGGGAGTTGACAGAGCGGGAAGGGTATCTCTTTGCATTATTCATACACTCTCCTGTCTAGGGGCGCGTCTACCTCTATGGCGGACACTCTGACGTCACACTGTGTACTCTCTTTTGAGAACGAGTCCTTCACTCGAAAGTCACGTACTCTCTTACAATTTCTCACACCAAGGCTCTGTTTACTTCTCCTTAGGAAATCTATAATCAATTAGGCAGTTTTAGTTCATTCTTTACACGGATTTTATTTCAAAATAAATAAATAAATTGTACTATTATATAATAAGAGTTGCAATGAAACTTATTTTCATTCCAACGGTTGAGTTAAACGAGCGAATAGTTCCCATTACGCATTCTTGGCGTAGAATTACGGTGCTTCGAAATAATCGATTACCGAGCCCAATGAATTACTAGCGTTGCACAAAAATAACCAGAAATAATAAAATTTGCCCCGTAACAGGCCACAAGGGCTAAGCGGGCCCCTTCAGGGTAGATCTGATTCTTGGACATACGCCACCCCTCATACGATGACACTAAAAATCTTCAGTGTTAGTCCGAGTGTCATCCTGTCCTCATATATGTATATATATATATATATATATATATATATATATATATATATATATATATGTATTACTTTGTCAATGGATAGTAGATGGATATGTTCGTTTTCTAGTTTGCTCCAATTTGCATATTCGATACTTTGACATTGTTGGGACGATATGGAGGACGAAAAAAATAAAATTTTTATCAGAAATTCTCAAAGCATGAAGAACAAAGATTTTCGCTGTGAAAATGTACATCATTATTGCTGCAAATGTTCGAATCCCCAGTCATCTAAGATTGAGTTGGGTCTGACACTTATGTCAGAAAATCCACCCTCTCTCATGGTCCAAATGTTGCTGCTAGCCAGATACATATTTTCAGTAAAGAAGCAACTGGAAATTATTGGTTTCTACGATATTATATATATATATATATATATATATATATATATATATATATATATATATATGCACATTAGGGAGATTGTGGGGCCAGCAGTATGTTCGGTAGTATGTGCCGTCAATAGTTATAGCTTAGTTCGTTAACCACCTGAATCAGACCACCGGAAGACAGTTTTTTGGAGCGAAATTCGCGCGAAAAGAAATCGTTTTCGAGTTCTTATGCTTACAGGTATTCTTTTTAAAGGTTTCTTAACATAGGAAAGCGAATGAAACAATTTTTAAAGCGATATCTATAACCTTTTACGAGAAACATTTATGCATTTATAACTTTAGTTTTGGGCATTCAGAGACGATCGATTCAGTTGTTCACGATGTTTGAAAATCATCTAACCCAAGATAATACGTTTTTGGTTCCGTTTATGGAATATTGGGTAATACAAAGCACCCATTCTCTTGTACAGCCAGTAATATATAAAATTCATGAAATCTTTGAAAGTTATAATAAAAAAAAAATAAAAAAAGGGGGGGGGGTGAATTTTTGAAATGAATCAATTTACCAAGGTCAACGTCACATGATGTAATTGAAAACCGCACGCTAACGGCACACGGTTTGCAGTAAAACGTTTAATGAGGATTGTCGTAAAACGAGGTAATCTTCAAAGGTGAAGGTGCCTGCATTCTTAGGATTCCAATCGATATATAATTTCAAATAATGAGATAGCAATTTCCAATCTAATTGGCGTTTGTAATTGACATCAATTTTTATTTATTTTATTAAATAACATCCTCTAAATGGCGATGAGATCTAATAAAAATCCTAAAATGATTATTCCATTTAGATTATTACCGTAGTTGTTTAAATTGTTTAGCATTTACATTCAACAACAATAAGTAAAATATTTTTGGATGGAACGGCATTTTTCTCCAGCGGTGGTACTCCTCCTCACTTCTTCCTGGATTATTTCGATGGATTCATCTCCATCTTCTTCAGCCAGGTCTACTAACGGACAGAATCCCAACTACACCAGAGAGCTTCAACACCATTCGTCCGCCGATACTGTGGCTAGAGGGGAGAAAAGGAGCCCAGATCGAGAAAAATGTCATTCCCTTGGCTACCACCGAGGAAGAAACAAGTACCTGGCTGAAGAAGATGGAGATGAATCCATCGAAATATTCCAGGAAGAAGTGAGGAGGAGTACCACCGCTGGAGAAAAATGCCGTTCCATCCAAAAATACTATCCCAGCGACGAAAAATAACATCAAACATATAAAACCTCACGGCGAGGAAAATGGAAGCAGGAAAAAAAAAGACGCAATACCATCAGCGCTACTAACGGACAGAATCCCAACTACACCAGGGAGCTTCACCACCATTCGTCCGCCGATAGTGTGGCTAGAGGGGAGAAAAGGAGCCCAGATCGAGAAAAATGTCATTCCCTTGGCTACCACCGAGGAAGAAACAAGTACCTGGCTGAAGAATATGGAGATGAATCCATCGAAATATTCCAGGAAGAAGTGAGGAGGAGTACCACCGCTGGAGAAAAATGCCGTTCCATCCAAAAATACTATCCCAGCGACGAAAAATAACATCAAACATATAAAACCTCACGGCGAGGAAAATGGAAGCAGGAAAAAAAAGACGCAATACCATCAGCGCTACTAACGGACAGAATCCCAACTACACCAGGGAGCTTCACCACCATTCGTCCGCCGATAGTGTGGCTAGAGGGGAGAAAAGGAGCCCAGATCGAGAAAAATGTCATTCCCTTGGCTACCACCGAGGAAGAAACAAGTACCTGGCTGAAGAATATGGAGATGAATCCATCGAAATATTCCAGGAAGAAGTGAGGAGGAGTACCACCGCTGGAGAAAAATGCCGTTCCATCCAAAAATACTATCCCAGCGACGAAAAATAACATCAAACATATAAAACCTCACGGCGAGGAAAATGGAAGCAGGAAAAAAAAGACGCAATACCATCAGCGCTACTAACGGACAGAATCCCAACTACACCAGGGAGCTTCACCACCATTCGTCCGCCGATAGTGTGGCTAGAGGGGAGAAAAGGAGCCCAGATCGAGAAAAATGTCATTCCCTTGGCTACCACCGAGGAAGAAACAAGTACCTGGCTGAAGAAGATGGAGATGAATCCATCGAAATATTCCAGGAAGAAGTGAGGAGGAGTACCACCGCTGGAGAAAAATGCCGTTCCATCCAAAAATACTATCCCAGTGACGAAAAATAACATCAAACATATAAAACCTCACGGCGAGGAAAATAGAAGCAGGAAAAAAAAAGACGCAATACCATCAGCGCTACTAACGGACAGAATCCCAACTACACCAGGGAGCTTCAACACCATTCGTCCGCCGATACTGTGGCTAGAGGGGAGAAAAGGAGCCCAGATCGAGAAAAATGTCATTCCCTTGGCTACCACCGAGGAAGAAACAAGTACCTGGCTGAAGAAGATGGAGATGAATCCATCGAAATATTCCAGGAAGAAGGGAGGAGGAGTACCACCGCTGGAGAAAAATGCCGTTCCATCCAAAAATACTATCCCAGCGACGTAAAATAACATAAAAAATAAGTAAAATATGTATACGATGCGTGATCAAAATCAAAATAAATTTCTAAAAAACATTTAAAGCAATATTTTTTTATTCTTTATATTAAGTATTGTATGGGATGTTAGAGTATCCAAAAAAAAAAAAAAAAGTTTTAATTCTTGGAAGACAAAATGGCAGTAGTGTGTCTGACGAACGGAATCCTCTTTTTCCACGGGCGATAGTCTGCATGCGGAGATTTTTAATCTGTTATTTATTTATTTTTTTTGCTGTTATTTATTTTTTTATTTTATTTACAGGTATATTACAATCTACAATTTACATTGTATTGTGTAATGTGATGACAGAATTAGCCAGGTCTCGGGTACAGCAGGTTGTCAGCCGAATACCTTCTTAGGATTCATACTGATGACCTGGTCTACCTTTCACCATCGAACCATCCCTTGCCTCCAGCCGGGAGAGAGGTGATGAGACGTAGGCAATGATATCTTGAGGAGAGAAAATATCCATTGATATCACTCTCAGACATTAGAATATAATAATATACAATACAAGAAAATATCACATACTAATTTTGATCACTGTTATTATTCTTTCACTTCACAGCACTTCACATGTTTAATAGATCTCGAGGCCACATCCTATTAAGACGTCTTGGTGGAGAGGAAGGATGATTGGTGCTGGATAAGGATTGGGCTGTAGGATTAGGATGATTGATTAATTTGCTATGGAAAGATGAGAAGCGGCTAGGGATTATATCTTGGACAAAAGGGATATTTAGGTCACTATGGAGGGTGCGATTCGAAACATAATAAGGAGCATTGACTATGGTACGTAGGACTTTGGATTGGAATGTTTGGATTCGGTGGATGTTGGAATGCTTGGCTGTCCCCCAGAGTTCTATTCCGTAAGTCCATATAGGTTTTATTAGTGAGTTGTACACAGTTAGTTTGTTCTGTACGGTTAATTGTGATGTTCTATTTAGTAGTCTGTAAAGTTGTCCGAATCGTCGATTGAGTTCTTGACGTTTTTGCTTAATGTGTGCGTTCCAAGTTAATCGAGAGTCGAGGTAAAACCCAAGGTATCGGATGGTGTTGGTTATAGGTAATGGATTGTTGTTGAAGGAGACGGAAGGACAGGTATCATGCCTCAGGGTGAAAGTTATTTGTTGGCATTTTTCAACATTTACCTTGATGCGCCACTTTTTGCACCACTGTTCGATTTCAGTAAGCTGAGTTTGAAGTTTATGTGAGGCAATGTCTGGATTTGTGTGTGATGAAAGGATGGCTGTATCATCTGCATACGTTGCCGTGAGGTTTTCGGGATGAGTTGGAATGTCAGCTGTAAATATACTATAGAGGATAGGACCTAGGTTACTCCCCTGTGGAACTCCCGCTTCCACAGGGAAATAATCTGAGAAGGCTGATCCTTGCCGGACCTGGAAGTACCTGTCTGATAGATAGGAGCGAAGTATTAGGTAAAGGGTGCTTGGAAGGTGAGTTTTGAGCTTATAGAGTAATCCTGGATGCCAGACACGGTCAAATGCTTGAGCAACATCCAGGAAGGCAGACGTGCAATACTCTTTTCGCTCGAGGGATGAGGAGATGTGATCAACAACACGAAGCCCTTGCTGCACTGTGGAGTGTTGGGAGCGGAAGCCGAATTGGTGGGGTGGGATGATATTTTGTGAGTTAAGGATGGGTAGTAGGCGCTTTAGTAGGATCTTCTCGAATAGTTTGGAAAACATAGGGAGAGGGCTGATGGGACGATATGAGGAAGGATTGTTAGGAGGTTTACCGGGTTTGGGAAAAAGGATTACAACTGAGTATTTCCAGAGTAAGGGATAATGGGTAGTTCGGAGGATGCAGTTGTAGATGTAGGTGAGGAATACAATGGCCTTGGTTGGGAGCTGTTTCAGGATTCTGGAGGTGATGAGGTCGTAGCCAGGGGATTTCCGGGAAGGTAGTCGGGATATTAGAAATTTCACCTCTGATGGATTAACTGCCTTGGGTGGTAGGGATAGAGGAAGCGGGGATTGTAGAAAATCATCTAATTCACGAGAGTGGGAATTATGTTGGTGTGGGGGATGAGGAGTGAATGTTCTTTTAAGGTGAGTGCCAAATAGTGCGGATTTATCTTCGTCGGAGGAGGCCCATGAGCCGTCATCTCGGCGAAGTGGGGGAGACACAGGATGGTATTTAAGGATTTTTCGGGTTGCGTTCCAAAGGGATTTGTCGGAGGTTGATAGAGATGAAAGGTAGGAATTAAAGGATTCGGAACGATGTTGGCTTAATTTTCGCTTTACTAATCGGCACAATTGATTGTAAGAGCGACGATCAGAGGGATGGCGGCTTCTTTGCCATAGGGTTCTTGCTTGTCGTTTGGATGTTATTAGGTCTCTAAGGGATTGGGGTAGAGGGCATTCAGCTGGGAGTGGTTGGTAATGGCGTTTAGGAAGGGAGGATTTCCATGCACTTTGTTGTATGGCGGTTGTGAATTGGTGAACAGCTATGTCTAGGTCTTCGGGAGTTTTTAGGGAAATATTAAGGTTAATAGAATCTTCGAGGAGGGATCGGAAGAGCTTCCAGTCGATTGGTCCAGTGATCAGGGAAGGCGGACGTGGCTTTAGAATAGGTTTTATGGAAAGAGTAAGGATTAGAGGACTATGGTCAGAGGATAAGTCATCTAGGGAATCTATTGAGGTGAAGATGGATGTGAGGCCATGGGTTATGAAGAAGTCTATTATATCTGGTATACGGTTTGGATCGGTAGGCTGCGTTTTTCACACCTAATCCGTTCCAGTTGCTACAGCAAGATCAAGAAGAATTGGAAAAAGAAACATCTGAACCAAAATTCTCAAGACCACCCCCAATATACGTAAATAACCTCAAAAATTTCAAAATATTCTGCACATTTCTCAATCAAATAGTGGACCCAAGGACATACACCTGCATTAATCGACCAGACACAACAAAAATTTTATGTACCACCCCAGAAACATACAGAGAAGTAATCAAATATCTCAAGGACTCCAAGGCACAGTATCATACATACCAGCCAAAAGATGAACGCGCCTTGCGAGTAGTAATCCGAAACCTACACCCCTCCACCCCCACAGACGAGCTTCTAGATGAATTAAGCGCACTCGGCTTTAAGGCAAAGCGAGCAACTAATGTTATCGCAAAGAGATATACAGAACAAGGAATGAGAAAGGTTGCTCTTCCACTATTCTTCGTAGATCTAGAACAACAACCAAATATTGATCAAATATATACGCTCAAACGTTTATACAACACGAGAGTACAAGTTGAAAAACCATACCGGAAACGAGAACCGGTACAGTGCACCAACTGTCAAGCGTATAACCACACCAAGTCGTACTGCAATTATGTTCCAAGGTGTGTCAGGTGTGGAGAAAACCACCGGAGCCAAGAGTGCAACAAGCCGAAAGAAAGTCCAGCGGTATGTGCACTGTGCTCGTTAAATCATCCGGCAAACTACAAAGGATGCCAAACTTTCAAGAACTTAAAAAACGTTAGCAACACTCGTCAGCGCAACAACGGAGAACCCCCTCGAGATGTTCGTCAACCTTCAAGACAAGTCGAAACAGGAGTCTTCTTCGCACAAGTCGCTGCCGGATCAAGCCATCAACCGATCAACAAAGAGACCGCTCAAGCCGAGCAAGAGCCAGGTAACGCACCAACGCCTACTCCAAGGCGGGCCACTCCATTCATCCCACCACCAACCACTTCTAACGACATCAATTCTCTCCTTAATACATTCCTATCAGACTTCAGATCCCTAATAAGTCCTCTCATTACCCTCCTTAACACTATTGTCACTCACTTGCTCCCGACACTTCCTAAATGATTCCCTCCCCTTCAGACATTTTTAATCTAGGAGAGAAAACTAACATTTTTTAAAAAAAGAAGAAGGTAAAATCTAGTTAAGTACTTTGGATTTTTAAGATATATTAATTCGGGTGAAAATTGAAAGTGCTAGCGTATCCCCCTATTTAAAAACATAGTTTTGAGAAAATCGTCTTTAAAGTGTAATTTTCTGAAATGTTCTTTTCTTTTTAAATTATTTTTTCATAATTTCTGGGAATAAAGATTAAAAAAAAAAATTATTTTTGATTTTGAAATGTACCAGGACATTAGGTGGAAAACCGAACTTTTGGCACGTTTAAATTCTTGTGCGCCTCATAAACAGTCTTGGATAACATTTTAAAGAAGTTAAGGAAGCATTTGAGCCCATAAAAAAGAAAAAAGTTAAAAGAAAAAAAAAATTACAATGTAGTTTTACCCCTTAAATGAAGGAATGGAAACGTTGACAATAAGTGATCATGATAAGGTCGGAAATGTAGGCTATTAAGAAAGATATTTTAAAGTTTAATCCCATACATCCGTATGTATTTATATGTGGCTGAAAGTGAAAACACATTAACTATACACTATTTTTTAATAATCTTGCATTTGGCTCTGTATTTTTCACGTTTGTTTGAACCCTTACCGGGGCGAGGTTAACCTAGTGGTAGAACACTGTACTTATATGTTGCAGTACCTGAGTTCGAATTCCGAGCAAGCGCTAAAGATTTTTATCTTCTAGTGTTTTTATTCATTAGTGGTATTCGGCCTCCCTGAACGTCCCTATGCGAACCCAGCCTTCAAATAATTTGTTAATTGGTACCTCGGTGCTGGTGACCCTAGCAGTCGAAGCAGCAAGGGGAAAATCAGGCGGTCGGAGCATAGTGCTGTGGGTGGAATGGGATAGTAGAGGGCTTGAAAGGACCAATCACAGAGAAGCAACGTCATAGACCGCGCTTTAGACCGCTCGAAAAGACAAACAACTTTGTCTTTAAAAGCGGGCGGGCGGGACCTCTAGGAGGCCCGCGCGGTTCACCTCTACCTCTACCTCTTCACTATGCGAGCTCCCATTACAAACCATGTGTTTATGTTACATAGAGGTAACTCTACCTCGATCTCTTCCCTCTACCTCTACCTCTACCTCTTCACTATGCGAGTACCCATTACAAACCATGTGTTTATGTTACATAGAGGTAACTCTACCTCGATCTCTTCCCTCTACCTCTACCTCTACCTCTTCACTATGCGAGTACCCTTAAATGAAGTGCTCCAGAAGAGGCGTCTAGAATAAGTTAAACCTGTAGAGAAAAAAAGCAGATTATTGAAAACATTGTTTAGTAAATGAGTTTAATAAGCTGTGAGTATGTTAGTAAATGATCATCTTATAATATGAAATCACATATGGGTCTTTGCATAGTGAACTGACTCAGTAGAAATAAATACAACGTAAAGAACATAGACATAAAACCCGCCTTATCAAAGACGGACAAGAAAGACTTACTAACTAATTTTTATTATTAGAAGTTCATCTGTGCTACATTCTATAGTTAATAACTGGAATGAAATAGTCTTGAATGGAATGAATGTTTCGGAAGTAATGATCTAAATTATAGGGCGTTTATAGGAAATAATTTGGGGGGGGGAGGCTGGTACAATTTCCGGGGTATGAAATACTAACAATATAGAACTTGGAATAGTTTTAGCTTACTAAAACGCTATTATACTCTAAATAAAATAATTTTATGAACTAAGTGATCTTATTTAATTTATTTTAAAGAGGTTTATTACACATTTTTACCGATCAAATCGCCCAAATACAAATTATATACGCCCATGGAGAAGTGGGGATCTTATTAAATAGAGTCAAGACTTCAGGTGTCAGGATGTAAGTCACCACATCGGGTAAATCCAAAATTTATCTAAATACGTGTAAGATTTGTATGTTTATGAATTCTTCTTGCCTCAAAATTCAGTGCAGGTTATATAAATTGTCCAACGAGGTATCCAAACGTCTAGAGTTGAGAATCTCTTATCTCGCTGGTAGTGAGCCTTGAACGGTGCATTGTGATCTCCAACAATAGCCCAGCCCTCCTTGTCCTCCTCAGAGTCAATGCGGCCGATTTTTCACGGGGGGGGGCCTCTTTATCCCCCCCCCCTCACTAGCTTCTCTATACTTCTAAGTGTCTTCTTGAGCTTCTTCTTTCGTAACTTCTTACAGTATTATGCATCATTCTTTCTTTTTCATTCGTTAAACTGTTAAATAGTCTAGCCAGGACGCACTTGGGTCCTTGTATTGTCTACTGATCTGTATTTTTGTGCGTTCCGGTATGTTGGGGGCAGTTCAAACAGAAACCTATTATAAGTTTACAACAAAGTATCAATTACTAATAACACCCATAATAAACCGCACAATGACCGAAGTTGTTTTAAACATTATGCCAAAATGCCTGACTATTTTAATAAAATTTTTATAACCTACCGATATAGCTCGGGCGTGGTTAGAGCACTCAGTGGTAGAGCACTCGAGTAATGAACAGGAGGACCGGGTTCAAAACCCGAGCGCACATTGAAGATTGTTATCTTCTGGTGTCATCGTTTGGGGTTTGGATTTGGGGTCCCAGATCGTCCCTAGGCTCACCCAGCCTTAAATTAATTAATTAATTAATGGGTACTTGCAAAGAGGAAAATCATCCGGCCGTGGCGTAGTACTGACCATAAAATCTCCCTAGAGTGCTGTGTGGTCAAGAATAAGATACCTCTAGAGTACTTTTTTTTACCAATCTAGCTCAGTAGATTCATCTTTGTAGGGAAAAAAACATTTTTACGAGAAAAAATAAGTTCATAATAGTTTACAATATTACCTGTGTTAATTCGGTAAAAAATAAGATAAACCCACAATATAGCCAGCAGTAATACACAACTGTAGTCTAGTTAATAATTATTAACAAGAGCTAAAATAAAAATAGTACGGGCGATGGCATAGGGTACTAGTTAAAGTTTCAGTGCACGATTTAATTCGTTCATAGGAAGGTCGAAGCGGCATCCATACAAGAGAAATTTGTGAGTGGTCGTTAAGGGAAATAGCTTTGCTAGGGGAAAAAATACAAAACAATTTCTTTCGAGAAAAAAAAAACAAAAAAAAAACATTACATTTATTATGGTTGATAGCATTACTTGAGTCAACTCGGGCTTCAATGAAGTAACAAAAACAAAAACTCAATCTAGCCATAAGAAATACAAAAGTGTAGTTTTGGTAATAACAGTTAAAGTATAAATAAAGAAAATACATTTACGGACGATGGCATTTAGTATATTAAATTTTTTATGAAGATGGAGGTAGTTAGCCGTTGCAGAGATACGAAGACAAGGTTTAGTTGGGATTCGGCTAGGAGAAAAACGTCAGACTTTCAGGAAAACATCTGTATTTGGACGTTTCGGCTGCACATTGGCAGCCTTCTTCAGCACTAGAGAATGTCTAAGATACCTCTAGACTCCAGAAATACATTCCACCATGGTTACCTAAGTTGTACTCAAGGTTACTCCTCCCTCCCCCCTAGGCATTCTCTAGTGCTGAAGTAGGCTGCCAATGTGCAGCCGAAACGTCTAAATACAGATTTTTTCCTGAAAGTCTGACGTTTTTCTCCTTGCCGAATCCCAACTATACCTTGTCTTCGTTTCTTAAATTTTTTTTTATTGTTCCTGAGAAAATGGAATGCATTTCTATCATTAGTTTTGGGAGTTCTATAATGTGCTTCTATAAAATAGAACAATAATTACGGCCCTTGGGTGCAAGGTAATCATTTGAGCCCACTTTAAACCCCGTACTCCTAATATATATATATATATATATTAGGAGTACGGGGTTTAAAGTGGATATATATATATATATATATATATATATATATATATACCTGCATCCTACCAGTAGTAACCTACGGAAGCCAGACCTGGTCATTAACCAAAGCTAACACCAATAGACTACTTACCTGGCAGCGGTCTATTGAAAGAAGCATGGTAAATGTGAAGAGGAAGGATAGAATCAGGAATACGACAATAAGGAAGAGAACTGGACTGACAGATATCTCTTCATACGTGACTTCGCTGAAGTGGAATTGGGCTGGGCATCTGATGAGAAGGCAAGACAAGAGATGGTCCCAAGAAGTAACAAGGTGGACGCCATATGAGCTCAAAAGAAACAGGGGCATACAAGCTAAAAGATGGAGAGATGTTTTCAAAGAAAAGGCCGGACTGCTGTGGTGGAGATTGGCGATGGATCGCCAGGCCTGGAAATATAAAGGACTAGAGATCTTAGAGACTTCCGCTTCCCAATAGGCTGGTCACCAGGGAAGTGTAGACTTCTACTCCTGAGAAGGAAGGCCTTCATCAACATTTGTTGTTTGTTTTTTTTATCATCCAATGGTTTTGTTTTATATTATTTTATTATTAATCGTTTGATTTGTAAAATTACTCCAATAACTGTAAATAATTGTAAATATTTGTTGATGAAATAAAAGGCTATTTCATTCATATATATATACCATTTTTGAAGGGTTTATATTTTGGTATCTCATAGATAGAATTTCTAAAGATTTAAAGACATTTTATAAGATTAAAACCTCAATTCGTGTACATTCCTATGAAATGTGAGACAAAGTAACTAGATTTCATGACCAAGTATAGCAATAGACTCTTCAATTCGAGTGATTCGAACATACCTGTGACTTGCCAACATCTGCTGACAGTAGGTCACTAATTGTTTGTAGTGATGGCTCCCACATATCACTGAAATAGGCGGGAAAATGGAAAGCGCGCGCTAAGGGAAAGGCTGGAGAAATGCTCACTGCTGACTAGCTACACCCGGAGACCGGGTCACCGCTAATAGCCCACGGCTCTGCCAGTCAGCCTCATGGTCGTCCTCCTTCGGTGGTGACTTTTCGTTTACTCTCGGCTTTATAGGCGTGAGGAGAGTGAGAAAAAGTACAACTCGCAGGAACTGCATCATCTTAGCGCGGTTCCCTTCATATCTCTAGTGCTATTGGTAAAGGAATTGTAGCAGTTATTGGAAGGGTTTGATCATTAATGAAAAATATAAAATACAATCTCGAAGAGAAAATATATTGATATATTTTATAACACAAGGCACCACAACAGGAAACTTCCCCCACCTTCCCTACCCAAAAACTTTAGTCGACAACTATTTTTCCATTTTTCTCTAAAACGGTTAAAGCTATTGCCTTAAAAATGGTTTCATTCGTTCAAGCATATGAAGTAAGCGTAACGGGTTTTTTCGTGCGAATTTCGCTCCAAAAACTATTTTCCGGTGGACGGATTCTTCTGGTTAACGAACTTGACCTTTTAAATTAGGCGAAAGAAGTTCGTACCCAATTTCATCAAAAGCAGACCATTTTGGAGACACCTAGAGAGCGAACAGACAAATATATATATATATATATATATATATATATATATATATATATATATACATATATATATATATATATATATATATATATATATACATATATATATATATATATATATATATATATATATATACATATATACAAATTTGAACCACCGTTATATTATTGATCTATGGGATCTAAAACATGATCCGGATTGCGTCATCAGTTCAACCTCATAAGCGGGTTTCCTCCCTATGGAGGGAGGGAGGAACCGCGCTAAAAAGGCTCAGTCGCTATTACTGGGCCATCTTGTCTACCTTGGGTGTTTCAATGTAATACTTATTCGTATAAGGTAATTTGGCAAGCTTAGGAACTTTTAATGCAATAAAACACACACATCCGAAACTTCAAGCTTCGTTTTCTCTGATTCAGGTGGACCAATCAAAAGTTTTACCAAAATCATTTCGGTTGCAAATGTATGAGGCTTTCGAATCGTCTCTCTTCCCATATCACTATTCATCAACAAGACACATTTAACAAATTATTAGATAAGTGAAGAATAGATCTTCTCTTTTTAGCGCGGTTCCTCCCTCCCTTCATAGGGAGGAACTCCGCTTATAAGGTTGATTTCATGAAACAATCCGGAAGTGCCGACTAGATAATTTTGCGTTTCAGAACCCCTGGAGACCGAAAATGACGGTGGTTCAAATTTGTATATATATATATATATATATATATATATATATATATATATATATATATATATATATGTATATATATATATATATATATATATATATATGAATATTTTGATGAAATTTGGTACAAAAATCTGTCGTCTAATTTGAAAAGCCACGTTCGTTAACGAACAGAATCCGCCCACTGGAAGATAGTGTTTGGGGCGAAATTCGCACAAAAAAAATCGTAACGCTTACGTTTTTAAGTTCATATGCTTGCAGGTACTTGTTTTATAGGTTTCGTAACATAAGAAAACGAATAAAACCATTTTTAAGGCGATATCTGTAACCGTTTCTGAGAAAAGTGGAATCAATATTTTTGTAAGTCATTATTTTTTATGGGTACTTAGAATCGCGGGATTCAATTGAAATCATTTCTACATCTTGGAAATTAATCCCAACTAAGATGTTTAAAATTTGGTTATATTTGGAGTTAAGGAAGTAAGCGAAAAGAATTATTTTATTAATACATTTTTCGTAAATATCTCGCTAACGGTTGGGAAATCGTGGTAAGTGGAAAGTGACCATTCGAATGCTTACTAAATTCCCTACAAAAAAGCTTCTAAAGCAATATTCGATGGGGCAACGTCAATCAGAGTTACTTTTTTTTTTTTTTTTTTTTTTTTTTTTTTTTGTAGTTAGAATTTACAACAATGTAAAAATAAATTTCCAGTAAAAAGATACATGTCTTGAGTCAGAGGTATAAGCGCTTAAAACTTAAAAAGTGTTAGTTTTGTTGTTTTGAAAGGGTTTTTCTCTTTGTTTATCTCACTTTTTAATTGGTTGTTTTTTGTTTTAAATTGCATTTATCAGTAAAATTAGTATTTTAGTAAGATAAGCTAAGAAACGGTGAAAGGTATTGGTAATAAGTTTGGAGTGGTTGTGGGACCATGTGGTGGTTCATTTTTGGAGAAAGGAGTGTGAGAACAGACATATATATATATATATATATATATATATATATATATACATAAACATAAACCAATATGAACAACCGGGTTATGAAACGTAAATGCCATCCCTTGGAGTAGTATAATGAGCAAACGCGTCAGTAGCGGTTACGATAATTGTAACACTTTTTTTTGTGGCTATTTTGAAAAAACAAAAAAAAAATTGATTTAAATTATTTTCTTCTTTTAAGCGTTCTTGTAATTTATTTTTTGACTGTTTTAATTGTCAGAATATGTGTCTCTCCTAACTGGTAATTACTTTAAACTTTTACTGCTAATTTCTGGCCTTCTTTTGTGGGTATGATAGATAAAAATGCCTGGTAATCTTTCAATGATGCTTTCTAAGGATTCAATCATTGCAACCTCATTAGACTGTTGACGTTTCGTCCATAAATATTTTTCATGAGTTCGAGCTAAAAAGGAACAGCTTTTCTTTATGGTCTCTAACTATTAAAGTCAACTTTGAGGATAAGGCACGTATTTTCGTGCAGGAGTGTGTCGGCTTTTAATGACAGGAGGTCTGTTAACTCCGAGTTCGTGGTTTATGAGGGAACGTTAAATGTTCGCATGACGGGTGAAGCAGCGACACCAATTAGCAAGTAACCTTAGTGAGTTGTTGTGCAGAATTTAGGGGCTCTGGGTTCGAGTCGTACTTGTGTCATTGAATTTTTCCGCGATGGCCTTTCCTTTAAACATTTCCTGCTGCACCGTGGTTGTTTAAGAAAGGTGGCAACCTGTAGATAGCCCTAACGACCTAATAAACTAATGACCAAAATGTCATTACACCCCCCAACCCCCCCCCCCCCCCAAAAAAAAATAGAGAATAAAACTTTTCACGTGGTATAGTTCCAAAATATTTATTTTCGAGTGTCACTACAGAGTGGTAGCATTTATTAGTTGTGTATCTCTGTATATATTCGGTAAAAGACCATGAAATTGTAAGAAGCTATGGAATCTATGTTTCTTAGATACTTTTCGTTTTTACGCCACCAAACTCGATGGATATCTCTGTTTATATTCGGTAAAAGACCTTGAAATTGTAAGAAGCTATGGAATCTATGTTTCTTAGAAACTTTTCGTTTTCACGCTACAAAACTCGATGGATATCTCTGTTTATATTCGGTAAAAGGCCATGAAATTGTAAGAAGCTATGGAATGTATGTTTCTTAGATACTTTTCGTTTTCACGCTACAAAACTCGATGGATATCTCTGTTTATATTCGGTAAAAGGCCATGAAATTGTAAGAAGCTATGGAATGTATGTTTCTTAGATACTTTTCGTTTTCACGCTACAAAACTCGATGGATATCTCTGTTTATATTCGGTAAAAGGCCATGAAATTGTAAGAAGCTATGGAATGTATGTTTCTTAGATACTTTTCGTTTTCACGCTACAAAACTCGATGGATATCTCTGTTTATATTCGGTAAAAGACCATGAAATTGTAAGAAGCTATGGAATGTATGTTTCTTAGATACTTTTCGTTTTCACGCTACAAAACTCGATGGATATCTCTGTTTATATTCGGTAAAAGGCCATGAAATTGTAAGAAGCTATGGAATGTATGTTTCTTAGATACTTTTCGTTTTTACGCCACCAAACTCGATGGATATCTCTGTTTATATTCGGTAAAAGACCTTGAAATTGTAAGAAGCTATGGAATGTATGTTTCTTAGAAACTTTTCGTTTTTACGCCACCAAACTCGATGGATATCTCTGTTTATATTCGGTAAAAGGCCATGAAATTGTAAGAAGCTATGGAATGTATGTTTCTTAGATACTTTTCGTTTTCACGCTACAAAACTCGATGGATATCTCTGTTTATATTCGGTAAAAGGCCATGAAATTGTAAGAAGCTATGGAATCTATGTTTCTTAGAAACTTTTCGTTTTCACGCTACAAAACTCGATGGATATCTCTGTTTATATTCGGTAAAAGACCTTGAAATTGTAAGAAGCTATGGAATGTATGTTTCTTAGATACTTTTCGTTTTCACGCTACAAAACTCGATGGATATCTCTGTTTATATTCGGTAAAAGGCCATGAAATTGTAAGAAGCTATGGAATGTATGTTTCTTAGATACTTTTCGTTTTCACGCTACAAAACTCGATGGATATCTCTGTTTATATTCGGTAAAAGGCCATGAAATTGTAAGAAGCTATGGAATGTATGTTTCTTAGATATTTTTCGTTTTCACGCTACAAAACTCGATGGATATCTCTGTTTATATTCGGTAAAAGGCCATGAAATTGTAAGAAGCTATGGAATGTATGTTTCTTAGATACTTTTCGTTTTCACGCTACAAAACTCGATGGATATCTCTGTTTATATTCGGTAAAAGGCCATGAAATTGTAAGAAGCTATGGAATCTATGTTTCTTAGATACTTTTCGTTTTCACGCTACAAAACTCGATGGATATCGACCCCAACTAATGAGTAGCATGTTGTAAAGACTTAGAATTAGAAGGCTTTGTCAATAAAACAAAATAAATTTAATTAGAAACAATTTTTTGTTGTTAGAAATAGAGCTTTCCGAACGGAATTCCAAGATGACCTGTGAATATTTTCACTATTTGTACTGGTTTTGATGTTCGTTAGAACTCTTTTCTCTATTTACATCAGTTTTTAATTGGTTGTTTTTTTTTTTTTTAAATTCATTTAACAGTAAAATGAGAATTCTAGTTATAGAACCGTTTTTAAAAATGAGGGAGAAGAGGGATGGAATAATTTCTACTGTTGCCTGTTTCCTTCGCCTCGAGACACCTAAAATATTGCTTTTATTCTAGATATATTTTTCACGAAAGATCAAACAACTAGTAACTGTTTCTATTCCTTTACAAATATTCTTAAGGGTAAGGAAGTCGGAAGGAAGTTTTTATTTTGTTTTTGTGGGGTCGATTTCCATTAGCCGTGATGGCATTTGAGAAAAGATAATGCATCAGCCCTATCCTGACTTGAAAAGGATGTTGACATTTTTATAACCCTTTTGAGTAAACTGTGGAATTTATAAGTTGACTTTATATGAAATGAGTTTGTCGCCAATGTCGCGAAACTCAAGAATCAAATAAAATAAAAATAAATAACATTATGTGTTTAAATATATTATATTTAGTAACTTATTCAGACATCTGGAATACACTATCCACCTTTGCTGACGAATGTGCTAAGTTAAGCAGTTCTTGTCTAACGGATTTTTTTTTTCTATCCCTTTCATTTTGGTGTTTTTTTGTTTTTTTTTTAAAAAACAAAATTGAGAGTCAACCTTTTGTGATTTGCCATGTGGATTTAAGTGGTTAAATTTTGCTGTGTTTTATGGTGGCAACGATCTGCCCCGGACAAATTGCCCACTCATTACTTCATGCCCAACGTTATACAAAAAAGTCCGACTCGCAGGAAACTGCTTCATCTTAGCGCGGTTCCGTTCTTATCCCTAGACTCCTTTAGAATGATTAAAATAGAAGCTGTTATTATTTTGGGTCCACATTTTTAGAAAGGTCTTGGATTTACGATCTTACCTGGATGGGTCGGCCAACCCTCCCTAGGAAGGACCTCGCTAGGCAGTTGAAAAGGTATATCTTAGAAATTCATATCTCTAACATTAAATTGTTTTTCTTATTTTTCTTAACCTGTTTTATTTTCAAATAAATTATTCAACTATAAGCAATTAAAAAATAACAAGGAATAAAAACAGACAAAAAGAACAGTTCGAATAAGCGAAATCAATTACTTTAAAGATTTAAGCACTTATTTCTCCGATTAAGATCCCCTAATCAAAATTTTCATCAGAACCTTTTTTGTAGAGCATTTAGTAACCTTACTAATGGTGTTCTTCCTTTTACCAAGATTCTCAACATTTTTCAAGATATTAAGGAAAGTATACAAAGTTACCAAAACTTTTTATGTCTGTTAATAAAATATTTTATTCTAACCCTTCCTTAACTCCAAACGTAACCAAAATTTCATCATATTAGTTTTAATGAAAGTAGAACATGCAGAACATGTTTCAACTGAATCCCATGATTCTAAGTACCCAAACCAAAAACGGTATTCAAAAATTATGTTTCCAATTTTCTCGAAAACGGTTAAAGCTATTGCTTTGAAAATGGTTTCATTCGTTTCCTAGCCCAAGAAGCCCATAAAACGAGTACTTACAAGCTTATGAACTCAAAAACGTAAGCGTTACGATTTGTTTTGCGCGAATTTCGCCCCAAACGCCATCTTCTAGTGGGCGGATTCTGCTGGTTAACGAACTTGACCTTTCAAATTAGACGAATGATTTTTGTACCAAATTTCATCAAAATCGGACCATTCGTCTTCGACCTAGAGAGCGAACAGACAAATATATATATATATATATATATATATATATATATATATATATATATATACAAATTTGAACTACAATCATTTTCGGTTTCTAGGGGTTCTGGAACGCAAAATTTTCTAGTCGGCACTTCTGGATTGCGTCATGAGATCAACCTTATAAGCGGGGTTCCTCCCTATGAGGGAGGGAGGAACCGTGCTAAAAAGCTGTTGCTACATGGGGTTTCTTTTTATTAGATACTGTCTCCTTTGATGGATTTTCTGTAGACCTCTTGTCTATAGAGAAATATCTTACAAGTTGTTGTAATAGCTTTCGAAATATATTTGCAGGGGGTCTCCTCCCTGACACGGTATTGCATATAGAGGGTTCAATTATAACTCCTTCCTGTAATCAAGGCTGTATATACTATCAATAGATTATATCGGCCAAGTCATCGTGTAGTCACCAATCAGAGTCAGGGTCACCATCTTGGAGGTTTCTGTTGAGCAAGTCTTCCGGCATTTCACCGCTACATAATACGTAGTAAATAATTAAATAATTCAATTAAAATAGCATAATTATTATCAATGACCAAAATAACACAAGTCAACATTTCGTCGATACAAAAGCAAACTAACGAATATGAAAATCACCACTTTTCAGAGTGGAAAAGCATTTATTCATAACTTTTTTTTTGGACAGTCAAATATTCGGCAGATTTGACCTTTTGATAGTGGAATACTTTCCCTTTCATAGAGTGAAATCAGATTCAAGAATTTGCCGTAAATAAGTCCAGCAGAAATTAGTAAAGATTGACAATGAAAGGTGCATTTTTTCACATTCGTTACTTTGCATTTGTATTGACGATTTGATCTAAAAAAAAAACACTCGTAGCGGTATGGTCCTTATAAGGTATTTGGGGTTGCTGATTACGATGAGCGGGATGGTTAAATAGAGAAAAAGAAACACTTAAAATAGAGGAAAAAAAAGTTGGAAAACTTCATTTTCTGGAAGGCAGTGTGAGTCAAACAAACTACGGATTGGGTTCAGGGGCCTCATAAACATAACCATGGATTTTTTCATATTTTTCCTACGGTTTTTTCTCTATTTGACCATCAAATGACCATGAATCGTATGTGATGAAGGTTAACCAACCCTAGTAACAACAGCAATCAGCGACCCCATAAGGACCAAATCGCTTCGAGTGGTTTTTTTTTTTTGTTTTTTTTTTTTGATCAAATGTTGACCCGTGTTATTATTGAGGTGAAAAAATAATCACTTGGGCTGTGAACACTATGAAACAGCAAAGGGTAAAGGAAATAGTTTTTCAATAGACACGAGCGATTTTTTTTTTTTTTTAATATTTAATTAAATATCTGGAAATTATTGAGGAATCCTGGTAAGTGGAATTCATCATTCATATCCTTAGTAAATCCCTACTTCAGCATATTTTGATGGATCGTGAAGTTTAAAGGGAAAAGGGATGTTGCCTATATTCCCAAGAAGTAACACCTAGGAAAAATTACATTTTTTATATCCTTATCACTATGAAGTGTTCACTGCACTTTTAGCCTGACAGAATTAGATGTTTGCAGAGAAAAACTCAGCGTTACTCTAGAAACGGCTTTATTTATCAAAATAGACATCAAATATCAAGAATATGAATCCAGTTTGCTCCAATTTTTTAGTTCGGCTTGAGCAATAATGTGGTAAAAACCTCAAAATATACGGACTTTTCATGTATTTTTTTTTTTTTTAATATCTCTGAAACTTGTGAAATTCATTCTATGAAAAAACGCACTACAGCAAAGCACTTCCGGTTTTTCGAGATTTGTTAATTTTACATATTAAATATACAAGACTTATCGATTTAATATTACAACACTGTAAGAATTAATTGAATACTTAAACGTCTTATTTCCACATAATGTTCAACACGAAATAAAAACAAAACAAACATGTAATTTCTGAGCAAACACTTTGGAAATCAATATTTAGGAAGGCATTTTCTTCCTGAAACAAAAAGAAATAACAATAACTATGAGAGTATAAAATAAAAATGAAAAACATCAAAACATGGTTAGAAAATTTTAAAAAGTCAATTCACCGGACCAAGAGTTCTTGCAAGTGTTATCAATAAACGTCAAAAAGACTTTGAACATATGCGATTTCACAGGACGATAACAAGTTGAAGAGTAGATAGTTAGCGGTCGAGGTGATAAGCAATCAGGGAATAGTTGGGATTCAGCTAGCAAAACATCAGTAGGCTTTTTTTTTTTTTAAAAAAAAATCTATATTCAGGAAATATCGGCTAATGTTTGGTAGCCTTCGTCAGCTAAAAGAAAGAAGCAAGAAAGTTCCTTTACAACAGTTTATTTTCCACGCTGAGCGCTTTCGGTAGCTCTTGCTACCATCCTCAGAACTGTAATATTATGCCACATTTTGACTCCAGCAGAAGCTTGACGAGCCATGTTTCAAAAACTTTGAGGTTGAAGATCTTCCTTCTCTGCCAGCAACCTCAAAGTTTTTGAAACATGGCTCGTCAAGCTTCTGCTGGAGTCAAAATGTGGCATAATATTACAGTTCTGAGGATGGTAGCAAGAGCTATCGAAAGCGTTCAGCGTGAAAAATAAACTGTTTTGAAGGAATTGGACGTTTTTTCATTTACCTGAAGATCTTCCTTCTCTGCCAGCAACCTCAAAGTTTTTGAAACATGGCTCGTCAAGCCTCTACTGGAGTCAAAATGTGGCATAATATTACAGTTCTGAGGATGGTAGCAAGAGCTATCGAAAGCGCTCAGCGTGAAAAATAAACTGTTGTGAAGGAACTAGACGTTTTTTCATTTACTTAATAGATGTATTAGTCGGAGAGCACTTTTCATGAAGTGTTTTTAGCACCTTGAAATATTGCTATAATATACCTCTTAGGTAGATAAGAAGGTAAGTATGTGTTTTCTGGACATACCTTGGAACACCAGGTACTGCGCATAGGGGAAAGGTGCAAAACAATATTGCCCAAAAATAGTGTTTTATTCAGAAACCAACTATTATTAATGAAAAAAATTGCAAATTAAGGCAATTTTAAAATTAATAATAAATAAGGCAGGCACTTTTAAGGGGGTTAAAATGTAAATTTAAAAAAAAAAAAAACCAAAGTACCTAGTTTTTATATTTAATATTAAATGACGAGCTTTATTCCACCAGCAATTTAAACAGCGTCTTCAATAAACATATTTGAGAATAATTACAAAAGGGCAGACACTTTTGTGGGGTTTAATTATCAGGAAACATAAAAATAAATGTTGCCTATGATAGACTGCAATACACTGCGCGTAACCGTAAGAGTGCATGAGAGGACCTCGCAGTGTTGGTAGTTTTCTGTGCTCTCATTGGTTCTTGCTCACATGATCTTGTACAGCTGTTCCGGTTTTAATGGCAGCGCGAATAAAACTCTCCTTTTTTTAAGTGTTATACCCCATAAAAGTGTCTGCCATATTTATTATTCATTGTAAAATTTTATATTAAAGATAGTTGGCTTCTGAATAAAACTTTTGGGAAATATTTTTTTGTACCTTCCCCCTATGCGCAGTACCTGGTGTTCCAAGGTATGTCCAGGAAACATATATATACCTTCTTATATATCCAAGATGTACATTATACAAATCACTTAGGTATGTACAGATCTATCATTTGTCTATTTTGGTAACTTTTTTTATGTATATTAATTCTGTATTTTGTTGCCTTTGTATTTTAGCTGGCGAAGGCTACAAAAGAGTAGCCGAAACATCATGAATACAGATTTAAAAATATCGTATTGATGTTTTCTTAGCCAAATCCCAACTATTCCCTGATTGCTTAACACCAAAATTTTTGTCAACTAACTTCACTTGTAGCGACTTTATTATAAAAAAAAATACAGACATAGTAAGTGTATGTATATTAACTGAATAATTTAATAACAATATAAGAAATCAGGGGTCTTTCACTTTACCCAAGCCAGTTACTTTTATTACTAAAATAGTTATTTATCGTATCATTAAGTTAATAATTAGTTTTAGGCAGAACTCCATACTTTTGTAATGCTCTATAGTCTACTTCTTCCGATTTCAACACACGAGTCAGTTCAATCAAATTCATTATTTGACAACTTAAACACAGCACAACAACACAACTTCAACGTGTCTTATAATCCATAACCTCTTTCATGTATAAACTTTATGTAGCCTAGCAACACCTGTTACAATATTGTAACAAAATATTATGACGTTATTCTAAACAGTAACTGGCGTGGGTAAAGTAAAAAAAGACCCGAAATCAGTTATAATCCAGATTATAAAATGTACGGCGTCTGATCATTCGGTGTTCCCCAAGGGTTTATTTTAAGTCGTACTCTATGCAGTCTATAATTCAATCATCCTACTGGCAGAAATACTAGTTCCATCATTGAAGTAGACTAGAACAGTAGCCTGATATCATTAAAAGAAATAGCAAAATAGAAAAGAACACTAAACTGCTAGCTAGTAATAAAGCGTATAATTGTTTTCGACCTATGTGGCCTTCTAAGGATCCCACATTCTTGGTCACCTTGCTTAAATCGCTGACCAAGTACCACTCTAAAGTGCCAGTTTTTTTTTTTTTATTTTGTACCAATGTACCTTGGTAAGGCCTACACCTACAAAACGAAATGCCACCACTACATCTAGGATAAGAACTGGCCCAAGTTCGTTCCAAATAGCAGCCGGGGCATAGTGTAACCGATTTCCCGCTCTCGACTCATGCTCCAGATACACCTAATTAAAAATGCTCTGCTTGCCCTTAATCGGTACAATTCGCCTTCCGGGGCATCTCCACGGATCTAGGATTCACTAAAGGCTTCCTTTAAAATAGTTCACTTTCCTCGAAATGAGATCACAAGAATTCCTACTTATAGTTCACTTGGTCTGCATGTATTAATGTTAGAATGGCTATAAAATACAATAAAGAATGTCACTAGAAACATTCATTTGTTTGAAATAAATATTTTATTTATTGGAGCACCGCTATGAGGGCGATAACCTCTATAATCTTTCAAATAGCTCAAAATTGTAGAAATTAATTGATTAAAGTAAAATAAAGAAAGGGATTAAAGACTGACACAAAATTAGAAATGTCAATTTGGATATTTCTACGGGGGTCTCCCGTGGTCTAATGGCTAGCGCCTTGGATTCATAAGCGGGAGATGGTGGGTTCGATTCGCAACCTCCGGCAGGAATTTTATCATCCCACGGCTCGCTGGTAAAATTCCTCGCTGCACCCTGGATGTCGGCGCTAATGACCTAGATGTAGATGCGCCGTAAAAAAAAAAATAAAAAAAAAAAAAATAAAAAAAATAAAAAAAAAATAAAAAAAAAAAAAAAATAATCAATTTGGAAATCCTACAGAAAAGAAAGAAGGAATTCCTTTACGCTTGTGCAGTGTAAAAACGCACATTCTTCAGAGAAGTAGGTAGTATACGCTAGCATTCCTGAAGAACTTGTTTAAAACAACCTACAAGTTCAAAATAAACTGTTTCATATTTGTCATAAACAGCTGATTCAATTATGATTTTTTTATTTAATATCTTCGAGGAGTAAACCCTAATCTTCTTTTGGAGCGACAAGTTCTTTATTAAGGTCAAGTCACGCTAGACCGTGTCGGGTCCGGGCCGGGGCCCGGCCGGGACATTGTGAAGCGATCACACACGTAAAAAACACGGACTCGGCCCGGTATAGCGTGAACGAGTCCATTGAAAATGCTGGTGTGATTGTTTCTCCGTGTCCCGGACGGGCCCCGGCCCCGGCCCGGCCCGTACCCGACCTGGTCTAACGTGAATCAGCCTTTAGTCAGACATGAGTTTTGTTGCAAGGAAGTAAAAATATCGGCCGCTTCAAAAGAATTAATAATTTCGTTCTGCAGTAAGGCCCCATTTCTAGAAGACCGATTTTGTTTATTTTTACAACACATCTTTCCGTTCTGATCTACAGTACCTATGCAATGTTTCGTTGCAGTTGAAGAAAACATTCAACCGATATGGACCGATTCGACGTGAGTAAAATCTCACTTAAGATGAAACGAGTTTGATGGTAAACGAACTCGTCCAATGATTTATGGAAATTATAATATGCAAACAGTGGTACATATATTGTATATATTTTTATTTTGTGAATTTAATGGCGTATGCCAAAATCACGTGGTCGGTCAACGGGAACCAGTGCATTCAACGTATGCCAATATCACGTGGTCGGTCAACGGGAACCAGTGCATTCAACGTATGCCAATATCACGTGGTCGGTCAACGGGAACCAGTGCATTCAACGTATGCCAATATTACGTGGTCGGTCAACGGGAACCAGTGCATTCAACGTATGTCAATATCACGTGGTCGGTCAACGGGAACCAGTGCATTCATCGTATGCCAATATCACGTGGTCGGTTATCGGGAACCAGTGCATTCAACGTGGCCATGACCGTTGGCTATATTCTATACAATAATATTTAAGAGTTTTTGCATGATATAATAATTTTTATAGAAGTCATTTTTCGTACGCAATATGTAGGATTGATGTACTTATGAACAAAAAACATAAATTCCTTGAGAAAGTGCTTATTAAAATATTATATAAAATCGTTTAAAAAGTTAATTATTTTTGAATTTAGAACATATAAAAAATGATTCTTATAGCATTACTTTCTCTCTCACTCGCTCCCCCCCCCCTTTCTCTCACTCTCTCTCTCTGTCTCACTCACTCACATTCTCTACACGCACACACCTGGTACCAGGTTTATACTACGATGACGATTTATGAAATTTCTTTTTTACATTTTTTCATGAATGCGTTTTTTTGAAATGTGAAGAAAGAGATACGAAGAAGAGGTATGGTTGGGATTCGGCTAGGAGGAAAAAAACGTCAGACCTTCAGGAAGAAATCTGTATTGGACGTAAGAGTCTCTTACATTCAACCATGGTCACCTAAATGTCTTCTTGGTCTTCCTCCCTCCCCCCTAGGCATTCTCTAGTGCTGAAGACGTCCAATACAGATTTCTTCCTGAAGGTCTGACGTTTTTTTCCTCCTAGCCGAATCCCAACCATACCTTGTCTTGATATCTCCATCTCCACTGTGAAGAAAGAGGTGTTCTTTGCTCAATGAACATGTTAAAGATGTGAAGAGTTAATATATAATGATTACGACAAGTCAACGGACACGGAAGGCGACTCGAAACGAGACAATAGAATGAGTGTCTTCCTCTTCTTCTTATCCATCCTTATCAATAGAGATTATCCGCAGACACCCTGGAGCCTCCTGTCAGCCATGATTGACAAACTAGGCACTGGGGAGTGCGAGCTATAGATAAATCTACTTAGGCTTAAGTACTGACTGCAATAAACTAACAGATTTAAACCAAGAACTATCTTATTATGGTGGCAAGCTGATTTATTATGGCGTGAAACTCAAATGGCATTTCCGTTGTCGTATTTTATAATAATTTCCCCTGTTTCTCTACTATATACGATTTTCAATGCAAAAAGACTTTTTATTAAATTTATTGAAAAAGAACTATTTTTTAGTAATATCTATCTATATTTATATATATATAAAAAAATAACGTGTCTGTCTGTTTTTCTGTTTGTCTGTTTGTTTGTTCCTTATACAAATCTACACCGTTTGACCGATTTTGACCAAACTTGGAATAATGGTAGGTCTTGATACGAGAAATCTCTTAGGCTAGGTCAAAAAAATCTACCAGCTGTCAGACTGTATGTTTGTCCCTTATACAAATCCACACCGTTCGTCCGATTTTGACTAAACTCGGTACACATGTAGATCTTAAACTGGGGAGTGTCGTAGGCTAGGTCAAAAACTTCTTATAGCTGTCTGTCTGTATGTTTGTCCCTTTTGCAAATCCACACCGTTCGTCCGATTTTGACTAAACTCGGTACACAGGTAGATCTTAATCTGGGGAGTGCCGTAGGCTAGGTCAAAAAAATCTACCAGCTGTCTGTCTGTATGTTTGTCCCTTATACAAATCCACACCGTTAGACCAATTTTTACGAAACTTGGTTTACATGTATGTCTTGATACGGGGGGTGTTATAGGTTAGGTCAAAGTCGTCTAGGACTCACAGTTGGGAGGCCACGGGTTCATAACTGTTACAGATTCGTGTTATTAGATTTTAATTCTATATGCAGATTAATTCTATTTTCTATATGCAGAAAGTAGGTGTAGCATGGCACGCCGCGTAACAGCTAGTAATATTATAAGAATGTCCTTCTGGAGGTTCTAACCTGCAAATTACTCAGCAACGCAACAGTTACGACCATGGGCGAATATAAGTGGGTAGCAGCCCCCCCCCCGAAATTTTGATTTAATCAAAACACCTTATTAATTAATAGATACAACTGAAGATCACTCGTTATTTTACGAAAAATAATGTTTTTTGGGTGATTTAATGTTCCAACTATTACAAGTTCTAGGTTGTTAGTATTGTTTGGATATCCCCGAAAGCCCCCACTTCTAGCAGCCCCCCCCCGAAATTATTTCCTATATAAAGCCCAGATTACGACAATTATAAAATATCAACAAAATCCGTGTAAAATCATCCATCTCCTGGCGGTTCTTCCACTGATTCTGATTGACTAAGTTTTTAAAAAGTTTGACCAGCGTCATTTTGGGATCTAGTTGATAGGGTCGATAAAGATTTTAAGACATTTTTGAATGATTCCTTCACGAGTGCAAGTAAAATAAGTCTCAGGAATGTTCTAATCGCAGAAAGGTTTGCATGCTATGGCGGAAATTCCTAAGTTTCATATCCGCCACAATACCTGGAACCTCCTTATTACGTTAAAATATGTAACCTGTAATTAATGTTCCGTGTAAAACCTCACAATTTAATTGTAGGGCAATTCTTGAAGCAAATAGAACAAAAATCTGTGCTGCATTACATTTTTTTGTTATTTTTTAATTTAACAATTTCTGGTGGAATGAAATTTTTTTGGCCCTTACAGAAATTAATTAACAATTCATTTATGGATAATTGCTATAAACTGTTGAATGCCAGCCAAGTCTGTCTATAAGGCATGGTGAGTTGCCTGAAACTCAAAATGTAATAGGTAGTCAATATAGTCAAATCGTTTTTTTGTTTTTTTTTTTTTTTTTTTCATATATCCTGTTAAAGGGAAATATGTGGTATTGCAATTTAATATTATATTGTACTTAAGAAAATTTTCATTATAAATTCGAATTGTCTTGGCCAATGTGCAATTTATTAAAATTTAACAATAAAATGAGCAAGTCGCTTCTTTCCGGGCTCGTAAATTCAATAAATAAATAAATATATATTTTTCAGAAAAAATTATTCGAATGTTCACTTTTTACATACCACACTTCGCATCTTACTGTATTTTTACATACCACACTTCGCATCTTACTGTATTTTTACATACCACACTTCGCATCTTACTGTATTTTTACATACCACACTTCGCATCTTACTGTATTTTTACATACCACACTTCGCATCTTACTGTATTTTTACATACCACACTTCGCATCTTACTGTATTTTTTTTATTTTTTACTCTCTTAGCTCTCATAAATTTATCTGTGTTTACATAAATTTGGAGCATAAAATTCCAAAATTCTAAATATGAAAGTTGGTTATTCTTGATTTCTGAAGCTTTCATTTCAAAGATACATTAAAAAGATGTTCTTAAAAAGTATTTTGTAAAGATTATAGATTAATAAATTTTATATTGTATAGTATGTTGTTAAGTGACAATATGGAAATCTATTTATTTATTCGCTTGAAGAGCTCCACAACAAAAGCGATGAAAAAAAGTGATGAGGAAAATTTATTAAAATAATAAGGTAACAATTCATTAAACTATTAAAAATAATAACTTTTCATGTTCAGAAATATATATAGAAAACGAAATAAAAACCAAAAAATAACTAATAAAAAAAATGATATAATTGTAATAATAATAAAAATCTATCTAATAATACGTAAGATCTAAACTAAAGAAAATATACTCGTATAAATAAATTGCTCTAAAATAATTTTCATATCAGAAATTTTGGCTTCGATTGTAATTGTGCGTTACTGTGTAGCGAATTACTGTGTGCGTTACTGTGTAGCGGTAAATTACTGTGTAGCGAAAAACAATAACAATAAAAACAAGCAATGTAGTATTAATGTGCAATATTAGTATATGGATAATGATAAGGAATAATGTAATAATAATAATGTGTAATATAAGTATATATATAATAATAAGGAATAAATGTAATAATAATAATATTAATTAATAAAATAATTATATAGATATAATAATGTACGCTATAAGTCTATAGATAATAATAATGTATAATGTATGTATAATGTAAATATAAACAATATAGATATAGTGCAATAATATACGCATATGTATATATGTGTGTGCATGTGTATGAATTCTGTAATCATGTCATCATCATTTATTGTCAAATCATCATATCTCCATTTATTGTTAAATCATCATTTATTGTTATCACTGTTATTATCATTTATGTAATCATCATTTATTTTGTAATCATGTAATCATCGTTTATTGTTATAGAGTATATCGCTAAAAACTGCGAAACTTTTAATAAATAAATAATAAAAAAAAATAATTGTGCGTTATTTGTAATATTTCATTGTATGTATTCCTGGTCTTTAGGTAGTTATGATAAGTTATGGCATATATGGCCTCATATCTGATAACAGCCCACTAAGATCCCGTGGTGCCTGTAGGTTGTCACTTTTCATTATTAAAATAAACTAGGAATTAATTAAAATAAATTAGAACGAGTTAAAATATTATATTTTACATTAATATTCAGGACATTTCTTTTTAAATGTTCATTAGGTTCTTTGTTGTCTTTATATTATGTATTTTTTCTCTTAATATGCAGGTTATTTATGTTTTCCTGGCGCCTAGCCTATCGCCCACACTTCGATTCTGACATGGCTAACACTTAACGCTGGCTATGATAAATGAAACATATGTATAAGGTAATTTATATAATTTTCTTCTTTATTTTTTCCTTCATTAAGTATATCAGTTGAAATAACTGCAGAAACCAGGATTAAAATATTTTATTATATTATTGTAGATATTTCGCAAATGTGGTAATTTAAATGGGCACATTCAAATCCACCCACCTATAATTTAATCGCTTATAGTAAAGAACAGAATGACATTTGTATAAGTCACTATAATAGATCCTGAATAAATAATTTATAAAAAAAATCAAGGATATTGTAAAAAAAAAAAAAAAAAAAAATGGCCAAAGAATGGTGCTAATGGTCCCAGGAATCGACTCTCCTTAAAAGATCAATTAATAAAAACCATTACAAGATAATATCGTATGATAGTTTTTATTTATTTATAATTAATAAATAAATAAAAAAACGAAGACAAGGTATAGTTGGGATTCGGCTAGGAGAAAAACGTCAGACTTTCAGGAAGAAATCTGTATTTGGACGTTTCGGCTGCACATTGGCAGCCTTCTTCAGCTAAAAAATACAACTTATAAGTAAAAAATAAATATACAACTTGTAAGTAAAAAACAGGCAGAAATGAGCGTAGTATATACATCAAGTCAATAAATTTTAATCAATCTTATTTTTAAACAATGAAAATACGGTAGTTGGAAAGTAAACAGCATGTAGAAAGTAGTAAGTAAGCAGTACAACAAACTAATCAGTACAAAAAAGGAACATTTTTCACATAGTGAGAAAATACAATCTATTCTATAAGTGAATACAATTTATAAAAATTAATATATATATACGTACCACTAGAGAATGCCTAGGGGGGAGGAAGACCTCGAGGACAACTTAGGTAACCATGGTTGAATGTATGAGGGACAGCAACTACACAGGGGGTTTTATAGTTTTGACTGGGGGAGGGTGAGGAAGCGGTAAGTCGGTGAAGATGAAAGAAGTGCAATTGCTAGGTTGTAAAAGCGGGTTGTAAAGGTGTTAAGAGTTTTGGGACTCACAAGTAGAAAAGTTGTCTGGAGCCTGGGAACAAAGATAAAAATTGTATTCACATATAGAATAGATTGTATTTTCTCACTATGTGAAAAATGTTCCTTTTTTGTACTGATTAGTTTGTTGTACTGCTTACTTACTACTTTCTACATGCTGTTTACTTTCCAACTACCGTATTTTCATTGTTTAAAAATAAGATTGGTTAAAATTTATTGTCTTGATGTATATACTACGCTCATTTCTGCCTGTTTTTTACTTACAAGTTGTATATTTATTTTTTTACTTATAAGTTGTATTTTTTTAGCTGAAGAAGGCTGCCAATGTGCAGCCTAAACGTCCAAATACAGATTTCTTCCTGAAAGTCTGACGTTTTTCTCCTAGCCGAATCCCAACTATACCTTGTCTTCGTATTTCTGCAACGGCTAACTATCTCCATCTTCCCTAAAAAAAAAACATTAGGACCTTGGAGAGTGAATCACGAATTCCGGATGCTGGGAAATCGAAGTTAGAGTTCTAGAAGTGCTTCAGGATAGCAAGGGCGAATGTTTACTCTATGGAATGCTGATTCATAAACCTGAATGCTGATTCATAAACCTGATTGAAAAAGTAATGGCAATTGAAATTCAATCCCCAAAAAAACATAAATGTGAAATAGAGGCCAAGTTCCTGCCCCCACAAAGAAACACTCCCTTCCTCAAAAATTTGTCCCCTACTAAAACCCCCCAAAAACGCCTTACCATTCTACACTCCAAAAAAGTAGTATGAGTTGGTGTATTAATTCAACCAATTGTATTTTCCAATACAAGAGATGATACAAGAAAGAAATGTCCAAGTTCATTACTTGGAAGACCTCATAGTTACTTACTAAGAACAGTAAAGACACTTCAACTGACCTTTAAAAACAACAATAAAAATACTTATATCCAGTTACTAAAATATCACTTTCCTCAACAAGGTATATTCTTAAACTTGGCAATGTTTTTTTTTTTTTTGTGCCGAAATTATCTTTAGAGAAAAACTAAACATTGCCAAGTTTAAGAATATACCTGGTTGAGGAAAGTGATATTTTAGTAACTGGATATAAGTATTTTTATTGTTGTTTTTAAAGGTCAGTTGAAGTGTCTTTACTGTTCTTAGTAAGTAACTATGAGGTCTTCCAAGTAATGAACTTGGACATTTCTTTCTTGTATCATCTCTTGTATTGGAAAATACAATTGGTTGAATTAATACACCAACTCATACTACTTTTTTGGAGTGTAGAATGGTAAGGCGTTTTTGGGGGGTTTTAGGAGGGGATATTTTTGAGGAAGGGAGTGTTTCTTTGTGGGGGCAGGAACTTGGCCTCTATTTCACCTTTATGTTTTTTTGGGGATCTCATTACTTTTTTCTAAGTATTAAATAGAATTTAGTTGCCGCATACCTACTGGCTTTTGTACTTCATATAAAACCAGGGTCTTTGGATTCTGCATAAGGTTCTCCTTACTGCTTGATATTTGATACCAATAATCAACCTACATAAATCTAATCACTAGACTAGAAAAGTTAGAAGCTCTTCCAGATGACAGTACTCTAGAGGACAAATTGATTGCTCTCTTAACTAAACTATTACACTGTAAAACACAGGAAAGTGCAGAAGGCCTTAAAGAAAAATATAAGAACAAAGACGATACATTTTGGGTTTTTGATCCTAAACTTTGTAATTTAGATAGCTCGACTTTGAAAAACATACTATCTGCTTTGAAGTATATTATACAGTGATCCCCTACGACTTTATTTACTACATTTAAGAAAGAAGTCACAACTGCTTTTGTTAAGATGCGTCGAAATGTTTTTTAAAACATTAAATATAGGTTCTCCTTACCAAGACGATTCATTTGATACCCCACATGATGGGTTTCAGAAGGAATAATTGCATTTCGATGGAACAAACGTAGAAAACCTCATAGGTAATTGGACACTCCCGTATCATGACCTACCTGCGTGCCAAGTTTGGTCAAAATAGGCCAAACGGTGTAAATTTGTATAAGGTACAAACATACAGACAGACAGCTGAAAGACCTTTTTTACCTAGCCTAGTGCATTCCCCGGACCAAGGCCTACCTGTGTGCCAAGTTTGGTCAAAATCGGTCAAATATCGGTCAAATGGTGTGAATTTGTGTAAGGTACAAACATGCAGACAGACGATTTTGACTAGCCTATGACACTACCCGGATAAAGACCGACATGTGTGTCAAATTTTGTCAAAATCGGTCAAACGGTGTGTATTTGTATAAGGAACAAACAGACAGACAAACAGCTGATAGACAATTTAACCAAGCCTATGATTCTCCCCGTATCAAGACCCATCTGTGTCCCAAGTTTGGTCAAAATCGGTCAAACGGTACGGATTTGTAAGAGGCACATACAGACAGACAGCTGGTATAAGATTTTTACCGAGCCTATATGCGTCTAATTGTTTCTTAAAACATCAAATATAGGTTTTTCATACCGAGACAATTCATTTGATACCCCACATGATGGGTTTCGGACGGAATGATGGGTTTCCGAAGGAAGTACAAAACTGGCACGCCCCCGCCCCGGAAGCGGAGTCAAACACAACTTTTCGCGATTTTTCGATTTTTTCCTTTAATAACGTCTTCATATCTATCTTCATGCAAAATTTCAAGTCTCTAGCATCATGGGAAGTGCCTAATAATTTTGATGAGTCAGTGAGTAAGTGAGTCCTATAAATCCCGATTTTCGATCGCTAATATCTCAGAAACTATTCGATGTAGAATTATGAAAATTTTCAGTTTTACTCACATCTAGTAGTTTAATACCTGTGTAAAATTTCATAACTTTATCTTTACCTGGTTGAAAGTTATGAGAGGGTAAAAATCGGCTCTAAGACCGCCTGTAATATACACACAGTATGCTTAGGCCGGAACTTGGCCTGGCGCACTACCGTGCGCCTAGATGTTTTAATTATAATTTTTACGATTGATTTATGGGTTACAAAAATGCAAACTAGGACGTTTCAGAAATAGAACCTTGAAGTTTTCACGATGATGGTGCTATTCCCTTTAACTCGAAACTATGAGAGAACTAACGGCGAACCAGAAAAACAAGGCGAAATAGAAATTTAAAAAAAAAAAAAAAAAAAAAAAAAAAAACTATTTTTCAGATTCCTCCTTACTCTTCCTAGGTCCTGATATACAACCCACATTTATAACCCAGGCAAGGTAGACGGGAAAAAGTGATATTATGCCGTCTCAGGATTGGCCACACTCATACATTATGTCAAGACAGGACTTACCGACTTGTACTGCTGCAATACAGAATTATCAATAAAACATATTCTAACAGACTGTACACTCAGGACAAATCTTAAATTGCTGTACAATTTGACAGAATTACTTTCTGATGGCAGCCAGTACATTGAAGTACTGATGAAATACTTTATAGACACTTATTTATAAAATAATGCTTAAAAAAAAGGGCAAAAAAGAAAAAAGATAACAATTAACCATATCTAAGCAAACGGGACCAAAATGGTGTAAAACTAAAATAAACTAATAAAAAAACCCAGATTTTTTAACTTTGTGTTTCACGAAAACGTTTATTACTCCAAACTTACTGACAAGGGGAGTATACAGCGATGGGGTCACCGATTTGGACCAAATTTTTTCTGGTGATTCTACATCGAAAAATAGTCGACAAGTGTCCGAGCGTTTCGTCCAATGCGCCTTAGGAGCCGAGAAATAAAATAAAATAGGCTGAAAGTGCTTTATTTTTTATATCGTGTTCAAAAATGATATCGACATGATTCTTTCACCAATTCATTTGTTTTACAGAGTAGATTAAAAGAAAAATATAATCGTTAAACAATAATTTATATTTCGTCAAATATATTCAAAAATATGCTTACATTTTCAAGTAAACTAGTATTTTACATTTTTTTACGCCAAAAATAATAGCAGATTTAAAATCAGCAACCCAAGAAACCCTAATGTTTTAAATATCATTGAAAACAAAAAATAATGATTTGTCCTAGTCTGGAAGAGGCTAAAAATTTGTAAGCGACAAAATAACGGGGAGAACCATTTTTCGCAAGTACCTTTTGAGATAATACAATAGTCATTTATACGATTAGAAAAAGGAGTCTTTCTTCTTTCGAAAGATTTTAATGACGTAAAAATCGGATTATCTCAATGGGAGATTTCGACTTTCAAAACGTCACGTGAAAAATCATTATCTTTTGTTTTCAATGATATTCACTACATTAGGGTTTCCTGGGGTGCCGATTTTAAATCTGCTATTATTTTTGGTGTAAAAAAATGTATAATACTAGTTTACTTGAAAACGTAAGTATATTTTTGAATATATTTGACGAAATATAAATTATTGTTTAACGATTATATTTTTCTTTTAATCTACTCTATAAAACAAATGAATTGGTGAAAGAATCATGTCGATATCATTTTTAAAACTCGATATAAAAAATAAAGCACTTTCAACATATTTTATTTTATTTCTCGGCTCCTAAGGCGCGTTGGACGGAACGCTCGGATATGTGTCGACTATTTTTCTTTAGTTATATTTAGTTGACACAGAAACATCGAAAACCCATCGAAAAACACTTTTCTTGAATTATAGATCCAAAATAGTAACATCTCATTCTCAGCCATCCTAGAAAAACGCCCTATTTCTTGTCCTAAATGGCTTTTCTCTAATTAAAATTGTTTTGAATAATTACTGTTTTCGTGAGTTGTATTGTGGAACGGATTCTTGTTCTTGGTCGAGGCGTTCCACCCCACAGCACTAGCAATAATGGATAGCGTACGAGGAATGTGAAAATCCAACAGATCTCTTATGCAAACGTTGGAAGTGTTGTGATGTCTTTTGGCACATGAAGATAACCAGCCTGATGATCAAGAAAATACTTTCCTGTAGTTCGGAATCAGGTTGTGTTAATGCTTACGCTTGGTAATAAAGTACTTCACGGAAGAAAAAGTTAAATATTCTCCTAAGGTGTGATATCTTACTCTCTCCCTTTTAGTTTCTGTATAATTATCATACTGAATTTGCACTTTCTAAACAAAAGTTATAAAAAAAGAAGAAAAAAAAAAACTTGGTTCTTAAGAAGAGAAAAAGCTCTTAATACGAGTCAAGTCAGGCAGTTTTGAACGAAGTCTTTTTTTTAAACCACTTATTAAATTTCAGGCGGAACAATTACCAACACGTAACACATTAATTACGATTTTTTAATCTCAGCTGTACTGGTTTCGCGCTTGTTAGGGCCTGAACATAAAACCTTGGGGATAATCCCTATCCTGGCTAGAAAAGGTTGATAGCCTATAGGTAACCCCTCCCAAAATGCTTAGTTAATGATAATGAACGTTACAATTTAAATTAAAATTAAAACCACGTCATGACTAAGCTAACAAAAATGGCGGCAACCAGTCATCTGATTCTTATTGATAAAGACCATTTACCAAACATCGATACACGAAAGAAGTAATGTCGAATGAATAAATTAAAAACTTTGATATCAAAGTGCCCATTATAAATTATTGTATTGCTCTCATCTGGGTCCCTTCTCACCGCGATATTGGTCTGAACCAGAAGGCAGATGAGGAGGCAAACTCAGCTCGAGAACAGGTCGAAGGAGTAATTTTTATTGAAGAAGCCCCCGCTCCGAACATAAAATATTATGTCAAGAAAAAATTACTATTCCAGTGGTCTGAAGATTGGTTAAAACTAAATAACCACCTAAGGAGAATTAAAGAAGATGTAAAGGAATGGACAACGTCACACCGGCAAAACAGGAAAAATGAAGTGCTGCTAACAAGACTACGAATTGGGCACATTAAATTGACCCACACGCACATACTATGCGGCTTACATCCACCGACATGCGACACCTGCCAGGACATCATAACCGTCGAACATATCCTCCTCCACTGTCCTGTTTTCCATAAGGAAAGAGAAGCCCAAGGAATACCGAAGACCCTGAAAGAGGCACTAATGGACAACCTCGACATAACACAAAAAATAATTGACTTTTGTACAATAATAAAATTACCAGTGTAAATAATTCATTGACCTGCCAATGACTCTTCTCGAGTAGAGGCAGTAAGTTAAAATAAAATAAAATAAAAAAATAAAAAATTATTGTCAATTAAATATATAAAATATTTTGTTTAGATTATTTATTTCCATTTTTTACATTATTTTTGTATATCTGATTTTACGTTTAACCATTGTACAAATTTTTACTTATTTTCCTTCTGCCTAAATAGGAGAAATAGAGACTTTGGGTCACTATTTGTATTGATTAATAAAGAAAACAAAATATTTTTAATCAGGAACCATTTATTTTAGTACCAAACTTGCGGTTAATAGCCCGTTTTTCTTTCGTTGTATTGATGTCTTAATTAAGGTTTCATAAAAAAATATAAGTGTTGAAACGTAAAAAATACATTAATAAAATGTGAATATTTTGTTGAAAAAATATCAAGAATATTATAAAAATTTCCTCACTACGTTCTCAGAGCAATAAATATTCAAAAGGCCAATAACGAGTCAATTTTAAAATATTTGCTTTGATCTCATTAAGGTTGCATAACATATTGAATTTATTATAGATAAACTAGCTTCCATTTAGGCTGTTTTATGACACACGCTCCTTTTGTAAGTTATTATAATGAATTCCGTCCGTACAAAAATAATTAACATAATAAAAATTGAAATTTCCTAATTTATTCAATAAAAAAAAAAGTTGTCAAGCGTGTAATATGTGGTGTTGTTGGCCCTTGGTAGGGCGCGATGGAGGGCCTGTGTCGTAAGCAGCTTTCACTGAATTAATAAGCTCGGTCCTCGAGGGAATCACATTCCTTCTTATCGGTGATAAGGATAGATAAGGTAAAGGGCACCTGTTATCAATGCCCAATATATATGGCTAGTGAATGTCCAATAGATAAGGTGAAGGATCCTTCTTATCAATGTCCAGTAGATAAGGCTAGAGAAGGGTCCCTCTTATTAATGCCGCATAGATAATGATAGTAAGGGGTCCCTCTTATAAATATCCAATAGATAAGGTTAGTAAAGGTTCAATCTTATCAATATCTAATAATAAGGCTAATTAAGGGCCCCTCTTATCAATGCCCAATATATATGGCTAATGAATGTCCAATAGATAAGGTGAAGGATCCTTCATATCAATGTCCAGTATATAAGGCTAGTGAAGGGTCCCTCTTATCAATGTCGCATAGATAAGGCTAGTAAGGGGTCCCTCTTATAAATATCCAATAGATAAGGTTAGTAAATGTTCACTCTTATCAATATCTAATAATAAGGCTAATTAAGGGTCCCTCTGATAAATGTCCCATAGATACAGCTAGTAAGGGGTCCCTCTTATAACTATCCAATAGATAAGGTTATTAATGGTTCAATCTTATCAATATCTAATAATAAGGCTAACTAAGGGTCCCTCTTATTAATGTCCAATAGATAAGACGAGTAAGGGACCCCTCTTATCAATGTCCAATAAATAAGGCTAGTGAAGGTTTACTCTTATCAATGTCTAATAGATAAGGCTAATTAATGGTCTCTCTTATCAATGCTCAATAGGTAAGGTGAAGGGCCCCTCTTATCATGTCTAATAGATAAGTCTAGTAAAGAGTCCCTCTAATCAATGCCCAATATGGATGGCTATTGAATGTCCAATAGATAAGGTGAAGGTTCCTCAAGGTTATCAATGTTCAGTAGATAAGGCTAGAGAAGGGTCCCTCTTATCAATGTCGCATAGATAATGATAGTAAGGGATCCCTCTTATAAATATCCTATAGATAAGGTTAGTAAAGGTTCACTCTTATCAATATCTAATAATAAGGCTAATTAAGGGTCCCTCTTATCAATGTCTAATAGATAGGGCTAGGAAAGGCACCTCTTATCAATGCCCAATAGGTAAGGCTGGTAAAAAGTCCTTCTTATCAATGCCCAATAGATAAGGCTAGGAAAGGGTCCCTCTTATCAATGTCCTAAAGATAAGTCTGGTAAAGGGTCCCTCGAATCAATGCCCAATAGATAAGGCTACTGAAGGGTCATTCTTATCAATGTCTAATAGATAATACTAGTAAAGGTTCACTATTTTCAATGTCCAATAGATAAGGGAAGTTAAGGGTCCCTCCTATCAATGTTCTCTAGATAAGGATAGTAAAGAGTCCCCCTTATCAATCTCCAATAGATAAGGCTTGTAAAGGGTCTTTTTTATGGATGTCCAATACGGCTTGCGGTGGAAGTTAACATTGTCCAATGAGAGTGATGTTCGTTCTTAGCGTCACTATGTCAAGATAGTCCTAAAGTTCTTGCGCATTTTTGGGAAATTTTCAAATATTGTAATAAAAAATAGTTCTTGTCGGTCGGCCCTCTCTCAGCGATCCCAGAATAATTTCGTGATATGAGGATATTGAGTTAATGTTCACTATTAACTCAAATTTGACGGTCTTCAGTAAAACAAATACGAATAATATGTACATCCATCAATGCCGAAGTTGCCGATGATCCTAAGCTAAAACGGTTTCTGCAATAAATCCGATCCATCATTTCTACCGTTTCCATTCGGACGTATACGAACAAATGGAAAATACCTAGCTGTCCGTCCGTTCCGTGAAGAATGAGACGTAGATTGCTTTAGGGCGTATAAGCGACGGATCCAGCGTAACACAACGCTACCAACAAAGCCCTCCTTGTCAGAGCACGTTCGTCAGCCTTCGCACCCTCTTCGACACGAATGAACCCCACCAAGAGAGGCGTAACTCCGTGCATTAAATGTCGTAGAAGGTCGTCTCGCTGATTTCTGTGCGTGTATGCGTGCGCTGGGTTTCATAACCGCCTAGCTCCTGGGGTTAATGTACAATGGCACCATACGAAGAATTTGTCAACCTGGAATTCCTGGGCCTTAAGAGTTTTTGTTGTAACTACAAATAACCGTTTACTGTTTTTTTTTTTTTTTTTTTTTTTTTTTTTTTTTTTTTTTTTTTTTTTTTTTTTTTTTTTTTTAATTTTGGTGTTTGTTCATAAATTAAAAACAATTATTTCATTAGATGCTTGAGCTCCCTAAGAGATAATTACTTCAAATATAAGAGTTTCGCTAATTAATTACAAATCTGTTCTTATTCTTATCAGATAAAAAACTTTTTTCTTTTTTTTTTCTTTCCTTTTTAAGGCGTTTCAACCTTTTAGGATATTAACGCCACAGATTTTAAATAAAGTTTAGAATTTTATTTTATAAATGTATGCTTGTAATAGTTGTTATTCAGCCATTAAGTGTTCAATTATTGTTTTCAAAATAATATATTGTTGAATATTAGAATTTTTATACTAAATTTAAATATTAGTTGATAGTTAACCTTAAGCAATGAGTTCTGTTTGTTGCACATAGCCACCACATGCCACAACAATCATAGTTTTTTTTTTACAAGTTGTGTGTATTCTAAAAAATTGAATAAATTTTTGATCTTATTCGGGGCATCACCCATATCTTCACTCAAATTACCCGTGAGCCCAAATAGAGGACCTTTCATTCTCGTAGGCACGGCATTCAGCGAAGATATGTTTGATGGAAATTACGACACCACAAGCTGGGCACTCTGGTGCTTCATTCCTCGACATTAGATAGGAGTGCGTCAATCGTGTGTGGCCTATCCTGAGCCTTTAATGTATGTATGACAATAAAAGTACTTTAAAAGTTAATATAACCATTTAACAAGTTCTAATATTAACTTTTGTACAATATTTTATACTATGTTACTATATCCACTATATGGATAGTTTTTTTTATGTTTTTAAGGAATTCTTGGCCAACCATTTCAGATGAACTTGCACCGAAACTAGTTTTGGATCTTATGCGATCGTGATTGACACACTCACATATGCTATTACACATATAAACTTAATTTTAATTTATGACCATGTTTTATTATTAAGAGTCATAACAGATTAAAAATTCGTAGAAAAAGACGGGTTACTTATTTTTTTTAGATTATGTAACTTCCTTCATTATAATATTGAGTAGTACTTAAATAAGAAATGAAAAGATAAAATAATTCCATCAATTGAATATCTCAATGACTGAATAACTTCCATTCATAAAACGAAGATTACGTAAAGCTTGGCGTAAACTCGTTTCAATGACTTATATTCCCGCCGAAGCTTGTACACTTATTTTTTTTCTTGTTATAATCTAATTAATAATTCTGATTGATTTATAATAATTGAGCACGCAATTAATAGTGAATTCTGCTCGTATATTACTCTTTTTATTTATTCCAAAAGAAGTGTATGTTGTAATTCTGTCAATAAAATTATTATTTTCTTTATAACTGAACTACTTTATGTGTTGCAATTATAAAGTAGCTATTTAGAAGGAAAAGAACTTACTATTATAACCATAAATATTTCTAAAGTCTACCAAAATTAACTAAATGATTATTCTGATTCTATGTTGAAAATTTAATGGCTGAAAAATTTTAAATAATGAAAACGGTATTACTTGAATAAAAGGGGTCTCCCGTGGTCTAGTGGCTAGCGCCGACTCATAAGCGCGAGATGGTTGGTTCGATCCCCACAGGATGGGGTCAGATCTGCGACAGGAATTTTCTCATCTCAGGGCTCGCTGAGAAAAACCCTCGCTGCACCCAGGGTGTCGGCACTAAAAAAAAAAAAAAAAAAAAAAAAAAAAAAAAAAAAAAAAAAAAAAAAAAAAAAAAAAAAAAAACTTAAATAAAATATAAGTTAAACGTTTGCTTCCCTAATTTTCTTTAAAAATTCGTTTCAACTAAAACTTGAACCCGGGTACTCCCCTCGTCAATTACAAACCTTTGTTTTATTTTTGTTTATGTCCAAAATATATTTTTAAATTCATATTCATTGAAAAATAATTATCACATATTCAGATTCTAAGGAAAGTTCAATTAAATAGTATGATGTTTTAAAAATACTGACTTCCATAAAATAAATTTTCACAAAATGCAGAGCCTACTTAGCCGTTTTTTAGCTAATAAACATTCATGGTCCTCTCTGTGATAAATTTGGAGATGACCAGAAATTCAGCCAGAGAGCGTGGGGATTCCTGAGAGCCACAGATCCCTTTCATAAAATACAATTAACTTAATTAAAAAGACAGGATACAAACATGAATTTAGCGATGACTAAGCTGAAAAAAAGCGTTACAAATAAGTGTCCGCTGCCGTTCGCGCATTAGCCGGTAGCCATGTACAAAAAGTCCGTCACGCAGGAGCTGCATAACTAAGCACTTTCCTCTGAATTTGGGTAGTGTAGACTGCTTTCCAGAACAATTTGCTTAAAATATCCTACATAAATATAATAAAAACATGAATAGTTCTCTTTTAATTTTGTAATGAGTAACTGATAAATTATTAATTTGCTTCCAGAGTTATGTTTACACATGGTACCTACTACACTACGTAATAAATACAAAATCCTCATATTATCGTAATTTGATCTAACGCAGGAACCGGATACAGTCCCTCTAGCGCTCCTTGCGGCGCCTTTGTGAACCTATGTCTGGCTGGCTTTTCTATTGAAGTATATTACAAAGTAAACCCCCCTTTCCGATTGACCGATTCAGCTCATTTTTACAATACTTCTTTCTCATGAGTTACCCGCGACGTATACCGCGTTTCGTTACAATACAGCAGAAATTACGACCAGTATGAGTATATTAGTAATTTGGGTCTGGAGTAAACCCCCCCTCCTAATGAACCGATTTAGTTTATTTTTACAACACATATTTACCTGTAGATTATCACTATGAATACCGAGTTTCGTCGAAATACACCTAAAATCACGGCTGGTAGTGGCGAATTGGTATTGTCGGTCTGGAGTAACCCCCCCCCCCCCCCCCCCCTCCGTATGAACCGATTTAGTTTATTTTTATATCTCACTTTTCTCTCTATATTACCAGTACGAATACCAAGTTTCGTTGAAATATAACAAGTATTACGGCTGAAATGGTCAAATTAGTGTTTTGGGTTCGGTGTAAACCCCCCCTTCCGGTGGACCGATTTTGGTGGTTAACGAACTCGTTCAATCGTTTGCTAATTGAATGCTATATACCAAGTTTCGTGACGAAAAAACAAAAACTCTGGCCGCTATCGTGTTAACAGACACACATATATATATATATATATATATATATATATATATATATATATATATATATATATATATGTATATATATATATATATATATATAGATATATATAACTTTTAACGGGGGTCATTTTCGTTGTCTACTAGGTAGGATCGATAAAGATTTGAAGAAATTTTTCAAAAATTCCGCCATGAGTCCAACCTCAATAGCTACTTTCCTTCGGAGGAAAGTGCTAAAAAGAAGACTGTTTGTTATACAATACACTAGATAGGTTTGTCGGGTGGACCTAAAGCATATTTATGTTCCTGGATTTGAGCAGAAGGCTCTAAACGAATTTTTTATATTTGTTTTTAAGTTATTTTTTTTTTTACGGCGCTTCGCCACCTTGGCCATTAGCGCCGTTTTTTTTAACTTATTAACTTTACTTTTAATAGTATTAAGAATATTTGGTAAAACTGAAGGAGACCTTCATCGGCACCGATTTTATTTTTCGAATTTTGCACTATAACGTATTTTGATGCACTAATCACGAATCCGTTAAAAAAAAGTTGCTCTCAACTAGGAAAGAAGTTATTAAGCACTAAAGTTCATTGCTATGGGGGTTATAAAGTTATCGTAAACAGCATATTAATAAACATGCATATTAAGAAGAATATCTAAGACGACTTTTGGGCAGACTTGCTATGCGTTTCCGCTCGCTACGCTCGCTGAAGAATATATCAAAACTTTAGTCAATCCAACTCGCTGTTATGGATAGAATTCCGATGTTATGGAGGTTATAAATGGTTTATCAACATTTCAAATGAGAGTTCTTTGTTTCCCAATGTTAGATGTCTGCGTATGCGCATGTTTACAAACGCTGTTTACGCCAACTTTAATCTCAATAACAGTTAACTTTAGTGCTTAATAACTTCTTTCCTTGTTGAGAGCAACATTTGTTTTGACGGATTCGTGTTTACTGCATAAAAAATTGTTATAGTGCAAAATTTGGAGAAAAAAAAATCGGTGCTGAGGACGCTGTCCTTCAGTTTTACCGAATTTTTTATTTAAACCCGTAGGTTTATTATTATTATATAGGTATATTTAATTTTCAAAACATTTTTGTATTTTTTATTTTCGTTGATTATTTGATTCTCTCTGCTGGTTATTATAAACATATGCATGCTTATTTTGTATTTATAAGGGTCTTATGAAGTAAATTAACAAGGGATGCAGCGTACATTACCAATTTTTTTGAAGAATGTGCTTAGCAATGCAAATCTTGTGTGACAAGAGTTTTTCTGTGTGGTCTTCAGGAGAAATGCGATTGGCCTCTAGGACTGGGGGCTTGATGATAGCTAAGTGCTGATGTCCTTGACAGTAGATGTACAAAAAATCATATTATTTATGCATAAAATAACAAGCTGAAATATATAACAAACATGCTTGCCCTGGTTTCACTATCGTAGTAACCATCTAATCACTAGGTTCAAAGGAGGATCTAGTGAAAGGAATAAACCTAGACTTTTATATTGCGTCCCTTGTACTCGTTATGAATTGGCTGCGGTCTCTCCAGAAGCTGGAGTAATACTGATTGTATATTCCACGAGCAGTGAAATCATGTAAGTTTTGATGGAGAATGCTGGATGGTGGAAAATTGATGTTCCAAGGATGAAAAAGTCCGTCACGCAGGAGCTGCATAACTAAGCACTTTCCTCAGAATTTGGGTAGTGTAGACTGCTTTCCAGAAATATTTGCTTAAAATATCCTACATAAATAAAATAAAAACATGAATAGTTCTCTTTTAAATTTGTAATGAGTAACTGATCAATTATTAATTTGCTTCCAGAGTTATGTTTACACATGGTACCTACTACCCTACGTAATAAATACAAAAAAAACTCATATTATCGTATTTTGATCTAACGCAGGAACAGGATACAGTCACTCTAGTGGTAGAAAGCGCTCCTTGCGGCGGCTTTGTGAACCTACGTTTGGCGGGCTTTTCGATTGAAATATATTACAAATTAAACCCCCGCTTTACGATTGACCGAATCAGCTCATTTTTACAACACTTCTTTCTCATGAGTTACCCACGACGTATACCGCGTTTCGTTACAATACAGCAGAAATTACGACCGGTATGAGTATATTAGGAATTTGGGTCCGGAGTAAACCCCCCCTTCTAATGAACCGATTTAGTTCATTTTTACAACACATATTTAACTGTAGATTACCACTACGAATACCGAGTTTCGTCGAAATATACCAAAAATCACGGCTGGTAGTGGCGAATTGGTATTGTGGGTCCGGAGTAAACCCCCCCTTCTAATGAACCGATTTCGTTCATTTTTATATCTCACTTTTCTCTCTATATTACCACTACGAATACTAAGTTTCGTTGAAATGTAACAAATATTACGGCTGACATAGTCAAATTAGTGTTTTGGGTTCGGGGTAAACCCGGTGGACCGACTTTGGTGGTTAACGAACTCGTTCAATCGTTTGCTAATTGAATGCTATATACCAAGTTTCGTGACGAAAAAACAAAAACTCTGGCCGCTATCGTGTTAACAGACATATATATATATATATATATATATATATATATATATATATATATATATATATGCATATATATATATATATATATATATATATATATATATATATATATATATAGATATATATAAATTTTAACGGGGGTCATTTTCGGTGTCTACTAGGTAGGATCGATAAAGATTTGAAGACATTTTTCAAAAATTCCGCCATGAGTCCAACCTCAATAGCTACTTTCCTTCGGAGGAAAGTGCTAAAAATGGTCGAAAATTCCCACAAGTGTTTTATTGGCAAAACGTTTTCAGGGACTAAGCCCCATTTTCAATGCCCTGTGACACAATACAGTAATTAAAACAGGTTCAATTTAAAACAGATTAAAATAACAAAACAATAATAACAAAAAACAATCGTAAAACCTGAGACTACATATTAAAATAACATAAAACCCCATTTTGTCCAATTATTTAAAAGTCAAGTCAATAAAAAGTTAAAACACACATTCAAACAATAAATAATAAATACTTCCATTCTATCACACAAACACACATGTAGGAATAAAAAAGTCTAAAATAGGATACAATGATATGAAAAATAAATACTTCCATTCTATGACACAAACACACATGTAGGAATGAAAATGTGTGTTTTAACTTTTTATTGACTTGACTTTTAAATAATTGGACAAAATGGGGTTTTATGTTATTTTAATATGTAGTCTCAGGTTTTACGATTATTTTTTGTTATTATTGTTTTGTTATTTTAGTCTGTTTTAAATTGAACCTGTTTTAATTACTGTATTGTGTCAGAGGGCATTGAAAATGGGGCTTAGTCCCTGAAATCGTTTTGCCAATAAAACACTTGTGGGAATTTTCGACCATTTTTTCATCCTTGTTAAATCATGCAAGGTTTACAGGTCATCACACTATTTATATGTACTCATAACCGCAAATGCATAATTTTTAACTTTATTATATTACTAGCTATCCGGCGTGACATGCTACACCTGATTTCTGCATCTATAAAAGCAAAAATAAATTCGAAACCAAATAATTAATATTAAAATCTAATAACGCAAATCTGTAACTATTTGGGTTCATTGTTTCGAAATCGTGATCTCCGAACTATGAGTCATGAACGACTTTAACCTAGCCTATGACTCTCCATGTGCCAAGACCTACCTGTGTGCTATGTGGGACAAAATCGGACGAAGGGTGTGGATTTGTATAAGGAACAAACATACAGACAGACAGCTGGTAGACGTTATTGACTTAGCCTACGAGACTTCCCGTATAAAGACCTACCAGTATTCCAAGTTTGGTCAAAATCGGCCGTACGGTGTGGATTTGTACAAGGAACAAACAAACAAACAGACAGACACGTGATTTTCATATAAAGGATGTAGGTATAAAAAGTTTGACTCTCGCAAACTGCGTATTTTCAGCATATTTGGAGGTACTTATTATTCCTGATATTATTTAGGCTTCATAAAATAGAAACTGTTAATATTTTGCGTTCCATACCACACCAGACATAATGACTATACGGAATCACGCAAAGATGACGCTGCTCCTGCGTTTCGGGCTAATATATATAAAATTGTCCTATTATTATGACATTTTGTACAAATATCTTTCGCCTAATTTTCGTTCGTATCTTTCGGTGAAGTTCGTTTCAAGCAGAATCTGTCTATCGGAACGTGCTTTTCGGAGCAAAATTCACGCGAAAAAAAAATCTTAACGCTTACATTTTTGAGTTAATATGCTTGCAGATACACTTTTTATGGGTTCTCTAATGTGGAAGAACGAATGAAACCATTTTCAAGGTGATATTTGTAATCTTTTCGAAAAAAAAAGGATAAACATAGTTTTTCAAGCTAATTTTCGGTTGGGGTACATATAATCGTTGGATTATATTGAAATATTTTTTACAGTTTTGAAATTCGCCTAAGCTACGATATTTATATGTTTGTTACATTTGGAGTTAAGGATGTATTCGAACAAAATATTTTATTAACAGACATGAAAAGTTTTGGGCTCTTCATACGTTCTCTTATTTATCTCGAAAACGGTCCAAAGTGGGTGGTAAACATCCGGAAGCTTACTAAAGTCTCTACAAAAATGTTCTGAAGCAATTTTCCATGGGGCGATGTCAATCGTAGGAACGACTGCTCAAAATTTCGAAAGTGCTCGAAACGGGATTTTGTCTGTGTATATCTCACTTTTTAATTAGTTGTATTTTTGTTAAATTGTATTTTACAGTAAAATGAGAATTTTTGTAAAACAAGATATGAAAATGAGAAACTTATTGATAGCAGTGTTTTCCTAGATCAAAGGCTGGGGGGAAGTCATTTCCGGTTAAGATACTGCCAGTTTCCTGTGGTGGCGGCTTAAATTTCCCTTCTCTTTAAGTTATTTTTCTTGTATCATGAAAACCTACCAGTTACTATTTCTTTTCCTTTACTAATAACTAGAGCCCGGAAGTTTTTATCTGAATGGATATATTCATGAATCAGATAGAAATAAATATGTTTTCGTCCATTTAGGAAGTGTAGCGACAATTTTTATTTTGCCTTTTTTGCCTAGTTTGGCTTCCGTTGCCTATTTTTGCCTTTTTTACTTGTTATGCAATTTTTTTCTGCGATTTAAATATTTCAAAAAGCACATATTGAATTTCCGTTCATCGAAGACAAAAAAGGTTGCACAAATTAAATTACAAATTGCCGTCACAAATATCTATTCGAAAGCTTATTTTCCCAACCCATGGATTTAACCTCTGTAAATAACAGAGCCTTCCTTGGTAGAAGGAATGCACAAGCATAATGAATAGCAGGAAAGAGAGGGGATGAAAGAAGTACGTCTCCTTCCTCACACCCCTTTTGCTGTGACAATGGTGTAGTTACCTGGTATTCCGGATTAGAGAAGGTCTATAACAGTTGATACTTTGAAAAAGCATCTTGCTGTTGCTTGTAACAAGGGAAGTAATTCCCTTGAGAGTAAGTACAATAATTCTGTGATAAATCTATTTATATATATAAATATCACGTGTCTGACTGTTTGTCCGTTTGTTCCTTATAAAAATCCACTCATTTTGATCAAACTTGGAATACTGGTAGGTCTTGATCCGGGAAGTCTCGTAGGCCATGTTAAAATCGTCCCATAGAGGCATAGGCTATGTTAAAATCGTTTATGACTCACAGTTCGGAGGTCACGGGTTCGAAACAATGAACGGGGTTCCTAATTTATTTTTGATTTTATGGAAGCAGAACGTAGGCTCAGCATGGCACGCCGGGTAACAGCTACTTGGTAATAAAGAAATGAATGAGTATTTAAAGTACATATTTTCATCATTAATGAGTAAGGTTCCTCTTTGCCTTCACTCCTAATAAATGCCTATTTTAATTACAGTACTGCCTATTTTCAGTATTTTAAGTGCCTTTTTGCCTGCCTATTTCAACCAAAAATAAATGTCTAACTTCCGGGCTCTAGTTATTAGATTTTAATATTCCATATTTCGTTTCTAATTTTTTTTTCTATATGCAGAAAGTAGGTGTAGCATGGCCCGCCGGGTAACAGCTAGTTGGTAATAAAGAAATGAATGAGTATTTAAAATACATATTTTCATCATTAATGAGTAAGGTTCCTCTTTGCCTTCACTCCTAATAACTGCCTATTATAATTATAGTACTGCCTATTTTCAGTATTTTAAGTGCCTTTTTGCCTGCCTATTTCAACCAAAAATAAATGTCTAACTTCCGGACTCTAGTTATTAGATTTTAATATTCCATATTTCGTTTCTAATTTTTTTTTCTTTTCTATATGCAGAAAGTAGGTGTAGCATGGCACACCGGGTAACAGCTAGTTGGTAATAAAGAAATGAATGAGTATTTAAAATACATATTTTCATCATTAATGAGTAAGGTTCCTCTTTGCCTTCACTCCTAATAAATGCCTATTATAATTACAGTACTGCCTATTTTCAGTATTTTAAGTGCCTTTTTGCCTGCCTATTTCAACCAAAAATAAATGCCTAACTTCTGGGCTCTACTAATAACACTATGGATATTAACGGAACAAAGATGGCGCAGCCCTGTGAGTCGGATTTTTATTTTATTTTCTGCATATTTTATTGTTTGAATACCACATTTAATAGCTTTGTGTCATTTCAGCTTCACACTCAAAGTTTATTTTATCTGGTTTTCGGGTATATGTTTTAGTCTATTGTAAACCTGTAAGCACATGTGTTCTAGATATCATTAAATAACAATTCTGATGTAAATACCGCTATAACAAATAATTGACACTTTTTATTTTACTTGGTCTGTCGAGAAATGGTGCAACTTGTGGAAAATTAAAGTGAACCCCGAAAAATGCTTTCAAGTTACATTCACTCTTAATAGGAGCGCCTGCCCTCCTGTATTCATTTGCAGACGTCAACTCCCTGCATCTAATGAGGTGCGTTACCTGGGACTCCTACTAGACAGCAGACTCACATGGAACCCACACACACGACTGAAAAGACTAGAGCTGAACAGGAGATTTGGACTCCTACGACGAATTCAAAGCTTACGACACAAAACAAACTTACTATTTACAAAACTATAATCAGACCTATCTGGACTTACGGACTCGAATTATGGGGAACAGCAAAACACTCAAACATACAAAGAATACAAGCATTCCAATCCAAAGTCCTTCGTAGAATAGTCAATGCTCCCTTTTATGTCTCCAACAAAACCCTACACAACGACCTTAATATTCCTTTCGTAAACGACCTCGCCAAATCCCGCTTCCTGACGTTTCATTCCAAATTGTCATCCCACCCAAATCCTAGAGGTCAATCCCTTTCCACTCAGACCCACCCTAAAGACCTTCCCAGGAGGCTTAAGAGACTTTGGCCCCGTGACCAGCTACCATGACAGCAGTCAAAAACAGCACAGATTGTTTTAATATATTAGGAAGTGCCGATAATGTTTGGCTCCTTCCATATACTATTCATTGACATGTATACTTAGGCCAGCACAATTAATTATTGTACTTATAATTGTTCAGATTTTAAATAAACATGAAATGAAAAAAAAAAAATTTACTTGGTGTTAGTGTCCATTTCATGACAAAGAGAGCCGACGATTGAAGTGACCAAATGACTTGAGTACTAAAAGGTTTCTGAAAGAACACATTACGAATGACTAATCAGTCCTGACACTCATCGTTAATATCGAGTTAAGAAAGGTTCGTTAGGCCGACGATTAGGAATCGTCTAGTATGGAAGTTATCGAAGGCAATAACCTCTCCAGATGTGGAAACGTTTTACGGAAGTCACTGCATTCTGTTAATGGTTATTGACTTTTTCCTTGCTTTGGTTGTTTGTGTACAGTACACATCCAATTATTACACGAATACTATAAAAATTTTACGATCTAAAGATCAGAAAACATTCATGTAACTGTTGTATGGATACCTGGACATGACAACATACCAAGAAGTACGGACGTAGACAATGAAGCAAAACTATCTAAAAGACGAGAGAGGCACATAATGAACAAGTGGCAAACTGACTGGACAGACACACAAGACAAAAAGTTACGTGAGATAAAGCCGACAATAGGAGCCTGGAGTTCCAGTATTCGGAACTCTAGGAGAGAAGAAGTCGTGCTTACTAGACTACGTACTGGACACTCACACTTGACACATTCCTATTTGATAAAAAACAGGACAAACCGAATTGTACACTTTGCAATGTTCCTCTAACAATCAAACACTTACTTACAGACTGCAGAGAAAGAGAAGACATCGGCTTACCAACGGACATACACGAATTGCTTAAACAGGACACATTTTAGCATAAATATGTTTTAGCGATGATTAAACTGGAAAAGAAAATGTCCGCTGGCGTTGGAGTTGGCGGGGGGCCATGTACGAACAAGAAGACTGTATGTTAAACAGTGCATTACTTAGGTTTGTCGGGTGGACCTAAAGCTTATTTATGTTCCTGAATTTGAGCAGAATGCTTTAAACGATTTTAATTTGACTGCAGATTCCTTTTTTGCAAAATAAACATATTTGTCCTTGAAATGACCTTGATTTTGCGCCGATTGGGTTAAACAGACTCCGGATTGGAATTCAGCGACCCTCAAAACCCTAGAGGCTCCATTTATTTCTTCTGAAACGACTTTATACCAAATTTGACCTTCAAATGCCGTTAAGCCTGAAATGGACTCCGGATTAGCAACCTTCACGTTGAAATATATAAGAATATATGTATGGTGTCTTTGGAAAAGACCACTTTTTTATTTTGGGTGCCTTTTTAATTAATGCACTAATATTTTAAGAATGAAAATTCCTATGCTTGATAATAAATTGCCAACAAATATAATCATCAGAAATTCTTCAGCAGGAAGTGTGCTGTAACTGGGTTATGTGATCTTCAGAGATTGATGCCAATCCTTCAGACACGACAAAGCCGGTAAAGACGATCAAGGAAGGCTGACGAGATGAGATCAGCTGTGTATGACTGATGAACCATGATCAGCTGATAGCTGCATGAGTATGTATAAGCTTCGGTCGGACTATGATCCGTATCCGGTGTCAGTCCTGGCTCAGAGGTACGGATGAATGATGGTCTTGGTAAGGTGAAATGCAAGTGAGAGGCAGTCATAATCACGACTTGTTGGGTTTACCTTTCTTCGTAGCTGTAACTACATCGTGCGTCTGCTATGCTGTTTACTTAGGTACATAACGCCAATCTCGTAATCCGGCAATGGAATAGGAGATTTAGCAAGGAGTCTTTCTTTTTAACGAATTTTCGCCCTAAATACAGGATGAAACGTCCGCTTTAGAAGTCGACCCAATGACAAGCTGGGAACGTAAACGCTTCATAACCCAACGATTACGAAAGAAGCCCGGCAGAAACTTCATCATCTTTGTACTTTTCCATTACGTCCATTCATGGGCGTATATAGAAAACAATTTCGGAGGGGGCTGGGAACATTTCGGGAGGGGGGGGGGGGGCTGAGACCATTTCCGGAGTATGGAATACTAACAATTTAGATCTTGGAATAGTTTTAGCCAACTTAAACGCTATTACACCCAAAATAGAATATGTTTTATGAATTAAATGAGCTTAGTTAATTTAATTTTAAGGGTTTAATGAAATTTTTAACGATCAAATCAAAATTTCGGGGAGGGGGCCTTATATACGCCCATGCGTCCATTTAGAAAGCTCGGAATAGACATGATTAATATTTTGTGGAACAATTAACGCCAACTGCAATGACAAATTGAATAAAAGTGACTGCTATACACAGAAAAATTCAGACGTTGCGGATTCGAAGGTCGAACTCAATAAAAGTTTTTAGGAAAATGCGTTTGAATATTTTTTTTCGCTTTGGGATGTCCCATTGTTTAAATTATGAAATAATTTAACAGGAATTAGTGTGAATTTTTTTACGAATGTGAGGGGTAACGGAAAATGTTTCGTATAAGTGAATAATTCGTATAACTGAATAGTACTAGGTTTCATGGCTATTTCAAAATAAAATATGTTTTTTCATAAAAATAAGTCAACATTTTATTGTTTGTAGATATTTCATTGTGTCATTGTACATTATTATATTTTCGAGTTTCATATAAAAAAATTCTGCTCGATTTCTTTTCTCTTACAGATAATTTTTTTTCTACAAGCGAAAGTTTTTTTCTTGTTTTTTTGCTTATTTCAAAAGATGAAATCGCAATAAAACACGAGAACTTAAAACGAGTGAATGGTGGGGGGATGAATCACGTGCCGTGTTATTTTTTTTTTTTTTTTTTTTTTATGGCGCATCGACATAATTGTTGGCCATTAGCGCCGACATCCAGGGTGCAGCCAGGAATTTTCTCAGCGAGCCCTGAGATGAGAAAATTCCTGCCGCCAGTGGGGATCGAACCCACCATCTCCCGCTTATGATTCTAGCGCGCTAGCCACTAGACCAGGGGAGACCCCACCGTGTTATTACATCGGAAACGAAGGAAATCACACAAGATAGAGTGGATAGAACACGGCTGGACTACTAGAATCACAAGGAAGAACTGAGAGATAGACTGGTGGGGGTAAGTCACTGATAAGTCTGTAAACATTTCGTGGAAAAGCTGTTGTCTCTTCGTATAACTGAATAGTATTTACACCAGGGGAACAAATTAGCTTTCGTACAAGAGAATATTGCGTACATCTGAATATCCCACATTACACACGATTAAATGGAGTCTCTCCGGGGAACGAAAAATTCTTCGTATTAGTGAGACTCCACTGTATATATATTATATATATACGTATGGAAGACAATTTCGTCTCAGTTGTCTATGATTTCTTGAGCTCTTTCTTCTACCATATTAAACGGCCCAAGACGGTCCATCCAGTAGAGTAAGTGTGAAATCCCATTCTTCAAGCAGATTGGAGAGGACTCCTCACAAAAACCTCTGTTCTCAGGATGTATGGATGGAGCATTCGAAATTGGAGCTTAGCCACTTCATAATGCATCTCCTTGACAAGACTTAAGATGCATTCCTAGTCCTTGTCGTTTACTATTCAGCGGACAGACATGCGTAGACAGCCGTTTCTCCATATCAATAATCCTATGACGGTCCAGAAGTGAAATATATCATCCGCTTGGATCCATCACGGATGTAGATATAAATCTTTGTTTTGTCTTTGTCTGTTTCCTTTAAGACGGATGGTTGCTGTTTCGGTTGAATTCCAAGAAAAGCTTGTTTTCCGGCTATAAGAAGTCAGTTCCGCAGGAAATGTGTAAATTATTACAAATCATTAAATTACAACACCCATCTATAAGTTTTTAGGACGTGTTATCAGCAGGTTAAAAACTCGGATTAACGATTTTATCTGTAAGGGTCCCAGACCGTCCCTAAAGTAATGATACAGACCAAACTATCTCTCTAGGATGACATATGGTCATGAATCAGATACTTCTACAGTATCTGTTCGTTTGAGCCCACATGACCTTTTACGGGATTTGTTTTTTCTACACATGGGCGTATATAAGGGAGGGGGGGTGAGGGAACGTCAGCCCCCCCCCTCGAAATTCTGATTTGATCGGTAAAAATGTGTTATAAACCCTTAAAAATAAATTAAATAAGATCACCTAGTTCATAAAAAATATTTTATTTTTCGTGTAATAGCGTTTCAGTTGCCTAAAACTATTCCAAGGCCTAAATTTTTAGTATTCCATACCCCGGAAATGGTCTCAGCCCCCCCCCCCCCCCGAAATTTTCCCAGCTCCTCCCGAAATTATTTTCTATATACGCCCATGTTTCTACATGCTACCTCCCTTTTCTTTTGAGGATAGGGCTGACGCGTACTCTTTTTTCGAAAGAAAACCCTCCATCCCCACAACCTCTAGCTCACCTTATCACTCACGGTTATTGGGTGCTGTGTAAATTACGTTTTTCCCCAAGCAGGGCACTAACTACAGTAAAGATAAAGAGCTTTCGCTGATTTATATATTTTTATTTATTAAAATTTTTTATAGGTTACCAATATTTTTTTTTTTTTTTTTTTTTATCGTTCTGAAGGGTGTATTCAACCGCGGGAGGTCATGGGCACCCAACGAAAGGAAGGAATTTCTTAAATAAATCTTAAATACATTTTTTAATTTTATTATATAGAAAATGAATAATTGAATTAAAGAAGAAAAAGGAAAAAAGAAAAATTAAACAAAACAAAAAAAAAATCTATAAGCCTCCAGCCCACACCGCGGAAAGGGCACCGTCCGAGCCCAGAACCACCGCGACACCGCTGCACTGCTCTCCTTGTAAAAATGCTTTAACAGGGGAAACTTACCAATATTTACTAGCCAGGATCGGGCTGAGTCCTTTCTTATTTCTAAAGACAAGCCATCAAATATTTTCATTAACTCACAGTTTGGGATTTTCGTGTATTTTCTTAAATATCTCTTGATCGGTTGAAAAATCGATAGAACCTATTCAAAAGTTTAATAAATGTCCTACAAAAACGTTTCTCAGGTAATTTTCGAAGGGCCGGTTACATTCGGAGAAATAATTGCTTGGAACTTTGAAATTGGTGGGATATTTCGATTTGATCCATTCCCACAATCGTACGGACGTATTAATATATATATATATATATATATATATATATATATATATATATATATATATATATACTTTTCTTGAAGATTTAATTGGAGTACATAGGTTTTTCTATTGTTGACGGAATATTAACTATATTTATTCCAGACTTCCTAGTGACACTAAGAGTAAGAATTTTGGAAACGCACTAGGATGACGCAGTACCTGCGTGTCGGACTTTTATCATTTTTATACAATATTCAGTAACATAGGTGCGAATGATAGAAGTAATTGAGGGGCATGCTGTCCCTATCGTTTTCAATTTTCTGGTTCGCAATTGTGGATTAACGGTCCAATCTTGTGTAAGGATAATATAAAAGGTTTCCTAGAAGAAGCACCCAGCCCAGACAATGGACTTCCATCCAGAGCCGTGGACTTGTATAGAACACTTCCTTTCGGTAGAGCATCATACGTGCCCGTCCGAAGCAAGAGTTCTAGGAAGTGCCGTGTTCTGTGTTCCGTTGTGGACGGGTACCCAAACTCTACGGCCATAACTAGTATCTGTTTTAATTAGTATCGAAGCCTCTCTTGAACTCTGGAGTAACAAAGGCTGGGACACGGAGTCATTGTCCCTGGACGTATTGTCCGCCTTCTTCAATTACCCTTGGAGTACGACAATGGACAAAGCGGAGGGAGCTAGCTAGCTGCCCGAGGCGAAGATATCGGCTGGTCGAAGGTATGCTTCAGTCGCTAAGATAAGCCTGCCCAGTACGGGGCTAGGGAGTGTCTCTCTACTTCTGGTAAGCCCTAAAATATCTCTATTCTTCGTTTTGACGGAAAATAAACAAAAAACTGAAAAATAATTGCAAAAAGTGAGTTAAACAACTACAAAAACTCTTTCAGAAGACCAAAACAAACACATTTAAAGTTTTAAGCACTTATTTCTCCGATTGAACGCGCCTAATCGAAAATTGTTTCAGAACCTTCCACTTACGACGATTTTCCAACCGTTTTTGAGATATTTACAAAAATATTCAAAGACCCCAAAACGTTTTATGTCCATTAATAATTTTTTTTTTTCCAGAATACATCATTAAGTCCACATGAAACAAAAATGTACCTTAATTTGGATGAATTTCATACATGTAGAAAATATTTCATTTAAATCCCTGGATTCTATGCACCCAAACCGAAAATGAGTAAAAAAAAATGTTTTTCTACCCTTGTCAAAAACGGTTACAAATATCGCCTTAAAAACGTTTTCATTATTTTTCCAAGTTTCAGGAACCTTTAAAACGAGTATCTGTAAGCATATGAACTGGAGAACGTAAGCGTAATGATTTACCGAATTTCATCAAAACACGATAACATTTGAGCCAGCGAGAGACCGAACAGACAAATATATACATATATATACATATATATATATATATATATATATATATATATATATATATATATATATATATATATATATATATATATATATATAATTAGCGATTTCAGTTCACATCCCCAGTGACATTTGTATAGGATCATGTACAGTTACTAGTTTGTTTGGATGTTTTGTGAACAATTACAAATACGTTTCTCATTTTCTTGCATTGTTTTACTAAAATTCTCATTTTACTGTACAATGCAATTTTAGAAAACAACCAATTTAAATGTGAGTTAAAGAGAGAGAGAAAAAAATAATTTCAAAACAACGAAACCGACAGCAGCACAGCAGTAGAAAATATTCTTAAGGCATCTTTAAATTCCGTTTGTAAAGCTCACTTTTTTTTATCTGTGTGGCTGTTTTATGAATATGGACATTTCTTGCCGGAACTTCCGGGTCGCGTCATTGAGGGGACGTCATAAACTCCCTATAAGAAGGAAGCAAAATTGATAAACGTTATTGCCATCGGTGACTATAGTGCCGGCTCAAAATCCACAATTAACCATCACATCAACTACTTTTACTTTGCCTCACTCTCCTGCCCCAATGTTCTGCGGTCAGTCCACCACGGAGTAGGCTGTATGCGGGCGGCCGGACAGCCTGTTAGGCTGTATGCGGGCGGCAGGACAACCTTTTAGGCTGTATGCGGGCGGCAGGACAGCCTGTTAGGCTGAAAGCGGGCGGCAGGACACCCCGTTAGGCCGTATGCGGGCGGCAGGACAGCCTGTTATGCCGAAAGCGGGCGGCAGGACACCCCGTTAGGCTGTATGCGGGCGGCAGGACAGCCTGTTAGGCTGAAAGCGGGCGACAGGACACCCAGTTAGGCTGTATGCGGGCGGCAGGACAGCCTGTTAGGCTGAAAGCGGGCGACAGGACACCCAGTTAGGCTGTATGCGGGCGGCAGGACAGCCTGTTAGGCTGAAAGCGGGCGACAGGACACCCCGTTAGGCTGTATGCGGGCGGCAGGACAGCCTGTTAGGCTGAAAGCGGGCGACAGGACACCCAGTTAGGCTGTATGCGGGCGGCAGGACAGCCTGTTAGGCTGAAAGCGGGCGACAGGACACCCCGTTAGGCTGTATGCGGGCAGCCGGACAGCCTGGCAGGCTTTATGCGGGCGGCATGACAGCTTGATAGGCTGCACTACAGAGTGGAGGGGTAATTGTTTAGCGGTCTGTTAGCCTAACTAACCAGGAATAGGCTAATGAGAGAACGCCGGCTCATTGGGAATTCAAACCACACAGCCATTTACCGTAAGGCACCTCACGGAAGCAAAGCTTTATTTTATCTCGCTCGTGTCCGTACATTTAATACTATTAAAATTCCTAGTTTTCTGAAATTATAATACATACTTTTTTTTTTAGTTAACACGTTCCCTGTCACATATGGTTCCCTGTCACATATGGTTCCCTGTCACATATGGTTCCCTGTCACATATGGTTCCCTGTCACATATGGTTCCCTATCACATATGGTTCCCTGTCACATATGGTTCCCTGTCACATATGGTTCCCTGTCACGCATGGTTCCCTGTCACATGTGGTTCCCTGTCACATATGGTTCCCTGTCACATATGGTTCCCTGTCACATATGGTTCCCTGTCACATATGGTTCACCAAGTGGGACACAGGGACATCTGAAGTGAAGCACATGTGGCTCCAGGGGTACATTCATTTTCTATTAAAATATATTTCTAGAATATTTTACGTACTAGGTCCTCCGCATTTTTAAGCTTGGACATTATTGGACAGTCATAAAGTTTAGAAAAACAGCGGGAGATGCAAGGGTTAATATGGTTTTCTGATACCCTCATTCATAAAAATTCATTTGGAGGTGCCGGGTTGTTTTTATGTTTCATACAGGGGACAGGGAACCAATTAATGGACTTTATATTCATTATAGACTTGCTGTGAGATAGATTTGCTGTGAACTTCTTAGGTCTTTATATTCATTATAGACTTGCTGTGAACTTCTTAGGTCTTTATATTCATTATAGACTTGCTGTGAGATAGATTTGCTGTGAACTTCTTAGGTCTTTATATTCATTACTAGCTGTTACCCGGTGTGTAATGCTACACCTACTTTATATTAAATATCTGTAGCCGGGCTTACCATGCTACACATGCTTCATATTAAATAGTTGTAACCCAGCTTCCATGGTACGCCTACTTTTTATTATATATTTAAAAAAATGAATGATTATATTATATTTGTCCAAATTATGAGAATATAAGATAATAAATTGAGAGCTCGGCTGAAAAATTTATTTTCCATTTTTTTAAGAGAAAGTGGGGTGGAAAATAAATTAATCCTTATTTTTTAAAAAGTACCCTTATTTTAAAAAGTACCCTTACTTTTAAAATGGTATTACAATTAAATGATTCCAAATAATTTAATTGCAATACCGTTTTAAAGAAAATCCAAACCAAACTCCCTGTGTTTAATTTTTTTAAAGAAAAAAAAATATGTGGTCCATAAATAAATATTCATAAAAAATAGCAATACAAATGAGGCATTTAATTAAGGTTATGATTAGTTATAAGTTGTAATAACCTACAACTGAAACTATATTCTTTATTTTCATTGATTTTTTTTTAAATATAATATTTATTTATTTTAAGGGCTTCGCATCTAAAGCTAAAACCTCAACCTTGCGCAAATATAATATTAATATGTTATATTGTTTACCTGTTCATGTAATAATCCGTAACTGAGTTTTTTTTATGAATGAAAAAGTAGGTAAGTCGTGCAGGGTGTATGTTATTTATGCCAAAAGGAAAGTTTTAAAAACATAGTTTGTTAATAGTCCTTTCTATTAAAGCTTCTGTTTCAAATTTTATGGTTCATGGGCTCTTCTATAAGGATAGTCCTTCTATCATAGGAAATAGGGGCCTCTAAGAATAAAAACAAATTTAAGATATTTTTCTTGCAGTTATGGACAACAATGAATTAAAGGTATTTGGGAATTTCAATAACGACATTGACTTGGCGAGCAACAATATTTTTAATTGCAACCGTATTTAAACATTTAGTCCAAGAGCTGGTAACACACTTTTCAAGTGTTTTATGTGCCTTGAAATTGTGCTATAGTGGGTCTCTAGTGTAGATAAAAAGTTAAGTATGTGGTTGCTGGACATACCTTGAAACACCAGGTACTGCACATAGGGGAAAGGTGTTAAAAAAATATGTCACTTAAATGGTATTTTATTCAGAAGCCAACAATCTTTAATGTATAATTAAGGCAAGTTGCTTTATTTCTAGAACAGCCACAACTGTCCTGTCCAGATGATTGGTGCTCATCCCACCAAACAAAAAAAACAAAAACGAAATTACGACATGCAATACACCAAAATTCCAAGGTGCATAAAACACTTCATGAAATGTGCGTTACCAGCTATCCGACTAAATGGTGACAGTCAGAGGATATAACTATCCCAGACAAAAGGAAGCATATGGCAGAATATAATGATTAAATTATTATGGATATTAAGTTAATAAAAAATTGCATGGAAAATTTAATTACTTATTCATTTATTAGAACACCACAATTCACGTGACTTCCTCTTCTTATAAAAATAATATTTTAATACATTAATTTATCTGCAAAAAAATAGCATGTAAAAGAAATATTATAAGAAGAATAACTTTATTAAAAAAAAAATTAAAGTGAGGCTGCCCAAATTAATAGGGTTGCTAAACCATACAGCTCTTATAATAATAAAATATTGTTTCAAAATGTGGTGAAAATTAATTCATTTATATACATTCATTTGTATGATTATAAACATTTATATAATTTATTATGTACATCTATCTATATGCGAATAAAACAATAAGTTAAATATAACAACATTTAATATAATATTTTAATAATATTTGCATATGTATGTGAGAGAATTAATTTCAAGTTCATAAATTTAAGTCCTTTACAAAATGACATTGTTCACAAAGGAGTTTTTAATGTTTAAAAAAATCTTTATGTTTAAAACAAAAAGTTATATCTTTTTGGAACTTTAAACTTCACTTAAAGCTACATTTTTTTTTTTTTTTTTTTTTTTTTTTTTTTTTTTTTTTTTTTTATATTGGGTGCATCGACTACTAAGGCCATGAGCACCGAGTTTTATAGTTTCATTTTTAACATATGATAAAACCATTTTAATTCAATACTATACTAATGCTAAGACTACTACATACAAATTGTGTTAGTTCCTTTTAACATATTTTGGAACTAACTTTAAATTTAAATCTAAGCCTAAAGTGACTATGTACATATTTACAATACTACACACACAATCACACAACACACACGCACACACACACACACACACACACAATAAATACTGTCACACTGTATATTTAAACAGACAGTAAACACACTCGTACAATAAATACTATCATGCATGCAAAATAAATAAGTTAATATATACAGTTTTAAAATATGTAATCAATACTTAAGCTATTACTTATATCATATTGTAAAGTTTCAGGTCTTTCAGATATGCTATTATTTTTTTCACAGAGGGCTCCCTTTTCGATAACAAGTCCTTAAGGGAATTTGTGAGGCGATGTCGCTCCCTTGCATCTTGGAATGCTGGGCAGTCCACTAGGATATGCCTAACATCGAGAATGCAGTCACAGTGCTCGCATTGAGGCCGTCTTCGCCCCACCAGATGGTGCCCATGCGTGAGGCGGGTATGGCCGATTCGCAATCGTGTCATCACCACGTCCTCACGCCTGCACACACCGGCAGTAATACTATCGGTCGTAACAGCATCCTCGATGTCCTTTAGGAACGTATCTCTGTTACTAAATTCTTCTTGCCACTTTTTCTTAATGAGGTTTCTCAAGAACAATTTCTGGTCGTCGAGATGAAGTGGTGAGGCAGAATCAGCTGCTGTAGAAGAGGCCCGCCTCGCCAGCTCATCAGCTTTTTCGTTTCCTTCAATATTTGTATGTCCAGGGACCCAGAGAAATGTTACTGTCCTTCCTTCGACTTAAAGCTACATATTCTGCATTTGGAGACTCTTCTGTACCATCTTTTTTTCTTTCTCGATTTCCAGTATAATACATTACCAAATAACCTAATAAGAAAACCAGTGGTGGATTTTCCTTCTAAATGATCATTTAAGAATATAGTCTCTACATCCATCTGTTCAACATTTAGACCCATTTGATATCTTCAACTTCCTTATTTCAACAAAATCTCAAGCATTATTTTGTTTCAAACTATCTATTTCTCTATCCCAAAAATCACAATCGCTTGAACTTTATCAGATTCGCCCTCAGCCAATCCAATACAGCTTATGTTTTCTTGGATAACATCAACATGCCTAGCGACAATGATTTTATTATTCAAAAGTACTTTATATCCCACTTCACTATACTCGATTAAAATGCACATATTCACCTTTTTATCCCATTTAGAAGTTATTATTTGTTCTGGTTTCCTAACAAAATTTTTACTACCATATAAATTAAAGTTAGAAGCATCTGGTTTCTTTCCAAAACAGATTTCATAGGGTATTTTATTGTCAATGGTGTTAGCTAAAGAGGGATTTTTCAAATAAGTTGCTGCACATACCATTTCTGGCCAACATTTTTTTCTACAATATCTTCTGCCAGTAAGCAATGAGATATATTCATAATTGTTATAGTAAATCACACCGTTTAACTCATGAATTCATGGGGCAGGGATTAATTTTGATACCCTTTTTTTTGGTAGTCATAATTCTTACTATTTAATATTCCTTACCAATGTCACACCTCATAATACCAATTTCCTAAGTTTTCAACCTCATTTACTTATTGAACAAAGGAATGAAAAACTTCTGTTTTAGGTTTAATAGTTTAAATCCTAGCAATCTTACTATTTATTTATTTATACATCAGTGAGACCGCGACAAAGGGAATTCATCACTAAACACTTAAATAACAATAAACAATACTGAACAATTATGAAGAAATTAACATGAGGGCAATCTTACTATAATCATCTATAAATGAAACAAAATATTTTTCACCTTTGAGACTCCTAGTTAAAAAAAAGGTCCACATCAGTGTAAACAATTCCAAAATACTTTTAGCCTTGTTCTTATTGTTTTCCAAAGGGACACGGTCCATTTTACAATACAAGTTTTATAAATTTATAACATGTCCAGATAAACTGATTGTTTCATTTCAGTTGTTTGAATTTTATTTTTTTAACATAATCTGAAGTTTCTATGTACAATTTACTATGCTGTTGATTCCTTTAGGTATAATCTATCAAATTTCTGAATTATGTCTTAGGCTGTTGTCAAATCACAAAGAAATTCAAACTGTTTATTTGATCTTGCTGATCCCAATCTTCACCAACTTTGGTCTCCTTTGCCTTTTCAATGACATTTACACACCTCATCAGTTTAAAAAAAAAAGTTAAGTGTTTTTCCACATACTAAAACCCTCTCCATCAAATACCAGTACAAACATATTCATTTAACAGAAAAGCGAGTGAGAGATTATTCAACCGAATACTATAACCGACATTGCAACCTTCCTTTACTAAAGAGAAAAAACTACCTCTCAACAAAAGTTTTGAAATTATTATAGTTCTGAATAGAAACATGACCACTTAATTATATTATATTAGTCCAAATTATGATTAGATAAACACAGAACATTTTTATGATATACTTATTTATACGATATTAGTCTATATTCTGGTTAGAGCAGTGTTGCCCTAGGCAATCAAATGAAAATTGATTTGATATGAAGAAAACTGATCTGATATTAAGGAAATTAATCTTAAAAAATATGATATTTTATTATATGATATCTTATATGATATTTGTCCAAACTCTGAGAATATAAACCTACTATTTAGATAAACAAACAAAGGTTTTTTTATTGCACTTCTTCTTAGAAGGAGGGGCAACACTGGAAAGAAAATGCCGATTTCTGACTATAAACTCTTCTGTATATGACAGTTTCGAACTCGTTACTTCCAAACTATGAATCCTGGAAGATTTTTAGCTAGCCTACGAGATTTCCCGGATCAAGACGTATCTATGTGCGAAGTTTGGTCAATATCAGTCAAACGATGTGGATTTGTATAAGGAACAAACAAACAGAAAAACAGAAAAACAGACACGTGATTTATATATATATAGATAGACTTGCTGTGAGATGGATTTGCTGTGAACTTCTTAGGTCTTTATATTCATTATAAACTTGCTTTGAGATGGATTTGCTGTGAACTTCTTAGGTCTTTATATTCATTATAGACTTGCTGTGAGATAGATTTGCTGTGAACTTCTTAGGTCTTTATATTCAGTATAGACTTGCTGTGAGATAGATTTGCTGTGAACTTCTTAGGTCTTTATATTCATTATAGACTTGCTGTGAGATGGATTTGCTGTGAACTTCTTAGGTCTTTATATTCATTATAGACTTGCTGTGAGATGGATTTGCTGTGAACTTCTTAGGTCTTTATATTCATTATAGACTTGCTTTGAGATAGATTTGCTGTGAACTTCTTAGGTCTTTATATTCATTATAGACTTGCTGTGAGATAGATTTGCTGTGAACTTCTTAGGTCTTTATATTGTTATATCTTTTAGCCGTTGTTGCGTGAGGATAACATAACAGGAACAAGGTCCATAGCGCAACGAAGTCGTATGCACGTGGTCACTGCCTGGGAACGGAGCGTGTCAGGTACCCAGACAGAGGCTAGACACAGACTGGCTTAAATGGCGTCAGATCCGGCTGCAGTGTTGTTCACAAACCTAGCTTTAGCAACTCCAGTGTTGCCACCAAATAGAACTGAGAAGTTAGGGGGGGCGCCGCTACATCCTCGATATCAATGACAAAGTTTTTTTTCTAACCTCCTCCTTCACACGAATTATCTTCTTCATATAGCAAAATGCATGAGGTTCTGTAACCACGAATAAAGATCATATGACTTGGTAACTGAAATTACTAGTAACATGAAAAATTAACTGGTGTACCTCAAGTAAAAAAAGACCCTGCCTTTTTAGAATGAAGAAGTGATGAAAATGCATGGAAGCATCTTATACACACACACACTCATATATATATATATATATATATATATATACACACACACAATTGTTATATGATATATTTTGCCCGACTTGTTTCGTGCTTTGTGTCGCACCTCTTTAGGGGCTTTCCTTATCAGGAAGTCCTCTCATCATGTCCTCTCGTTCGAGAACATGACGAGTGGACGAAAGGAAAGCCCCTGAAAAGGTACGACACAAAGCACGAAACATTTCGGGCAAAATAAATCAAATAAATTAGCCAATATGAACGAATGGTCTACTGGTTTATTGGTCTTTTGCCCTAACAATGAATAAGAAAATTTGAAAAATATACATCAGGCCATCTTTCAGAAGAATTGATATGTATAAGCACTCACAGATTAACAGAATTCCATCAAAAAACATTATGACTACTCAAATACAATCAAAAACGAGAAAATTAATAGATCTAAAGGGCTGTAATGTGGTTCCAACTGGACCAATCGAGTCCGTTGAGGTATCAACATTTTTTTTCCGAGGAAATAGTTGTTAATTTGGTTAACGACTTGAATAAAAAGATTTTAGTGTACAATATCCTAAATTATGAGTTTTGGGGGGATAGGCTTAAACAAAATTTGCAAGGATTTTTCTGACTCCGGATTCGGATTCAGAGACCCAAAAACCATGTAGTAAAACTACGTTTTTTTGTGTGGCTGTGTTATAAGTTAGGTTGGATTTATATGTTTTATAAAACACAATTTCTCTGTTGTGAATCGAACATCGTTTTCACGAATCTATAATCGAACACGGGGCTGAAGATTTCTTCGAACAGAGAACTCTCACTAATTCCATAAATCCTCCGGGTTTAGAAGAGTGACACGCCGACTCGACGGGGTAACGAACCCGACCATCTCTAATTGGGACCATCTCTAACTACACACTACCGACATTTCAGCGGTGGGGAAACAACAACAACAACAACAAAAAAAAAGCAGAAAAGCCCTCCCGATACCAGGAAGAAACCGCAGTCGATACTAACACTAATACAGAATGTAAATTATCATCGGGCCCGAGTCTCGTTAGGAGTCCAATCGGCGGGACGAGGAACCAATTCCATGTTCGGTAGGGATCACGATTCTACGGGAGGGTATTTTCGAATTAGATGATTTTCGGTGAAGATCTTCGGGTAGATTGTAATCCCATCGACCTCCAAGGATATCCACCGTCAATAAACTAGTCAAACGAGAATTCATCTCGAATCAAACCCACCAGACGAAAAAAGACAAGCCAAGGTGCCAGGCATGCAACGTTCCTTTGACTGTGAAACACCTACTAACAGACTGCATGAAAAGAAACAACCTACAGGCACCTCATGACCTTAGCGAGCTGTTAGCAGATAGGAGCCCATGTATTGATACCATACTCACATACTTAATGACCACGAATACATACAACGAAATATAACTGTATTACAAGAAACGCGCAAGTACAATCAAAACCCAAATTTCTTTTTGTGTTTGTATTTTTCTTTAGGCTAAATCTTAATTATTATTTTATAAATTTCTATTATGATTTCAATTATACCAATGTTTTATAACTTACCTACTATTTGGTACTTATTTCGTTTCGTATATATTTTTATGAATATGAACAATTAATGTTAATTATGAATTTAATTTGAAAGTATTTCCTTATTATTTTTATTATTAATTTTCATTGAGCAGACCACCCTTGTTGCGGAGCCTTCAAGTAAATAAAAAAAAATATATCCACCAGAACCTAGGCCAGGTAGGGTTGAGCTGGCAAGATAAATATATCCACCAGAACCTAGGCCAGGTAGGGTTGAGCTGGCAAGATAAATATATCCACCAGAACCTAGGCCAGGTAGGGTTGAGCTGGCAAGATAAATATATCCACCAGAACCTAGGCCAGGTAGGGTTGAGCTGGCAAGATAAATACATCCACCAGAACCTAGGCCAGGTAGGGTTGAGCTGGCAAGATAAATATATCCACCAGAACCTAGGCCAGGTAGGGTTGAGCTGGCAAGATAAATACATCTACCAGAACCTAGGCCAGGTAGGGTTGAGCTGGCAAGATAAATATATCTACCAGAACCTAGGCCAGGTAGGGTTGAGCTGGCAAGATAAATGCCCAATGTTCAACTTAAAACAACAAGAAAAAATTCCAACTTTGTTTATTTAATTATCTAGCGCCATATTCTTATCAGTCGCTCATTTTTATCAAGTAACAAAATATTAATTTATGTATGACACTAAAAGTAGTTTGCAAATTAATATAACCTAATCAACTAAGTTATGATATCACAATACTTACATCATTATATAGATGATAGATTTTTAAATAAATATATTATATATATATATATATATATATATATATATATATATATATATATATATATATATATATATATACACACAAATATTTAAAAAATTGAAGGATGGGCCATCACCACTATCATGTGAAATAAATGAATGTGTTGAGAATGGCTCCTTCACGCTAAAGCACATTTATTGGTTTTGACTTAGAAATCAGAAAGAATTAGGTCCAAATAGTTTTTTTCCCCTAAAACTACGAGTTACCATATTAAAGCTTATTAAATAAAACAAATTTTGAGGCGGAGGCAAACCTCTAAGTATAAAAATAGGTGATTAAGAAAAGGGTGAATAATTTATTAAAGAAGTAATATCAAAAGTTCACATCTACATGGCTTTTATTATAACTCTTATTTTACATGGTAATATTTATTATAACTCTTATTTTACATGGTAATATTTATTATAACTCTTATTTTACATGGTAATATTTATTATAACTCTTATTTTACATGGTAATATTTCAATAACGGGTATTTTTTATTGGAAACTTAATGTAGATTATAAAAATGTGGTCGTTATTTACGATACATTAAAAATCCCGAAAACCTAGTTTTTAATCCTTAGTTAGTGGCGTGATTTTTCTTCCATAACTAGTGGCGTCGGGTCACCAGTGACCCGAATTCTAAATTTATTTTTTGGGTAATGTAATTTAAAAAAAATAATTATAAACACAAATATTTATTAAAATACGGGTCATTTATTAATATAATACAATAGTTATCAAAATTTATATTAAATAATCGTTATAAAAGTAGTGCTGAATGGAAGGTATGAAAATGACGGCGTTGTTTGTTTACAAAATTAAAATTTATGTAGTTTTCATTCAATAACGAAAAAAAAAAAGTTTTTTTTTTTTTTTTTTTTTTTTTTTTAACGGCGCATCTACATCTTGGTCATTAGCGCCGGGCTATCTACAGGTTGCCACCCTTTTCTAATGCCAACAGCACGTGGTCGGTCACCCATTCAGGTACTGACCACGCCCGAAGTTAAGCAACGTCGGGCGTGGTCAGTACCTGAATGGGTGACCGACCACGTGCTATTGACATTAGAAAAGGGTGGCAACCTGTAGATAGCCCGGCGCTAATGACGTTAATTGCAAACAAGTTAGGCATAGTCCTTGTATACACATTTGGCACAAAATGGAGAATATTTATTGTCTTTAGTGGAAGGACAAAAACTACACATTTTCCTTTTCTGTCTGCTTAATTCTCCTGCTTCATCTTTATTTCCTGGCTGAATAACCATCAAACCTTGTTCTTCCGTACATATATTAATCTTTTGTTTAAGAGGCCTAGGTAAAAAAAGAATTTGCGACCAACAGATGCCGTAATTCTTGACTACCTAAGCCTTTCAATAAGCCTTCCAGAATCCAATGACGGTTTTGTAAACAACATAGGCATTTATAACGCTGAGATTGATCAAATGAAAAAAATATAGCGAAACACCATTTCTTGGTTCATAGCCCAACATTGTATTTCGCTCACATTTGGTTATTTGTGGCTATTCCTTCTTTAGTAGAATTAAAAAGTCATCATAGCTGGTTTATTTTTTTCACCCCAGGATTCATCGATATCTTAGACAAATTTTAATGTAGCCCATTGATAAAAAAGGAGGTTTCACATTGATCGTCAATCTCCACCGATAGAGTAGAATTATTAACGTAGTCACTTTGATGAACTACGTCTCCACTTCATCTGAACCCCTTTCTCCAACATATTCCTCTTCTTACCGTTCCTGCCTCTTGAATAACGCCAATATTTCCTTTAAAAGTACTAAATAATTTAAATTTAGCCATTAAGAAGTGTGAAAATACTTTCGAAATAGTAAATTACGTGTTACAAATTTTAGGACTTAAACACTGGCGTCGGGTCATAATGGCCTCACGTGTTAGTACACAAACACTGGGGTCGGGTCAAATAGACACAAAAATACTCCTTTGACGAAGATGTCACTAATACTGAAACTTGACGAAAGCAAAAATCGAATTAATAAATACCTTCGGGTCAATATGACCCGACGCCACTAATTAAGGGTTAATAGAAAAAAACATACAATTGTTTTGAAAATAGTCAAAAGTTTGAGTAGCTCTGCTACATGTTCAGATAGATCGCTCATTTCTGCATCACTGAACTACAGAAGACGTACAGAATAAACCCCCAAAGTTATATTTGCAAAATCCTAACGAAGCTTTCAAAACTTTTTAAAGATTGAAAATCTTTCAAATTGCTACGTTTTTACAGATGCTCCACGGGCTATAGAAACGTGCAAATAATCTTAGGCTATTTATATGATTCTCTAAACGGTTAGATGTTTGTTTAGTATGTTGACTTGATGTTAGTGCCATCAGGCCTTCATTAATAGCATGCTATTCCCTCTTAGAGGGGAAATATAAGATAAAAATCAATAAAAAAAAAGAAAGGTCTTTAACTCAATGAAATGTGGTAGCCACAACATGTGGTAATGAGTATAAACTGGAGGCTACCAGTATTACTATTGGACACGCGAGCTCTCAGCTTGCTTTGGATGCCAAGGTTTTAAGTAAGGGCACGCAGAAATATTCAATACATACCTGGGTTTTTTTTTTTTTTTTTACCTTATTTCAGATATTTTAGCGTTCATGGAACCGCGGAAGACATCTGCTTTAATTTAGTTTAGCATTTTTTAAAGTTAAACATCAAATACTTTTATTCGAATCTTCTGGTAAAGTGTATTGTAAACGGAAACCAATGATAGGTCAGGAAGAAAAAAAATGATTTCGATGTTCTAAAAAAGATTTAATGGTAGAATATTTTAGATTATAAATAGAAATCCTTAAAGTGTTAAGTCAATTACTTACAATATTTTTTTTTCGTCTGTGGACAAATTATACAGGGTATATCGCAAATAATTGACAACAATGTAGGGGGTGGGACTAAAAAAAAATGTAGTCAAATGATTCTGTTTTTGTTCGAGACATATGCTGTTCTAAGTGTTATTTAGAACAAAACTTATGTAGAAAGCCCCCAATTTTCTAAGCGTATACACATTATTTTTCTAATTCACATTACCTTTTAGCACTTTCCTCCGAAGGAAAGTAGCTATTGAGGTTGGACTCATGACGGAATTTTTGAAAAATTTCTTCAAATCTTTATCGATCCTACCTAGTAGACACCGAAAATGACCCCCGTTAAAATTTATGTATATCTATATATATATATATATGTATATATATGCATATATATATATATATATATATATATATATATATATATATATATATATATATATATATATGGCCGATAGCGGCCAGAGTTTTTGTTTTTTCGTCATGAAACTTGGTATATAGCATTCAATTAGCAAACGATTGAACGAGTTCGTTAACCACCAAAGTCGGTCCACCGGAAGGGGGGGTTTACCCCGAACCCAAAACACTTATTTGACTATGTCAGCCGTAATATTTGTTATATTTCAACGAAACTTGGTATTCGTAGTGCTAATATACAGAGAAAAGTGAGATATAAAAATGAACTAAATCGGTTCATTAGAAGGGGGGGTTTACTCCAGACCCACAATACCAATTCGCCACTACCAGCCGTGATTTTTGGTATATTTCGACGAAACTCGGTATTCGTAGTGCTAATCCACAGGTAAATACGTGTTGTAAAAATAAACGAAATCGGTTCATTAGGAGGGGGGGTTTACTCCGGACCCACAATACCAATTCGCCACTACCAGCCGTGATTTTTGGTATATTTCGACGAAACTCGGTATTCGTAGTGGTAATCTACAGGTAAATATGTGTTGTAAAAAGAAACTAAATCGGTTCATTAGAAGGGGGGGTTTACTCCGGACCCAAATTCCTAATATACTCATACCGGTCGTAATTTCTGCTGTATTGTAACGAAACGCTGTATACGTCGTGGGTAACTCATGAGAAAGAATTGTTGTAAAAATGAGCTGAATCAGTCAATCGGAAAGCGGGGGTTAAATTTGTAATATATTTGAATAGAAAAGCCGGCAGACGTAGGTTCACAAAGCCGCCGCAAGGAGCGCTTTCTACCACTAGAGTGACTGTATCCTGTTCCTGCGTTAGATCAAAATACGATAATATGAGGATTTTTGTATTTATTACGTAGTGTAGTAGGTACCATGTGTAAACATAACTCTGGATGCAAATTAATAATTGATCAGTTACTCATTACAAAATGAGAACTATTCACGTTTTTATTTTATTTATGTAGGATATTTTAAGCAAATTGTTCTGGAAAGCAGTCTACACTTCCCAAATTCTGAGGAAAGTGCTTAGTTATGCAGCTCCTGCGTGACGGACTTTTTGAAATTAGCATTGTATTTTCTATATGGCGAATGCACATTCAATGTTCACAAGTGTATTTTTCAAACCGCAATAACTGTTGAAAATTTGATATTAATAAAAAGTCCATTCCTTTACTTCTCATGAATACGTATACATTTTTATACTATTGCCAAAATAGATCATTATTTTTATTACAAATACACCAATGCCATAAACAATAAAAGTACTAATATACAAAAAAAATTGATTGAGAAATAAAATATTGCCAAAAAAATAGTAACAGCCTGAAGACGACTCTTCCCTTTAATTGCCCCAATAAATGGGCCAAAAGTTTCCCTACCTGCGACAGGTACCCCAACAACAGGTACTGTATTGGCTTGTCAGCAACCTAGATATCCAATGGATAGTATTTCTAGGTATATTTCACCAACAAGTAAAAGACCTATTTCGAGTCCTTCCAATTTACCTGGGTAGGCGTCAGTCTTCTTGAGCAGTCCGTCTGGAGTAGGTTGGTGTTCGGAGCTACCATAATTCTTGGGACAATTCCGAATTTTTTAGGCGTTTTCTTGTCGCAACGTAAGTAATATTTCCTTAACTAATATAATTATAAGTTTATACTTCATTTAAAAATGATAAAATTCGTCAGAAATGCAGCTAAACTAAACATCTTGATGAGGATTGTGCTTATTTCAGCGCCCTGCAGGACTCCCACTTTCTTATGTTGTATGTTGTATTTTTTAAGGATAATGGATTTCCATTATTCAGGAACTCTATTATAGAAATCTATACATATAATACAAATTTAATGGAAAGACATATGAGAAAAAATATTATTGGGGCCTTTATCAACGGAATAACATCGAAAAACGTGATGGTTAGAATTTTTGTCTGTGCGTTTGTGAACGCTAATCTCAGAAACTGCTCATCAGATTTAGATGCGGGTTTCACTAATATACTGTGGTAAGCCTCACTTAACATTTAGTGTTTGTTTCATGTCAATCGTTCATATACAAAAAATGTACGCCACTGTAAAGAATCACGTCAAACATTTGGTAATCTATCTATTCTTTCTTCTATATCTTCTATCTATTTATCTTCTATGTAAAACGAGTACAGTATGTTTCGCGCATGAGCCTATGTTTCGCGCATGAGCCTATGTTTCGGGATGACAATTAATAAAGCCCAAGGTCAGACGCTAAAAGCTGTGGGTGTGGATCTAAGTATTGGCTGTTTTTCGCACGGTCAGCTTTATGTGGCTCTGTCACGTGTTAGCAATCCTAGCAGCCTGTATGCTGTATTACTATAAAGTAGTTTTTTTTTTAAATACCCAACGGTGTTTATAATCCAAAAAATATGCTGCCAAAGTCACTAATCCACGTGTACGAAGTCAGGGGCACAGCTAGTATACGATATAATCAGCTGAATACCCGTCCTTTGTCACGTAAGATAAGTAGTTATTTTATTTCGTTAAATAATGTATCATTAAAATTAACGCAACTGCATAGTGTTGTGTAGTTTATTATAGCACGGTTCCCGCCATACTATAAGTTATTCATCAATTGATAAGTAATCAAAGTATAATGTTTGTTGACATTGGAGCGCTCCGAACCAGTGTCAAGAAACAGATAACGTAGAGATAACCCGTTATCTATAGGTTAGCAGTAACAGCAATTTAACCAGTAAAGGTTAAAATTCGTTGTCAATAATAAATGTACGCTAAAATTTAAAAATGTATGTTTCCAAGATGTCATTTGGAAACACCCATTATATCTGCGAGCATTACCAAGAAGTGCTCTGACTGGGGATTCTGATGGGTGAGGAGGCTGTGCAAGGGTTCGGGATATTATTATCTCGGAAGGACCATCCCCAGGTATAGCGTAAACTCTATGAGGGACAAAATCACAATTTCTAGAAATTTAACGTCTCCAATCATAGTTGTAATGAACCGCAAATAAAATAATGGTTTATGAATTAGATACAGTACGGTAACAGCTGACCTGTTATCGTCCTAGCAACGCATGCTGCCTAGGCTTGACTCCTCTAACCAACCAAAATTTCAAACCCCTCTAAAAATATTTAAAAAAAAATAATATCCAAAAATGCTTTCTTAGCGAGTGTTTACGTTCTCAAGGAAGTGTCCAGTCAACATTTCAAAATTTTCGGTCTAGTGGTTTGGGCTGGGAGAGAGTGATAGGTCAGTGAGAGAGTGGTATTTGACAAATATATAGTAGATTGAGCGTTGGATCCCGAAATACGATGTCCCTGAACTTGATTTTTGAACTGTTCTATACTTGGTGGAATATCATTTCCCAAGGATCGATTGCGGCCTGGCGGGTCAATGCCGGGGTGAATGGGCTCACTTTGACATGTCTGCCTGAGCTATTACAACGCGATCCTTTTAAGACGATAAAACATGTGGTGGCGAGTCGGAAGAACTGCGAATCCTGCGGTGGGCTCTCCTGGGGAGTCGTTCTTTTTTATATTTGAGGTTTTGAAGATAGAACTCCCCTGCCAATTGTGCAACGCCAATTCCTGCCTTGTTTTGTTCCATTTGGTGCCTATTTCCAGTCGAAGGTCGCACAATAACATCCCGTGTTCATTACCGAACAAGTATTTTCAATCAAGGGTACCATTTGAATGTACAGTTTGTTTCTCCTTTAAACAAAATAAATGTTCTAAGTGGGGGTATTATTTGCTCAGACGCAAGACACTTTAATAAATAATTATAAATAAAGTGGTAGGGGCAAAATAGTGCCAAGCAACATTTTTAACAAAACTTTACTGTAGCTGCTATATGTTGGATATTATGTAGCACTATCAGTCTATGATTCTACTATCAGTGCTCAGTACGCTACTTAATCTTGTTGCTCCTAGCCATTTCAACCAAGGACCGAAATAAAAATTAAATGTTTTCTATATAAAAATTTTCTCGATAGAAATACTTGGGAAAATATTGATAATATTTTAATTATAAAAAAAAAATTCTAGTTTAATTTTAACATTTAAAAAAAAGAAAAGATTTTTTATTGTGAGATTAAAAACATGGATATATGAAATAATTATATGCAGTTCATTAATTTAATAAATAAATTTTAATTAATCACGTATCACGAGATCTACAATTAATGTCTTTTATCCTCAGAATAAATTAAGAAATACTTTTTTGGAACCTTTTGTTTATTCGAAGTTATTTGTTTGTGTCAGTGAATCAATGTTTCTATTCATTATGGTACTAATATTGTTTTTTTTTATTTTAAATAATGTTTCAAAGTTAAAATTCATTACAATTTGTATTAAAACGTTTATAAAAAAAATGTTGGAATAATAATATTCAAATAATTTTTAATTTTAAGTTTTTAAAATAAAAATTATTAGAAAACTGCTTTAAAAGAAATCATAAAATATATCATCATAAAATATATATAAAATTATGATGAAATCTTTATTTTTATTTCCCAATAATAAAAAGTAAAAGATAAGAGAAACTCATTTGAAATAAAAATTAATAGTTATTTTCGGCCCTGATTTTAAATGCCCACATATCAAACATATAGCTACAGTTAAGGTTTGTTAAAAATGGTACTTGGCTGTAATTGGTTTTTAGCCCGGAACCCTTTAATTGTTTAACATTGCCTGGCAACAAATAGATAACTCGTACATTGCGCCAGAGTTGGCCATCATTTAATAAATTTCTTATTCAATAATCATTGAAATAAATTCTTATAGAATAAGAATTTATTCATCCACTGATTATTCTGTTTTTATTCTATGAATAACAGGGTTGGCTCATTATTCAATACATTTTTATTGAACAAGAATTTATTCGTTGGTTCAGTTATTCATCCACTGATTATTCTGTTTTTATTCTATGAATAACAGGGTTGGCTCATTATTCAATACATTTTTATTGAACAAGAATTTATTCGTTGGTTCAGTTATTCATCCACTGATTATTCTGTTTTTATTCTATGAATAACAGGGTTGGCTCATTATTCAATACATTTTTATTGAACAAGAATTTATTCGTTGGTTCAGTTATTCATCCACTGATTATTCTGTTTTTATTCTATGAATAACAGGGTTGGCTCATTATTCAATACATTTTTATTGAACAAGAATTTATTCGTTGGTTCAGTTATTCATCCACTGATTATTCTGTTTTTATTCTATGAATAACAGGGTTGGCTCATTATTCAATACATTTTTATTGAACAAGAATTTATTCGTTGGTTCAGTTATTCATCCACTGATTATTCTGTTTTTATTCTATGAATAACAGGGTTGGCTCATTATTCAATACATTTTTATTGAACAAGAATTTATTCGTTGGTTCAGTTATTCATCCACTGATTATTCTGTTTTTATTCTATGAATAACAGGGTTGGCTCATTATTCAATACATTTTTATTGAACAAGAATTTATTCGTTGGTTCAGTTATTCATCCACTGATTATTCTGTTTTTATTCTATGAATAACAGGGTTGGCTCATTATTCAATACATTTTTATTGAACAAGAATTTATTCGTTGGTTCAGTTATTCATCCACTGATTATTCTGTTTTTATTCTATGAATAACAGGGTTGGCTCATTATTCAATACATTTTTATTGAACAAGAATTTATTCGTTGGTTCAGTTATTCATCCACTGATTATTCTGTTTTTATTCTATGAATAACAGGGTTGGCTCATTATTCAATACATTTTTATTGAACAAGAATTTATTCGTTGGTTCAGTTATTCATCCACTGATTATTCTGTTTTTATTCTATGAATAACAGGGTTGGCTCATTATTCAATACATTTTTATTGAACAAGAATTTATTCGTTGGTTCAGTTATTCATCCACTGATTATTCTGTTTTTATTCTATGAATAACAGGGTTGGCTCATTATTCAATACATTTTTATTGAACAAGAATTTATTCATTGGTTCAGTTATTCGTACACTGATTATTTTGTTTTTATTATATGAATAATAGGGTTGGCTCATTATTCAATACATTTTTATTGAACAAGAATTTATTCATTGGTTCAGTTATTCGTACACTGATTATTCTGTTTTTATTCTATGAATAACAGGGTTGGCTCATTATTCAATACATTTTTATTGAACAAGAATTTATTCATTGGTTCAGTTATTCGTACACTGATTATTCTGTTTTTATTCTATGAATAACAGGGTTGGCTCATTATTCAATACATTTTTATTGAACAAGAATTTATTCGTTGGTTCAGTTATTCATCCACTGATTATTCTGTTTTTATTCTATGAATAACAGGGTTGGCTCATTATTCAATACATTTTTATTGAACAAGAATTTATTCGTTGGTTCAGTTATTCATCCACTGATTATTCTGTTTTTATTCTATGAATAACAGGGTTGGCTCATTATTCAATACATTTTTATTGAACAAGAATTTATTCATTGGTTCAGTTATTCGTACACTGATTATTTTGTTTTTATTATATGAATAATAGGGTTGGCTCATTATTCAATACATTTTTATTGAACAAGAATTTATTCATTGGTTCAGTTATTCGTACACTGATTATTCTGTTTTTATTCTATGAATAACAGGGTTGGCTCATTATTCAATACATTTTTATTGAACAAGAATTTATTCATTGGTTCAGTTATTCGTACACTGATTATTTTGTTTTTATTCTATGAATAACAGGGTTGACTCATTATTCAATACATTTTTATTGAACAAGAATTTATTCATTGGTTCAGTTATTCATCCACTGATTATTCTGTTTTTATTCTATGAATAACAGGGTTGGCTCATTATTCAATACATTTTTATTGAACAAGAATTTATTCGTTGGTTCAGTTATTCATCCACTGATTATTCTGTTTTTATTCTATGAATAACAGGGTTGGCTCATTATTCAATACATTTTTATTGAACAAGAATTTATTCGTTGGTTCAGTTATTCATCCACTGATTATTCTGTTTTTATTCTATGAATAACAGGGTTGGCTCATTATTCAATACATTTTTATTGAACAAGAATTTATTCGTTGGTTCAGTTATTCATCCACTGATTATTCTGTTTTTATTCTATGAATAACAGGGTTGGCTCATTATTCAATACATTTTTATTGAACAAGAATTTATTCGTTGGTTCAGTTATTCATCCACTGATTATTCTGTTTTTATTCTATGAATAACAGGGTTGGCTCATTATTCAATACATTTTTATTGAACAAGAATTTATTCATTGGTTCAGTTATTCGTACACTGATTATTTTGTTTTTATTATATGAATAATAGGGTTGGCTCATTATTCAATACATTTTTATTGAACAAGAATTTATTCATTGGTTCAGTTATTCGTACACTGATTATTCTGTTTTTATTCTATGAATAACAGGGTTGGCTCATTATTCAATACATTTTTATTGAACAAGAATTTATTCATTGGTTCAGTTATTCGTACACTGATTATTCTGTTTTTATTCTATGAATAACAGGGTTGGCTCATTATTCAATACATTTTTATTGAACAAGAATTTATTCGTTGGTTCAGTTATTCATCCACTGATTATTCTGTTTTTATTCTATGAATAACAGGGTTGGCTCATTATTCAATACATTTTTATTGAACAAGAATTTATTCGTTGGTTCAGTTATTCATCCACTGATTATTCTGTTTTTATTCTATGAATAACAGGGTTGGCTCATTATTCAATACATTTTTATTGAACAAGAATTTATTCGTTGGTTCAGTTATTCATCCACTGATTATTCTGTTTTTATTCTATGAATAACAGGGTTGGCTCATTATTCAATACATTTTTATTGAACAAGAATTTATTCATTGGTTCAGTTATTCGTACACTGATTATTTTGTTTTTATTATATGAATAATAGGGTTGGCTCATTATTCAATACATTTTTATTGAACAAGAATTTATTCATTGGTTCAGTTATTCGTACACTGATTATTCTGTTTTTATTCTATGAATAACAGGGTTGGCTCATTATTCAATACATTTTTATTGAACAAGAATTTATTCATTGGTTCAGTTATTCGTACACTGATTATTCTGTTTTTATTCTATGAATAACAGGGTTGGCTCATTATTCAATACATTTTTATTGAACAAGAATTTATTCGTTGGTTCAGTTATTCATCCACTGATTATTCTGTTTTTATTCTATGAATAACAGGGTTGGCTCATTATTCAATACATTTTTATTGAACAAGAATTTATTCGTTGGTTCAGTTATTCATCCACTGATTATTCTGTTTTTATTCTATGAATAACAGGGTTGGCTCATTATTCAATACATTTTTATTGAACAAGAATTTATTCATTGGTTCAGTTATTCGTACACTGATTATTTTGTTTTTATTATATGAATAATAGGGTTGGCTCATTATTCAATACATTTTTATTGAACAAGAATTTATTCATTGGTTCAGTTATTCGTACACTGATTATTCTGTTTTTATTCTATGAATAACAGGGTTGGCTCATTATTCAATACATTTTTATTGAACAAGAATTTATTCATTGGTTCAGTTATTCGTACACTGATTATTTTGTTTTTATTCTATGAATAACAGGGTTGACTCATTATTCAATACATTTTTATTGAACAAGAATTTATTCATTGGTTCAGTTATTCGTACACTGATTATTTTGTTTTTATTGTATGAATAACAGGGTTGGCTCATTATTCAATACATTTTTATTGAACAAGAATTTATTCATTGGTTCAGTTATTCGTACACTGATTATTTTGTTTTTATTATATGAATAATAGGGTTGGCTCATTATTCAATACATTTTTATTGAACAAGAATTTATTCATTGGTTCAGTTATTCGTACACTGATTATTCTGTTTTTATTCTATGAATAACAGGGTTGGCTCATTATTCAATACATTTTTATTGAACAAGAATTTATTCATTGGTTCAGTTATTCATCCACTGATTATTCTGTTTTTATTCTATGAATAACAGGGTTGGCTCATTATTCAATACATTTTTATTGAACAAGAATTTATTCATTGGTTCAGTTATTCGTCCACTGATTATTCTGTTTTAATCTATGAATAACAGGGTTGGCTCATTATTCAATACATTTTTATTGAACAAGAATTTATTCATTGGTTCAGTTATTCGTACACTGATTATTTTGTTTTTATTTTATGAATAATAGGGTTGGCTCATTATTCAATACATTTTTATTGAACAAGAATTTATTCATTGGTTCAGTTATTCATCCACTGATTATTCTGTTTTTATTCTATGAATAACAGGGTTGGCTCATTATTCCATACATTTTTATTGAACAAGAATTTATTCATTGGTTCAGTTATTCGTACACTGATTATTCTGTTTTTATTCTATGAATAACAGGGTTGGCTCATTATTCAATACATTTTTATTGAACAAGAATTTATTCATTGGTTCAGTTATTCGTACACTGATTATTCTGTTTTTATTCTATGAATAACAGGGTTGGCTCATTATTCAATACATTTTTATTGAACAAGAATTTATTCATTGGTTCAGTTATTCGTACACTGATTATTTTGTTTTTATTCTATGAATAACAGGATTGAATCATTATTCAATACATTTTTATTGAACAAGAATTTATTCATTGGTTCAGTTATTCGTACACTGATTATTTTGTTTTTATTCTATGAATAACAGGGTTGACTCATTATTCAATACATTTTTATTGAACAAGAATTTATTCATTGGTTCAGTTATTCATCCACTGATTATTCTGTTTTTATTCTATGAATAACAGGGTTGGCTCATTATTCAATACATTTTTATTGAACAAGAATTTATTCATTGGTTCAGTTATTCGTCCACTGATTATTCTGTTTTTATTCTATGAATAACAGGGTTGGCTCATTATTCAATACATTTTTATTGAACAAGAATTTATTCATTGGTTCAGTTATTCGTACACTGATTATTTTGTTTTTATTTTATGAATAATAGGGTTGGCTCATTATTCAATACATTTTTATTGAACAAGAATTTATTCATTGGTTCAGTTATTCATCCACTGATTATTCTGTTTTTATTCTATGAATAACAGGGTTGGCTCATTATTCCATACATTTTTATTGAACAAGAATTTATTCATTGGTTCAGTTATTCGTACACTGATTATTCTGTTTTTATTCTATGAATAACAGGGTTGGCTCATTATTCAATACATTTTTATTGAACAAGAATTTATTCATTGGTTCAGTTATTCGTACACTGATTATTCTGTTTTTATTCTATGAATAACAGGGTTGGCTCATTATTCAATACATTTTTATTGAACAAGAATTTATTCATTGGTTCAGTTATTCGTACACTGATTATTTTGTTTTTATTTTATGAATAATAGGGTTGGCTCATTATTCAATACATTTTTATTGAACAAGAATTTATTCATTGGTTCAGTTATTCATCCACTGATTATTCTGTTTTTATTCTATGAATAACAGGGTTGGCTCATTATTCCATACATTTTTATTGAACAAGAATTTATTCATTGGTTCAGTTATTCGTACACTGATTATTCTGTTTTTATTCTATGAATAACAGGGTTGGCTCATTATTCAATACATTTTTATTGAACAAGAATTTATTCATTGGTTCAGTTATTCGTACACTGATTATTCTGTTTTTATTCTATGAATAACAGGGTTGGCTCATTATTCAATACATTTTTATTGAACAAGAATTTATTCATTGGTTCAGTTATTCGTACACTGATTATTTTGTTTTTATTCTATGAATAACAGGATTGAATCATTATTCAATACATTTTTATTGAACAAGAATTTATTCATTGGTTCAGTTATTCGTACACTGATTATTTTGTTTTTATTCTATGAATAACAGGGTTGACTCATTATTCAATACATTTTTATTGAACAAGAATTTATTCATTGGTTCAGTTATTCGTACACTGATTATTTTGTTTTTATTCTATGAATAACAGGATTGAATCATTACTTTTTTTGTGTGTGTATGTTTAACGGCGTATCAACATTAGGGCTATTAACGCCGGGTTGGATCATTAATCAATAAATTTTTGTTAAACAAGAATTTATTCATTGGTTCAGTTATTCATTCATCATGAATAATCGATTATTTTCCATCCATTATAAATTTTAACGGACATGCCACCTCAAATTTCACTTCCGCTCTACTTCCGATCTCTCATAATTACTTTAAAGTCACTATATTCATCTCTCGTTTATTTCCGGGTGAATCTGAATCACTTCCGGTTCACTTTATGCGTATTGCCAGTCTCACATAATTACTTCTGGGGCACTACACCCTTCAATGGGCCAGTTCCGGGTCGATCTGAGTTTGCGCACCTCTGTTTTTATTCGATTACAATTTTCATTCAAATAAATCATTTTTATTCAATAATTAATAATAAAAAAGTTCTGTAATTCATTGAATTTCTGAATAATGAATGAATTATTATTCATTATTCAGAATGATTTTTTCCCAACGCTGGTTTGTGCTAATATCTACAGTGACAGCAATTCGAATTTCACTCGAATTCGGGCTAACAATGTTTTCAAATCTAATGCCTTTGAGTGCACCAAGGTAAAGAAATATGTAATTACAGTAGACTCTCCCTAATCCGGAACCATCGGATTCAGTAAGAAGCTGTCACTTATGTGTTTGAAAACACTTCGTTATTTGATGATGTAATATGTACCATTTTTAATATTGCATATTGAATAAAATTTAGGAGGTGCATTATTATAAAATAAATTGAATACATGTAAATCCTTGCTGGTGCATAATTTACAAGTGCATATGCATGTAAACGTATCAAGGAATAATAATATGTCGACAGATAAACTAAACAATAAATATTTAATTACCAACTAAATCACATATGTATGCATATATTATTAGAATGCCAAAAACTAGTTACATGGAAAATCACACGTTCCAGCCGCAGTTTCATTAGTTGAAATATTTATTTTCTTATTAGTAGAAAAACAAGCTGCTGCCTCTAAAACGAAACATATATGTCTTCTTTGACTTCCATTCAATGAAATACCACGAAACAAATGTTTTGCTAGCTAGGAAGGGAAGGTTTTTTAGAAAGCCTCCAGCCGGTCTAGCTCCGGCGAGTTCCGAGATCCGTCACTCATTCCTTTCGGAAACCGTCGGATTAGAGAGAGCGACGGATAAGAGAACGCCGGATAAGGGAGAGTCTACTGCATAAAAAAAAAAAGGAAACACAACAAAAGAGACTTAATAATTTGTTAAAAAAGAATTGATGATGTTACGTGTAGCACTTCGAAGAGGTCGATTAAAGAAAGAGGAACTCTCTGCGCAATAAAAAAAAAAAAAACTGCTGTGCCCTGAGTAAAGAAGTAAATATAAAACAGATTATTAAAGGTAAGTAAAAACAGTGAAGTGTATCTGACATACAGGTGTGAAAGGGTTTGTAAAAAACTCAGTAGCCGAATAGGTTTTTATAAAAAATAGGTCTTTCAAGGTTTTATCTTGTTAATTCCACTGAAGGTAGATCAATCACACAGTGACAGAAGTTTTTTTTTTTTTTTTTTTTTTTTTTTACGGCGCATCAACTGTTTGGCTATTAGCGCCGGGCTATGTACAGGTTGCCACCCATTTCTAATGCCAACAGCACATGGTCGGTCACCCATTCAGGTACTGACCACGCCGGACGTTGCTTAACTTCGGTGATCTACGAGAACCGGTGCATTCAACGTGGCTATGGCCGTTGGCAGTGACAGAAGTATATCGCTTTTTTTATTGTGCAATAAAAGAATAATTTGACAGACCAAAAAAAAATATCCGAATCGCAGGAACTGTATTATCTTAGCGTGTTTCCGTTCTTATCCCTAGTGTAATTTGGGTTGGGTTGGGTTGGTAGTTTAAGGGCAGAAAACTGCTTGGTCATCTCCGCCCTTGTTGTGTTCAATTGTGCAAGATTAATGTTAGGATGGAGAGTGTTTTCAGTATTATGTGTTTGAGATAGAGTTGTGTTACTAAAGTTGTATTTGGGAGAATCTAAGTTTGGAAAAAAGAGAAATTTTTGTTGTTATAAAATTGCATGGATATAAGAACCAGATTCACACACACATAAATATATTTGCACTTATATAAATATAGTATACATATATATGTATAGTGCACAGTACATATATAAATACAGTACAGATGTACAGTGTAATTTGGAATAGATACAGTTAGGTATTTTTATTTTTTTGTACGACTACTGCTGGGATCATTAGCAACAGATACAGTCATTATTTTGTGAGCTATCGGCATAAATGATATTTTTTTGTATGTTACTGGTCTATTATTGTCTTTGGAAGCTGATTTTGCCAGTCTGTCGTCTACCTCCTGTCCTTCAAGTCCATCGTGTCCTTCAAGTCCATCCTGTCCTTCAAGTCCATCCTGTCCTTTAAGTCCATCCTGTCCTTCAAGTCCATCCTGTCCTTCAAGTCCATCCTGTCCAAGTCCATCGTGTCCTTCAAGTCCATCCTGTGCTTCAAGTCCATCGTGTCCAAGTCCATCGTGTCCTTCAAGTCCATCCTGTCCTTCAAGTCCATCGTGTGCTTTGACCCATTTAAAGTGTTTAATTATGTGTATTATTTTATACTACTACTTATTTTATATATTTTAGTACTCCGGACCCAAAGTACTAATTTTACTTTAGCGGTTGCTGTAATTGTTATTTTGTTACGAAACAATATATAAGTCATAAGTATCTAAAGAGAAAGATCTGTCCTAAAAATAAAAATAAATCGGTTCTTTAGAAGGGGGGGGGGGCATGATACTCCGGCAGTTATAATAACAATCGGATTCAGTTAAAATATTTTCTGAATGCTTGAAATTCGTATAAACAAAGATGTTAGAATTTTGGTTACGTATGGAGTTAAGGAAGGTTTAGAATAAAATATTTTATAGACTTGAAAAGGTTTTAAGAACTTTGTAAATTTTTCTTAATATCTCTAAAACGGTTGGAAATCATGGCAAGCGGAAGGTTACTTTTCGAAAGCATACTAAATGCCCTACAAAAAAGATTCTGAAGCAGTTTTCAATTAGGCGATGTCAGTCGTAGAAATAAGTGCATAAAACCTCAAATGTGTTTGTTTTGTTCTTTTGAACGGGTTTTTGTCTTTTTTTTTTTTTAAATCAATTTTTAATTGTTTTGTTTTAATTGCATTTATCTGTAATATTAGTATTATGTTAAAAGAAAATAAGAAAAAGTAAGCAGTGTGTTTTTAGGGCGAACCTTCACAAGTACAGGGAGTCATATTTCTATTAGATAAAGGTAAGGGTCTGGGCGGACTCTTACAACCGTGACCTATTTGAGGTCATAAATTATTTCATGAAAGGTCTAACCAAAATTATAACTGTTTCTATTTCAACCATTCCAAATGACATTAGGATTAAGAACGGAACCGCACTAAGATGATGCAGTTCCTACGATTCGGACTTTTTTTCCTACGTCTTTTACAGCAGGATTTTCTTCAACAGTAGCCTGCAGGTGTTCGTTGTCAATCTCTGTTGCTAGACCTGTAAGAGGCTCGTCTTCAAACTATCCAAATTCCACAAATAGTTTCATCTCGAGGGGAAAAATAATTTTTCTTTTATACATTTCGCGAGGAAAAGCTAATCGCGACGACAAAATTGTAAGTTCCCATATGTTACTGTAATATAATCATGTTTCTTCCCCAATGTAATATCTTCACTGCTGAACTATTTGCAATTGCCACTGCCTTGCAACTAGCTCAGGAAGCCCCAGAGAAGAACATCATAGTATGCACCGACTCAAGAAGTGCTCTCGAAAAGGTTGAAGCTATTTTTACTGAAAACTCCCTTGTTTTAAAAATCCTTCAGTATGGCAGAACTCTCAGAGACAGTGGAAAAGCTGTCCATCTAATGTGGATTCCCGGACATCGTGGGATTCCTGGCAACGAGAAAGCCGATCAAGCTGCGCACAGTTTGAGCGACATTACCAGGGTTCCTCTATCTGGCAGGGAGCTAGTAGCGCCAGCAATATGCAAGATCGAAGAAGGATGGAGAAAGACGTGGTTGGATTGCGGAGAACAAAAACTTAAGCAAGTCAAGCATGACTTGAGTGCCTGGTCCTCCTCAAACAGAATATCAAGAAGAGAGGAGGTTGTCCTAGCTCGGCTCAGACTCGGCCACTCTGGGCTGACTCATGGGTACTTGATGTCTAGAGGAATCCCACCTGTCTGCGGAAGATGCAATCAGCTGATCTCTATGAAACATATTTTCGAAGACTGCCCTCGTTATAGGCTGATGCTCCAACAGCTGGGAATACCATGGAACTTGACAGAAGCTCTGCGGGACGATGGCAAAGCAGTTGGCCTAGTTGTGGAATTCTTAAAAAAGGCGCAATTATATCTCATGATATAAAATAATAATTTAATAATAAATAAATATATTTATATATGCGTGCACGGGTATATACTCATGTGCGTGTAAGTATGTATGTATGTATGTGGGTGTGTATATGTGTATGAACGTGGGTGTATGTGCATATACGTGTGCTAGATTAGTTTTAGAATTGGTATTACTATAAATTTTGTTATTTAGTATAGTTTTAGTATTAACATTGCATCCAGTAAAGTATTAGTTTTAGTACAAATAGTTGTAATAGTTATGTTAAGTTTGTATTAGTTACTTAGTTTGTATTCGTTAGTGTTTGTGCAAAAAAAAAAAAAAAATAAATAAATAAATATATATATATATATATATATATATATATATACATATGACATTACTCAGAAAAATAGATATATAAATATAAAAGATATATATATATATATATATATATATATGCATTAAAAAAAAGGATATATACAACATTACTCAGAAAAAATAGATATATACATATAAAAAAGATATACATATATATATATATATATATATATATATATATATATATGTATGTATATGCATTAAAAAAAAAAAAAAAATTATATACAAGTCTCTTAACTGTATTAATAGTGCTATACTGTACGTTAGTATTAGTTTTAGTGCAAATAGTTGTATTAGTATCTAAGTAACATGTTAGTCGTAAGCAATGACATAGGTTAAAAAAAAAAAGAGTACAGGTCATAAAAATTACAGTTGATTGTCATGCACTGTCCTAAACACAAAATTACAATCCCTCTCACGACATATACACGACTCTCTAGCACTACACTTCAGGGCGGTGAGGACCTAGATGTTTTCTGCCCTTAAACACCCAATCCATCCATCTTCCCTATCTGAGCTCTAATCCTGAGTAAGAGCCTAATACCATCTGTGGATTCTACACTCTACCTTAGATGGAGTGTTTTTATCCTCATGGGAAAGCCATTCCTCGGGTACATGCGGGTCCAGAAGCACCACTCTAGAGAAAATATTCCTCCAATTACATAATAACATTTACAACAATGTGATTCAGGCGGTGGTTCCAATTTATATATATATATATTATTTATTTGTTCATAGGACGAGTCCCATACAAAGAAGCTCAAGTTATCATAATAATATATTTTATAAGATCTCAATCGAAATTTATAAAAAACCTCCTTTATCTTCCAAAAAATACACCTGGTCATTATCTCAGACTAGAAAAAGGTTCCTTTAAAATAAGTTTACAAATATTTAAATTAATAATCAAATACTGGATAAGATTAATGGAAATGCCCGAACACAGAATTCCTAAAATTTGCTTCAAGAAGTTATTGAACCTACAAACACGCAATCCAAAGGAAATAAAATATAATTGGGCTACTCGGGGTCTCCCGTGGTCTAATGGTTAGCGCCTTGGATTCATAAGCGGGAGATGGTGGGTTCGATTCCCAACCTCCGGCAGGAATTTTCTCTTCTCAAGGCTCGTTGGGAAAATTCCTCGCTGTACCCTGGATGTCGTCGCTAATGACCTAGAAGTAGACGCGCCGTAAAAAAAAAAAAAAAAAAAAAAAAAAAAAAAAAAAAAAAAAAATTGGGCTACTCAGGTGAAAGAGTTAATTCCTGCAGACAGTAAACATCTCTGGGAAGAACAAAACCCATATCTAGTCAGAACAATATTCAACAAACTAATCAGCCAATTTCAAAATACCTTGTTAGAATATGATCTAAATCGGGTAAACAATAGTTGATTCAATAGATTCTATAATAACATAAATTTAATAAAATAAAAATCTTAGCTCAATTAAGGCTCAGCTCAGAAAAGATGATAAACCTCGACAATAAAAATAAACTCACCATTGACACAACCACGCTGTTCTGCCTGCGAACTACAAGAACTAGAAACACTAGAACAAATATTCTTCATCTGCCCCTTGTACTCTCCTATAAGGAAGTTGTATATAGATAAATATATCACATCTAATCCTCCAAAGGTAGAAATGCTTCTATCAGCTCCAGATAAGGCTTTAATTAATGATCTAAATAAATACTTAGATAATATCATAAAGCTGAGGTCATTTATTTTATTATAGATTAAACATCTGTAATTTGACATTATCTTCTTTATTATTGAATTTATTTTTGTTTTTACTTTGTGTGAAATTACACTTAGCTTAAGATGTATTTACTTTTCTTAATTTGAAATCAGTAGAAGCCTCATTTTATTATTATTTATTACGCGTAAAAGATAAAGTTTTATTTTATTTTGTGCAAATTATATTTTTTATTAATGCAATAAGGCTGCAACCCTTGCATATAAGTTGTAAAACTTGAAAAATAAAGTATATTATTATTATGTACAGATACAAATAATAGATAGATAGATAATATATTTTATATATGTATAACAAAAATTAAAGGATTATTCTAAATAATGACCGAATTCATTTTTTACTTATTGAAAATACAACAAAAAATGCATATATCATATATTTAATATACTCTAATCATAGGTGATAAATTACTTATAAGTATAATTATTTCATGAAGTATAAACTGCCTTAGGTTTAAGCTGCATATGGAAAAATAATATAATTTTGAGATTGCTTCCTGTTCTATTGTTTTTTATAGTGAGTGCTCAAGAATAAATAAATATTGTTTTGAGGATGTGTAAGAAGTGACTGGGCTGTATATTTACTAATTTTGGCGAGAGAGATGATCTGTATGAGTTGTTATGGGACAATTAATTGATCTTTCGGTTAATTTTTGTTACACAGAGGACAATTATTTTTGGTTGATATATATATATGATATATAAATATTATCATAATATAATATTATATATTTTATTGTTTTATATTATTGTTTCTTTATTATTTAAAAAAAAATTACCAAGAGATATTTCAGCCTTAATATTGAAGAATCCGTCAAATTCCTTATTAGTTAATTAAACAGATAATTTTTTCTGAAAGTTGAGGAATTTGAAACCTTTAGGGGACAGAGTAAAAAATTTTTGAAAAACAAAGATTTTGATTAATAACCTGAATTTGTTTAATGGAAAGAAAAAATAAATAAAAGAAAAATGAACGTAGTAACATTACAAAACATGATCACCATAAAAAATGAGGATATTTTAATTTATTCTTTGTTGGAGAATGCTGGATGGTGGAAAATTGATGTTCCAAGGATGAAAAAATGGTCGAAAATTCCCACAAGTGTTTTATTGGCAAAACGTTTTCAGGGACTAAGCCCCATTTTCAATGCCCTGCGACACAATACAGTAATTAAAACAGGTTCAATTTAAAACAGATTAAAATAACAAATCAATAATAACAAAAAACAATCGTAAAACCTGAGACTACATATTAAAATAACATAAAACCCCATTTTGTCCAATTATTTAAAAGTCAAGTCAATAAAAAGTTAAAACACACATTCAAACAATAAATAATAAATACTTTCATTCTATCACACAAACACACATGCAGGAATAAATAAGTCTAAAATAGGATACAATGATATGAAAAGATATGAAAAACATATGAAAAAACTAGAGAGAAGGCTAAGTACCCACCATGCATTGGCTCTTATTCAGCCGAGCCTTGCTCCTAGACTGGCTTTGGAAAGCAGCGAGGGACTGTAGGGCTGAGGTTGAAACATGCTTCAACGTACCACCGTCTCCTTTTACGTTAACATTCTTCTCCGAGACAGGGTCAATTTTAATCCAAACCTTTTCTGCCATGTCCATCTTTCTTCCCTTCCTCAATGTCTGAAGTACTTCACAGTCGAGGAAATCTGTGTGAATTTATTCTGTTCCTGTTGGGAATTGGTCCAGACTTTATATGAACTTTTTTGTTGCTCTTGAGGGCTACTATTACCTCCTAAAAGATTGATACTTTTATCCGTTTCAACCACCGTATGAAGGTAGTATCTGAACTATCTCACGTCTCTGAAATTTTCTATTCGGCATTACCGCATTGCGTTGTGCAGTTTAACTCATAAGCGGTGTTGGTTTCCTCCACATAGAAGGAGGGAAAAAACTCGCAAAAATTAGTTAAAACCAGTGCATGTTTACTCGTAATCCTCGAGTAATGTTTCAATAAACCCGCTGGTTGTGTAATACCGATCAGGAGAGCTGCCTACTACTGGGAGAGAGACACTAAATATCTCTGATAACATCGGGCGGAGTCAAGTTGAATATTTAGCAGTTCGGACTTGCATATTTTCTCCGGAGATTTCATGTCTTGGTCAATTACTCATTGGTCAATTGCCTAACTTTCTGCAGACGGTCAGATGGAGATTGTGTGACCGGTTTTAGGTCGGACCGTATGTAAAATTAATCTTCATCTAAGTGATCTAATCTTTAAGTGACATGAGTGACCAAATGGCGCACCTGTGATCTAGTGTTTAGCCCAATAGGTCATAAAATATTTCACGAAACACCATCCGAACACCACGTTTAAGTAACCATAACGTACATCAGACAGAACACTTAGAACAATAATTTTTAAACTTTTTGGCTGCTTAATTTATTCTGAATTATTTTATAGAAGACTAGCTGTTACCTGGCGTGCTAAGCTACACCTACTTTCTGCATCTAGAAAAGCCCAAATAAATTAGAAACCAAATAAGTAATATTAAAATCTAATAACACAACTCTGAAACTGTTCGGGTTCACAGTTACGAATCCGTGACCTTGGAATCGTTAGTCCCAGACGATTTTAACCTAGCCTATGACACTACCCGGATCAACACCTGCATGTGTGCCAAGTTTGGTCAAATACGGTCAAACGGTGTGGATTTGTATAAGGGACAAACATACAGACAGACAGCTGGTAGATTTTTTGAGCTAGCCTAAGAGACTTCCCTGACCAAGAAGTACCTGTGTGCCAAGTTTGGTCAAAATAGGTCAAACGGTGTGGATTTGTATAAGGAACAAACAGACAAGTGATTTTTGTATTTATATAAAAATCACAGTGCAGTGTTGGGCATTATTCGAATGATTATTCGAATAAATTATTAGTGAATGATGAATAATTCACTGAATTGTTCGTTATTCGTTATTCATCATTCGTTATTATTTATTTCTAGATGGTCTACTGATTAATCCTACTTAAACACTCATATATATACATATTTCTGGCTGCCAACATCATAATAACTCTATCATTATTCACAAAAAGATGTTTATCCTAATTGATCATTCGAATAATTTCTGAATAAAACATAAAATTCATTCACAGAATAACGAATAATGAATAAAAGTAATTATTCTTCATTCATGAATAAAATAACACATTTATTCATTAATCGTTATTCACCATTCTGAATAATTTATGCCCAACACTGATATATAGATAATTCATTTATTTATTGACAACATGGTTATTTGCTCTTTAAGTTTATGTGAGAATAAAACTAACAATTATAAATCACCATAAAACATATACAATACATATATGATGAAATGAATGATATCAACGAAGGAACTTCTATATATATAAAAATCACTGTCTGTTTGTACATCTGTTTGTCTGTTTGTTCCTTATACAATTCCACACCGTTTGACCGATTTTGACCAAAAATGGCACACAGGTAGGTCTTGATACGGCAAATCTCCTAGGCTAGGTCAAAATAGTCAAATTTCAAAATTTTTTCAAATGGTCATAAGTTTTGTTGAAGAAAAATTGAACTCACTGAACCATTCAGATTCTTACGGCCATTTTGCATAATCTCTAAAAATTTATTTTTTGATGTTCTAGATAATTAGAATAACTGGGGTCTCCCGTGGTCTAGTGGCTAGCGTGCTGGATTCATAGGCGGGAGATGGTAGGTTCGATCCCCACCGGCGGCAGGAATTTTCTCATCTCAGGGCTCGCTGAGAAAATTCCATGCTGCACCTTGGATGTCGGCGCTAATGGCCATGATTTGTCGATGCGCCGTAAAAAAATAAATAAAAATAAAATAAAAATTAGAACAACTCGAACTCATTGATGACTTTACATCATTATATAATCATGTAACACTCACTGTCTAACTAAGGAGCGATGGCCTTTCTTTGAGCTATCTTACTCGCAGGCTGTGGTGCTGTCCTCGGTCGGCTGCTTTATGAATTACTTGACAGATATATACAAATTCACACCGTTTGACCGATTTTGACGTTACTATAGGCAGAAAGTAGGTGTACTAATATAATAAGGCGATTTTCAGTTTGTTTACTCAGAAACAATAGATTCAGTGGACGGTTGATCTAGATTTTTGAATTTCATCTAGACATAGATATTTAAATTTTTGTTAAGTTAGAATTTCACGAAGTTCTAAAGAAATAATATATCATTCCAAATAGAATTCGAAGAGACAGAGTGAGTAATGTTCGCTACTGTACGTTTTATGTACATTGTGGCACCTAAAATATCACGTTTCTTTTAGATGTCATTGGAGTAGGTGTTAAAATATTTTCAAAAAATTAACTATACATACATATAACATGACAGATCACTTTATTTTTTTTTTTTCGGTTGCATTTGCATCAAGGCCTCGTTATTTTTATTTCATTTTTATCAGTTTATCGGCGTATCACCAATTGGGCTATTAACGCCAGTCTATCTACAGGTTGCCATCCTTTTATAATGCCAACAACACGTGGTCGGTCACCCATTCAGGTACTCGCCACACCCGACGTTACTTAACTTCGGTGATCTACGGAAACCGGTGGCTATGGCCGTTGCTACCACGTTATTTAACTTCTTAATAAGCATATATGAAAAAATCAGTCCCATAACATGCCACGAGGGCCCTGAGGGGCAGATATACTATAGAGGTACCTGATTCATGACCATACGGCACACTAGGAAGATATGTGGACAGTACTATGCTCCGGCCGCCTGATTTTTCCCTTGGCTGCTTCGACTGCTAGAGTCATTAGCACCCAAGGTACCCATTGATAAATTTATTAAAGGCTGGGTTGGCCTAGGGACGGTTAGGGAGGCCGAATCCAATCCATGAATGAAGACACTGGAAGGAAACAAATCTTAAGTGCTTGCTCGGGTTTTGAACTCAGGTCCTCCAACTTATTAGTCCAGTGCTCTACCACTGAGCTAACCTCGCCCCCTTAATAAGCATATAAAATTAATAAATACCATATAATAAACTCTAAGTAAGCTAAGAGTATTGTCGAGTAAGAAACACCAGCGCTACGGCTGGACACTTAAATACTCTAAGTAAGCTAAGAGTATTGTCGAGTAAGAAACACCAGCGCTACGGGTGGACACTTAAATACTCTAAGTAAGCTAAGAGTATTGTCGAGTAAGAAACACCAGCGCTACGGGTGGACGCTTAAATACTCTAAGCAAGCTAAGAGTATTGTCGAGTAAGAAACACCAGCGCTACGGGTGGCCACTTAAATACTCTAAGTAAGCTAAGAGTATTGTCGAGTAAGAAACACCAGCGCTACGGGTGGACACTTAAATACTCTAAGTAAGCTAAGAGTATTGTCGAGTAAGAAACACCAGCGCTACGGGTGGCCACTTAAATACTCTAAGTAAGCTAAGAGTATTGTCGAGTAAGAAACACCAGCGCTACGGGTGGACACTTAAATACTCTAAGTAAGCTAAGAGTATTGTCGAGTAAGAAACACCAGCGCTACGGGTGGACACTTAAATACTCTAAGTAAGCTAAGAGTATTGTCGAGTAAGAAACGCCAGCGCTACGGGTGGCCACTTAAATACTCTAAGTAAGCTAAGAGTATTGTCGAGTAAGAAACACCCGCGCTACGGGTGGACACTTAAATACTCTAAGTAAGCTAAGAGTATTGTCGAGTAAGAAACACCAGCGCTACGGGTGGCCACTTAAATTAACAGCCCCACATTTTATATAGGAGAAACATAGGTATAGGCTCTAATTATAGCTATGCTTGTGCTACTCTTACCGGTGATGTGAGAGCATTGCGTGGGTCGGTAAAGTTTCTCTTTCATCTCCTTGTCACATACACTCCATGTTCCTTTTAGAATCACCTTCGTATTTTCTCGCTAATGCACGGTATTTAACGAGATGTTATTACAGAAGCAGGAGTTATTATTGTTTTGAAGCCAAGCAAGTAGGCATTTACCCTGCAATGCGCAGATGTATCAGATCATCCCATAAGTAATGTCGGTGGACTGCAGAATGTGTCGATCCAAGTTTTTCTGCTAGCTCTTCTACTGTTAGAACAGGATTTTCTTCTACAGTAGTCTGCAGGAGCTGGTTGTCAAGCTCTGTTCCTAGACCTGTACGAGGCTCGACTTCAAGCTTGCGGTTTCCAGCTCGAAATCGTTCAAACCACCGCTGCACTTGTCGCGCACTAATTAAGTTTCCGCCATATAATTCTACAAATATTTCTTTTCGATAAGTTGAAGCAGTACTTTCGTCCTTATCAAATACCCAAAGCATAACATGGCGAAAGCGGTATCTTGCGAGACCAATTTCTAATGAAATTTGAGCACAGTATAAATAAGCAATCAGGGAATATTTGGGATTTGGCTAAGTAAACATCAATACGATTTTTGAAAAAAAAAAAAAATCTATATTTAGGACGTTTCGGCTACTCTTTGGTAGCCTTCGTCAGCAATGAAGGTGCCGGGAGGCAGAGAAAGACCAAAGTTAACACTTAAGTAACCATAGTGAAAATATTGGTTACTTACTTTCACTATAGTTACTTAAGTGTTAACTTTAAGGTCTTTCTCTGCCTCCCGGCACCTTCATTGCTGACGAAGGCTACCAAAGAGTAGCCGAAACGTCCTAAATATAGATTTTTACAAAAATCTTATTGATGTTTACTTAGCCGAATCCCAACTACTCCCTGATTGCTTATCACCCCGACGGCTAACTATCTAATCTTCATGAAGAATAAATAAGTTTCAACAACCATAACATAATACCAAAATAAAATAAGGGAAATGTCTTGTGCGTTTCGATGTACGTTCACTCATCACTGTTGAACGCTACTGTCTGTGAGTTGTAGGAGCTGGGCCTCTGCCACCATCCTGCTCCATTCCATGCGGTTTGCTCCTAGGTTCCTCCAATTTCGGATCCCTAGCGTCCGCAAGTCCTCCTCCAGGTCATCAAGCCTCTCCAGGTCTTGGTATGCCTCTCTTTCATATACCCTTATCTGTACAATTCAGCATCAATTTAGGTAGCATTCTCTCCACGTGTCCTAACCTCCTTATTCTACCTTTCGCCATACAATTCGGGGGTTCGGCATTGATTCTGCGATGAACGTTAAAATACCTAAAATAAAGTCGAAAAAAAAAACAGGTCTTTATTAGATATTTCTGCTTTCCTTTACTTAGATCCAAATGATGGTGAGAGCTCGCGTGTCCAATAGTAAGGTTGTCCCCCAGTTGATGCTCATAACCACATCTTATGGCTACCACGTTTCAACGAATTACAGACATTTTCTTTTTATTATCTTGATGGAGGGAGGAATTATTCATTTTCTTTATTTTTTTTCTCTTTTCTTTGTTTATTATATTTTTTTTGACGGCGCATCGACAAATCTTGGCCATTAGTACCGAAATCCAGCGTCCATCCAGGAATTTTCTCAGCGAGCTATAAGATGAGAAAATTCCTGCCGCCGGTGGGGATCGAACCCACCATCTCCCGCTTATGAATCAAGCGCGCTAGCCACTAGACCACGGGAGACCCCTTGAATTATTCATGTTTACATTAACATAATTAAAATGTTGACACAATTAGATATCAAAGAATATGTTGCGGCATTATCCATCATAATTGACAGTATGCACCGACGGCTTTTACAAGATAACCAGCGCATAATGAAATTTGCATTATGTAAATGTAAAGATAATCTTGCCAATCACAAATATGCATCAAACCACTCGTGCGAGCGTAATCTCAACCCTTATAAGGTAACGAATATATAATAAATCTGCTAGGGTCTTAAAACTATGATATTATTAACAAGTAAAAAAAAAAAATACGTTAAGTGCTTTAAGGTCATACACCTCGGCTGGTATTACTTCGCCTATAACTATATTTATAATGTAGTAGGATTATATCGTGAATATCCAAAGTTCATTAAAAATATAGGCATAAAAAGGATTTAAGCAGTATGAGAAACTATTATATATAGCTGTGGGCTGTATAGGCACAATGGCCAATAGGAGGGGGGGGGGGTAGCCATAAAATTCAAATACGCCAAGTCCATATTTACGAGCACCGCGAAGGTTGGACGTCTTTAGTACCTTGAGGTACAACACCTAGTCCAATGTCATCCTCTGGTCATCCCGTGCGTTTTATGGCATCTTCCAATTATTTCCTGGCGTACCACAAGGTATGGCAAATGGCCCTATTTTATTTTATTTTTTTACTACGCTTTTATCGGCTATTTTCATAAATTTAATATCTCACCTATTTATTACTCAAAGAAGATCAAAATGACTGAAATGAAATGCTCGTGTAAACGTAACCTCCACCAGCAATAAATACCTACGGGATGGGGCGAGACCGAAATAACTTTTAGACAGCGGACTTGGAACTTATCCATTGCCACTTAGACGTTATCGTGGTTTACCTCCATGCCCTAGGTATTCATTGCTGAAGAAGGCCGCCAAAGAGTATGCCCAAACATTCTAAATGTAGATTTTTCTATAATCTGACGTTCCCATCCATTCCTTGACTTCTTATCACCTCAACGGCTTCGTATCATAATTATTGTAACTTCCCGTACATATTCATCCTTAAAGAGCCCAACAAAACGCCTTTCTTTTTGTAGGGCGCGAGCAAGGACAAGCAAAGATTTTGTTCACATCTGTTGCATTATCTAAAAGTCCGACTCGGAGGAGCGGCATCAAATTAGCGCGTTTCCATAAAGATCATATCCCTAGTGTCATTTGTGTTGCTTGGAATAGGTATAGCTAATACTACCCACTCGGAACCTTTGACTTCAGCTTGGAAAGCTCCTTTACTAACAACTAAAAATTCTTTCTCGTTTTACTGGTAAATTAACATTACTGATAAAAAAAACTGAGGAAATCAAACTCAAATAACCGTTTAGGGCAAAGGAACTAAAACTTTCTAAGTTTTTCAGCGCTTTTTCCCGATTGACATCGTCCCATGCATAAGTACTTCAGAACCTTTTTACTTCGAATGTGAATCATTCGAACAAACGATTGTTGTACCAAATTTCATCAAAATCTGACCATTTTGAGGATGTGGGAGAGCGGCCAGACAATTATAAATATACAAATTTGAACCACCTTTGTTTTCGAGATCTATGGGCTCTGAAACACGAACGTTTCTGGTCGGAATTCCCGGATTGCGTAATGTCAACCTTATAAGGTCAACCTCCTCCTTATGGACGGAGGAAAGAAACACGCTAAAAACCATTATTGTTTTGTTCTCATAACCATTCTTTTAATCAGTAGAGAACCAAATGAAGGTGTCCGAGGACAAATTTCCAGCGATATAAATAGTGGTTTAATAAAAACATTATGACAAGAATTAGATTTGGGTTGTGCAAACACCACAATCAAGTATAGGAAGGTGAATTTCCTGGCTTCCGATTTGGTCTTCAATTTCTTCATATTTGGAGTCACCAGTATAGATAAAGAGTATACCAACATTTTGAACAAGGCACTGATAAGCATATTGGTGAAGGTAATAATAATTTTTAAACTTGAGAAGTAACAGAAAAGTCGGTAATTGAATTAAAATAAAATAAAATGCTCCAACATTCCAGCGATTTCTTACGAATAAGGAAGTAAAAGGGGTCGTATTTTTTTACAAGACGATTCAGTCAAGGCTTCATGATTGCTCTGTAAGTGATCATCAAAATGATTTTCTATGCTACCAAAATCACTTTTTACTCAAGGCCACAGCGTAGCATCATAATTTACTGAAGATTCGTTACTCAGAAGATCTGAGTATAATTTTATTTGTATCTAACTCCCACGTGTTCTATTCCCAAGGGGAAAATATGATGATATAATTTTTTTACGTTGATTTGTGGAGTTTACGTCCGCTTCAATCTTCAATTCAATTATTCCTCTCCTGATTTCTCTGTTTTGAGGTTGCATTTATGGAAAAAGTTTGAAATTGTTTCTCAACTCTTCGTCGATCCTAAGCACTAGATATAAATAAGGACTCCCGTTGAAATGGATATAGTATGCCTAACATTTATACACACACAAATATATATGTATATATATATATATATATATATATATATATATATATATATATATATATATATAAGAATCCACTTCGTCTTTTTTTATTGAGAGTCAAACTTGGTGATTTGCTCTTTAAGTCAATGTACGAACAAAACTAAAAATTCTATAGAATCAAATAAACATGACATACAAATATAAACAAAAAAAATACATAATTAGAAAAATAATTTATAAAATTGTAGAGTTTAGCATACAAAATAAATAACCAAATCAAATCTCCTTTTAATGTTAAATAAATATATTGCGCATTGTAAAAATTTAATTTTTTTTTTTTTTTTATTTATTTATTCACAGAAATATTACAATCTACAGTATATGTATTATGTAATTTGACATAGGTATAGGTATAGCTTGACCACGCCTCAGGTGCCACCAGTTGTCAACCGAATACCTTCCTTTAGGAAGGATTCTAGGATGACCTGGAGTTACCTTACGCCATCCAACCACACTCTGCGACTAGCAGGGAGGATTGGAGGCGAATGAGGCGTGGCCTGTGATATCACGAGGAGAGAAAATATCCATCGATATAACTCTCAATTATCATTATTACAATCACACTGACTTTTGAGCACGTCACGACACTTCACTGCGTTAGTAGATCCCGGGGCCACTTCCTATGAAGACGTCTGGGTGGAGAGGAAGGATGATTGGTGCTGGATAAGGATTGGGCTATAGGATTAGGATGATTAATAAATTTACTATGGAAAGATGAGAAGCGGATAGGGATTATATAACAAATTTATTTTTAAGATAGTTTTTGATGGTTAGCTTGAAATATGACTTAATAACATTTAAGTTTCAAAATTATAATGTAAACATCGTAATATTGCATTTCCGCATGTCATTCGTATAAATAAGTGGTTGAAGAAATGGAAGTTGTTGGTTTCGTTTAGTTGAACGGTTCTTTTTGGTAGTACTTCACTTTTTAATTGTTTCTTTCTTTAAATACATTGAACACTGAAATAAGTACATAGTGAAGATGGAGATAGTTAGCCGTTGCAGAGATACAAAGACAAGGTATAGTTGGGATTCGGCTAGGAGAAAAACGTCAGACTTTCAGGAAGAAATCTGTATTTGGACGTTTCGGCTGCACATTGGCAGCCTTCTTCAGCTAAAAAAATACAACTTATAAGTAAAAAAATAAATATACAACTTGTAAGTAAAAAACAGGCAGAAATGAGCGTAGTATATACATCAAGACAATAAATTTTAACCAATCTTATTTTTAAACAATGAAATTACGGTAGTAGGAAAGTAAACAGCATGTAGAAAGTAGTAAGTAAGCAGTACAACAAACTAATCAGTACAAAAAAGGAACATTTTTCACATAGTGAGAAAATACAATCTATTCTATGACTGAATACAATTTATAAAAATTAATATATATATATATATACGTACCACTAGAGCAACAAACTAACTACATTGTACACCAAACTCAAAGATCCCATTCCGTATGACTGCACCACCCACTGCGTTTACCAAATACCCTGCCAAACCCCCTCCTGTAATGCAGTATACATAGGTGAAACCAAAAATGATATTCACTCCCGCATAACACAACACAAACGGACAATAAAAAACAAGGAAATCCACAAATCCGCCCTCGCAAAACACGCCATAACAAAAAAACACACTTTCAACTTTGACGACACAAAAATTCTTTCCACAGAACGTAACACCAAAAAACGACAGATTTCCGAATGCGTCCACATTAACTTAAACCCTAATAACATTAATTACAAAACCGACAAACAAAACATCTCCCCTGCTTACTCCGCCGTCTTCCATAAATTGTCCTGACCTCCTTTTTATCTTTGTTCCCAGGCTCCAGACAATTTTTCTACTTGTGTGTCCCAAAACTCACACCTTTACAACCCGCTTTTACAACCCAGCAATTGCTCTTCTTTCATCTTCACCGACTTACCACTTCCTCCCCCCTCCCCCAGTCAAAACTATAAAAACCCCCTGTGTAGTTGCTGTCCCTCATACATTCAACCATGGTTACCTAAGTTGTCCTCGAGGTCTTCCTCCCTCGCCCCCCCCCTAGGCATTCTCTAGTGGTACGTATGTATATATATTAATTTTTATAAATTGTATTCAGTTATAGAATAGATTGTATTTTCTCACTATGTGATAAATGTTCCTTTTTTGTACTGATTAGTTTGTTGTACTGCTTACTTACTACTTTCTACATGCTGTTTACTTTCCAACTACCGTATTTTCATTGTTTAAAAATAAGATTGGTTAAAATTTATTGTCTTGATGTATATACTACGCTCATTTCTGCCTGTTTTTTACGTACAAGTTGTATATTTATTTTTTTACTTATAAGTTGTATTTTTTTAGCTGAAGAAGGCTGCCAATGTGCAGCCGAAACGTCCAAATACAGATTTCTTACTGAAATAAGTATTTCTTGTTCTGTATTGACTTATAGAGCCTGCCTTAACCGTTAAAAGGCTAGCACAGCCATATGGCAGGGGCCAATAAACCTTGTTACCTGTAAAGGACCAAAATACCCTTCCATCTTTTACTTGAGGGCTAAATCTTTTTTGCCCCTGTTTACTTCAGTTTATCATTGTTTATTTGTTTTTTAACTTACATTTATCAATAAAATGATTATTTTAGTAAAACAAGGTAAGAAAATGAGAAATGTATATTCATTGGATTCCTAGAGCTAACTTTGTGAAATCGGAAGTAGTAATGTCCGCTTAGGATACTGTCAGTTTCCTTTTGTGGTGCCCGGAATTTTGCTTCTCTGATTGAATTTTTTTCACTAATGAAAAAAAAAAAAAATAATAAAAACTTCAATTCCTTTACAAATCTCTGGAGCGATAACACCTGAATCGCGCTATAATGATGCAGTTCCCGCGAGTCGGACTTTTTTTATATATGTACTCACATATTTTTCACATAAATGGGGCGAGAAAACTTGCTAAAACAGAAATACATCCTTTTTTTCCTCGTATCGACCATCTTGGGATATGAACTGAGGTTAACCACAGTAGAGCAAGCTGTACAACCACTATACCATCACATTCTTCAGATTGCCCCTCATGCATCAATCATTTTTTCAATATTATTAAATCAGCCAGTCCTCTCATTGCTGTAAAAAAAAACAAACAAACTAGGCTTTGATAAAACTGCATTTTGCCATCTGAGAACTTGTCACTCTTAATGGGTAATTAAGTGCGCTGAAATATCTGGTCTCGCGAGTCGAAGACCATAAATGGAAAATGGACAAGATTGAGGCTTGCACGCTCTCGGTTTGCGGAATCAACGTCAGAAAAGATCTCTTCGTTTTATGAGTAAATCTTTAAAGTTTTGATAGAAAGTGTGCGAAGATTAACAATTTTCAAATTTCTTTGTCATTTTGGACCAATAAAATAAAAAAAAATAAAAAATCTGTAATGTGATATAAATAGATAGCTTTCGATGTGCTAAAAAGCTAAGAAATATTTGAGTTTTGGCTAAGAAAACAACCAGATTATCGGAAAAAAACTATGTATTAGAAGTGCCGGCATGCTTTTGGCAGCCTTCTTCATCCAAAAATAAACGTTAAAACCACAGGCATACAACATAAAAAAAGTGGTCTGCTCGAAAGACACCATACGGAGTCAGTTTGACCCCAGCACGTCAGGTTGAAGGTCAAATTTTGACTGAAGTAGTTTAGTAAGAAATAACTACAGCTTCCATAGATGTGAGAATATGTCGCTGAATTCGAATCTGGGGTCCGTTTAATCCCAACAGGTCAAAGTCAAATTTGTTTGTTTGAAAAAAGTGAATTTCTGAAATCCTGAATAAACGGAAAATATGAATTACCTATATGCTTTATTTTATCGACGGCCCAAAAGTAAGTTTGAGATCACTTTATATACCCTTCCGATCCTACATTTTTCATGTTACCTGATAATTAAACCCCACAAAAGTGTCTGCCGTTTTGTAATTATTTTCAGTTATATTTACTGAAGACGCTGTTTAAATCGCAGCGTAAATAAAGCACTTCATTTAATATTAAAAATAATAACTAGTTACTTGGGTCTCCCTTGGTCTAGTGGCTAGCGTCTTAGATTCATAAGCGGGAGATGGTGGGTTCGATGCCCACCGGCGGCAGGAAAATTCCTAGCTGCACCCTGGATGTCGCCGCTAATCGCCCAGATTTGTCGAAGCGGCTTGAAAAAAAAATAACTAGGTACTTTTTTTTATTTTTTTAATTCACATTTAAACCCCCTTAAAAGTATCTGCCTTATTTATTATTCATTGAAAATTGCCTTTATTGCATTTTTTTTTATTTACATAAATGATACTTGGCTTCTGAATAAAACACTATTTTTGGGCGATATTTTTTGGCACCTTTCCCCTATGCGCAGTATCTGGTCCAACCAACACATATTTACCTTCTTAAATACCTAAGAGGTACATTATAGCAAAATTTCAAGGTGCATAAAACACTTCATGAAAAGTTCGTTTCTAGCTCTCCCAGACTATTATGAGTAAATCGTCTAGGTTTTAGTGAGTTTGCTGTACAGAGTTTGTTCTTCGATTGTTCAGTATGAGAAGCGTGTGAGAGGAGCGTGGGTTCCAAGATGGCACTAAACTACACGACGTAGGATTTATCGCTGTCCCAAGGCGGTGTATATAGCACTCACAAGCGGAGCTATTGTTTACAGATAGTCTATATCACGCTCGCATTTAGTATGATAGTTGTATCTTGGGTTTTTTATCTTTTTTTTTTTTTTTGTTTACTTTAGGACACTTATGGAAACGCCCTTCACGCCTACGGTATATCTCAATTTGCCGAGGTGACATAAAAACCTTGCTACGTTGGTGAAGAAAACAGCTTTTTTTTTTTGTTTTTCTAAGAAGTCATTTACATATTTGTGAGTGCGTACATATGTAACTGGACTTAATCGTCTCATATAATAACTGTGATTGTTCAGGTATATGTGTTTATTTAGTTCAAATCCTTGAATAATAGGTATATATAAGTTCTAGCTATTTATTTTATCATTCTAGGCGTCTTTTTATCTCTATTTATTTGTTTTACTTTTCTACCTATTTATCTATCCTTAGTTTTTTTTTTTTTTTTTTTTTTTTTTTTTTTTTTTTTTTTTTTTTTTTTTTTTTTTTTTTTTCGGAGAACCAACTGTTTTCTCCTTGTGATACATTTGTTACCTCTTAACTCATTTCTGTGATATTTTGTGTTACCTTAGGTTTTTTTTTTTTTTTTTTTTTTTTTTAGCTATTAAGACTTAGTGTATATTTTTAATTTTAGATTAATTTATTTCCTGTTAACTTAGTTTTAGATTAATAAAGCAATAATATGAATGTTCAGGTAAAGACTAAAAGTGCCGGGAGAAAGGTGGAAAAAAAAAAAGAAGGGAGAGGAAAAAAAAAAAAAAAAAAAAAGGGGGAAAAAAAAAAAAAAAAAAAAAAAAAAAAAAAAAAAAAAAAAAATAGAAAAGACAAATGGCTGAAAAAATAGAATAAAGGGGGAAAAAATAGGAAATAAAAGAGTACCAGTTGTAAAAAAAAAAAAAAAAAAAAAAAAAAAAAAAGAAGGAAAAGGAAGGGGGAAAAAAAAATAAAACTCGTGAGCATGCGGTGAGTAATTTGTGTAGCTATCTGCACGGTAGGGCGATGACGACCGTGGGGTTCTTTCGCCCAAAAACGCCACAAACAAACAAACATATGTATATATATATATATATATATATATATATATATATATATATATATACTAGATGTTACCCGGCGTGCTATGCTATACCTAATTTCTGCATCTATAAAGCCAAAAATAAATTAGAAACCAAATAAGTAATATTAAAATCAAATAACGCAAATATGTAACTGTTCGGGTTCACAGATTCGAACCTGTGACCTCCGAACTGTGATTCTTAGACGATTTTAACTTAGCCTATGACAATCCCCGAATCAAGACCTACATGTGTACGAAGTTTGATCAATATCCGTCAAATGGTGCGGATTTTTATAAGGAACAAACATACCGACAGACATATGGTAGACGTTTTGGACCTAGCGTAGGACACTTCCTGTATCAAGACCTACCTGTGTGCTAAGTTTGGTCGAAATCGGTCAAACGGTATGGATTTATATAAAGAAGAAACATACGGACCGACAGCTGGTAGACGTTTTTGACTTATCATACGATACTCCCCGGATCAAGATCTACCTGTGTGCCATGTTTAGTGAAAATCGGTCGGACGACCTGGATTTGTATATGGAACAAACATACAGACAGACAGCCGGTAGACGTTTTTGACCTAGCCTATGAGACTCCCTGGATCAAGACCTATCAGTGTACCAAGTTTAGTCAAAATCGGACATACGGTGTGGATTTGTAAATTATGTTGTTGTTTTCTTCTCTTGTTTACGCATTTATTTTTATTCATATCCTTTTATAGTCCCCATTTCTTTAATATTTATTTAATTTTTTCATATTTATTTAATTACTTATTTGTTTATTTTATACTATTTAATTATATTCTCATCCCCCGCTGAATATTGTATCATCATTGCTCCAATCCAATTATAATTTATGTACATATTTACTTTGTGTTTTATTTTAGCATTTAAGACTTTAATAATAATTTTTGTATTCGTTTTTTTTTCTGCTTTTGTTTGTTCTTTATTTATAGTCATATTTTTGGGTTAATTTTGTTTATTCAACCGTATGTATTTATTTTTATTCTTATGGGACGAAGTCCCAGAATAAAGTATTTTTTTCATTCATTCATTCATACCGTTTGACCAATTTTTATCAAACTTGGTGCACATGTAATATTACTTATGTGGTTTGTAATTTATTTTTGCTATTCTAGATGCAGAAAGTAGGTGTAGCATGGCACGCAGATAGTATTTATATAAAATCTTATTTCAAAATCACTACGAACTTTCCGGACAACCAACTCGCTTACTGGCGGATTACCATAAATTCCTCTGAGACGGACATTCTTTTAGAACCAAGGAAGAAATATCCTTTGCAGTAATTTATAACTAGATTTATCTAAAATTATTATAAACTAGAAAGTTGCAAGTAAAACCAGCTGTTCACGTTTGTACTTATCGGAACGGAACGTTCTATAATCTACGGAACAATCTCCTAATCTCTACTGACCGCGAAATGTTAAGGATTTTAGAAAGGAAACTCTTTAGATGAAATAAACAAAATAGTCCAATGATATTATCAATTCGTGTTGAATAAACTATTAAAATATTACTGAACTACTAGTAACAAAAAGTCCGCAGATTCGCAAAGTTTATACTCTTTTTAGCTATAGCATTGACGTTATTTTGCCATAGAGAATAAATAATATTTTTAGTAATGACTGTTAGCTAACAAATTGTTTATAAGCTGGAAAATGAAATATAAAACACTGAAAAATATGCAGAAATTATGATTTATATTTTACTACCAAATGGAAAGCAACATGTTAATTTAAAAGTATCAAATATAACTATTCGGCATCGTAAATGAGATTTCCTGGTTTAAAAAACTCGTTTAAGATATTTCAATATTTCGGGTCTCCTCGTGGTCTAGTGGCTAGCGGGTTGAATTTTCATTTGGGAGATGGTGGGTTCGAGTCCCACCTGTAGCAGGTTGACGTTTGGGAGATGGTGGGTTTAAGCCCCACCTGTAGCAGGTTGAAATTTGGGAGATGGTGGGTTTAAGCCCCACCTGTAGCAGGTTGACATTTGGGAAATGGTGGGTTTAAGCCCCACCTGTAGCAGGTTGACATTTGGGAGATGGTGGGTTTAAGCCCCACCTGTAGCAGGTTGACATTTGGGAGATGGTCGATTTAAGCCCCACCTGTAGCAGGTTGACATTTGGGAGATGGTGGGTTTAAGCCCCACCTGTTGCAGGTTGACAATTGGGAGACCCACCATCTCCCAATTTTGACGAAGCAAAGTGATGCCAAAGCTCATATTGTGTTTCAAAAAGGTTTACAGCCTCTACATCTTAACAGATTTCAATCCATTTTTTTTTGTAAATGAAAGCTAATAAAATTTAGAACAACTTTGTTTTTTGTTTCCCTTGTTTATTAAATTACGTGGAAAGATGTTTATAACCAATCAATGTTTATAACCTTCCAATTTTTATATTCTTCTAATGCTTATAACCTTCTAGCTACCTTTCTTATAAATAATTTTAAAATATGATTACCTCCAACATTCAACCTAATCGAAGGTTTCTATGTTTATAAAGTTCGCTTTACAAAGAGTTCATTACTGAAGAGCTATCACTAATTCGGATAGGATCAGGTTGGTCGGCGCTAATAGCCCAAATAGTTGATGCGCCGTTAAAAAAAAAAAAAAAAAAAAAAAAAAAAAAAAAAAAAAAAAAAAAAAAAAAAAAGGATCAGGTTGGGACCCATCTAGGCACTCAAGTCGGCCGCTGTCGGTCAAACGAAATCGGATCGGGAGAAATAGGGGTGCAATATAGGTTGATTTTTCCGTCTAATAAGATAATTATTTATTCAACACTGTTGTTAAATTATATATTTTGTATTTATCAAGGTATTTATGCTGGTGTATGTTTTTTTTTCATTATATATTAGAGTGGTGTTCACGCCTTACAAGCTAAGGTTCTATGTTTTATAGAATTTATGGATGTTTGTGAAAGACAAGAAATAGATAATGTGTATTTTTGCAGCACTAATATGTTGAGTAGAGTGTGAAAATCTATATTTTTACATTTTGGCCGACTTGTAAATTAAAAATTTTCTGTTTCCTGCACTTTTTGGTCTACGCTCATTAATTCCAGGGAATACAACTGCTAGTATTTAATATATTATGTTTGATATTTTTGCAGAGATGGCCCAACTGGAGATGAGATGATGGCCGGCGGAGCAGGGGGTATGAGTACGGAATTCTTCCTGGTTCCTAGCTCTCCACCCCCTAGACTAGTAACAGCACCACCACCACCAGCAGCCACACCCTACAGTCAGGGGATACTCAGGCCCGACATGTGGGTTCTGCCCCTTCTAGTATTCTCAACGCTTACCATGCTTCTTATAGCTCTCTTCGAGGTAAGTTTTATTTTAAATAAATAAATATTAACACATACGAGACTAATAGCCATTGTCGTTACAACGGGCTTTCATGCTCCGCGGTCTGATGGCCACTTTCGTGACAGCGAGCCCTTGTGGCCTGTCAAGGGACTTATCCGTCCAGGTGATAGAAAGTCCAGGAATAGATTCGGCTAAAAAATACGGTGACATTTCCGGAATAATTTTTGTTTTGGATGTTTCGGCATGATCTTTGGCAACCTTATTCAGTAATAAATACATTGTTGCGGGACACTGGACAGCTCCCAGTGTTCCGCAACAATGTTGCGCGTCAGTTTCGGGGCTGTCCCGCAACAATGTATCGCGTCCACACTAGAGAGCCAATTCCCTCGAACATTTCTCAGGAGCTGGCCTCTCAAGTGTTTCTCCATCGTTGTTACTGGTAATTAAAAATCGAAATATGAAAAAACCAAGAAAGTTGTAATATTGAAAATTGTTCAGAACCAACAATAAAGCGTACAAACACATTGAGACTTGAAGGTAGAATGGGATTTGACAACTTTATAAGAATTAGGCCTCAAGATTTTGAGAATCTTTTGCAAATAATTGGACCAAGGGTGTTTAAAAAAGATACAAACTTTAGAAATTCAATTTCTCCTACCGTAAAACGTGTTTCTACTTTAGTGTTCCTTGCAAGTGAAGAATTGTTTAAAAGTCTTATGTATGGTTTTAGATTTTCCAAGCAAAGTTTATCTTTATTTGTTCTAGAAGTGTGTGAGGCAATTAAAGTAACGAAAACTTATTGTTTATTAACATAATAGGCACGGGCGTATATAGGAAATAATTTCGGGGCGGCTGGGAACATTTGGAGGGGCTGGGAGCATTTAGGAGGTATGGAACACCAACAATTTAGAACTTGAAATAGTTAACCAACTAAAACGCTGTTACACCCAATAAACATTTTTTTTTCTAAAGTAAGTGATCTTATTTAATTTATTTTTAAGGTTTTTACGACAGCCCCTCAGCCCCCCTTATGTACACCCATGATAACATGTACAAATAAAAATACATTTTTAGCGTTGTCTTTCTTTTCTTTTTTAATAATAACTAAAATATACATATACTATTTTGATTTAAAGTAGGATACATATCCTTGAAGTATATTTGAACGAAAAAAAATTTGATGGGAATATTACAAGTGGTTGAAGAAATATTGCTAAAAGTGTTTTTTTCAGTTTCTGAAACTGAAAAAACACTTTTAGCCATATTTCTTCAACCACTTGTAATATTCCCATCAATTTTTTTCCGTTCAAATATACTTCATTGCGCTCAAAATCATGGGGCTTTTGAATTTTTTTCACTATGTTTTGATGCCAAAAATAATTCGTCAAATTTACAAAAAAAACTCACATTTTTGGATAAAAAACTAGAATTTCTCAAGAAACTGTGCGTGATAGACAGAATCTGACTTCAAATTCGTGTTCAGCACATTTGAAAACAGTAAGAAAGCATGTTTTGGTTTGAAGGAGGATTTTCGTGCAGAACAGTGTAATTTTCAAATACAATTTTTCATTTTTTCCAAGTTTCTCCTCTTTTCTCTCAAAATCAGAGGGTGATAGAATTTTTCTGAGTTCAGATTCGGACTCAGCACACCTGAAAACATGAGAAACAGGCAAAATTGTTCGAGGGAGGGGAGAAAAGTTTTTTTTTTTTTTGCAGAACAGTGTAATCAGAGCAACATGTGCATTTGTAAGTCCTCTATTAAATTTTTCAATTCAGTCGTCTACATATTGAGTGAAATTGAACTACAAGTCCGTAAGGTGGTACTGCCGGGAGCTGATTCTAGACTTGGGGCTGGTCCGGAACACGTCCACACCCGTAATGTTGCGCAACAATGTATCCGCGAGTCCCGAACCAGCGGGACTCAGATTCTTGTATCACCTAGACCCGCAATACACGCCTGATACACGGGGACATGTTTCGCGGCAGAATCGCAACAATACAGATTCAAACGAGATTCAGCTCTGCAACAATGACGCGCAACATTGTAGTGTAGTGTGTACTAGCCTTAAGGGATGGAGGAAGACCAAAGACACATATTAGGCATAAACTCGATTAAAGAATATTGGGTCATTAAAAAATATTGATAATTTTGGCGGTAAGTCCTAAAAACCAATAGAAGTTCTAAATTTATAGAGCATTAGGGTCTTTTTACGAAGACCACATCCAGTTACTTTTGAAGTAGCAGTAGTGATTGTATCAGTGATTCAGCGCATGCGCATAACTCCTTTGCCTTCCTATTGGAGGATTCCGATGGCCAATTGCTTTGGTTCTTGCTGGGAGTAAAGTAACCTTCAACAGTGAATTAGCTTTTGTGTATAAAAAGCTCTGTTTATGTTAGTGAGAAAAATGAGTCTTTTACAATTAGTTCGCGATGTTCCTGACAAAGAAAAAGGGATTGGTTTCTTACTCGGAAAAATTAATGGAATCCTATTAATTTTAGCGAGTTGGATAGACTAGATTTTTTTTTTTTTTTTTTTTTTTTTTTTTTTTTTTTTTTTTTTTTTTTTTTTTTTTTTTTTACGGCGCATCAACAAATCGTAGCTATTAGCGCCGACATCCAGGGTGCAACCAGGAATTTTCTCAGCGAGCCCTGAGATGAGAAAATTTCTGGCGCCGGTGGGGATCGAACCCACCATCTCCCGCTTATGAATCCAGCGCGCTAGCCACTAGACCACGGGAGACCCCTTGGATAGACTAGAGTCGGTAAAATTAATGTAATTCTATTAATTGCGAGTTGGATTGACTAGGGTTTTGATATCTTCTTGAGCGAGCGGAAACGCATAGCATGTAATACCTAATAAATGTAAAATAGCCAAAAAAGAGAGAGAAAACGATTAAAATATGTTTGTTCACAAATAACTTGTTTGTTATCCTTCATAACCTGCAAAACAGTCAACTTTAATGCTTAATAACTTATTTCATAGTTGAGAGAATTGATTTTGATCATATTAACCTTTTTATTAATAAATATTGCTTGCCATTATCTAATATGAATTATAACCGTAGATAACGAGTCAAGAAGTAGTAGATAACCAGCAAAGAACCTATAAGCTAATCAGTAAGCTTATCAGCGAGTACGAGTAACTGTTATAAATCACTACTGCTACTTCAAAAGTAACTGGATGTGGTCTTCGCAAAAAGACCCGAGCATTAAAATGTCTATTCCGGTCACTATGACGTAACTTCCGTTATACCTTTGCGTCATCCATAACAAAATTTGCAAACCCCCAACCATATGACATTTTCGTGTAAAAAATAAATATCATCGTTAATTTATAAATTTCATTTCCTTGTAAAAGGATATAATTAACCATAAAAGTATGAAAGCAATTGTAATTGTTCTGTCAAATAAAGTTATAATTTGAGAAATGATAAAACGACCACTTTCTGATTATGACGATCTTCAAGGCGAAATGGATAGACAATGCCGTAGAAGCATCCCAATTTTGCTGGTCTACTGCCAGCAGGCACATTATCTTACAAAACCTGAGTGCCTGCATTTTTCTTTTTGTGGTAGTATTAAATACTGTTTCCAGAATATTTAAGGTGTGCCAATTTTTCTTTCGAATTCCACAGTTATTGTTCATATACGGAATATATCAAGAGCTAAATATCAACATAAGCATTATGCCTCTGAGTGATAAGGTGTCATCACCCTGTGCCTAAGGTTGTGGCTCAATTCACTCTAGTGGCGTACTTTATTTCGAAAAAAATGAAAAGGGGACAAGGGTCTCCAGGCTAGAAAAGGGGGAGCTAACCTATAGATAACCCCCAAAAATCTGAGTTATTTATAAATGGGTTTTACAAATTGAAATAAATAAATAATTGGTGAAAGTAAATGAAAAATTAACAATATTACAAAAAGTAATAAACATGTTGATTGCCGAGCCTGACAATTTATACTTCTTCAAAGTTGCAAACAGGTATATTTGTGTTGTTCATTCAAAACTTAGCTATTAAGACAAAATATTATGGATACTATTTGTTCTTTTAGGATGTTTCCTCCCTTCTTATATGGAGGAAGGGAAAACGCCCGTAACATGGATCCGATGACGCATTCAAGAAGTTACAATGCAAAAGTTCAATGTTTCTTTATCCATAGGTTATTATAAAATGAATCATACCTTATTAACAATACAAAAATAAATAAAAAAAAAAGGCAGACTCGCAGGAAAAGTGTAATCTTAGCACAATTCCGGTGTTATCCTTGGTTTGTAAATGAATTGAAACTGGTATTATTTTGTTTTGATCATTATTTTTAAAAAAATGAAATCTAAGAAGCAAGATTCCAGGTGAAAGAACCTATAAAAAGTGAAACTTGTAAACCTACAATGAAAATCCGTAAGCGAAACTTTTTTTTTTTGCTGAAACAGTGTTCCAGTAGGCACATTCTGATGGTTAACGAACTTGACCTTTGAAATGGTATTTTCAACCTTGACCTTTGAAATTTGGTACCATCAAATTTCATCAAAATTGGTCCATTTTTGAACAGATAAATGTATATATAAATGCAAATTTGACCACCCTTATTTTCGTGATCTATGGTTTCTGAAACATGAAATTTTCTAGTCGGCACTTCCACATTGCATCATAAGCGAGGTTCCTCCCTATGGAGGGAGGGAGGGAGGATCCGCGCTAAAATAGAAAGCCAAGTGAATAATTATCCCTCCTCTATAAACATTTAAGGTTGACACTCACACAAAAACGTTGGGTCATATCCGACCCAGAGCCATTTTGGGGCCTGAAATGCAATAAGTTATTCTGATTTACGCATTTATTTTCAAATATTAGGTGAATAAAATAAACTTTTAAAATGTAAAAGACAATTCATAAAGGAAAACAAGCATTTGAGTTCAGGAAAGTAAAATTAGTTCTAAAAAAAAAAACAAAAAAAAAATTGTTTAGGACACGTTAAAAAATTAGTAATAACAACTATATATTTATATATATATATATATATATATATATATATATATATATATATATATGTACACGCAATAACTAATTTAATATCACAATAAAACTTGAGGAATACATTATATCACATTTCTGTTTTGGTAAAATAATCACAGGCACTGTGGCACACAGGGACAGATAAATTGAAAAAATAAACTTCTATATCTTGATATTCTTGATCATCTTGATTTGAGAGTTCCTCGACTCCTTTGTCATCATTTGAGAGAATACCATCGTCAGACTCTGAATCTATTTCATCAATTTGGTCATCTAATTCCGCATTAGATTGCTTCTCTTGTCACCTGAATTCGGCTATAACTTCTTCCATGGTTATGAGTAGTTTGTTTTCTCCAGAAGCCATGATTTTTTAATGAAAACCTGGAACAATAGCATCTATAATCAAGTACATTATCATAAACGTTGGGTCGTATCCGACCTGGGTTCGGGAAAAATGTATATTGAGAGATGATTTAAAAAAATATAGTTCTTACCTGACTGACGTAAACGTGGTCCGTGGCATTCGCAGGATTGACTGAGAGGGTAACTGAAGCCCTTTGACGTTCCAGTGCGGGTATGAGGAGATATGCACAGTTTTCCACGTTATGGGTCAGATACGACCCATACGTTTATAGATGAGGGTTAAAAGAATTTGTTAGAAGAGAAATACTGAAGTAAGTGATGTAGTTGAATACAAGATTATAAGAATTAAAAAATAAATAAGAATGAAATTGATAAATTAAAAAAATTAGTTATTAATCAACATTGTTTGTTTATAGGTGTTTGTGGTGCTGAAAACTTACAGGACGACTCCATCTAGAAGACACCTCTTCCTCGGGCAGATGCTGCTTCTTGGGCTCTTCCTTTGCTCTGCGGTTTCTGCGCTGCTCACTGCACAGCCGACAGTGTTGACCTGCGCTGCAGTGAGGCTGGGAGCAGGTCTCTCCTACACCCTCGTATTCTCGACTCTACTAGTCAAATGTGTCTTTCTGATATCGCTCAATGGCGGTGTCTACCTCCCAGCGCCCTACCAGGCCCTCCTTCTCTTCTTTGCTGTCCTCATTCAATTAGCGATCGGGGTGCAGTGGCTCATTAATTCACCACCGAAAGTCATTCAGGTCAGTAAATATAAATTAATTATTGGAATGATAATTTATTCTTCATTTATTGCTCATATTGATACATTCGATTGTCTAAAAAATTGTTCACCAATGTCACAAGACTAATAAATAAAGAAATAGATTTACAAACCTAATAATAGCAATATTGACTAAAAGAGAAAAACTTTCTGTTTTTGTTGGGGGGGACATTGAGGGGGATAATCTAGAAAATTCTATATTCAGCCATGAATTTTTCCATGAGGATAGTAGTCTGAATAAAGTATTAAATTTTATTTATTTATATTTTACACCGTATCTGCATCTAGGCCATTACCACCAGGTAGGCAATTTTCCCAGCGAGCCCATTAGATATACTCAGGGCCCCTAATTTTAAGGGGAAAGCAACTCGACCTAAAAGATCTATTGTGCCCAGCCCATACATGATAAAACTGAAGAGAAAAACTTTAATTTAATTTTTTTAAAAAGGAAGTTTATTTGAGTAGCAAAATTGGGCTAGCACACAACATACTGACCCAAATATAATTTATTAAAGAACAGAAAATTAAGTGTACAATTGCAGAATAATTCAAATAAAATACTATTCATCCTAGAAAATAAATATTTGAAGATAAAAATAAATAAACAGATTGATGAATTATCTTTAGCCATATACATAGCTATTTTTCCTAAAAAAAAAACTTATTCTCTAAAGGGAAGGCGACACGATCATGAAAATGTCATTTTGAAGGTTAATTAAACCCAGTTTTTCATTTCTTGTAATAAATTGTTTATTAACAATAACTGTTATTCCTTATCTGTAAAATATGCAATGATGAAATATCAAGTCCTACCAAATTGTGAATTTATTTTCCCACCAAAATCTCATTCCGGTCATGAGACATCACAACTGTTACACTTTTACATCCGAAATTATGCAAAATTTGGTGACCCGTCTTTATATTTGAATCTGAACTAATTGTCATTTTTAACAATTTGTAGGTGGGAGGAATTGATGTGTGCAGCACCCCGTATCAGCATCTCCTCCTCTCGCTGGTCTATGCAGTATTCCTCATTGCTGTAGTTGGAGTCCTAGCTCTCAAGTCGAGAGGAATCCGAGACAATTACAGGGAAGCTACGTTCATCGGACTGGCTACAGCATGTGTCATACCCGTTTGGCTTGGATGGGCCCTCTGTGGTCTTGTAAGTTTGAAACTTTTAAATAATGATGTTATATTTATCTGCTTTTATTTAGGTTTTTTTTTTTTTTTTTTTTTTTTTTTTTTTTTTTTTTTTTTTTTTTTTATGGTGAGTTGTAATATCTCCCTAAGTTTCTCCTCCCAAAATATCAGGATTCATAACTTAAATAGAATTAATTTAATATCACTTTCTTTTTTTTTTCTTGGGGGGAGGGGGCTAAAACCAAAAGATGTTAAAAGAAAATTATAAAATAAATAGTTTAGTAGCAACTCGAATTAAATTTAATTCGACCAATGGCCATAGCTATGTTGAGTGGACTCGTTCCCGTAGATCACCAAAGTTAAGCAATGTCGGGCATGGCCAGTACCTCAATGGGTGACCGACCACGTGCTGTTGGCATTATAAGAGGGTAGCAACCTGTAGATTATCCGGTGTTAATAGCCCAATAGTTGATACACCTTTAAACATGAAAAAAAAAAATAATAATAATGACAGAGGCAAAAATAGAAGAATTTAAAAGTAGAAAATGTGCTTTCCTTTCTTACTCGTTTTGTTATTATTTTTTTCATTATTTATAAATATTTATTATTTTATTTATTTATTTGATTTACTAGCCCGCAATTTGCTCGTTTTAGTGTGAAATATTAAAATAGGCACACAGACCTAAACCATTTTGATTTCAAATAACTATTCTCTGATGTACAATATAAAATGTATATGAATGATTTGTATATGTACATACATATATATAACTAAACATGTGCAGATAATAATACATAGGCACACCATATTGTATAACTAAGGGAACATTAAACTATGATTTTAGAATGTGGAGCCGATAGTGATTTATGATGCATCGCAATGACAATGAATTAGGGCTACATTTAGTCAGTATCTCTCGCATGTCGTGAGGTATGTCTTTGCCTAGCATCCCGTTCCCATTCCCGTTCTTTGCAATCCCTCGGTATGTGTTCAATTGTCAATGTTATATTAGAAATTCTGCAGAGTGGTTCATCTCGTAGTCTATTATCTGCAAATGAGTCATCTGTGAAAGATATATTCTGAGTCTGGTAACTACGACTTCTTCTTTTCTTGTGTAACGGTTTGTCGATGGCCAGGCTGTGTGATATATTGTCTGAAACATAATCTCTTTCTAAATATCTTCAATTATAAATAATAAACCCAATACTCTTGATTCTGTAGGCAGACAACATGGAAAGAAAATACTAGGAAAATCTTCTTTACACTATTCATGTTTAAATCATGACGTTTTAAATTTGAAGCAGGTCTTCTTAGTTTTCTCAATTGGTTAAATTTTATAATCTATAATCTCTGAAATATATCATAAATATTTAATTCATATAGATGGTGCTGGATCGAAACCGAGATGCTTGCCTGGCATTTGGCCTATCTGCTTCTGCCCTCGTAGTGTTCCTCGTGATGTTCATGCCGAAGGGAAGACAGCTAGCTGCGATGGGAAAGGAGGGTATGTACCTCGGAGATCGGGAGGACAAACTCAGCTCGCTATCGAGACCTGCCTCTCCTTCATTCTTCCATTTCAAGCCTCACCATCCCCTCAATACTTTCGGTAAGTAGCAATAGCTTTTTTTTTCTTTTAATATTCGAGGGTTTTTCAAGAGCTTTTTGGCTGATCATACTTTGTTCTGCTATTTTTTTTTTTTTTCCAAATGTACAAACTTTGCCCTATTAAATTTTGGAGATTTTAATGGCATTGAGAGATCAGGATTACGCAATCTAGATCTTCTGTAATTCTATTGCACTTTATGAACATCGAAGGGTTCATTACAAAAACCAGACAAGTCCAAAAATTGATATTTTGAGATAAATGCATCTTCTTTCTTTCAAAAGTCAGCTCTACATATTGATATTATTGCTGTACCGAAAAAACAGATAGGTCACAATTTATATGAGTGTGAAATATTAGCGATTCTACAAAAATAAGACAAGTCCAACACCTTTCTTCCAAAATCTAGACTAGTCCTTGGACCTGTCTGCTATTTTCAGAATGTTTATCATTCAAAAATGATTCGTAATTTGTCAGGATTAATAATCTTATTTGAGGATTAAATTATTTCATGTTTCATTTAACAAAGATTTCTGCAAAAACCAGACAAGTCCGTAAGTTTTTTTTTATGTTTGTGATCCTCTTAAAAATATATTTATTTTATGTACAATGCAGAGCTGTTAGTGGGAAAATATAAGATATAACATTTTCATTTCATCCAGCACAAATGAAGCTACACGTTTTTTTTAAGTTTCTGAAAATTTTAGTTTTTGGACTTGTCTGGTTTTTTTAATGACCCCTTCAATTATTTATATACTACATGCAAACAAGGAAAATGTATTTTAACCCCTGTAATGTACAAAGTCTATTTTAGTGGATAAGGGTATCCATGTGAATTTTCAGCTGAATATTTTCCAGCATGATGCTCAGTTTCTTTTCAGTTTTTAAGGTCAAGAGGAAACAAAACAAAGAAGTACATTTTGAGAAGTGTCACTTGAAATTAATTCAGTAAATGACAAATTATTCCACATACAATTCTGGGAATAAATAATCAGAAATGAACTCTATGGCTCAAAGGATGATATTTTCAAAAGAAAATAGATGAGAATCGCCTAAGAGGTTGTTTTAAATCTTTGTTGGCTTTGGATCCAGTAAAGCTGTGACCATTTGTTTAACAGGGCCGCCACATCTCAGAGCCGGGCCCAGGACCAGATCACAGGCCCCCACATCTCAGAGCCGGGCCCCCACTTTTCAGAGCCAGACTGAAAATTCTAGTACTTTGCTATAGGACTTTGGACATTTTAAAATTATTTTCATCTTGTGTTTTGAGCTAAATGAGAATAAAAACCGACAATCGGTGCAGCAAATGTCACTTTCGGTACTTGTAGTTTTATTACGACTCCTAATGAAATATACTATTCTGGGACTCCACTTGCTTTGTCGTTTATGTACATTAAAAAAAATATAGATCCCATTCCAATAAATATAGGCTATGCACGTCTATATTTCTAAACCCCATTCTTTTTACAAGCTCATAACCTATACATTTTTTTCCAATTAGCGAGGCCCGGCCCCGGCCCCCACGGCGCCCGGGCCCGGGACAACTGTACCGGGCAGTCCCCCCCCCCCCATGTGGCGGCCCTGTTGTTTAAACTGCTTTATTTAATAATCATGCCCTACATGTTTTGTGCCTTGGTCGCACCTCTTAACGTGCACTTCTTGTTAGGAAGTCCTCTCATCACCATGCACTATCCAAGGTGGCTGTAAAGGGGCTGGCGTAAAACTGTTAAAGCCAGGCTCCTTGGTTAGCACATGTTGATGAGAGGACTTCCTAATGGGAAGTGCTCATGGAGAGTTATGACCAAGGCACAAAACATGTCGGGCCTGATTATTAAATAAAGTAGTTCAAACAAATGGTTTCTGCTTTTCCTGAAGATTTAAAACAATTTAGATATATTTTGGGTCATCCACAAGAAGAAAATATAAGTCTAATAGCGTGTTTTATCTGTAAAAATAAAGACAAAAGCTGAAAAGAACTCAATATTTCTTGTAAAGAAAGGCACAGAGCTCTGTGTCAAAACATGCTTCAAGGCAATCATCGCACACAACAAAAATTAAATGCCCAAAAATTAAAAAAAAGTTCATGAAACTTAAAAAATAGTTTTAATCTGACCTGTGCTAATCAAACCACCAATTCAAAAAATATGTTGGGAAACTCAACTGAAGACTAATAAAATAATCACGTCTGTAAAAATATAATTCCAACAAAAGTTTTAAAGAATCAATGATGTTTAATAATTGTTTGACTAAAGGGTTTTACCGTTGTTAATCCTTATTTCTGTGGAAGTATTAAATTAACATTTTTGACCTTTTCTTTAATAAATAATTCTTTTAAAATGCTCTCTATTGGAGGAACAGCCTACGGAAGTAAGAATAATTTGTTTTTTTAATTATTTTTCAGGAATTATTAAATATAATAAAGTATGTATATATATATATATATATATATATATATATATATATATATATATATATATGTATATATATATATATATATATATATATATATACACTATTATTAATATAAATACTGTCTTAAAGCTCTTATTAAAGTAAAACATTAATACATTGTTCTATATTCTTAATTAATTTACTCTCAAAAGTATTTTAAAGTTTATATGTATATATGTATATATATATATATATATATATATATATATATATATATATATATATATATATACTCACACTTAGATATTTCATATGCAGAATAATTAGCCAACAATTTCAATTTGTTCTTCCTTGGTTTGAGACAAAGTGTAAATTATAATAATTAAACCTATGGGTTTTTTAGCTATCTTTAGGTATGTTTCTCATAATTCCTAAAACGTTTTGTTCATTTTTTTACAAAATATTAACCCTTATAAGACGGCAACCCACTTGACCTTAGACACCCGTGGAGCGGAGCCTGTTTCACCATTGCGGGAGCAGCGGTGAAAGGGTTAAGCTGAGAATTTTGAAAGTAGAAGATGAATTTTTGAATAATCAATATTCCACTGCATCAAAGATCTGTATCTTTCAATTCAATAAACATTTCTTAAACTTGTTAATGTAAAAGTTTTTTGGTAATTTTAAACAAATTTGTTGTGTTCAATTGTAAGATAAAATTCCATACTAAAAAAAACAAAAAAACTTAATTTTGCAAAACTCATTGCTTTGAATGTAGCAATTAGCTTGTTATTTTAATTTTAAAATACTTTTGAGAATCTCTATGTACAGAAATCTTCTTTTCCCTTTACATAAGTTTATAAAATGAACAGGTGTTGGCTTTTCTAAAGTAGCCTCTTTGTAGACTAAGAATTTTATTAGATCTTTTATTTTATAACTATTACTATTAAAACAATTTGTGGTAATACTGAAGGAGAGTGTCCTCAGCACCGATTTTCTTCAAAATTTGAACTATAACGTATTTTGATGCACTAAACACGAATCCGTTGAAGAAAAAGTTGCTCGCAACTAGGAAAGAAGTTATTAAGCACTAAAGTTCACTTTTATGGAGGTTATAAAAGACGGGGTAAACAGCTTATATGTAAACACGCGCCTGCGCAATAGTCCTTAATGACGAAGTGTAATTGAAATTTAGACTCACCTGTGGTAGCTGACTTGGTCGTAAACTGTCGCTTTTGGGCATACGTGCTATGCGTTTCCGCTCGCTCAAGAAAACATCAAAACCCCTAGTCAATCCAACTCGCAGAAATGAAAAGAATTCTATGGCCCAAAAGTCGTCCAAGGCAGTCTTCCCTAACCTTCATAACAGTGAACTTTTTTTTTAAATAACTTCTTTCCTAGTTGCGAGCAACTTTTTTTTTCAACAGATTCGTGTTTAGTGCATCAAAATACGTTATAGTGCAAACTTTGAAGAAAATCGGTGCTGAGGACACTCTCCTTCAGTTTTACCCAATTTGTATTAGTCAATTGAATGCATGTTTACCTTTCAAGTTTTTCAGGCTTATTTTATTTTTGTGGAACAGTAAAAGGTTGCTTGAATTTAAAAGATATGGTTACATACAATAAACTAATCATCAAGCACTGAATTCAATCCTTGAGTTTACTGAAATGTCAGTATTTATTAGTCGGAGAGCTGGTAACACGTTTTATGAAGTGTTTTATGTAACTTAAATTTTGCCATAATGCATCTCTTGGGTAGATAAGAAGGTAAATATGTGTTGGCTAGACTTACCGTTGAACACCAGGAACTGCACATAGGGGAAAGGTGCAAAACAATATTGCCCAAAAATAGTGTTTTATTCAGAAGCCTTAATGTAAAATTAAGGCAATTTTACAATGAATAATAAATAAGGCAGACACTTTTAAGGGAGTCAAAATATGAATAAAAAAAATCTAAAGTATCTAGTTTTTTTTTAAAATATTAAATGAAGTGCTTTATTCATTCTGTGATTTAAACAGTGTCTTCAATAAATATAATTGAAAATATTTACAAAAGAGCAGACACTTTTTGTGGGGTTTAATTATCAGCAAACATGAAAATAAATGTTGCTTATGATAGACTGAAATACACCGTGTCTAACAGTAAGAGTGAGTGAGAGCGCCTTTTCCCTATACACCCGTACTGCCACGGTAAGTCTAGCCAACACATATTTACCTTCTTATCTACCCAAAAGATGCATAGCAGCCAAATTTAAAGGTGCATAAAACACTTCATAATTTCTTCATTTTTCTATGTTAGAGATGCTATAAAACAAATACCTTCAAGCATATCAACTCGAGAATGTAAGTTTTAAGATTTCTCTAAAAACCATGTTCCAGTGTACAAATTGTCCTTGTTAACGAACTTGACCTTTCAAATCAATCGTCATCATTCATCTAAATTGGACCGTTTTTGAGTCTGTGATTGAGAGCGGACAGTCAAATATTTATAAATATACAGGGTGTCCCGTAAATGTCTAGTCATATAGTGAGGGGTAATAGAGGACCCTTAGGGGAACAAAAAATGTTCTATGACGATTTCCCAAATTCTCGCCCATAAGGGAGAAAACGTAGTTTTGTCGTTTTTTCGAGACAAACGTGGTTTTTAAGAGAATAATCTTTGTAGCTCCGTCCCAGGTGGTACTACTAGAAAGGGAGTGAAACCAATCGAAAGCTGAGTAAATTTACTATAAGACTAGTTGGGAGTAAACGTAAAAATAAATGAATGTATGTATGTATATCTTACCAAAAGAAAGCTATTCTAAATTTCCTGATATTTTATTGATATTTCTTTCTATCGTTACTCCTCAATGGGCAGGATCTGAGATTTCCGGGTTTCAGAAAAACTTCTTCATTTAACCAGCTTTCCATTCATGTATCACAACCCTGTGTTATTGAAGTATTTGAACGATTTAAGAACAAAAGTTTAAAAAAAAACATGGATCTGTGAAAAGAAAATTATATTTTTTTCTTCAGTTTATTCAAAAAGCTGAAGAGAAATATTTATTTGTATAAATGTTTACATAAATATTAAGTAAATATTTACTTAAAACAATAAAAAAAATTAATTCCACGAATTTAAAAAAAATTCCTAAAACAGTAAATAAATAAAATACACAATTTGTTAATTTCAGTAACTAATACTGGGTCCAGGAGCTGGCCATTAATGAACCCCAACCATACATTAACCTCAAAAATTATTATTTTTACCTAGATCAAGCATTTGAACATATTTTTACAGGTATTTATTTAGAAAACAAATGCTTTACCTTGAATTGATACTGATGGCTATGCTTGTGAAACTCACTGGGATTCTCGTGAGCCCATGCGTTTTTGTTGTGGTAATTAAAAATTCTATCCCTCATAAATAAGATGTACATAGTCCTGTAAAAATGTGTTCAAATGCGTGATATAGGTAAAAATAATAATTTTTGAGGTTAATGTATGACTGGGGTTCCTTAATGGCCGCCTCCTGGACCCAGTATTAGTTACCTGAATTAATAAATTCAAAATAAATGTGTATTTTATTCATTTACTGTTTTAGGATTTTTTTTTCATATTCGTGGAAGTAATTTTTTTTATTGTTTTAAGTAAATATTTACCTAATATTTATGTAAACATTTATAAAAATAAATATTTCTCTTCAGCTTTTTGAATAAACTGAAGAAAAAATTATAATTTTCTTTTCACAGATCCATGTTTTTTTTAAACGATTGTTCTTAAACCGTTCAAATACTTCAATAACACAGGGTTGTGATACATGAATGGAAAGCTGGTTAAATGAAGAAGTTTTTCTGAAACCCGGAAGTCTCAGATCCTGCCCATTGAGGAGTAACGATGGAAAGAAATATCAATATAATATCAGGAAATTTAGAATAGCTTTCTTTTGGTAAGATATACATACTTACATTCATTCATTTTTACGTTTACTTCCAACTAGTCTTATAGTAAATTTACTCAGCTTTCGATTGGTATTACTCCCTTTCTAGTAGTACCACCTGGGACAGAGCTACAAAGATTATTCTCTTAAAAACCACGTTTGTCTCGAAAAATCGACAAAACGACGTTTTCTCCCTTATGGGCGAGAATTCGGGAAATCGTCATAGAACATTTTTTGTTCCCCTAAGGGTCCTCTATCACCCCTCACAATATGACTAGACATTTACGGGACACCCTGTATACACACAAATTTGAATCACCGTTATTTTCATGATCAATGCGTTCTGAAACATGAAACATTCTAGTCGACACTTCCGGATTGCGTCATGAGGTCTAACTCATAAGCGAGTTTCGTCCCAATGGAGGGAGGGAGGAACCGTGCTATAATGCCCGAACCGGTCAGAAACCATTATTTTTAATTCATTCTACAAAACTCCCCAGATATTATGCCCAACTGATGTGGAACATGTTTTGTCTAAAATCAAAATCGGTCCATTAGAATTCAACACAAATTTAATAATAATATATTTATTAGAGAAAGTCTAGCTTTGTTTTTATTTATTTAATTTATAGTTCCACTAAACAGGCGACAAACTCTTCCAATGAAAGGGAAAAAAGTTAATAGAAATGAAACTAAGAAATGTGACAAAGACCAAGAATAAATAAATAATTAATTGGTCACTTAACGTTGACAGACGTTTAAAGAGTTTGTAATCTTGTAGGCGAGTTTCGTCTCTATGGAGGGAGGGAGTAAACGCTCTAAAAAGGAAAATGCATCCCCCTGGCAAGAAAAGGATGGTAAAGTGCAGACATTCTGTCTCAAGAATCGCCGTCATTAATAAATTAAATTAAAATAATTAGGTATTTATGAGCACTTCACATCACACACACAAAAGAAGAAAGAGATAATTTGCTAAACATAAAACTAATTTGCTTACAAATCCTATACTGAATCTTTTCAATTTCGAGCATACTTCTGTGAAAAATGAATAGAGCCTGAAACTCCTTGAATTTTCCTTGTTTAACACATAACTTTTAATGTGTTTTTAACTAATTTTAAAACTGATCTTGTAGATAGAGTAGCTCTTGTAGCCCCACCTCCAAGCTATGGTCACCACTACTATCCATACTGCTACTACCCAAGGCATGTACCAGGTCAGTGTACGTACATCTTCTCTTTTCTTCATTAGTTATAGTTTTGTACATTAATGTATATACTTCTTCTAGAATGTAAGAAAACATTAATAATCCACTAATTCTTAAAAATTTAATTATTTTTTATGAGTCATGTTGGTACAATATTTTTATTCAACTCCTTCTACTGTATGTTAAATGGTGCAGTTCAAAGTTTTGTGCGAAATATGAATTATAAAATATTATTCTGTGTTAACTTATGTTTCAGTAGTTATTGTCTATTTCAGGGGGGCCAACTTGGGGCTCGGGGGCCAACCTGGGGCTCGTGAGCCACATGCAGCTCTTTGAATGATTGTTTGAGCCTCTCGATAAATTACCCGAGCTCCCTTTTCATTTTTGTGCATCCAGAGAATTCAAATTAATAGAGATGCAAGAAGCTCAAGCTCTACAATTAAAATATAAGTTGAGGTCGATTACTGAATTTTGGGAATTTGTATCAGAATCAAGGTGTATACTGAATTAAAAAGAAGGCTGCTTGTCCAATTATTTCAATATTCAGAAAAATGTACTTATGTGAACAATTGCATGTGCATATATAAGGGGGGATGCAGCCCCCCCCCCCCCCCCGAAATTTTCATTTGATGGTAAAAATATGTCATAAAAATAAATTAAATAAGATCACTTATTTAATAAAAAATAGTTTATTTTAGGTGTAATAGCGTTTTAGTTGCCTAAAACTATTCCAAGCTCTAAATTTTTCATATTCCATACCCCGGAAATGGTCTCAGCCCCCCCCCCCCCCGGAATTTTCCCAGCCCATCCCGAAATTATTTCCTATATACGTCCATGAATAATTGTATCCTACTTTATAATTCGCAAAATCCAATAACCGATCAGTATTAACTCACCAGCATCTCAAATAATTACTGAGAAGTCCTGTCGCCAATTATTCACCAAATTATTTTTTACGGTTGTTCAATAATAATAAACAAAAAAAGAATACAGGGTCCAGACAATGTTATTCTGTATTTGTCATTTCTTTTGTGTATGTATTAGTATTAACTCTGTCTTCCTTGTTTTACAGCCGTTATGAAGGCTTGAATTCAAGCCAAAATGGAAAATAATAAAACTCATTTTTCTATAAAAAAATGTTGTTTTATTAAGTTACCAAGACCAAACACTGGCAAATTCTGCCTTCGCATCACCAATTGTCAACAATCTCCTCTCAATCAACAAACAAAAAAAAATAAATAAATAAATAACAATTTATGATTAATTTTAGAGTGTATTTTTGCAGAAATTTCACTTACTGCGGTGACATTTGTTACAAAACAAACTAATAATTTATTTTTATGAACTTTTAGGTACTGCAGGAGGCGGTCTCGATGCGAATATGTACACAACCGTCGAAAGAACGATGTCCTCGAATCCGAATGTATTCTTCCATCGGTCTGGGATACACCCCGGAATGATGTACTAAAGGTGTCATTTCCTGTTACCTAGCAAAGTGGTAGCCCATCGTTTTCACCGTGACTTTCTTTGTAAGTCGCTCTTAGTCGTAGGAAGCCGAGTCATTTCTTTTTATTCTAATGGAATAGAGTATAAAAAACAATGAAAAATTAATTGTAAATTATTGTATTTAGAAGTGTCAGTACTTGTTGATAGACACTGTAAAAAATTTAGATTTAATGAATAGAATTTTCAAAGAATTGTTTCACAATCAGTCAACAGATATCCTTTAACAAAAGTTTTGTAATAATAGGACAACTTTTTGAGTTCTGAAGTCCTTTCCTTAATTTTAATGTATGTTACTAGTGTATATATATATATATATATATATATATATATATATATATATATATATATATATATGAATGAGGCGTTATAAATATGAAGGACGAACTCAACTAAAGGTAGTTTTCAAGAAAATGTGTTTGAATATTTTTTCCATAAGAATAAACTCCACTAGATTATATTCAAAAAATGTTTTCATTGTTGGATGCCTCACTGTTTGTTTATTAATTTGTATTAATAACCAAATTATATAATAATTGGCCAGGAATTATCATGAACTTCACTTTCAACAAAAAGAGCATTTTATTTATATCTTCATTCAGCAGACCGGTAGTGGAGTGTTGAGTTCATCTTTCATATCCGCCTTCGTATGGCAGTTTCCAGCATGATTTTTTTCATTCTCAGTGCATTTTGAGAGGGGACGAAAGGCGAACTCAACATGAAAAATATACTTGTAGATTCTCTGAAGCGTCTAGATTCAGATGGCGGGAAAAAAAAATCGACTGGATGTTGAGTTCACCCTTGCTATCCCCAACACCCCATACATATATTTATTACTGGTATGGCTTTCGTCTCAGCACTGGATTTTTTGCTTATAGTGTTCCGTAAATATTAGTGATCTGTGAGAAAGCAGTACCATTGATAAAAAATACTCTCCTGCAAAGAAAACTTAAGCAGAATATATACACACACATATATATATATATATATATATATATATATATATATATATATTTATATATATATATATATATATATATATATATATATATATATATATATATATATATTTATATATATATATATACACAAATAAATAAATTTTTATAAAGTACATATTTGATTTTTATACCATAAATCATGTTTTCAATTGTATTTTATATGCTTTGAATATTATTCCCTTTTTTTTTTATATTGAATATTTTTCACTCTGATTTAGTATTTAGAATTTTGTGTGTCAAAAGAAGAATACAAAGAAACTTTAGCTTACTCTAGGTTTGTATTATTTATAAGCAGTGATCTCATCATTTCTTCAATAATAAATGATAGGAAGTCACTGACAGTTTTTAAGATATAAATATACTTAAATTATAAGTTTTGTAACTTAGAAATTGTCTTAAATTTGCATCATATTAGATTTAAGAAAATTTGATATGTATACATTTTTTTTTTTTAGCTAACGAATATGTATATCAAAATGACAGTTTATATAGTTAATGAAAAAGTGTGTCACGTTAGAATAATTTTGAGGTTAAAACTATTTATAAATACATTTTACATAAGTGATCGGAGTTTTATTTATTGATTATTTGTCTTTATACCTTGATCATATCGTTCCTACCATGTCGAATTATCGAATATGAAAATCTGAGCAAACTAGCCAACGAACATATTATATCATTGACGAAGTAATGTATTGACAAATGGTCTTATTCGATACATTATTTAAGGAAGTATAGGCTATTCTAAAGAGGTTCGAGTTCTGACAATTTGCGACAAGCCGTATCGTCCACAATCCAAGAGCAAAGTCTCAAATCTGAAAAAAGATATTTTTTTCATGTTTGATAGTTTGACATGGTAGGGTCGATATATGCATTCTACTTAACATAAACACTTTTAGATTTTCTCATCTCAGGGCTCGCTGAGAAAATTCCTGGCTGCACCCTGGGCGCCGACGCTAATGGCCAAGATTTATGTCTGTACACTTTTAGAATAATGCATAAACAATTAATGGAATGAGTGAAAGAAGACGTTATTTTAAAAATATAAAATGGGCGGCCCAAGTACATTTGGTTGCTAGGTACACAGCATGCTTATCATCCATTAGGAAATAGGGTTTAGTTGTAAGGAGTTCAAAGCAAGAAATAGAGAATAAAGATGAAGACAAAAGAAGGCTATAGTGATAGAAGAGAAGGAATTGATAGAAGTGAAAATATAGTCTAAAGTATATAAGGAAACGGTGTGAATGCATGATAAGCAGTCTGTGGCCATAGTGATTGGCGATTATGCCTAGTGTGTCCACTATTATATCAGGCTGTACCGTATGAAATGTCAGTTTTGTTTACTTTGCGATTTAATCCTTTCCCTTTTTTATTTCATTATTTACAAACATCATTGTTATTCATATAGAATTAAAGCTCTTTTATTCCTATTATTTAATCAGTAACTTGCGTACTGTGTTGTGAGAACGATCCTCTGAGAAAAAAATAAAACTTAAATCATGACTTCAACAGAAATCCGTATTATTTTTCGTTATGAATTTAAGCTCGGACGTAGTGCTGCCGAGGCGTGTATGAACATTAACACGGCGTTCGGGGAGGTAACGGTGAATAAACGAACTGTTTACCGATGGTTTTCCAGGTTTCAAAGTAAATTTTGACCCTGAGAACAAGGATCGAGGAAGGCCAGAAACCAAGCTTGACAATGACCACCTGAAAGAAAGAGTTGAAGCTTGTCCCTCAAAAAGCACTAGGGAATATGCTAAAGAACTCGGAGTAGGAGCCACGACAGTTTCAGGACATTTGAAGGAAATCGGCAAGTCCAAAACTGACATTTCATACGGTACAGCCTGATAGACTCAGCTAATGCGGCCAGGTGGTCTCTGGATACTCCAAGTCCACTGGACTTGGCCAAGATTAATCCAGCCAACACTCTCGAACGCAAGGTATGCCTATGAAAGCGTAATATTGTTGGCATCAGCAACATGAATTGAAGGATATCAAAGATGACGACATATGAAGTTTTGAGGTGAAATATTTCATCGCAAAAGAAGAGTGGACAGAATTTTTGCTATATATGGGACCAAAGCAATTGATTGCACTTTCTTTTGGGAGAAAGTGATCCTTTTCCAAATAATGATTGGGAAGCAGTATATAGCAAGTTTTGCTCCGAGATCATAGCTGCTAAAGGCATTCTCCTATCTCTCATGGATCGCGATATTAAAAAAAACCTGAGGAATCCGTATTACCAGTGATGAATTCCCACTGTAAGGAACTAAACAAGATCCCAATTACCATATTATCAGGTGATCTCATACAATGCACCCCCTTTAGAGACACGCTCCATTCTATGGTTCACGATTACAGAACTCATAGCAAGGTAGAAAAATTTCATTATCTGATTGCTGCTCTCAAAGGAGAAACCGCACCATTAGTTTCCAAATTAACCATTTCTGAGGATTCTTTTGCTTGGGAGAAGGCAACCAAAACACATGACAATCCTCGAGAATTAGCTTCCCTTCTAGTGCATCGCGTCGCGGATTGTGAAGTTGCCTCTGCTGAAACGTCGCACTCTCTGGAATGGTCCTTAAATAAATAACATAACACGACAATAAATAAATAACACGACATGGGCCAATAAATCCTGCCCCTGGTACTCATAGAAAATAAAAAATAAAATAGGTTATAATAGAAAATATTAAAGATGTTATTGGCCTTTTAAATGAGAAAACTTCAGTTTGACGGTGAAAAAGGAAAGTTACTCAAGGTTGAAGAATATGAAAAATCCAATGTTTTACAAATAGCCATATAGAGAAAAATAAGATATGCATTACTAAAGACACTAGTAGATACTCAAACTTAAAAATAATACCAAGATATTTTCCCCAAAGAAAATTAGTTTTCTTGACCTTAACTAACATTTTTTTCCCAGTTCATGGAAGTTTCAAATTTTTTTTGAGGAGAGATGGAAAAAAGATTATTCGTTGGTAAAGTGCTAAGACTCCCGTTGCGTTTTCCATCCTCAATCTTTCTGGCTATTTCAACAAACAGCTGGCAAAAATATTATTTAACAAAATTGATTTTTAAAGCTTAAAACATTTGTACAATATGAGAAATGAAAACATATAGACTTGCTGGGTGTCCTGTGGTCTATTGGTTAATACCTTAGATTCTCGTGCGGGAGATGGGGGATCAAATACTGTCTGCAGCAGAGATTTTTCTCATTTCAGGACCCGTTGAGAGAATTTCCTGCTGCGCCATAGATGATTAGGAATGATGAAAACTGGTGGATAGCTCAGTGCAAATTGCCTAGATGTCGATGCGTCATAAAAAATTAAATAAAAAAAAATAACGGTAACCCGTAACCACAGGTACGGAGTTTTATAACACAACTATAAGCTCACAGTCTCCCTGACTCCTAGGTGCTGTGTGCCAACAAAGACCAATATAAAAGATAAGCAATTTTAATTACTAAAAAATAAAATCCATGAATATCGGCTGTTCAATGAATAAAAATATGCACATTTTTAGATTTTTTTTTTTTAAATGTATGTTATTGGTACAAAATGATTATAACACGTGAGTATAAAGAATTAAAATGTAAAAGAGAAAATTATATCCTCAAAAATCATATACACTAGATAATATTTTATCGTCCCCATCAAAAGCACTCCCAATGTCATTGTTTTCGGTTTGTAACCACTCCAATACTGTTTCAGAAATCCTTGGATCATTGGTAGACATTTTGGAGTGCCCTGAATGGTTTTGAAGTGACATAAATGTTATATACATGAGAAAAAATAATTTAAATTTAAAAGTCTCACTTCCACAGGCTTGCGGTCAGGGTGACTGCGAACTAACTTTGAACTCAAAAGACAAGTACCCCAGGAGAAATGAAGAACACATGGCAGAAGATACAAGCACATCTGGCAGCGCCTGAAATGCAATCAAATCACAGCATTTCATATGTCATCGAACAAAGAAAAAATCAGGGAATGTTTTCTTCGTACATCCTGGGAGATTGCAAGGCTGCGGTTTTGGGTTAAGTTTGATGAGTCCTTATGATTAGTCAATACATAATAGATTAGCCCGACATATGGCACCACCTTGTGCGCCATGATTGTATCAAACTCCCTGTCCATCCTGAAAGCAGGTGGTCTGCTGGCATCTGCAGTAATGGCAGTCTTTCATTTGACAGAAAAAAAGAATTTTGCATGATAGGTTCAGCTCTGACAACCATTGTTAATAGGATGTAAACCATTGTTATCCATAACCTCTAGTTCTTTAAAAAAGGGGCCACACATTTATAATAACCACCATTGCTCTGGTGCAGAGATGGGCATAATTTTATTTATAAATAAAAATACGAATTTATTCGTAATTCATATATTTGTGAATACGAATATAAATAAATTCGAACTTCATATATTTGTGAATACGAATATAAATAAATTCGTATTCATAAGTGTGAATACGAATTTATTTTTATTCACATATATTAAATATAAAAATACAAATAAAATTTTATTCGCAAATTTTTCTGCGAATAAAAATAAATTCACAGAAAAAATTGTAAATAATCATAAAAAATGTGAATATTTACAATAAATCAAGTGATTACAAAAAAAATCACATTAAAATATACGAATAAAAATTTATCACATTATACTTTGTGAATAAAAATTTATTCACAATAAAATGCGCAAATAAATTATGAATTTATTCGTATTAAGATGATATTACGAAAGTTATTGAAGGTGATTTTTTTTTTTTTTTTTTTTTTTTTTTTTTTTTTTTTTTTTTTTTTTGATGGAGGTACAGATGACAAACTGTGTCCCTGCAGCATGGCTGGTGGTTCCGCCTAAAAAAAATCAAAAAAAAAAATCACCTTCAATAACTTTCGTAATATCATCTTAATACGAATAAATTCATGATTTATTTGCGAATTTTATTGTGAATAAATTTTTATTCACAAATTATAATGTGAATAAATTTGTATTCGTATATTTTAATGTGATTTTTTAGCACTTTCCTCCGAAGGAAAGTAGCTATTGAGGTTGCACTCATGACGGAATTTTTGAAAAATTTCTTCAAATCTTTATCGATCCTACCGAGTAGACACCGAAAATGACCCCCGTTAAAATTTATATATATATATATATATATATATATATATATATATATATATATATATATATATATATATATGTCTGATAACACGATAGCGGCCAGAGTTTTTGTTTTTTCATCACGAAACTTGGTATATAGGGTTCAATTAGCAAACGATTGAACGAGTTCGTTAACCACCAAAATCGGTCCATCGGGAGGGGGGGTTTACCCGGACCCAAAACACTAATTTGACCATGCCAGCCCTAGTTTTCGTTATATTTCAACGAAACTCGGTATTCGTTACGTTGATCTAAAGACAGAAATACGTTGTAAAAATAAACTATATCGGTTCATTAGGAGGGGGGGGGGGGGGGTTTACTCCGGACCCACATTACTAATTTGCCACTACCAGCCGTAATTTTTGTTACATTTCAACGAAACTCGGTATTCGTGGTGGTAATCAACAGAGAAAAATGGGTTGTAAAAAGAAACTAAATCGGGCTATTTGGAGGGGGGGGGGGTTTACTCCGGACCTAAAGTACTAATATACTCGTACCGGTCGTAATTTCTGCTGTATTGTAACGAAACGTGGTATACGTCGTGGGTATCTCATGAGAAAGAAGTGTTGTAAAAATGAAGTAAATCGGTCAATTGGAAAGGGGGGGTTTACTTTAAACTCTGTTTCATTAGAAATGTGAACCGCCAGACGTAGGTTCACAAAGGCGCCGCGAGGAACGCTATCTCCCGCTAGGGGGACTGTATCCTGTTCCTGCGTCAGATCAAAAGACGGAAAATGAAGTTTTTGTGTGTTTATTAAGTAGTACAATATCATGTATTAACATAACGCTCGAAGCAAATTATTTACAAAATTAATTATTCTTAGTTCTCATAAGAAATGTAAATTAGCAGAACTATTCACGTTTTTATTTTATTTATATAGGCTATTTACGGCAAATTATTCAGTAATGTTGTCTACACTAGAACAATTCTGAGGAAAGTGCTTAGTTATGCAGCTCCTGCGTGACGGACTTTTTTTGTAATCACTTGATTTTTTGTAAATATTCACATTTTTTTGTGATTATTTACAATTTTTTCTGTGAATTTATTTGTATTCGCAGAAAAATTTGCGAATAAAATTTTATTTGTATTTTGATATTTAATATGTGTGAATAAAAATAAATTCGTATTCACACTTATGAATACGAATTTATTTATATTCGTATTCACAAATATATGAAGTACGAATTTATTTATATTCGTATTCACAAATATATGAAGTACGAATTTATTTATATTCGTATTCACAAATATATGAAGTACGAATAAATTCGTATTTTTATTTATAAATAAAATTATGCCCATCTCTGCCCTGATGGGTGTAGTCAGTATTGCTCATTTTATGAAGATGCTGTCTAATCTCGGAAGTTATATCACATTTACTAGTACATTAAGAGTGAAGTGTTTAGGAACAGAAACTACTCTTAAGTGGCGTAATTTGGTTTTCATTCAACTGAACTTCGACATAGAAATAGAAACTAATAATTCTAAGTGGATATTCGCCAGCATTTCTAATGCATTTTCTCCATCTTTTCTGTAGGGAGCAGTGTTGGGCAAAAAGCATTCAGAATAATGAATAAATTTGTTATTTCATCGTGAATAATGAATAATATTTCATTAATTATTCAGGCAATCAATGAGTAAAGGAACTTCTTTATTTTTATCCAGTATTGAATGAAAATGATTTATTTGAATAAAAGCAGAGTTGGGCAAAACTTAATTACAGAGATCCGGAAATGGAACAAGGATGGGTGTAGTGACCTAGTAGTAATTATGAGTGGTCGGATATATGCATAAAGTGAACCGGAAGTGAACCAGGGATGAATATAGTAACCCTAAAGAGAGACCGGAAGTGAACTTTGAGGTGGCATATTCGTTATAAAATTCATTATGAATGAAGAATGAAAAATAATGGATTATTAATGATGAATGAATATCTGAATCAATGAATTAATTCTTATTCAATAAAAATGTATTGAATAATGAGCCAATCCTGTTAGTCATAGAATAAAAAAAATCATTAGATGAATAACTTAATTAATGAACAAATGGTACTTACGTATTAGCGTCAAAGCAGGTTAAAGAGCCGGGTCTGAGAGAACTGGATCTACACCGTGTCAGAGATCAGGATCAAGGAGTCAAATCAGATTTCGCCAATATGGCGACGGGATTATCAACGATTTAGGTTAACTAGAGTTTTGATATAACCTTTAGCTAGCGAAAACGCGTAGCACTTATATTAATAGCATAATTGCTATGCGTTTCCGCTCGCTCAAGATTATATCTAAACTCTAGTCAACCCAACTCGTTGATAATATAGATCAAGGATGGTTTTTCGCTGGATAATGGACTGATAAACAATTTGGCATCGCTTCGAAAAAGTAGCTTTCATCCTAGCTATTCTGATGTCGCTATCCCGCACAGAAACTGAAATCGCGTAACAAAAAAACAACAACAATTGCGTGGGTCAATAAAGCACAAATGAATTGCGTTAAAAAGACAAAGGGAACAAGATGGCTACTATAAACACCATTGAGTTAGTAGATAGTGGAGGGAGTGTTATCTATCATCCAATGCTAGAAAAGTGTAGGTCTGAAATCGGCCATGCCAGTGTGACAAAAGTACCAGTAGTGACGCGCGAAAATTTGAATCTGAATATGATCGTAATCAAACAATGAATTTGAACGAATATATATATCATTTTCTTATTGATTTATATTTATACATATATATAAATGTCAATTTATACGAATACGACACATAAATTCGTTTAATGTTATTGTTTGTTTACAATAATATTCAAAAATTCAACTTTTCGCGCGCTTTTTGTCACACTGGCATGGCCGATTTTAGGCTTCAACTTTTATCGTTTAGACTCCCTCCCCTCCCTTCTAACTCAATGATAAACACAATAGATGATATCTCTGATAGTGATTGACCAATAGAATCCATCCAGCATGATCCAGATCTCTGGACGAGACGCGCCTCTTTAACCTGCTTTGACGCTAATACGTAAGTACCGAACAAATTCTTATTCAATGAAAATGTATTTGAATGATTATAATCATTCAAATACATTTTCATTTAAATACATCATCATTTAAATACTTCTTATTCAATAATTATTGAATAAGAAGTTAATTGAATAATTTCCAACGCTGGTAGGGAGGAAACCAGCTTATAACGCCGACCCGATGACGTAATCTGGAACTGCTGACTAGGAAATTTGACGTTTCAATACGGCGAAATTTGATACTCTAAAGGAATGCCGTGTACCATGGGCGTGTAAATAGAATATATGGTGTGGTATATATATATATAGTGGGGTTGGCACCATTTCCGGGGTATACTAACAATTTAGAACTTGGAAGAGTTTTAGCCAACTAAAACGCTATTACACCCAAAATAAGATATTTTTTATGACCTAAGTGATCTTATTTGATTTATTTTGAGGGTTTTATGAAACATTTTTACTGATCAAATCAAAATCTCGAGGGGGGGCTGCAGCCCCCCTAATATACGCCCATGCCGTGTACACTAGGGTGTATCTATTTTCAACTTTTTTTTTGTTTCCAAATTCCAAGTTGGAAAAAAGTTGCTACTAGGCACCACAAAGTACCACAGACAATTTTGGATTTTTTAAAAAATGTTTAGGTCTCCCGCACAAGGCCTAAAGTTTAGAAAATTTACTAAAAAAGTCAATTTTTACAAAAATATTAAAAGAACTTAGAACACTTTTATTCTATTAAAATTCCACTAACAATAAGCATCCAAAACGATAAAAAAAATATTTCAAAAATTTATCACATCATTTAGGTCTCCCGCACAAGGCCTAAAAGTCGTAAATTTCAGCACATTTTTGAAATGTTGCAGAACTTTGATATTTATCTGGTTCTTGGTTTAAACCTTAAATATAGCTAAAATCTGGTTGGAATTGTTGTTATAAGTTGTAATAATGAAGGCAATTTCAACACGTCAAGCGTCAACTTGAAGCAAGGGGGTGGGGGAAAGCCAGACTGTCGCACCGCGGTGACGCGCCACCTAAGAATCACCGTGCGGGCTTGTCAGTACTTGTGTACCAGCAAGCAGTAGTAGTTGTGTTTTGAGTGCGATGATGTGATAAATTTTTGATATATTTTTTTTATCGTTTTTTGTGCTTGTTGTTACTGGAATTTTAACTTGCAACGTAGAATAAAAGTGTTTTAGGTTCTTTTAATATTTTTGTAAAAATTGACTTTTTTAGTAAATTTTCTAAACTTTAGGCCTTGTGCGGGAGACCTAAACATTTTTTAAAAAATCCATTTTTTTTGTGGTACATTGTGGTGCCTAGTAGCAACTTTTTTTCAACTTGGAATTTCGAAACAAAAAAAAAGTTGAAAATCGATACACCCTAGTGTACACTACCTACCTTGCTGAATGTGCAGCTCCTGCGTGGCGAGAATTATATATTCACGCAGCGAATTAAACTGACACTTTTAATATTTTTTGGTTCGATTGCCGATTGTGATATCTACGTTTTTTGTCAGTAGTCTGTCAAACGGACCCTTGCTGTAAGTTTAAAAAAACCATGGTACAACACTAATGAAAATAAACTGCGACACATTAAACACACAGTGGTAGAAGAGGATACCAGAGAGAAGAGGTAGTTCTAACTCGACTCCGTATTGGCCATTCTCTACTCACTCACGGACACCTAATGATCATAGGTCTACCAATATATAGACAATAAACCGAACTACTAACATATACTTAGAGCCTGTGGAAGAAGAGAACAATAGCTGTTTAAACAATAATGTTTAATTATTAAACATACCCTCTGACCTCACAGTACTTTTGACAGATGGTAGCTATTGTTTAAATCTGATATTTAAATACTTACAAACTACACATACGAGTATATTTTGCTAAATTCAACAAAATTATGAAAAGTGTGTACTCTTTCATTTTTTCATTTTTTTTTTTTTTTTATGCCAATGTAAGCTAATATTTAAACAATGTTCTGGAAGCAACTTCTGCCACTTTCTTCAAGAATATATTGATCCTTCCCACCCTCACTTTACATGTATTTATTATATTTTTATCGGTTAATTAAACCTCAACTAATCGATAAAAATGTGCTTAGTTTACGCGGTGCAGGTTGTCATCAAAGTTGACAAAAACAATGCTAACACTTGAAACAAGCCCATAGAAACATTGAAAATTGATTTTTTGTACAATTTTTCATGTTTGCTTAAGAAGCGGGATTCCCACAGTGGATTTCTAGCTGAAAAATGAGTACCTATATATATATATATAAAAAAGTACTAAAAAAAGATTTTACCTTGCAAGCAAACCTTGCACCTTTCCTTGAACCCTAAACCAGAGAGGAAGTTACATAGTGTAAATCAGCAAGTGAAAGGCGACCCTTTCTATCAGAGTGCCATGAGAAAAACCAGAAAAAAAAAAAAAAAATCTGAGGAAACTTTTGTCTGGTGTTCTTTTTTTGGTGACCTCTTCCTTCCCATCTCGCGTATTCCCTATAGTGCGTAGGGAGGAAGTTAGATCTCCTATTGGGCTAGATGCGTGGGTCCTAAGACCAGCTGCGCCATTGGGTGTTGCGTAAAAAATAGGGTTGCGAACCTCCGGACTCCCGCCGGCAAAAAGACGCAACCAGACCAACTGGTGCTTCATTCAGAGGGACTAATGGGAAAGAGGCTTTTTGTACCTTGCCTCACAAACAATGCGATTTTTTAACGCTGAAGACTTATTTTCCAGCTTTCTTCTTTTGATTGAATCGGCATCTGGGGAAAAATCAGCCGTCCAAATAATTACACGGTTTTCAAAGTAATTTTTTTTTTTCTGAACATAACAAATGGTGTTTTGGATACGAGTTAATCTGTTACCTCACTCCCCGCTACTTGAGTAGTGCTGCTCAAAAAAAATGCAATAAACTGGTAGAGCATTCAAAATCCGAATATATACATATAATTAAAATTACGGAAAAACAGTAAATAAAAATACGTAGGTAAAATATTTAAATTATATTTTATTTAATATAGGTACTAAAGAATACTTATGAATATTGATATCAGTTGTTTTAATTTGATTATAACTTTACTCTTGATTGTAAAAAAATTCTCTGGAATCGATATAAGCAACTAACTATCGAATATAATCTGCTGTACAGGCATACCTACTAGTTTTACTGTATTATTATGGCAGCGATTTTGGCTCTTACAGGACACAACAAACTCAGAGAAATTAAACATACAGTTGAAGCTTGGTCACCTAGCTCACGGGATGTGAGACGAGAAGAAGTCGTCTTATGTCGTTTAAGAATCGGTCATACTTTACTCGCGCACCCGTTTTTAATGACCAAAACCGAAAAACCTACTTGCAGACAGTGTAACTTACCTCTAACAGTTAAACACATATTGACAGAATGTAGAAGAAGTGATTACTTACAAATACCTCACGACATGACTGAACCTTTGAAAGAGGGTAGCCAATCGATAAACACTATTTTTCAACATCTAAACACACACAGCTGTACAAAAAGACTTAATTTTAGACCCTAAAGCTACTTCTGATATCTGGTAGCATTGGAGGAAAGATAATTTTCATTATAATTATTTGTTAATTAAAATTAATTTTATTTTCACTTAATCGTGATTTATGTGCGTGATGGTATGAATACTTATGTATGTACATGTGTATAACATGAGTTAAACATAGTGAACATAAAGCAATGTATATGCATGTTTTGTTGTACCTATAGTAATGTTTTAATATATATATATATATATGTATATATATATATATATATATATATATATATATATATATAAGCATTTCCAAGTCTATTTGAACCTTTTCCAAGTCAACTGTAACCTTTTCCAAATGAAATGTCACCCTTTCCAATTCAAATTTAACCCTTTCCAATTCAAATGTAGCCCTTTCCAAATCAGTTGAAACCCTTTCCAAAACAAATGTAACGATTTATAACTCAATTGTCACCCTTTTTATTTCAATTGTAACCGTTTCCATTTCAATTGTCGCCCTTGAAATTTTTTGCAAATTGACCGTAATGGGGAATGGGCGAATTGAGGGCGAATATTGAAAATATTTTAATTTATATAAAAAAAAAAAAAAAAAAAAAAAAAAAAAAAAAAATCGATCTCGCTAGTGACCTAAATGTCTGTGCGTCGTTAACACGGTACACTGCGGTGCATGCCCCTGGGGGTATGCACCGAATATACCCTTTAGGTAAACCTGAAGTTAAGCGTCCTCAAAACCGATTTCTTTCAAATTTTGTACAATAACGTATTTTGATGCACTAAACACGAATCCGTTAAAAAAAAAAAAATGTTCGCTTTCAACTAGGAAAGCGTTAGTGCTTAATAACTTCTTTCCTAGTTGAAAGCGAACTTTTTTTTAAACGGATTCGTGTTCAGTGCATCAAAATACGTTATTGTACAAAATCTGAAAGAAATCGGTTTTGAGGACGCTCAACTTCAGTTTTACCTAAAGGGTATATTCGGTGCATACCCCCAGGGGCATGCACCGCAGTGTACCGTGTTAACGACGCACAGACATTTAGATCACTAGCGAGATCGATTTTTTTTTTTTTTTTTTTAACGACGCACAGACATTTAGGTCACTAGCGAGATCGATTTTTTTTTTTTTTTTTTTTTTTTTTTTTTTTTTTTTTTTTTTAATAAAAATATTTTCACGATTTATCCCGTTCAGTTTTGAGGCCCTCAATTCGCCCATTCCCCATTACGTACAATTTGCAGAAAATTTCAATGGTGACAATTGAAATGGAAACGGTTACAATTGAAATAAAAAGGGTGACAATTGAGTTATAAATCGTTACATTTGTTTTGGAAAGGGTTTCAACTGATTTGGAAAGGGCTACATTTGAATTGGAAAGTGTTACATTTGAATTGGAAAGGGTGACATTTGATTTGGAAAGGGTAACATTTCATTTCGAAAAGGTTACAGTTGACTTGGAAAAGGTCCAAATAGACTTGGAAATGATATATATATATATATATATATATATATATATATAATAGTGTACATACTTATAACTGTTATATTAATTTGTAAAATACTTTTATTGTAATGTAATGTTTTTACTTTATATGAAATATCAATATGTAATAACTGTTTAATAATAAGAACAGATTTGTAATAATCGAGCGAATCATCTGCGTTATGAGAGTCTTGATAATACATAAATAAATATAGTATCATTATGGACGTGGCCCTGCATGTGGAAGGTCGTCCTAAGCTAAGCCTAAATTTATTTATGTATAATTAAGTTGGTCCTGAAGAGGCGTCAAGGGACGCGAAACATGTAGAGCGATAAATAAAGCATATCGTGTGAATTTGATGAGTTTTATATATCTGAGTTCGAATCCCGAGCAAGCACTAAAAATTTTTTCTTCTAGTGCCTTCGTTCATGGGTTGGATTCGGCCTCCCTGATCGTCCCTAGGCCAACCCAGCCTTTAATTAATTTAATAATGGGTACCTTGAGATATATGACTCTAGCAGTCGCAGCAGCCAAGGGGAAAATCAGGCGGCCAGAGCATAGTACTGACCACACTATCTCCCTAGTGTGACGTATGGTCATGAATCATATGCCTCTATAATATCTGCCCCTCAGGGCACTCGTGGCCTGTTACGGGACTGATTTTTTTTTTTTTTTTTTATGACCTCCCGCCTATTTAAATAATATATTTACTTTGTGCAGCAGTTTTATAAGAGTGTATTGTATCTTCTTCAGTACGATATCAATTTTTTTTTAAAAGTTGTCAGTAAATAATGGAGTCTAAATCTCACTTATCTTCAAAATTTCGTGAGAATAAGTGTGTAACGTTTTTACAAAATATTAAGTACACCCATTTTCCAAATGACACCAGAGATAAGAAGTTATGGAAACTCGCTAAGATGAGGCAGTTCCTGGAAGTCGGACTTTCTCCTTTAAACCTAGAAATGTAATGAACTCTAATAATTACCTCAATCCTGTTGAACAGGTACACTGTACCTATTAGGGACCTGATTCTTTGGTTTTCACCTATTTTTTTCCTTTTTGCTAAACATGTTAATGATCGGTTTGCTATATGATTCGCGTCTTGTAGTATCATTCATGCAAATTTGGAAGAACCTAAAAAACCCTATTCAGGATGATATGACCTAAAATCACCTAAATAACGACGGAATGACCTAGACAGACCTAATCCTTAAAATAGAAAATACAATTCAATGAACTCATTTTCTGGATCAAACAAAATTTCTTAAAAGCATCTTTCCGGGTTCAAACGTTCTGGGAAATTTTACTAGGAGTGTCGCTTCCACCAGAATCCATTTTAACACACTGGGGAAATAATAAAAACAGTTGTTGACGCTTTGGATATGAATGAAGCAGCTGTCATTTCTAAGGTTTCGATGTCCCTCCAGAGCAACGAGATTTGTGGTGCATAAAATTAAAAAAAACTCATATTTCCATTTTATTTTTATTTGCTCTTCTGTTTTTTTTCCTTCTCAATATACTATTCTATAAAATAATGTTATTTGTTGTTTATTTTGATGTCACTATTTATATACATATTAATTTATCAATGATAAATTAATCAAAATTATTAATGATAAATTATAATAGGTTGAACTTATTTTTCGAACCTATTGAAACATTTTTATCACCTAAAAAAACCTAAAATGGATTTTTAAATAGAAACCTAAAAATACCTATTATGAAAATCTTTCTGATGTAAGTTCCTTCACCGCCGACTAAAATCTTTACGTAACTAGATCGGAGGCTGTATAAGACACCTGCTCTTCAACCCTTCAGCGGCAGGTGCGGTGTTGAGGTTGCCCAACAATACACTAAGGTAGCCTGGGCCCTTCTTCAAGTTTCCTGCCGTCCAAAATTTAATCCGGCAGTATTTTCTTGTCTATGAAACTTCTTTGCAAACATCGTAAATTGTTATAGATTTATCATTCGTACTGTTTACGCTGGGGGTGGGTGGTAGGGATGGGCGATAGTCGATAGTACAGCACTATCGATTGGCCGGTACTATCGGGTAAAAAATATCGATACTATCGATAGTTATTCGATAGTGTCTTCCCCTATTCCTTACATACCTGTCCAATGAAGAATTTAATCTTATTGAATCGAATTATCTATTACTTGTAGGATTACGTATATTTATAAGATTAAACAAAGGTTTAAAACGAAATACGAATTTCTTTAAATATTATAAAAATCATTTCCAAAGAATAAAATATCAAGAGGCACAAAAAAGTGCTTTTATTTCAAACTATTTTAGTTGTGCACCTTGAGCCACATATTAACTAGGAAGAAAAAACAAGGTTTCCGCTTTTCTTTGGCTCAGTCTGTTCCGCTGCTCGGAAATGATTTTTCCAGCGGCTGAAAACGTTCTGAGGGTACAGAGGAGCCTTTTTCAGTATTTAATTCGCCAGACTTGTCAGTATTTAATACCACAGCCTTCCAGATGATGAGAACTTCAATTCTAAGAAAAAAGTAAAAACTGTATCGATAATTCATAACTATCGATAGTCTTCAACTATCGACTATCGCCCATCCCTAGTGGGTGGTTCGATCATAAAGGTTTACACAAAATCTCTTCTCACCGAGTAAAAATCTCACTGGTTTTTGTGAAAAGTAGAACAATATTTTATACCACTTACACTGTTCTGCAAAAAAAAACTTTTCTCCCCTCCCTTGAACAATTTTGCCTGTTTCTCATGTTTTCAGGTGTGCTGAGTCGGAATCTGAACTCAGAAAAATTCTATCACCCCCTGATTTTGAGAGAAAAGAGGAGAAACTTGGAAAAAATGAAAAATTGTATTTGAAAATTATTGTCTTTATTATAACAGATTTTTTTTTCTTTTTCAACGGTGAAATATAATTAATTGAATCCTGCATGCTATCAGGTATAATACTAGATATGACACAACTCAAAAAATATACACACATCGTCAATGAGTATTTTTTTTTCTTTTGTACTCTTCCTCCTCTGTCTCCCGCTGCAGTGTCCAGCAGTAATCCGCCAGCATCTTCTCATTCCATTTGCCAGTATATCTTTTTTCCATTCTGGATATGTCTTGGTGGAATCGTTCTCCATGTTCGTCCGAAACTGCACCCAAATTTGGTGCGAAAAAGTCTAGGAGACTATGCAGGAAATGTATTTTTAAGGACATATTGCATCCCAATGTTTTATATTAAGTAAGCAGTTCTTGGACTAGTTTTCGGTAGTCTCTAGATTTTTCGTTTCCCAAAAACTTAGCACATACATCTCGAAAAGCAATCCAAGCCTTTTTCTCAGTAGTATTTAACTTTGCTTCAAAAGTGAGGTCCTTGAGTAGATGTCGAATTTGGGGTCCTACGATCAAAAACTGAAAAAACACTTTTAGCCATATTTCTTCAACCACTTGTAATATTCCCATCACATTTTTTTTCGTTCAAATATACTTCATTGCGCTCAAAATCATCGGGCTTTTGAATTTTTTTCACTATGTTTTGATGCCAAAAGAAATTCGTCAATTTACAAAAAACTCACATTTTTGGATAAAAAACTAGAATTTTTCAAGAAACTGTGCGTGATAGACAGAATCTGACTTCAAATTCGTGTTCAGCACATTTGAAAACAGTAAGAAAGCATGTTTTGGTTTGAAGGAGGATTTTCGTGCAGAACAGTGTTATTTTATTCTAAAAAATTGGTACTACCCAAGAAGTCTCATGTATATATGTAGCTTTTAAAACAATTTTCTTTCTTACCAAAATGTACTATGAAATTGGTGCATTTAGGTTGTGAAGATATCTGTATTGAAACTAAGTTATCCTTAATCCTTTGGTGTAGAAAAAAATGAGATACTTAGCTATCCTCTCCGCATAGATTTGCCTAAAAGTACATGTTTTGAAGTTGCAGTCCCATAAATTTCATCGCCGTACTCGGCCGTATATTTGCACAGCTTAATAAAAGTCCGTCACGCAGGAGCTGCATAACTAAGCACTTTCCTCAGAATTTGGGTAGTGTAGACTGCTTTCCAGAACAATTTGCTTAAAATATCCTACATAAATAAAATAAAAACGTGAATAGTTCTCATTTTGTAATGAGTAACTGATCAATTATTAATTTGCTTCCAGAGTTATGTTACACATGGTACCTACTACACTACGTAATAAATACAAAAAAACTCATATTATCGTATTTTGATCTAACGCAGGAACAGGATACAGTCACTCTAGTGGTAGAAAGCGCTCCTTGCGGCGGCTTTATGAACCTACGTCTGACGAGCTTTTCTATTGAAATATATTACAAATTAAACCCCCGCTTTCCGATTGACCGATTCAGCTCATTTTTACAACACTTCTTTCTCATGAGGTACCCACGACGTATACCGCGTTTCGTTACAATACAGCAGAAATTACGACCGGTATGAGTATATTAGGAATTTGGGTCCGGAGTAAACCCCCCCTTCTAATGAACCGATTTAGTTTATTTTTACAACACATATTTACCTGTAGATTGCCACTACGAATATCGAGTTTCGTCGAAATATACCAAAAATCACGGCTGGTAGTGGCGAATTGGTATTGTGGGTCCGGAGTAAACCCCCCCTTCTAATGAACCGTTTTAGTTTATTTTTACAACACATATTTACCTGTAGATTACCACTACGAATACCGAGTTTCGTCGAAATATACCAAAAATCACGGCTGGTAGTGGCAAATTGGTATTGTGGGTCCGGAGTAAACCCCCCCCCTTTCCCCCTCCTAATGAACCGATTTAGTTTATTTTTACAACACATATTTACCTGTGGATTACCACTACGAATACCGAGTTTCGTCGAAATATACCAAACATCACGGCTGGTAGTGGCGAATTGGTATTGTGGGTCCGGAGTAAACCCCCCCCCCCTTCTAATGAACCAATTTAGTTCATTTTTATATCTCACTTTTCTCTCTATATTACCACTACGAATACCAAGTTTCGTTGAAATATAACAAATATTACGGCTGACATAGTCAAATTAGTGTTTTGGGTTCGGGGTAAACCCCCCCTTTCCGGTGGACCGACTTTGATGGTTAACGAACTCGTTCAATCGTTTGCTAATTGAATGCTATATACCAAGTTTCGTGACGAAAAAACAAAAACTCTGGCCGCTATCGTGTTAACAGACACACACATATATATATATATATATATATATATATATATATATATATATAAATTTTAACGGGGGTCATTTTCGGTGTCTACTAGGTAGGATCGATAAAGATTTGAAGAAATTTTTCAAAAATTCCGTCATGAGTCCAACCTCAATAGCTACTTTCCTTCGGAGGAAAGTGCTAAAACGAATTGATGCGATTGTTTCACGAAAAAAGAGTTTACCATCATTATTTTCTGCAGAGAGTTGTTGAACAGTTTGCGATATCAAATAACTTAACATTAAAAGTGAGATACACCTAATAGCTCGTGGGAAACTGTCAAAATTTATCCGTCATAAGCGAAAATTGTAGTAAATACGGAATACGTCGAGAACAGTGTGGAATACGTCGAGAACAGTTAACAGTATTACGTTGATTGTTAATCTATTCAACTAAGCACTCGAAAATACATTTTGAAATATACATATCTCTACAGATCGAGGAAAATATAACTTTTTTTATTCTTCAAATGGCCCTTTCCTTAATCTTCTTATTTTCGTGCTAGGCGGAAGGTCAAATAACAAAAACTTCACCACACAGTATCAACAACTTTATTACCTCCCTACATGTTTCACGCCTTTTTGGTGCCTCTTCAGGGGATACACATAGTATAAAACTTACAGCCTCAACCTGAGGAGGATAACCTTCCAACAGTCTAGACGTGACCGTACTGGTGGAAGGTTATCATCCTCAAGTTTTACATTTGTAACTTTTTCCCCTGAAGAGGTACCAAAAAGGTGTGAAACATATAGGGCGGTAATAAAGTTGGTGAAGTCTTTATTATTTGACCTTCCGCCTAGCACGAAAATAATAACTTTTTTTAATTGAATACTTGCTGTTTTTCACGGTTTTCGTAATATAAAACCCACTTTTCTCCCAAAATAATTATTCTATCGAATTGGAAGTGGTTTTATTCGACTCGGAACAAACAAATACTTCAAAAACGGTTCCTAAATCAGAATGATTCAATCTAAAGTTTTTTTTACTCAAAATCGGGCCTGTGCGCCGTAAAAAAATAAAATAAAATGATTATTGACATGTTAAGGATTATCCACAGGAATTTCCGAGGTATAAATTATTTCCACTATAATTTGCATTTGATCATCACCTCAGCCATCTTTATTTATTAGCTAATTAAATTTTATCACATGACGTTTCGGCCTCAGGGCCATTCTCATAATACTAGAAAAAAAAACACATTACATGCATTAAATTACATAAAAAATACCCCCTTTTTTCATACAATGTAAAATTTCTTAAAATTATCCTTAACTATTTTCATTCTACTCATTCTAAGAATTTAAGACGAAATTGTTCTTTTATAATAAGTTAATTGTATTTATAGTTCTGTTACTTATCACAATTATAAACTTTTTTTTTTTTTTTGTTTCTGTATTAATTTCTGTTTTAGCACTTTCCTCCGAAGGAAAGTAGCTATTGAGGTTGGACTCATGACGGAATTTTTGAAAAATTTCTTCAAATCTTTATCGATCCTACCTAGTAGACACCGAAAATGACTTTTGATATATATATATATATATATATATATATGTGTTGTTTGTTCGGCATCTGTCTCCAGCGGTCTTGCTCCTCCTGTCATCGCAATATTTCGCCGGATTCCTCTCCGGCTTCTTCAGGCAATCATTCATCCTTGCTGGTTGGTAAGGGAACCAGGCAATCATTCATCCTTGCTGGTTCCCTTACCAACCAGCAAGGATGAATGATTGCCTGAAGAAGCCGGAGAGGAATCCGGCGAAATATTGCGATGACAGGAGGAGCAAGACCGCTGGAGACAGATGCCGAACAAACAACACATTTTATTCCCAGCGAAGTAGCTTGAAAAATAGCATATATATATATATATATATATATGTCTGTTAACACGATAGCGGCCAGAGTTTTTGTTTTTTCGTCACGAAACTTGGTATATAGCATTGAATGAGCAAACGATTGAACGAGTTCGTTAACCACCAAAGTCGGTCCACCGGAAGGGGGGGTTTACCCCGAACCCAAAACACTAATTTGACTATGTCAGCCGTAATATTTGTTATATTTCAACGAAACTTGGTATTCGTAGTGGTAATATAGAGAGAAAAGTGAGATATAAAAATGAACTAAATCGGTTCATTAGAAGGGGGGGTTTACTCCGGACCCACAATACCCATTCGCCACTACCAGCCGTGATTTATGGTATATTTCGACGAAGCTCGGTATTCGTAGTGGTAATCTACAGTGAAATATGTGTTGTAAAAATAAACTAAATCGGTTCATTAGAAGGGGGGGGGGTTTACTCCAGACCCAAATTCCTAATATACTCATACCGGTCGTAATTTCTGCTGCATTGTAACGAAACGCGGTATACGTCATGAGAAAGAAGTGTTGTAAAAATGAGCTGAATCGGTCAATCGTAAAGCGGGGGTTTAATTTGTAATATATTTCAATAGAAAAGCCCGCCAAACGTAGGTTCACAAAGCCGCCGCAAGGAGCGCTTTCTACCACTAGAGTGACTGTATCCTGTTCCTGCGTTAGATCAAAATACGATAATATGAGGTTTTTTGTATTTATTACATAGTTTAGTAGGTACCATGTGTAAACATAACTCTGGAAGCAAATTAATAATTGATCAGTTACTCATTACAAATTTAAAAGAGAACTATTCATGTTTTTATTTTATTTATGTAGGATATTTTAAGCAAATTGTTCTGGAAAGCAGTCTACACTACCCAAATTCTGAGGAAAGTGCTTAGTTATGCAGCTCCTGCGTGACGGACTTTTTTTTTGTCATTTTAGCTGACGAAGGCTACCAATGAGTAGCCGAAACGTCCAAAAAATAGATTTTTTTTTTAACAAAAATCATATTGAGTTTATTTAGCCGAATCCCAAACATTCCATCTTTACTTGTTTTTTTCTTCTAGTATTATGAGAATGGCCCTGAGACCGAAACGTCATGTAATAAAATTTAATTAGCTAATAAATAAAGATGGCTGAGGTGAGGATCAAATGCAATTTATAGCGGAAATAAAATGATTACGTTTGATGAGTTATTCTGCTACTACCATTAAAAACTTTAGCTGCATTACTTCGTGACGAATACACCTAAAAATGAAAACTTAATACACAGAATATCTTTAACGACCCTGACCTTCCCCAGTTAATGCCTGATCATCCCCCCATCGCCATGAGTCATGGTGTGTGCACTTGAAGGCCACTAGGAATAATATACCTCTCACTAGGGACGATCGTGTTTTATGATTCGTGAAAAACTCTGGGTTCGTGACTCGGTTGGTTCGTATTAAGGTTTTCGTCCAATATCAGATAGTCATCTCGAAGAAGATCCTAAACCACCTTGGTGAGTCATTCTTTACAAAAACACATTAGTGCATTTTCAATTTTTTTCTGGACTCCTCTTTGTAAAGCCTGTTTCTATATTGAGACACTTAATTTCATTGTATATATATATATATATATATATATATATATATATATGTGTGTGTGTGTGTGTGTGTGTGTGTGTGTGTGTGTGAGTGTGTGTTAAGACATTTGTGCAAACGCCCTTGACAAAGCACTCAACATTTTCAAAATAACTGGGGTTTACAGACTAATATAATACCACTTGATCCTCAATGCTTTAATTCATGTATTGTTTTTGAATATATTTTAATAATTTTAAATATGTTTATTTAATTGTTACATATTTTATATCACGAAGTTTTAAGTAGTTAAACATGTTACTTTCTGTGATATTTCTCTTACCTCTCGTTTTATTTATTGTTGACTTTCCGATGTTAGAATTAGGTCCTTAAATTTCTGCTGGTGGGTCAGTCCATATCAGATCATCCAGGCCATGAAACCCATGTCCTCAGAATTGCCTGAAACTTTTTTATTTGTTGAACTGGTCATTCTAATGATATATTCCAAATTTTAGTTAGATATCTTCAATACTTTTTGAGTTATGAATTTTTAAAGTTGTCTATAAAACTTGTTTTTGCTTTTACTGACGATTTAAGTCAAAGCTACTTTCATTTACTAAAAAAATCATTACTCTGTTAATGTTAATGATATCTCAATGGGATTTTCACCAAAATGGTCACAATAATATTTTGAATATGGGAAAAATATATTTACTATCTGTTATGTTTCTGGTTGCTAAGTATATTTATTTAAACACAAAATTTTAATTTAAGATAAATTAAAAACATAGAAATTTCAAAAATCGATAAAAATAAAAGGCGATCCATAAAATCAAGTTCTTTTTTCATGGATACATTCTTAAAAGTATAAACTATAAGATTTTAAAAGAAAAACTCTGGGATTTTGCTGTTAAGTATTATTAAATCAATCCCGGGCCTATCTACAGGTTGCCACCCTTTTATAATGCCAACAGCATATAGTCGGTCACCCATTCAGGTACTCACCACGCCCGACGTTTGAGTAGGTAATTATTAAAAAAAAAAGGAACTTATATTATTTTATTGATTTAATAATACTTAACATCAAAATCCCAGAGTTTTTCTTTTAAAATCTAATAGTTTATACTTTTAAGAATGTATCCATGAAAAAAGAACTTGATTTTATGGCGCCTTTTATTTTTTATCAATTTTTGAAATTTTTATGTTTTTAATTTATTTTAAATTAAAATTTTGTGTTTAAATAAATATACTTAGCAACCAGAAACATAAAAGATAGTAAATATATTTTTCCCATATTCAAAATATTATTGTGACCATTTTGGTGAAAATCCCATTGAGATATCATTAACATTAACAGAGTAATGATTTTTTTAGTAAATGAAAGTCGCTTTGACTTAAATCGTCAGTAAAAGCAAGAACAAGTTTTATATACAACTTTAAAAATTCATAACTTAAGAAGAGTTCAAGATATCTAACTGAAATTTGGTATGAATCATCAGAATGACCAGTTCAACAAATAAAAAATGTTTCAGGCAATTCTGAGGACATGGGTTTCATTTCACTATTTTGCTGGATGATTTGAAATGGACTGACCCTGAAGTTAATTACGGATGAGCCATCCGCAGTTAAAATACATTTTGGGATTAGAATTTCTTCTCAGGCGATTCAAAGGGTAATTTTTCAGATATTGTTTTAAGGTTTAGTATTTTTTTATTTTTTAATAAGTTGACTCTGCAAGGCGATTCAATTTTTGACAAGTATTGATGTTAAATATTACAAAAGGACAATATTAAAATATCATAATATGATATTATGTGTTTCATCCCCATGTTTCTATGATATCAGGCATAATAATCAGTTATAATACAGTTTGTATATGAAAGTGTGTCGACTGTATGCTGGTAGTCAGATGATAGTATATGCAAGTATAATTTCATTTTTTTTATTTTAATGGTATACATAACACCTTCTCTGTATACCAAGAACCCTTTTCACCCTTATTTTACCATGCAAATTCGTTATTTTTGTTTGTTTTATTACCAATTTAGTCTTCCTGTTATAATTTGTCAAGTAAGTTGGTCTTCTTCAGGTAGTTAAATATTTGTCCTATATATTGGCTCCTATCACAGAGTAGATCTGTCATGTTGTATGGTAAATCGTAGTTTAGACTCTGTAAGGTATAGTATTGTGAAACTCGAATTGTGAAACAGTAACTTAGCATCAGTTGATTCGTCCTTTGCTATAATGGAAGTTCTCCTGGTTCAACTCAGATTTTTGGGACGGTGTTTAGGGTTGCCACCCTAAAGATGCTTTTCTTCTTTTCAACTCTGCCAACGGTGGCGCCGTCTACCTCAACTGGGCGAACCACCCCCGCTCAAGTCGGGACAGTCAAGAAGTCCATCTCGCTATACAGAGTGCTCAACAAGTAATTTTTGTTCTCTTTCACCGGCTTTACTATATACACCATGGCCGAGTAGTCACCTCAAATCACCGGGCCATGGAGGTGAGGAAGACACCAACTGACCGAAGATGAAGCCACAGGGAGAAATGCAGTACTCAGCTTGGAGTACCATATTTTAATCTCACAAGGCACCAGTCACCAGGTACCTATTTAATATACCTAATTTAATGGATCTCGAGCAGCCCATCTTGATCAAGATCTCATCAGCTAATCATTATTTCAACTCACCAGTCCCAAAACTTTCAAAATTTCATTAATACATTAACCATTACATGTTTCTGTCTTTGGAAATTTTCCCCCCACTCTTCATTTGTACTCAATAAATTTAAATTATCAACTCATTATTCTTACAGTCCACTTATTTATCCAGCCCCACAAAAATATTACTTCCACATCATACCATATAAAAAATGGTGGTGTGGCAATCTTTTTACAGACGGGTTATCATAATTTCTAACCAGAATGGGCTAGTGTCTTTTATGTCTTCGAAATAAAAGCCGCTACGCCTAGTGAGAATCGAAGCCAGGCCTAAGGGCCAGAGATCTCACGCATTTACACTCTCCGGAGTCAGCTGTTCATTATAAGTATAAATGAGCAAATTTATGATATTTTGACCGTATTCCCTCCTTACTGAGAAATGTGTTTAGTTACGCTGATCCTGCGTGGCGATTATTTTTTAAACAGTGGAAAGCAAATTACATGTTTTGTTTTATAAAAACGACATTTGTTTAAAAAATATTAGAATTTGCCTTAGATAAAAGGGTTAGGCAACATGCATGACATCCCAGTGTTGAAGGCTAGTGGTCTAAACAGAGGACCATGAGAAAACTTGAAGATAATTCAATTATTCAAAGAACATAAAACATTTTAGCACGTTTCCTCGCTCCATCTATATGGAGGAAACCTGCTTATGAGGTTGACCTCATGATAAAATTCAGAATTGCCGACTAGACAATTTGACGCTTCAGAACCCGTCGAACCTGAATATAATTTGTGTATATATATATGTATGTGTGAGTGTGTGTGTATATTTGTCTGTTCGCTCTCTAGATGTCTCTAGCGAAATTTTTGCAAAGAAAGTTTTTGCTTTACTAGGCTTCCAGGTAGAAGTTTCATAAGTAGAATTACCACTGGTTTAACCGGATCAACCCGGGGCCAGGGCCGATCCGAATTAAAGAAAATTCATGATATCCGGAATTATCGACACACTTTCACCTAAAAATACCCCCTCTATATGTACTATGTATTTTCATTTTAGTCAATATAGCTACAAACTAGTCTGTAGTAAAAAAGGCAGTGAGCTTCTGCTGTCTCAGTTTAGTGTTTCGCTTACGAGCAGCGCGATCTCGCATCCGCTTTAACATTAGAAGTTCATTTCCGGTGCTTTATTACCGAAACAATTTCGCCCTTTTATAAGTTTTGCAAACTTTGTGTAGGTTTCGTCAATATCAATCACTAAGTTCCCACCCAACCTCATATTTACTCGAATCCTGCTAGCGTAAGAACTGAATGTTTGTCGTTTGCTTTCCGTGTCTGTCCGACAGTCCCAAAGATTTTTTTTTTCTCTAACCGATCTCCGTGAAGGACAAAAAGCTCTTGGGGATGGAGACCTCACACGCAAAGGGCCATCTCGTATGTCCCTATTATAGGGAACTGACACCAAATGACCAAATGATTTCTGGTCACAATATTTTGGACACATGGCAAGCGGGAATAGAGGCACCGTTTTTGAAAAAAAGTAATATATTTTTATTATTTTAAAATATATGTTAAAGGATTTATGAAAGATGACAATCTTCTACATATATATATATATATATATATATATATATATATATATATATATATATATATTTGTTAAATACCACTCACTCACTGACTGACTGCCTCACTGACCTATCATCACCCAGCCCAAATCACTCGACAGAAAAATTTGAAATTTTGCATGGAGACTCCCTTTATGACGTAAACACTCGCTAAGAAAGGATTTTTTTATATTAAAATTTTTAAGGATTTTTAGAGGGGTTAGAATTTTTAGTTGATTAGAGCAGACAAGCCTAGGCAGCTAGGACGATAACAGGTCAGCTGTTACTGTACTGTATCTATTTCATAGTATTATTTTTATTTGCTGCCCATTTCATCTAAGATTGCAATCCTTGAATTACTAGAAATAAACTGTGATTTTGTCCCTCATAGAGTTTACGCTATACCTGGTGATGATCCATCCGAGGTAATAATATCCGGAACCCTTGCACAGCCTCCTCATCCATCAGCATCCCCAGTCAGAACACTTCTTAGTAATGCTAGCAAATATAATGGGTGTTTCCAAATAACATCTTGCAAACATACATTTTTAACGTCCATTTATTATTGACAACGAATTTTAACATGTACTGGTTAAACTGCTGTTACTGCTAACCTGTCGATAACGGGTTATCTCTGCGTTATCTGTTTCTTGACACTAGTCCGAAGCGCCCCAGTGTCAAGAAACATTATGCTTTGATTACTCATCAATTGATGAATAACTTATAGTATGACGGTAACCGTGCTGTAATAAACTGCACAAAATTATATAGTAGCGTTAATTTTGCTGATACATTATTTAACGCAATAAAATAACTACTTATCTGCCGTGACGAAGCACGGGTATTCAGCTAGCACATATTACAATAATATTCTATAGATAAATTATTTATTTTAGTTGTAATATTAAAGCCATATTTTTTTAATGACCCGCTTATGTGGTTGACCTCAAGACGCATCCGGATATTCTGACAAGAAAACCTCACTTTTCAGATCACGTTTTAAAATAACAGTGGTTCAAATTTGTATATACATTATTTACTTCATGTTTTATTATTAAGAGTACATTGTCAATATAAAATTTTTGATTTTGTTTTATTTCCATGTACGTTTGCTTAGTTTTACACGTTCATTAGGCACCACCACAACACAAAATAAATTACTATTGACTGTTTACTAAAGAATGAATCAAATAATTACCACTAAAAAAAAAAAAAAAAATCAGTCCCGTAACAGGCCACGAGGGCCCTGAGGGGCAGATACTATAGAGGTATCTGATTCATGACCATACGGCACACTAGGGAGATAGTGTGGTCAGTTCTATGCTCCGGCCGCCTGATTTTCCCCTTGGCGGCTTCGACTGCTAGAGTCATTAGCACCAACCAAGGTACCCATTATTAAATTAATTAAAGGCTGGGTTGGCCTAGGGACGGTCAGGGAGGCCGAATTCAACCGGTGAACGAAGACACTAGAAGAAAAAATCTTTAGTGCTTGCTCGGGATTTGAACTCAGGCCTCCAGCTTATTAGTCCAGTGCTCTACCACTGAGCTAACCTCGCCCCAATTACCACTAAATTGTCGTAAAAAAAAAAAAAAATTGTTGTTCATCTGTCATATAAGAATATTTAAAAATCATATAAGAATATTTAAAAATCTACCCCCGCCAAAAAAAATTCCCACCAAATTAAGAATTTAATTTAATGACAGAATTTGTCGAGCCAAAAACAATTTCCGGTGACGTGACCAAATTTGAACACCCCCAGCAATGCGACATTTTTATGGCAAAAAATAATAGAAACTGCAAAATATATTATAACGTACGGACTTTTCGCACTAAAGGTGGGAAAGGGAGGCTCGGAGCGTCGCAGTAAATTGCCAAGATGGCGGAAGGTAATAGCTTAGATTCATGCCGCCCATTGCTGGGGATGACTTGCTTTCCGGGGATCTGGGAGCGGGCTTTTGCTTCCTCGCCGCCAAGATGCTTGCTGAAAAACGCCAAGAAATCTTCAATAAAGTCTCGTCGAAATTGCCTTTTCGGGCGAACCGCTTCTTCTCATCAAATCCGCCTCAGGTGTAGCAAAGATACCGATACACAAGAAGAACATAGGTTGTGTTTAACTCTTGTAATAACGATAGAGGTTACAGATCACAAGGACGATCAAGAAAACCAAAAATTACATAGGAGAAAGATTCCAGGACATTGGATGGATTATCCATAAGAAAAAAATGAGATTGTAAACAAAAATGGTCCAAGGATGTAATAAACTGGTACCTCCGGATCCAGAAGAGGAAGAGAAGAAGACCATCTACTCACTGGGATGGAAAGAAGAGGATTACATGTGGTGGAGCAACGTGGCAGAGAGTAGCTGAAGATAGGAAAGAATGTAAGAGACTTGGAGAAGCACACTATTTAGCCAGGATTAAGCCTGAAATCATGTAGCGGGACTATGCACAAGAAACCTTTATGATGAACCTAAAAACCTCAGCAATATGCTGAATTTTTACATAAAAATTAAAACAAATATCAAAGCATGTTATTGGATATATTTTATTAATTTTTGGTACAAATAAAGGTTTATTGCTATTATAATAACGGCAGAGAACAAAGATCTCTGCGGAGTATATAAAGCGACATTGCAAATAAATTCAAAATCAAAGGATCGTAAAGAACGGCACTATTCAAAATAACACGAACAGTTGTCCAGAGGCCTGATACTGTATAGGTATCTGATTCTTGCCCAAAAGGCACAATAGGGAGATAATATGGAGATAATTAATTGAAGGCTCTGTGGGCCAAGGGACAGCTTGGGACCCCAAATCTAATCTTCAAACGTCCACACTTGATGACAAAATCATTAGTGTGCGCAAAACCATTATTATCATATATATATATATATATATATATATATATATATATATATATATATATATCTACAACTGTGAAATCGCAGGCGTGGGCGCAGATAAATTTGTATGTTCCAGATTTTAGAAATATGACCAAATTTGGAATATGGTTTTATACATAGAGTAATAAGGAAATTCATGCGAAATGACCTTAAATGAATTTCAGGACTGACATTTTTTTAAGTATACCCAAAAATGTATATATATATGTATATATATATATATATATATATATATATATATATATATATATATATATAATTTGGTCATATATATATTTTTACAACTCAAGCATACTTAAGTAGTGACTTCCGTACTGCTGGATTCTTCTTGTTTTTAGAGCCCTGATGAAGGCTAAAAATTCAAGCCGAAACGTTGCCAAAAACTAATCATTTCCTGTATTGAATATCGAGACCAATCCTCGAAAATTTGCAATTTGGTAATCTTGACGGTAATAGGTCTCTTAATGATCTTGAAAAAATTTTAATCATTCGGTTCGCTTTAGGACGCAGCCTAAATTAATATACCTATTTATATAATGTAATATATAGATATTTTTTTTTTATAAGGAAATAGAAGAAGTCGTGTAAGTGATTTAAAACCTAATATATCATTATGTCACTAAAGGAAATTATCTTTATTTTATTGCCTTTGGCTGTACGTGAAAGGTGGAAAGGTACTTCAGTTTCACCTCGGCTGAAATACTTTAAGACAAAGGCTTTAAAAGAAGTTCCGACAAAGAACGGGAGCCGTGATATCTTCGTAAAGAATCGTTTTAAAACAATTTTTGCCGGAAGAGTGCGGAAGCTGAGGACGGTGACCCCCTGGCGGAAAGGGATGTCTTGGATAGTGAAGGCCGAGGAACCGGTAGCAGTTCTACCGTAGCTTGTGGTGTCGTGGGTTCGATTCTTTAAAGGCAGTTGTTTGGTGCAAAGAGAAAAGATGTTGTGCATCCATAAGTGCTGTTTGATAAGGGGAGTTTAATTTTTCATGCCCACAAAACGTAGGTGCGTATGTGTTTATGTGTGGTTTTGTGCAGGGGAATACTAACAATCTAGAACTTGGAATAGTTTGCCAGCTAAAACGCCATTACACCAAATAAATAAATAAATCTGAACTAAGTGACTTTATTTAATTTCTATTTGAGGTTTTTATGACACATTTTTATCAAGCAAATCAATATTTCTGGGGGATAGGGGCTGCAGCCCCTTCTTATATACGCCGATGGTTATGTGTGATTGAGTGTCACCTACGTTTTCACCCTAATTTGAATAGTAAACTGTCAATTCTACTTAAAAAAAAAAAAACTAATTAAACCTCTTCATTGCTGCTTTCTCTGCTCTGGATTGCTTTCATAAACCTAAATATCTGTTTATTAGGCAGCATGATGATTAGAAAATCTGCAGGGCTTTTTCAAAAGGAAAGCTCTTTTTTAATTAAAAAAATATTAATCAAGAATTTTTCAAAGAATTTTATTGAATCAACGTTTTAGCACAATCCATGATATGGAGATACTGAGTTTTTACTCTTGGAAGAATATTTTTCTGTCTCTTCTGAGCGGCTAAGGTGTTCTTTTTTTCAGCCAAGCAACTTGGCATAAAGATCTTAAAAAAAAAGATCTTGCTGTTCAAATGAAACATATATTTATCTTCGCAAGTGTAATGAGCCAAGATAAAAAATGAAATTCGATGGTATTTAAAATAAAAGAAAATATACAGATAAAAAATGGGGAAAATATTTTTTTAATTTATTGGACAACTAATAAAGTTCTACATCTATAGAAAAAAAAAAAAAAAAAAAATAGGACTTAGCAAACATCAGCTGTGTTTTTAGTCACCTGTTTAAAATATAATAATAATAATAGTCATGGGGGCGAGGTTAGCTCAGTGGTAGAGCACTTGAACTGGAGGACCAGGTTCAAAACCCGAGCGCGCACTAAAGATTTTTTCTTCTAGTGCCGTCGTTCGAGGGTTGAATTTGGGGTCCCAGATCGTCCCTAGGCCAACCCAGCCTTTAATTAATTTATCAATGGGTACCTTGGTGCTAATGACTACTAGTCGAAGCATCAAGGGAAAAATCAGGCGACCGGAGCATAGTATTGACCACACTATCTCCCTAGTGTGCCTTATGGTCAAGAATCAGATACCTCTACAGTATCTGCCCCTCTGGGCCCTTGTGGCCTGTTACGGGACTAATTTTTTTTAAATTTATATTAGTCATAAACAATTGACTCATTACAATAAAATACATTAAATAAATAAATGGTTCCACTTTAGCGTATTTATTTGCTTCAAATAATACATATATCACATTAATTATTTTCTTGTGTAGGCAGAAGGTCGAAGAATAAAATTCTAAAATAACGTCAATTTATTAAAAATTGACTCCATATGTTTCGAATCCTTGGATCCTCTTCATGAGCCTAAAAACTAGATACAGCCCGATGGAACTATGGTTAACATTCCACTTAAGGCACGTCTTAAACTGAAGATCATGTACATAGCAAAAATCAGCTGTGTTTTTAGTCACCTGTTTAAAATATCTGCAGAGTTTAAACATAAAATTTGATTAATCAGAGTAAGATTAGTCACAGAACAGTCCTATTGTTTTTTTTTTTTTTTTTTTTTTTTTTTTTTTTTTTTTTTTTTTTTTTTTTTTTTTTTTTTTTTTTATATAGATGTAGGACTTTATTAGTTGTCCAATAAATTAAAAAAATATTTTCCCTATTTTTTTATATGTATATTTTCTTTTATTTTAAATAGCATCGAATATAAAAAATGAAATTCGATGGTATTTAAAATAAAAGAATATACAGATAAAAAATAGGGAAAATATTTTTTTAATTTATTGGACAACTAATAAAGTCCTACTCTATAGAAAAAAAAAAAACAAAAAAAAACAATAGGACTGTAGAGATATGTGATTCTTGACCATAAGGCACACTAGGGAGATAGTGTGGTCAATACTATGCTCCGGTCACCTGATTTTTCCCTTGCTGCTTCGACCAGTAGTCATTAGCACCAAGGTACCCATTGATAAATTAATTAAAGGCTGGGTTGGCCTAGGGACGATCTGGGACCCCAAATTCAACCCTCGAACGACGGGACTAGAAGAAAAAATCTTTAGTGCGCGCTCGGGTTTTGAACCTGGTCCTCCAGTTCATTAGTCGAGTGCCCTACCACTGAGCTAACCTCGCCCTCATGACTAATATAAAAGGGCAAAATTATTTGTTTTTTGTCGTACAGACCCATCCAATAGGTATGCAAGATTTTTCTTCAGGAATTTTGATGCTGCGAACATTACAGATCTATCTAAATGTAGTGATATCAATATATTTCTTCGAGCAGGAAGTATAATTATCATTTATATATACATATATATATATATATATATATATATATATATATATATTATCTGAATAATCCTCTTGTAAAGCTAGTGAAAATGATGAAACTTCAAGCTCTTGAAAAAGAAGCCGAGATTACATGATGAATCCGTTTATACGTTTCTTTATTTTTTCTTTTTTTTTTTTTTTTTACTTTAGAGTTATTGGCCTAAAATTCTCTCATTACAATAGTGGTTTCTCCTTTTATCACCTCCCTTGTTAAGTATGCTAATTACTGGGAGCTCCTTATTCTTAGTCAACAATTCATGTGCTAATTCGGTTAGGAAAACAGAACGGAATTGTTCGTTGGAACTGTGGAAGTCTTTCTGTCCCGTGATGATTCATATGAAGACAAATTTGAAAAAAAAAAAAATAACAAACTAAATAGTGACCCAAAATTTCAACAATCCTGTCTTGAGTAGCGCACGGTTCGCTAATCAATTTGTAGAGCCATTTTTAATAAATTTACAATTGTGATCATTTACAATTTTATTTCTTGACCTTCTACCTACCCAAGATCAAATTGGGGGAAAAACGACTTGCACACGAATTGCATCATCTTACCGTGTTCCTATGAATATCCACAGGGAGTAAATCCGCATACGAGGTTCATCTCATGACGCAATGCGGAAGTGCCGACTAGCAAGATTTACGTTTCAGAACCCCTAGAGAACGAAAATAACAGTGGTTCAAATTTGTATATATATATATATATATATATATATATATATATATATATATATATATATTTGTCTGTTCGCGGTGTAGCTGCCTGAAAAATGGTCCGATGTTGATGAAATTTGGTGCAAAAATCTTTCGTCTGATTCGATAGATCGAATTCTTTAACCAGCAGAATCCGTCCACCGGAACATGGTTTTCGGGGCGAAATTCGCGCGAAAAAAATCGTTACGCTTACTTCATATGCTTTTAGGTACTCGTTTTATAGGTTCCTTCGCGTATGGAAACGAATGAGTCATTTTTAAAGCGATATCTTTAACCGTTTTTAAGAAAATTGGAAAAATAGTCATTGAATACAGTTTTTGTTTTGGGTACGTAGAATCATGGGATTCAGTTTAAATATTTTCTACATGTTTGAAATTCATCCAAACTGAAATGTTTAAATTTTGGTTACGTTTGGAGTTAAGGAAGGAGTAGAATAAAATATTTTATTTACAGACATGAAAAGTTTTGGGAACTTCGTATATTTTCCTAAATATCTCGAAATCGGTCGAGAAATCGTGGTGAGTGATCGTGACCATTCGGAAGCTTACTAAATTTAAAAAAAAACGGATCAGACGAAATGTTTGATTAGGCGTTGTCAATTGGAGAAATAAGTACTTGAAAAATCAAACGGGTTCCTGTCGTTGTTTAACTCACTTTTTAATTGATTGTTGTGTTGTTTTAAATTGCATTTATCTGTAAAATTGGCATTATGGGAAAAGAAGAGAAGAAAATGAGAACTAGTAACAGCGTTTTCCTAGAAAGAACCTTCACAAGGCCAGGGAGTCATTTTCCATGTTAGGCCATAAAAGTATGTCATGAATGGTCTGACCAAAATTATAACTGTTTCTATTTTAAGCTTTCCAGGTCCGCGCTAAGATGTTGCAGGTCCTACTATTCGGGCTTCTTAAGATACCACAAGACCGAGTAATGAATATATCTACTTCTGAGACTTCTCTTTGGAATGTCAGAAATTCATCCTCTCTGGAATACAGCAAAACAGGAAGGCAATTATTATAATTGCGGAGTAATTGTGAAAGACTGGAAGGTCCCAGGGCCATTCATTACCCGGGATATTACCGCGTCAGTGTAACCGATCCCTAGATACACTACAGCCTCCCTTGTTTACGAACTGGAGATACGGGAGACCTGAATGGTGGGAAAGGAAGAGAGAGGGGAAGTGAGAGAACAGGTGGTGGGGGTAACAGTTACCTCAGGCCAATGGCCCTCGGTGTCCTCAATCTTCTATAGCCGAGGCACTTGTTGGCTTACTCCATCGCTCTATGTGGTATTACTGGCAAGGAAATGCAGAAAAATGCGAACAAAATCGGTCGAAAACGCAGGAATTTCGAAATTTCGAAGGTTTGTATAATTTGAAACGAGTGTCTACATGTTCTTAACCCTGGGCCTCTGGAAAAAATACCCAACACATTGTTCTATGGCGTGTTTCTTAACTTCCGTAAATCACAGAGACTCCTTCGTCCTAAATAATCGGAAGTGTATTATCTGGTTTACCTAATATGAACCACGCCAGTTGTCAGCTAATCGCTGCATGAGAAGGACGCGAGTTGTGTATGGGGTATTTCTTACCCCACGGTGTAGTTAACGTATGGCTTTTTCGATCATCTGACAAATCTTCATGGGTCGATCACTGTCATGTTACAACTTTCCAAGTGACAAAATTGCCTGAAAACTGCCCAGAAAATATTTTCTCTTTGATTTGGACTACCAACTGGTGAATGCTCATGTGACACTTAGTGCCTAACTGGATAAAATACCAAAACCACTGAAGACACTGATGCTTGTTCTTTCAGAAGATGAATCAACCCCTGATGGCCCTTCAACATCTTCCGTTACCTTGGACAAACCCGTGAGATGTTCATTTTGTAACAGAAAACATTTAGGAAGACGAAAAAGCTATGTTCTGTGTTTAGAACTGCCATGCACACTGATCACCAAAATGTGTTAAATGCTAACGAGTGTCAATTGGACAGAACATTGTATTCTTCTAAAGTTCCTATTTTTTTATGGCTTTTGATCATTCTAGTTTATTGTTCGTAAAAAATATTTTCAGTTTAGTAAAATTTTTACAGGATAATTATTTGGTTTATGAACAATATTGAGTTTTAGGATTTCCTAGCTATTTTGTGAATTTTAATTAATATTCGGCAGATTTATTCCTGTTTGAATTTATTTCTTGATGTTCCTGCTCTATACGTTGCTCTTGTGTAAAAAAGGAAAAGAAAAAATTAAAATTTGTTTATTGTAGGTATATATTTTCAAAGTATGGGGTAAAATTTACCCCACGGTGTCATTAACGTAGATGTCAATGGCAGTGTCAATCCAGGGTTAGATATGCCGTTAATAAAATTAAGTCAATAGTGGCCAAGAAGCTGATGCACCGTAAAAGAAAAAAAAAAATAATAAGCAAACACTATTGACATGAAAATGCCATATCGTCCTTACCATGTCGAACTATCGAATACCTTGTCAAGAACCCAATAATATCCTCTCAATTATTGGTGGATATCCAACTTTACCAGTTTTCGTCAAATGATGACCTGTTTAACATAGAATTCATACTACCGCGATCTTTTTAAGGGCCTGAATCTTTAAATGCCAGACATTTTATAATAAATCCGATCATCATAGCGGCCATCAGTTAGCGAAAACAGGCCAAGTTGGAAATGCACAAATATGTGAGAAGGTATCATTAGGGTCTTGACAAGGTATTAAGAGCGTAAAATTTATCCCAATACTTCATATACCTACAAACTGTTTTTGGGAGGAGCCTGGAACTTGGCCAATTTTTCCCAATGTTTTTTTGGGGAGATTGTATAAATGTTTTGTTGCTGTATATATACATATTGTATGTGTGTGTGTGTGATTAAAAATAAACAAATAAATACCTATATTATGAAAATTCGTTGGCATATATTGAGTTAATATCGTCCGTACCATTTCAAACTATCGAATATACAAAATCTCGTTTTTCACATTCGAGACTTTGCTCTTGGATTGTGGACGAAACGGCTTGTCGCAAATTGTCGTAAGTCCAAAACTTTTAGAATAGCCGGAAATGCCTTAAATTAAGTATCGAATAAGAACATTTTTCAATAAATTACTTACTCAATGTATGTATGGGACGATATGGCTGGGGGCAATTTATTTTAATACGAATTTATTAGCACATCACTTATTTTCGAATACGAATATAAATAAATTCGTATTCATTTGGGATTAGTCAGCAATGACTAAAATCAATTCTTGCCAAATCACGAATTTAATTAACTACCAGAATGTCCTGCCTAAATTAATTTCCGCTCACGTGACCGATGACTTAAATTCAGTTACACTTTTCCGCCATCGGTGATGCAGAATAAGATTTGGGCATAATTCTATTTATAAATATGTATACGAATATAAATAAATTAGTGTTCAAAAGGGTGAATACAAATTTTTATGTATTAACTTGTACAAATACAATTGTATTCAGAAGTTCTCATTTCAATTAAAATAACTTCTCAGCAAAAATGTTAAATATTCACAATTATGTGAATAATCACTCAAAATCAACAGAATAAAATAATCACATAAAGATGTATTCACATTATAATTTGTTAATATGAAAGTATTCGCAGAATAAGTTGTGAAGTCTTGCATATTAACGATGAATTAAAATGAAATTGAACAAATTGTTGTGCACCTTTTGCAATTTAGACTAAATTGAAGTCATTATGGATAGGGAAAAGGAAAAAAATGTGATATTTGTATTATATACAAAATAAACAAGACATTAATGTTTATAATATGTATAAATTGTGCTCGCTCATATTCTACGCATAAAAAATATAAAATAAACAAGATGTCTTACCTTTCATCTCCCTACCCAAAAAGACGCATTTCCTTTTTGTACTTTCCTCCGAAGGAAAGTAGCTATTGAGGTTGGACTCATGACGGAATTTTTGAAAAATTTCTTCAAATCTTTATCGATTCTACCTAGTAGACACCGAAAATGACCCCCGTTAAAATTTATATATATATATATATATATATATATATATATATATATATATATATATATATATCTGTTAACACGATAGCGGCCAGAGTTTTTGTTTTTTCGTCTCGAAACTTGGTATATAGCGTTCAATTAGCAAACGATTGAACGAGTTAACCAACAAAATAAGTAAAACATACAAAATTGGTCAAACGGAAGGGGGGGGGTTACCCCGGACCCAAAACACTAATTTGACCATGCACCCCGTAGTTTTTTATATATTTCAACGAAACTTGGTATTCGTAATATTAATCTACAAAGAAAAATAAACTAAATCGGTTCATTAGGAGGGGGGGGGGGTTTACTCCGGACCCACATTACCAATTTTCCACTACCAGGCGTAATTTTTGTTATATTTCGACGAAACTCAGTATTCGTAGTGGTAATCTATAGAGGAAAATGGGCTGTAAAAATAAACTAAATCGGTTCATTAGGAGGGGGGGTTTACTCCGGACTCAAATTACTAATATACTCATACCGGTCGTAATTTGTGCTGTATTATAACGAATCGCGGTATACGTCGTGGGTAACTCATGAGAAAGAAGTGTCGTAAAAATGAGCTAAATCGGTCAATCGGAAAGGGGTGTTTACGTTGTAATATATTTCAATAGAATAGCCCGCCGTACGTAGGTTCGCAAGGCCGCCGCAAGGAGCGCTTTCTACCACTAGTGAGACTGTATCCTGATCCTGCGCCATATCAAAAGACGAAAATATGACGTTTTCATGTATGTATAAACATAACTCTGGAAGCAAATTAATTACAAAGTTAATAACTGAACAGTTACTCATTACAAAATTAAAAGAGAACTATTCATGTTTTTATTTAATTTATATAGGCTATTTTAAGCAAATTATTCTGGAAAGCAGTCTACACTACCCAAATTCTGAGGAAAGTGCTTAGTTATGCAGCTCCTGCGTGACGGACTTTTTTTTCATAATGATGGTAAATTAATGTATATTTTAAAATAAAAATGATTTTTGATTTTAATCAAAGAGATCTACCAACTTCATCTTCTCATAACCCTGATGCAGGCTTGAAATTCTAGCCATAATGTTTGCAATAAACAACTAATTTTATTAACTACACAGGCACACAAAATACAAAAGTGGTATTTTCCAAAGACACCATACTTATACTCTTATGCATTTCGACACGTTGAATCCGAATCCGGTGTCTGTTTCAGCCCAGCACGTCAGGATTAAGCATTTGAAGATCTAAATTCGTATGAAGTCGTCTAAGAAAAAATAACTAGAGCTTCCATGGTTTTGAGGCTCGCTGAATTCGTTTCCTAAGGCCGTCTCAAGGACGAATATGTCTCTTTTATAAAAAATGAATTTTTGACTACAGATACATTTTTTCTAAATAAATATTTTTGTCCTTGAAATGACCTAGATTATGCGCCGATGGAGTGAAACAGACCTCGTATTCGAATTCAGCGATTCCCAAAACCATGATGGCTCTAGTTATTTCTTCTGAAATGACTTTGACCTTCAAATGCTCTTAAACCTGACGTTCTTGGGTGAAACGAACTCCGGATTCGGATCCAGCGTGTCGAAATACATAAGAATATAAGTATGGCGTCTTTGGAAAATGCCACTTTTTATTTTCTGTGCCTGTGCTATCATTACAGAAACCCGAAAACTTGAAAAACTATAATATTATTATTGAGAATATGATCTTAAAAGATTATAAATTTTTTTATTCTATGAAATATTTTGTATTGTTCTGTATTAATTTAGTTAGTCTATTGACGTGTATATGCTGAATGATTTATCTGGAATAAGTTGATTGAAAAGATTCTGATCAAATCATAATTAACGTAGTTACAATAATGAATCATGCTTACAAAGGAATACTACATAATTTATTGAAAGGACATTACAGAGTCAAATAGAATTCTGAAGGTTACACAACTTTAATACAATAGCTCCTAGCATTAGATGAATAAGAAAATAGAATTTACTCAATACTAGGTGAGTAAGACGTGATATTAATTCGTAATCTGAATTAAAAGATATTATAGAATGGAAATAATGAATGAATGGAGTTTTACAATTCATAGAAGTCTTCAATGAATTGTTATAATCAACAGTAGACATTGTGTTTAAAAAAGATTTGTGAGCAGAATATATTTTCTGGATATAATTGTAGTAGCATGGGCGTTTTGGTAGAGTCACGCACTATATAATTGGATGTCTTTAGAACCTCTGGCTTAAATAAGTCCTAACACTGATTTATTTTCAAGATGAGCTCGTTGAAAGAGGTACCAATTTGTTTATGGAACAAATTAGGAAGCCAAACACAGAATAAGAAACAAGAAAATGATGTGCGATTTCGTTGACAAAGGAACGGAAATTAGAAAATACGAAATTTTGTCCAATCGGGTTCCCTCCTTCCATCCATAGGGAGAAATCACGCTTTGGCCGATTTTTGACCAAACTTGGCACACAGGTAGGTCTAGTACGATAAGTGTCATATGCTAGGTCAAAAACGTCTACCAGCTGTCTTGTTCCTTATATAAGTCAATACAGTTCGACCTATTTTGATCAAACTTGACACACATGAAGGTCTTGATTGGGGGCGAGTCATAGGATAGGTCAAAAACGTCTACCAGCTGTCTTGTTCCTTATATAAGTCAATACAGTTCGACCTATTTTGATCAAACTTGACACACATGAAGGTCTTGATTCGGGGTGAGTCATAGGGTAGGTCAAAAACGTCTACCAGCTGTCTTGTTCCTTATATAAGTCCATCCAGTTCGACCGATTTTGATCAAACTTGACACACAAGAAGGTCTTGATTCGGGGCGAGTCATAGGGTAGGTCAAAAACGTCTACCAGCTGTCTTGTTCCTTATATAAGTCCATACAGTTCGACCGATTTTGATCAAACTTGACACACAAGAAGGTCTTGATTCGGGGTGAGTCATAGGGTAGGTCAAAAACGTCTATCAGCTGTCTATTTTTTCTACCCATATATTTTAATACTATGTAACAGAAGTAGCCTCACTATATATTATTTCTGATGAAAAATAGTCTTAAATCACTCTAGTTTTAGGCTACAGATATATTTTTCTTATTTTATTTTTTTTTTTTATTTATTTTATTTTTTTATTTTTTTTTTACGGCGCACCGACAAATCTTGGCCATTAGCGCCGGGCCTCCAGGGTGCAACCAGGAATTTTCTCAGCGAGCCCTGAGATGAGAAAATTCCTGTCGCCGGTGGGGATCGAACCCACCATCTCCCGCTTATGAATCCAGTGCGCTAGCCACTAGACCACGGGAGACCCCTATTTTTCTTATTATCAAGTATTCAAATCTACTTATTTACTTTACGTTAGGTCGATTCTTAGTAGTCGAATCGAAATGAAATACGAATTTCGTAGATAACTGTCATTAATCGTGAAATCGAGCCTAGAAGATCGATCTTTCGAATCCATCTGAACTCTCCAATCTTTTTTGTGGATCGATCTTTTCATTTTGATTCGAATCGATTCAAAAGATCGATTTATGTTCGAGATTTGCCAATCAATAATTTAGACTATCTAATCCTTGTTGGGAGCATAAATAGATTGAGTCCTTAGGGAAAGTGCATCCGAAAGGGAAGAACAGGACCCACTGACTCACATCCCATCCTAGCTTCGGTACAATGGAAGGAAACGCTAAATATTATTCATACGTCCAGACAGAAGGATCGACGGAATGGGGCCTCCGATTGGCAGTCGGAGCATAGCGTCGCTCCGTGTTCGGCTGCTTCAATTCATACACTCCAAGATGGATGGAATACATTAGGAAGGCCATTCAGGAAGGCACCCACGCTTTGTGCCTCGCCCACGTTTAGTATGCATAAAGCCCGGGTTTATAGAACTTATCGTTTTATGTGTCAAGTGCAGTATAAATACTATAATGACATAGGTCCTTAAGTAGCTGTCTATTCCATTTTCCAAACAAGTAGGCCGTGTGCCGATCACATTTGACAGCTATCCAGATTTTATGCTGATCTAAAGGCGACAAATGCGGAATCCGACCTACAAATGGTGCGTCATCTCAACGTGGTTACATATTTTTCTTATCCGTAGTGTCATTTCGAGAGATTGGAGTAGGAACTTTTTGTTATTGCGTGAAACTGTTAAACAAATTGAAACAAATTCCCATGCGGAATCGACAAGAATGGCAACAATACAACCAGAATTTATTTTTTTGGATATATATATATATATATATATATATATATATATATATATATATATATACGGGGGCGAGGTTAGCTCAGTGGTAGAGGTAGAACACTGGACTAATTAGTTGGAGGACCTGAGTTCAATTCCTGAGCAAGCACTAAGGATTTTTTCTTCTAGTGTCTTCGTTCATGGGATGAATTCGGCCTCCCTGACCGTCCCTAGGCCAACCCAGCCTTTAATAAATTTATCAATGGGTACCTTGGGTGGAAATGACTCTAGCAGTCGAACCAACCAAGGGGGAAATCAGGCGGCCGGAGCATAGTACTGACCACACTATCTCCCTATTGTGCCGTATGGTCATGAATCAGATACCTCTATAGTATCTGCCCCTCTGGGCCCTCGTGGCCTGTTACGGGACTGATTTGATATATATATATATATATATATATATATATATATATATATATATATATATATATATATATATATAGAGCGTAGGTCAAAAAAATAGTACTCCTCTTCTTTATGTATTACTTTATTATTGTCTTGCCCTACATGTTTCATGGCCTTCATGCCACCTCCTCATGGGCCATAAAATCCCCATGTGTGGTTGGTCAGCTCACAACCCATATAAGACTCAATTGACCAGAATTGACTGCATCTGAATTTAAGCGGATACAGCAAAAAAAAAAAAAAAAAAATCAAAGATATAAACGTACAGCGTGAAGAAACTATACCTTTTTTACACTATTTGAACTGATCACACAATTTGAGATCCTCTTACCTAAATTCACACCATAACTTTGAAAATGTCATATTGCCTCAAAATTATGCAATGACGCAAAGTGTATCCCAGGTGACGACTTCGGTATCTTCGTCGGAAATTGATTTCGTGATTTGAATTGTGGTTTTTATTTACTTCCCTATTGATATTTTCTTGATAAAAATGGTTTCCATTTACACGGGAAATATATACAGGGTGTTCAAAACTCGATTGACACCCCACTTTTTTTTCCAGAATTTTTGAAATTTTAGAAAAAAAACTTGGTTGGTCTTAACGTGGTCGATTGAACATTCAGTGGAGCTCTATTACGCTGGAACAGCAACATTGCAACCCCAACTTCTAACATACTCAGTAATTTGTTGCTAATTTGTTACACTATTTTCAAATTTGTTGCTCCGGCCGTTTCTGAGAAAACGTGGCTGTGCTAGCGTAATATTACGCCAGCACAGCCACCCCCGTAACTTTTGATCTAATTGTCTGACGAAATTCAGATTGGTACCAGAATTTGTTGCTAATTTGTTGCTCTAGAATGACACCAATCACGAATTTGTCGCTCCAGCCGTTTCCGAGAAAACGTGGCTGTGCTACCGTAATATTACGCCAGCACAGCCACCCCCGTAACTTTTGATCTAATTGTCTGACGAAATTCAGACTGGTACCATAATTTGTTGCTCTAGAATGACACCAATCACGAATTTGTCGCTCCAGCAGTTTCCGAGAAAACGTGGCTGTGCTAGCGTAATATTACGCCAGCACAGCCACCCCCGTAACTTTTCATCTAATTGTCTGACGAAATTCAGATTGGTACCAGCATTTGTTGCTAATTTGTTGCTCTAGAATGACACCAATCACGAATTTGTCGCTCCAGCCGTTTCCGAGAAAACGTGGCTGTGCTACCGTAATATTACGCCAGCACAGGCACCCCCGTAACTTTTGAACTAATTGTCTGACGAAATTTTGACTGGTGCCATTATTTGTTGCTCTGGATTGAGAACAATCACGAATTTATTGCTCCAGTCGTTTCCAAAAATCGTTGCTTCAATAGCCTCAAGATACTACATAAGTTTTTTTGTTTTTTTTTTAAATATCCTTCACCTACGTAGAACTGATGAAAAATTGATATCTTACAAATGAAGGTCTCTAGGCATTTGCCTTCACGTTTGCGGATTAAACTATATAACACGACGGATTAACCTTTTAAAATTCAAACTAACGCAAAACTGATGTTTCTACCATTTTTTACGTTCAAACATACATCGAAAATGTATTTTTCTGATATTATTTTACGACCTGTGTATTATTATGATGTGTCTTTTAGCACTTTTATAAGGAACGTTTTAATTAAGATTCTTCTGGTGAAAGACGTTTTTAAAAAGTTCTTCAAATCTGCATCGATCCTTTCTACCAGATAATAAAAATAAACCCGGTCCGATTAATTTTTTTTTTTTTTCACACATATGTCTCTTTATGCAGGGTGTCCCGCATTGAGATGTCATAACTTTAGGGGTTTATTCTGCACCTCATTTGTAGTTCAGAGGAGCAGAAATGAACGTTCTATCTGAACATTTTGAATATCTAAAAAAACAAAAAAAAAAAACAAACATGGATTTCTGGTTATCTTATCGTAAATAAAAACCACATTTTTAGGATTTACATTATATTTCCCTAATAAGAAACATCCGTTAGTGAAATATTGACTTGTAAATTAGAAGCTATACTAAGAGCCATATAGATGTGAACTATTGATTTTAGTGTTTTCTTCAATTATTCAATGTTTTCTTGATCAGCTATTTGTAGACTTACAGGTTTTATTTCCGTCTTAAAGGTTGCCTTATTTAATAAGCTTCAATGTACTATCTCGTTGTTTCAGAAAAAAAGTTATTTGAATCTAATTTTTACTGATTCGTAAGTCAAAACCAGTAAATGTGCTTTAGCGTGAAGGAGCCATTCTAAGCACATTCTCTCATGAGTTACAATACAATAATTATTCTAAACATAATTGAACTCATCAATAGGATCCATAAGCAGCGCCAGCTCATGAAGACCCAGAGACAAGACGTCCTCCCTATAGCCCTGGATTCTGATAGTCGTCGAGCTTATATTTGTAGGCAACAGAAAGGAGGACATTTTGAAAATCCTAATTTACATGGCAATATTTCAAGAACGGGTGTTTCTAATCGGAAATTTAATGTAGATTTTAGAATCATATTTAGATTTGTCCAAAAAAAAAAACAATGGACGTCGGTCGATAGATATATATATATATATATAGTTAATATACAAATGCAAGTGGTATGCTATTTATTGCATGAGACTTGCAGACAAAAATAAACTCCCTTCTTGCAGGGTTACTGTAAGGAGGAAACAAATATATATATATATATATATATATATATATATATATATATATATATATAAGCATGGACAACTGTCTGACGAAGCAGAATGGGATTTATGCGAAATAGCACCCAATCGACCGTTAATTCTCCCCAGCGAAGAACTCTAAAAAATAATATATATATACCATATATACACATGAGGTATAAAGGTAATGTAAATACGTAATATGAAGATAGGTAGTTGAAGTATGCAAATCCCTGAATGTATGAATTCCCTTACCAGCTTTGAAACTAAACCTCCGGGTATCATTTGCTTTTCTGTCCGACCAACTCGGACGGAGCCTACTGTAGCTTTGTTTGTAAAAAAATAAGCAATCTTTAAGAAAACAGAAAAAGTATAATATCTCCCTTACTGAGATTCGAACCATACTTTATATAAACACTCCTGTTCCTTTTGAAGTGTACTATCAATTCTCAAAATTTGATTACACATTTACGGGACATCCCTTAATATTTTTCTCGAATACGTAACTCAAAATGTAACCGAAATTTAAACATCTTTGTTTAGGTGAATTTCAAAGTTGTAGAAAATATTTAAATTAAATCCCATGATTCTAAGTACCCACCAAAGAAATGAGTTACAGAAACATTTGTTCCACTTTTCTCAAAAACGGTTACAGATATTGTCTTAAAAAAGGTTTCATTCGTTTTCTATTTTAAGAAACCTATTAAACGAGTAAGTACCTGCAAGAAAATGAGCTCAAAAATGTAAGCATTGCGATTTTTTTCGCGCGAATTTCGCTTGAAAAAAAGCTTTCCCTTCACTAAATTTCCCTTATCAATAATAATAATAATAGCCGAGGAATCATTGGGTTAATCTCCAGACCACTTTCCTTGAATATTCTGATACCGACATTTATTACTCCAACTTCAGAATCCACATCTGGAGAAATAACGACTTGATCATCCGCAAAATCAGTAAACAAATTTTAACAATTCTTACATTATTTATGCAGCACTTATTCATATTTTAATTAAATAAATATAAAGGCTGTGATTTTTATTTATTTATAAGTCATTCATAGATTATTACTAGGGACCGGAGTTTTAGGATAAAATAAGCACCCAATTAGGTTTTTGCAAGAGGCATAAGAGGTCTTTTTAGGTTTTTATTTAAAATTGCATTTTAGGTGTTTTAGGTGATAAAAATGTTTTCAATAGGTAGATTCAAAAAATAGGCCTTTTTAGGTTTTTATTTAAAAATCCATTTTAGGTTTTTTTAGGTAATACATTTGTTTCAATAGGTACGAAGAATAAGTTTAACCTATTATATTATTATCATTAATAATTTGGTTAATTTATAATTCATCAATAAATATGTATATATAGTGACATAAAAATAAACAATAAATAACATTCGAAACGAAAAAAAAAAAAGATGAGCAAATAAAAATGATGAAATATAAGTTATTATTTAAAAAAAAAAGAATAAGTAGGCCAAATATTCAACAAAATATTTATTTAAAAAAACAAAGTGAATGAAATTTATTTAAATAAAATACATTTTATAAATAAAACAATGTTTAAAAAAAAATAAAGAAAAATAAATTAAATTATACAATAAAACATACATTAATAAAAAACGTAAATTTTATTTATTTATTTATGTAGTGCTTCATTTCATGGACAATAAGCACACTAAAGTAAGTCTTCCAAGAAACCAGGGAGAACGTGAAAATTGTATTATTTTACAATTAAAATAACAGTAAAAATAAAATGATTAAAATAAATTTCAATTTTGAACTATAATGAATAATAACTTATTCATGGAATAAAAATTTAGTTCAGTAACCTGTCATCGGGGCCCTCATATGAGATCGTATAATCCTTTAGTTTGTAAATATGTCAAGGTACTGTCTATGCACTGGCTACCTTCAGCGAGAAGTTCACACATGTTGAATGGAATAGTTGAGTCTTGTCGTCTAATGCAGTCTGTTAGAATATGTTTTATTGTCAGTTCAGTATTACAAATTTCACATAATGGTCTCTCTTGTCTTGTCATGAGGTACATAAGAAAATACAAAAAACGTAAATAAGAACATAAAACTGGGGTCTCCCGTAGTCTAGTGGCTAGCACGCTGGATTCATAAGCGGGAGATGGTGGGTTCGATTCCCACCTCCGGCAGGAATTTTCTCATCTCAAGGCTCGCTGGGAAAATTCCTCGCTGCACCCTGGATGTCGGCGCTAATGACCTAGAAGTAGATGCGCCGTAAAAAAAAAAAATAAAAATAAAAAAATAAAAAAAAAAAAAAAAAAAAAAAGAACATAAAACAAAACAATTATTTAAAGGAGATTTTTATGTTTCTCTGCAAAAGAGTTCCAACTTCTAAAGAACATCAGGAAGAATTTCACTGCCTATAGAAGGGTATTTAACTAAGTTAAAAATTAAATAATTAAATCTTGTAAAAATTTAGAAGGGAAAATATGAAACTAAAATAGGTATTACCCCTTGTTACAGTAAACTACCATATAGGTGCCGAGGTTTTCGACGGCGAAATTCTTTCTCTTGTCTTAGAGAACCGTCTTAAAAGCGGAAAAAGATAAAGATACACCCGTTTACGTCACAAGACGTCATAGGGGACTATTTCATGGCATCTTTTAGCTCCAGTGTTGACCATTCCAATTTTCCAATAAGATTAGGAAGATCTAAGAAATGTGCTCTTAGGAATGCGAATGCAGCGCGTTAAAATGGGGCTCTGGGGGAAGCGATACTCCTAGTAAAATGTCCCTTATGGAGGAAATTAGTTCATAGAATTGTATCTTCTATTTTAAAGATTAGGTCTGTCTAGGTCATTCCATCATTATTTAGGTGATTTTAGGTGATATCATCCTGACTAGTTTTTTTTAGGTACTTCCAAATTTGCATGAATGATAGTACAAGACGCAAATCGTATAAAAAACCTATCATTATCATGTTTAGGAGAACGGAAAAAAATAGGTGAAAACCTAAGAATCCGGTCCCTAATTATAACAGAGAAATGTATGTAATTGTTTCTATTCTAATAACGTTGACAATGTTAGTTAACGTATTGAGCCTGCGAGAGGTGTTGTTACCAGGTATGTAAACAAAGCATCACGTGGACAAGCTAAGAGAGTTAAGAATGAGGGAGGAAGCGGTGAATTTCCTGTAGCTACTAGGTACTGTCAGATTCCTGTGAAGGCTGATTCTTATAATCTCCCGTTCTCCTGTATGTCACTGTTTAGATGTTTGTTACTTAAAATACAAAAAAAAAATGTTTGTATTCCAATCTTTACAGATGACACTAGGGGTAAGAACGGAACCGGGCTAAGATGACGCAGTTCCTGCGAGTCGGACTTTTTTTAGTTTCCTTGTCAATTTTTTCATAGCAGTCATAAGGGGAAAAAGATTTGTACTAAAAGTTATTAAAAAAATAGAAAACAACTTTTTACAAATACAAATTTTTTTAAATGCGCTAAATTTCTCACATTATTATAAAAAGGTAATGGTTAATTTATTAGAAAAATCAGTCGCACGTTTGGTAATAATACAAAAAGTTGAATAAAACTTTAAGTAAAGAGAAATCAAATACATTTTAAATCTCTATTTCAGTTTCAAAATTTTAAATCATCAATATAAATTATTGAGAGGTTGTAAAAAATAACGTTTTCGATGTATTTTTGCACGTAGAAATTGATTTTTTCAGTTTCGTGTAATTTTGATTTTTAAGAGTTTCATCCGTAAAAAAATAAATAAATAAAAAAAAAACAAAACGTTAAATAGTTTATTTCGCCTAACCGGATCCGAACATCTAGAGCCTTCAGTTGTAAGATTTTCAAATTGTTCATCGCTTATACGTAGGCGAGGGATTTTTTTTTTTTTTTTAAAGCTACTTTAACATGGATTGCACTTTCCATAAGGCATTTATTTTTGTCTGTTACATTGTTATGTTGTTATGAAGCACATTCATAAATTCAACAATGTTATTAGCACAATTTGTTCGCATTCTGGTTGATTTTCAGTTCTATATACAAAAAGCTACATTAAAACATTTAAGGTATAACTGCTATTTGTGTAAAAAAGGTACGTGGTAGAAAAAACAAAACAAAAAACGATTACAGTTTTGGAATAAGCACACCAAATTTAGTATATTAGACCTATTTTGAAATAATAGTGATTGGGCTCAATCTAGAGCAACAAATTATGGCACCAGTCTGAATTTCGTGAAACCATTAGTTCAAAAGTTACGGGGGTGGCTGTGCTGGCGTAATATTACGGTAGCACAGCCACGTTTTCTCGGAAACGGCTGGAGCGACAAATTCGTGATTAGTGTCATTCTAGAGCAACAAATTAGCAACAAATTATGGTACCAGTCTGAATTTCGTCAGACAATTAGATAAAAAGTTACGGGGGTGGCTGTGCTGGCGTAATATTACGGTAGCACAACCACGTTTTCTCGGAAACGGCTGGAGCGACAAATTCGTGATTGGTGTCATTCTAGAGCAACAAATTCTGGTACCAATCTGAATTTCGTCAGACAATTATATCAAATGTTACGGGGGTGGCTGTGCTGGCGTAATATTACGCTAGAACAGCCACGTTTTCTCGGAAACGGCTGAAGCGAAAAATTCGTGATTGGTGTCATTCTAGAGCAACAAATTAGCAACAAATTCTGGTACCAATCTGAATTTCGTGAGACAATTAGATCAAAAGTTACGGGGGTGGCTGTGCTGGCGTAATATTACGGTAGCACAGCCACGTTTTCTCGGAAACGGCTGGAGCGACAAATTCGTGATTGGTGTCATTCTAGAGCAACAAATTAGCAACAAATTCTGGTACCATTCTGAATTTCGTGAGACAATTAGATCAAAAGTTACGGGGGTGGCTGTGCTGGCGTAATATTACGGTAGCACAGCCACGTTTTCTCGGAAACGGCTGGAGCGACAAATTCGTGATTGGTGTCATTCTAGAGCAACAAATTAGCAACAAATTCTGGTACCAATCTGAATTTCGTCAGACAATCGGATCAAAAGTTACGGGGGTGGCTGTGCTGGCGTAATATTACGCTAGCACAGCCACGTTTTCTCGGAAACGGCTGGAGCGACAAATTCGTGATTGGTGTCATTCTAGAGCAACAAATTCTGGTACCAATCTGAATTTCGTCAGACAATTAGATCAAAAGTTACGGGGGTGGCTGTGCTGGCGTAATATTACGCTAGCACAGCCACGTTTTCTCGGAAACGGCTGGAGCGACAAATTCGTGATTGGTGTCATTCTAGAGCAACAAATTATGGTACCAGTCTGAATTTCGTCAGACAATGAGATCAAATGTTACAGGGGTGGCTGTGCTGGCGTAATATTACGGTAGCACAGCCACGTTTTCTCGGAAACGGCCGGAGCAACAAATTTGAAAATAGTGTAACAAATTAGCAACAAATTACTGAGTATGTTAGAAGTTGGGGTTGCAATGTTTCTGTTCCAGCGTAATAGGGCTATTCATTGGGCCTAATGCACGACGTCCTCGAATATCCTGGTTAGGGATGATATTGGCCACAAAAGTCATTAATTACCTCAGCTAAAAGATCTCTTGTTCTTCTTGTGCAGATGGAAGTTTGAGGAGAACAGAAACACAACAGTGCACAGGAAACCGACAGTAGCCAACACACAAAAGTATTACACAGAAGCCTTATATGAGGTACTGAAAGTGTTTGAGAGGGAAAGATTCTCAGTTTAAGAATGAACAAGACAGAATACTATTATTTTTAATTACTTTTCTATTTTAGTAAATACATATAAACACATATCTATAACTTTATTGAGTGTAATTAAAGTTCTAATTCATCCCATTGCTTCTAGGTATAGGCGAAATTATCTGTAAGCTTCCTGCACCTCCACAAGAGTACATCAATGGATTTATACATCATAATGTAGAAAGAGCCTCAGAAAAATACCCGGCTCCTGAAAACTGAAGGAAAACCTCGTAGACCATGAAGTCTTTCCATGCCGGAGACCATGGGAGGTAATTTTGCTCCTCGAGTAATTTAGAAGTAATATTGACGTCCAGATCATCTTTTACCTTTAAAAATAAAGTAAAATATTTAATGACATTCTATTTTCCCTTTATCCTAAGATTCCCATAATAATCCAGTAAGCGCAATGATCACCGGTGACATAAAGGATTCTAAAAATTTCACATTAATATAGTTAAAGTGAAGAATATTTATTGGAAGTAGCATTAACCCTTAAGTAGGTAGGTGGTTTACACTAACGCAAGTAGGGAGGTGGGGTGCTCACAACACCCCAATGAAAAAACGTCCCCCCACAAAGAGGGGGTTTTAGAATTAGCAACTTCTTTATTATTTTACTTTTTTAAACCTATTACCAATATTATATAACCAAATAGTTAATGAAAATGCTTAAATATGGTATTTTTTTAAATAATAAAATTGCCATCGTTTCTCAGCATTTGTAATTTTGTTTTTATACAGTTAACAAAAATATGGTTTTGTTGAATATTGTCAAATTCTTAACCAAGTTAAAATTGATTATTAAGGGATAGAAGAAGACAAATCAAGTACTTATTCGACGAATCGAACCCACGACACTTAGCACGTGCTAACGCCTTAACACTTCGGGCCACCGGGCCTCCCAGTAATTATATGTTATTCATATAAATACATTTTCTTGACAACCTTCTATTTAAGAGGGGATCTTGATATACCCATCCGACTTTTCAAAACTCCCTGGAGATGACTGACACCACATAGACACCAAACCCGATCCGTACTTACAAGAAGAATACACGACGTTCCCCTCTCTGATTCAAACGAGAATTTCTGTATGTGTAGTACATAACTAGAAAAAGGTCCTGTTAAAGCGAGAAAACGCACTTCCCAAGAATTCAGCTAAAACAAATGTTGAAAATTTACCTGGAGCTCTTAAGTCGTTCCGACGAGATTCGATCCAGCGATTTTTGGATTACGAAGGTAGAACGCTACCAACTCAGGTACCGAGGCGTTTGGAGTAAGTTCGATCGAATCGGCTTAAGAGCTCCAGGTAAATTTTCAAAATTTTTTTTTTCAGCTGAATGCTTGAGAAGTGCGTTTTCTCGCTTTAACAGGACCGTTTTTTTAGTTAAGAGACATATATAAAAATTCTTAGGCATAAACATTCAGAAGAACATAAAGCATGTTGACTAAAAGAAAAATCTAGCAATTCTTCTAATTAAAAATGTATTTAATATTATAAATTCCTTTAAGAGAATACGAGAAGTACAATCGATGATGATGAAAAATATGATGTTGAAACTTCTACATCTACACCATGGGGTAGATTCTACATCTACTAGCTGGGATGTCTATAGGTTGTCACCTTTCATTCCTTAAACTAGCCCTGGTATATACAAACTCAACCTGCTACTTGCGTGTCTCGAACCCGAAACTCCCACGGTATATACCCTGTATAAATAATAAATAAATTAAAGATGCACCAGAAAGAATAAAAACCAAATATATCTTTATTTGTACTGTTAAAAGGAATGAATATTCAAAAGGTAATCCAATACACAAAAGTATTATCACAGTTAACGGTCAACGTTTTGACTGTGTTGCTTCTTATAATATTTGCTCATCCTAAAGCAACAAACAACTTGACCATCAATTTGTCGCTTCCTTTCGGATAACACATTTAAACCTGAAGCCTTCAGAATCCGCAGAGATCCTCTTGCGCAATTTCCTGTCAAGCTGAGCAAACTCCAATACGTAAGAATGAATATAGGCTGCACTGAAGAAGGAAAGTACAACCAAAAAAATGAAAAAAACGACCTGTAAAGAAGGAGGCTGGCCTGTAAAAAAGCGTAAAAGGCCTAACCCTCTCCCTTTCTGAAAAGGGCAGGTAGACAGGCCCTAGGCTGTGGGAAACCAGTGGTTTCACTTTTTTCTTACACAGTGTCTCGAGAACAGGTGTAGCGCCACTTCAGGTAGCCCCGGAGTGCTTTGGGATTTTGGTCAGCATGGAAGATTCAGGTTCCTCGACCCGAGGTATTTCAATGGGTCTTAGAATTGATACAATTGGTAGGGACAGTAATTCATTCAATAGTTCTTTTGAAGGTTTTTGGGAGATTTCTTTCCAAACAGATGGCTATCTTTCAATTTTTTGTATCCTCTTTTGCTAAGAATGGTTTCCAAGACGTTTACTAGTTTACTGGAGCGCAAGGTAATACGATTAAGCAATTTTAAGAGTGAGAACTGAGAAATGCGTCACTATTTTCCGTATTTTCGAACGCCTGATTTTCCACTTGCTGCTTCGACTGCTAGCACCAGGGTACCAATTTATAAATTAATTAAAAGCCGAGTTGGGCTATGGTCGGTGAGGGAGGCCGAATCCAACCCATGAACAAAGAAACCAGAAGATAAAAATGTTTATTGGTTGCTCGGGATTTGAACCCGGGTCCTCCAGCATATTAGTCCAGTGCTCTACCTCTGAGCTAACCTCACCTCATATATATATATATATATCTTACATCAATCATATACATATATATATATGATTGATTGGTGAGACGGCTTCTCCCTCCAGCGGTGTTCTTTCTCTCCACTCTGCTATATTGGTTTCCTCTCCTGAACTCATCCATCCAAGGCGGTTGCCAAGGGAAAGTAACTTAAAACAAAACATATATATATATATATATATATATATATATATATATATATATATATGGCGCTAATGGCCAAGAATTATGTCGATGCGCCTTAAAAAAAAATATATATATATATATATATACATTTACCATGAGTTTTAAATTGAGATTTGTGCAGGTAAAATCTGATCAGCACCTGTTCAATCTTTGATCAATGTGAACATGATTTTTTATATCCATGTTCACAGTTTCTCATCTTGATCAACCCTCCATCCTCCGTCCATAAATACACTTCACAGATTAGAATCGCTATTGAGAAGATTGTGATCTTATCAATATTTTTTACCTGCCTGTACATGATTGTATTTTTTAATTCCTTTTTAAACGATTGTTAGGAAACTCGATAAAAACATAAAGCAAAATGAGTAGTTTTTTTTTTTTTTTTTTTTTTTTTTTTTTTTTTTTTTTTTTTTTTTTTTTTTTTTTTTTTTTTTTTTTTTCTTTTTCTTTTTTCTAGAGTTGTGTTTTAATTCTCAAGTTGACAGCTGATAGGAGCACAATTTTGACAGGTAGAAAATCGTTCACAAGAATCTACTCGAATTGATTATCATTAGTTATTTTTTTTTTATTATTCTTTTTTTCAATGACAACTGATATTGATATATTGTGACACATTTACAGAGCAAACTGAAGGTAGGAATGCGGTATAACACGCACTTCATTCAGTATATATATATATATATATATATATATATATATATATATATATATATATATATATATATATAAATAAATAATTAAAAAAGCACTTAAATATGGCTGTTGTCCATCAACTGTTTGTAATCGATAGTTTCGTAGCTTATATCGATTTCAAAGAAAGGGCGTTATTAAAGGCAAAAATCGAAAAATCTTAAAAAGTTGTGTTTGTCTCCGCTCTCAGGGAGGGGTTGCCCGTTTTGTACTTGTTGTTCCTTCCGAAAACCATAATGTGGGGTATCAAATGAATCGTCACGGTAAGGAAAACCTAAAACTAACGGGGAAAATCCAAAAATACAGAAAAGTTAGGGCCTCAAAGAACTACCAAGCGTCATGTCCCCACCTCAAGCCAAGCAGCAACTCAAAATTAACTTACCAAAAGTATTGGTATCTCCCCCAAAAAAACTATCGTTGAAAAAAATAGGCCAAGTAGCCCCTCTAAAAACAGTTTGCCTATGAAAGTTATGGTATCATAGTATCGGACCAAGTTTTAGGCCCTTAATACCTTGCCAAGAACCTAATAATACCCACAGACTTATTTGTCCAATTCAAACTTGGCCAGTTTTCGTTAAATGATGACCGTTTTAACTTACAATTGAGCTCATACAACCCTGAATCGTTGCTCTAAGGGCTTGAATCTTTAAATGCCAAAAATATTCTAATAAATCCGATCTTCATAGCGATAAGTGAGAGGGTATTATTAGGTTCTTGACAAGGTGTAAGAGCGTAAACTTTGGCCCAATACTCTGATATCATAACTTTTATAGACAACATAGGCGGCTCTAGACAAACATTTCTGGGGGGCAAGACAAAAATTTCTGGGGGCACTAATTTAGTATGAGCTTAACGCCGTTCCTGGGGGTGTAGAATCAAATTTTTATAACCAGGCACCTGGAAAACATTAAGAAAGTATTTGATAAACTAAGAACATACATTAATTAGAACTTATTACTATTAATTTGCCTAAACTATTTATTTTTCTAACTTAATCGAAAAATATTGTGACTTTTTATTCTGCCCACCTCTTTAGCCGCCATTGATAAACAAACTGTTTTTGGGAGGAGCCTGGAACTTGGCATTTTTTTCCAAGTTAGTTTTTTTTTTAGGGGGGGGGATAGTATAAACGTTTTGTTGCTATATATATTATATATGTGTGTGTGTGATTAAAAATAAACAAATAAATTCGTATATTATGACAATTCATTGACGTATATTGAGTTAATATCGTCCCCATCATGTCAAACTATCGATTACGAAAATCTCGATTTTCAGATTCGAGACTTTGCTCTTGGATTGTGGGCGATAAAGCTTGGCCCAAACTATCACAACTCTAACCCCTTTAGAATATCCTTTAATACCTTAAATTGTGTATCTAATAAGACCATTTTTGAATATATTACTTCGTCAATGGATAGAATTTATTCGTTTTCTAGATTGCTCTGGTTTGTATATTCGATAGTTTGACATGGTAGGGACTATATGACCTACTGGACTATATGTTTGTATATATTGTTTAAATAGAGATATAAAAAAAATATACGACGTGACAGGTATAGATCAAATGAAGATGCATATGTCGCCATGAAATTGATAGTAGAAGCTCCGTGTGTATTTTATTCTACAGTTATAACAGTTTATTGTAATTTAGTACAGAAATACATGCGACAATAAATTATCCTTGTGATTAAGTTCCTCTCCGCCGAGCAATCTACCCGCTGTATGATTGAAGGTGTAACCAGTATCTTGAAGGAATCAACAGGAGAATTCCTGAGAGTTACTAGACTGGAACAGATCCAGAACTCCTGGCAGAATACAAAGCAGGCTCTTGAAATTGTTCTTATATCCTTAATTATAGGTTATTGGCCTTTTAGCGTTTCCAACTTCTCTATATGAAGGAAACCCGCTTATAATGTCGACCTGAATCTGGTTCTCGACGTTACAGGTACCTTACGTCTAGAAATACGGGTCGTTCAATTTGTGTTTATATACACAAACGGTCAACCTGCAGGAATCAATACTGGATGAAAAAAGAAAAAAAAAGGCGTTTGGCATGTATTTCGTTTTTAGAGCATTAATCTATATATATAAAAATCACGTGTCTGTTTATATATTTGTCTGTTTGTTCCTTATACAAATCCACACCGTTTGACCGATTTTGACCAAAGATGGCACACAGATAGGTCTTGATCCGGGGACGTTCAGACGTCAAGGGTTCAAAACTATGAATCCAAATAGTTACAGATTTGCGTTATTAGATTTTAATATTACTTATTTATCATCTAATTCATTTTTGCTTTTCTAGATGCAGAAAGTAGGTACTCGCAGGGTAACAGCTAGTAGAAAATATTTTACTTCTGGTGCAAAAATATACTTCAATTCTCTGCATTTTTTGCGCCAATTCAGGCTATCATAAAATTAACAATTCATAATAATATGATTTTTTTTTTTTTTTTTTTTTTTTTTTTTTTTAACGGTGCACCGAAATCTTGGCCATTAGCGCCCGTGCCTCTAGTTATTCTGACTTCTGTTCCGCATTTAGAAGGAGTAGAATTGATACCATACTTCGAATAATTCCCAGAAAATCGGCAGGAAGCATCCAGAAAAAAATTCACTATTTTGCAAAAATAAATTTTTAGTGTTATTGATTTTATTCCAAATACATTAGTTGTATACGTTTATATTATATATATATATATATATATATATATATATATATATATATATATATATATATATATATTTATTTATGTATTGGGTTTAAGTTTTGAATGGACTGTTTATATTTTTCAGTATATGGGTATTTATGTCAATACCATTTCTGCATAATGTTTGGTCAAGAAAAAAGTATAAAGTAAACGGAAATATGAAAGCAAGAAACTTTTTTGTTTGTATTTACACATAATTATGAAAGACAAACAGAAGGAAAGTCGTTAAAAGATCGATTTCAAGCCTTCTCGAACTCAGGCATCACGCGATTTCGTATGCATCATTTATTAATTTTTCTTCGTCATGTTTTTCTCAGTCCTAAGGATATATATATATATATATATATATATATATATATATATATATATAAATCACGTGTCTGTCTGTTTGTCTGTTTGTTCCTGATACAATTCGACATAGTGTGACAGATTTTGATCAAACTTGGCACACAGGTAGGCTAGGACAAAATAGTCAAATTTCAAAATTTGGTCAAACGGTCAAATGATTTGTTCAAGAAAAATTGGCTACAGTGAACCATTCAGATTCTGAAGGCCATTTTGAATAATGTCTCAAATTTATTCTTTGATGTCCTTCATAATTAGAATAACTCGAACTCGATTGATGACTTTACATCATTACATAATCATATAATTCAGTTAATTTTAATTTTATTTCAACATTCGCTGTCTAACTAAGGAGTGCTGGCCTTTCTTTGATAAGAGCTATCTATTCGCAGGCTCTGGTGCTGGCCTCTGTCGGTTTTTTCAGAACTGCTGTGGTGCTGGTCTCTGTTGGCTGTCTCACGAACTACATCTAGACAGATATAAAAAATTCACAAAGTTTGACCGATTTTGGCGTAACTGGGTATACAGGTAGATGTTGTAAAATTTATTAAAATACTATAAAAGTGTTCGGGGAAGCCTACAAAAAAAAATCCTTAAGCGCAACTATTTTTTTCGAGTCAATTTCCCCCGCAAAACTGTGTCCCGGTAGTCGGATTCTGCTGGATAACGAACTTGATCTTTTAAATTAGACCAAATATTTTTGGACTAAATTTTGTGTATTCACTCTCTAGCAGCTTTAAAGACTTTCCGATTTTGATGAAACTAAAGTAAATAGAAGTAGAAAGTATAGACCAAAATATCTATGTATTCGATATATTATTTAATTTCTGAGGTAAAAACAACTCTGAGGTAAGATTGGATGGGACGATATCGAACTTCAAAAGTGTTGGTTAGGATGCATTAAACAGTTATTTTGTTTCTGTTTTTCTCAGTTGTGTATTACTTTTTCTTTAGTTTCATGCTTTCAGCAGTAAAATGAATTTGTCATAAAACGAAAGAGGTTTTTGAGCTTGTGAAAAACGCAATGTGTAAAAACGACAGGCTGAATGTATAATGCCTGCTACTGTAAGGTGTCTGTGCATTGCGGGGCCTAAACGCTCCCTTGTCTTTAAGATGTTTTGGAGCAGGTATTTATGTGTTTTAGATCAGATATGGCCAATAGACATAATAACATCAAGTTTTAAAATAGTGTTCATAATGTTTTAGTAAAGATAATAAGACAATTTTGTTATAATAGAATTTATTAAAATAACAAAATGAAGTTAAAAAAATAGTTTTGGAATTACTTAACGAAAGCTACACGAAATAAATGAGACACTTGGGCTTGAATGTGGGAAACTACTTCATTAATGTTTGGATTAATTCCACTCATACAAAGAAAATGATTGCGGCCAATGTTGGTTGAGAAAAGCCTTTGATGTTTGCCGCCGCACACTCGGCTTGCTCGCTCGCTTGATTCCGCAGGAGCAAGCGACAAACCCGATCTCACTCGATCTGTATCATTTGGGAAACACTAATGAGTGTGAGTATGTAGTGCAATGCTATTTTTTTTTAATTGAATAGATCCATGCAAAAGTGGCTTCAGTCCATAGTCAGTAGTTTTGAGAAAATTAGACTGAAGCCTTTTCTGCATGGAATATTAAAGTTGGGACTATGTTTCTTTGGTAACTATGTATTGGACTGAAGTCCTTTTAACATAGAAATGTGTAGTTACCTTCAGATACAATGGATCCATCTCTAACTCATATTGGGAAAAAATGAACTGAAGCCCTTTTTGCATGGATCCATCTCCAACTCATATTCGAAAAAATGGACTGAAGCCCTTTTTGCATGGATCCATCTCTAACTCATATTGGAAAAAAAAATGAACAGAAGCCCTTTTTGCAAGGGTCCATCTCTTAACTCATATTGGAAAAAAATGGACTGAAGCCCTTTTTGCATGGATCCATCTCTAACTCATATTGGAAAAAAATTGACTGAAGCCCTTTTTGCATGGGTCCATCTCTAACTCATATTAGAAAAAAAATGGACTGAAGCCCTTTTTGCATGGATCCATCTCTAACTCATATTGGAAAAAAATGGACTGAAGCCCTTTTTTCATGGATCCATCTCTAACTCATATTGGGAAAAAATGGACTGAAGCCCTTTTTGTATGGGTCCATCTCTAACTCATATTGGAAAAAAATGGACTGAAGCCCTTTTTGCATGGGTCCATCTCTAACTCATATTGGAAAAAAAATTAACAGAAGCCCTTTTTGCATGGGTCCATCTCTTAACTCATATTGGAAAAAAATGGACTGAAGCCCTTTTTGCATGGATCCATCTCTAACTCATATTGGAAAAAAATGGACTGAAGCCCTTTTTGCATGGGTCCATCTCTAACTCATATTGGAAAAAAATGGACTGAAGCCCTTTTTGCATGGGTCTATCTCTAACTCATATTGGAAAAAAATGGACTGAAGCCCTTTTTGCATGGATCCATCTCTAACTCATATTGGAAAAAAAATGAACAGAAGCCCTTTTTGCATGGGTCCATCTCTTAACTCATATTGGAAAAAAATGGACTGAAGCCCTTTTTGCATGGATCAATCTCTAACTCATATTGGAAAAAAATGGACTGAAGCCCTTTTTGTATGGACCCATCTCTTAACTCATATTGGAACAAAATGGACTGAAGCCCTTTTTGCATGGATCCATCTCTAACTCATATTGGAAAAAAAATGGACTGAAGCCCTTTCTGCATGGGGTTTAAAAAATGTCTCGTGGGCCGGATCTTAATGTGGACTGCATGTTGCCCACATATGTTTTTGAATATCTTAACTATATCTACTCCAAGCTTTCCAAAATAAAATTATGGTACGAACAACGGAAACACGCTAAAATTACACAATTCCTGTGAATCGGACCTAAGCCATGGACAAAGAAGTAAGATGACGTACTTCGTGCGAGTCGGCTATTTCATTACATGTCGAAATGAAATTACTGCTTAAAGAATTATCTATAGAACCTAGAATCATTAATGGTGTTAAAATATTCTCATCACGAGGTATTCCTACATAATTATACCTAAGATGACAAACATTGTACGACAGAGTCACTGGTTCATATTTGATGGCTCCAATTGTTCTAACACCAACACTACTGGTGTGAATACTTCATAAGCTCGACCAAGCAAAAGTCACAACATATCATTCTATCACGGGCTACATCATGGGGATTGGCTTGGAGCTAAAATATTTCAAGCTGATGGGGTTTTGGCAGTTCGCCATAGAGTTCCAACTTCTTAAACGCCACATCATTGACGGAGCTTTGTACATATATCTGTTCTTGTTTATGTGCAGCCAGGTTTATCAGTGCTTGCAAAAGGATGAAGTCGCCACAATTCTGGAGAAAGTTTTGCTTCTTGTGTCGTCCAATTTGCAGATTTCAAAATACTTTTATATTCTGACAAGAAGAAGAAAGCTACGTGCGATATCTCGTAGCTTCGACTTGGAATTATTGATTTGCAGTAAACACAACACTGGGAATAGCGAAGACATTTTCGGACCTATATACCGCCTTTGTAACCTTTTTACTAAATTATTTTTTCAGATAGCAGCAACTGGCGCAATAGCCTACGGTTTAGGTGCGGTACTGAAGTGCGTTGGTGGAGACTGCACCAAATGGAAACTGTTCCCCACAAAGTATCCCGATTTCATCATGGCCACTGGTCCGTTCGTCACAATTTTGGAGATGTGGCTCTATTTCTACACGAGCTATCTAGGTCTGACTGTTAACTGCTTCATGTACGCCCAGGTTATGTCAACCACCGGCCATTTCAAGCTGCTATGCAAGAGTGTGAGGTCTATTGAGGAATACGCTGTAAGGATGGAAGGTCCAAATAAGAGGAATATGGACCTAGCCTTGAGGGACTGCTTGATGGACCACCAACAGCTCCTTTTGTAAGTAAAAATATATTTTAAATTTATTAACATATTATTATTTTTTACTAAGAAGCTACTGAGAAACTGATTAATCCTTTTGTGGGCATGATCCCCGTATGTGTATGCAGTTGAAATATTCTCCTACAAAGTCAATGTTGGCGTCAAGAAGTTTCAAATAGTTCTCATAGATAGAGTAAGTGTCCTTCCGCCAACTTCCATCCCCGTACGGGGATAATGCCCAACCCATGGGCCCTTCCTACCTTAGTTACTGGTGACACCTTAAGTATTAGCACTCCTTGTCAGTCTCCACGCATGATTCAAGTGATATTTCCACGTATTATAAAGAAAAAATACAATCGTAAGTGTTATGCGGGTTTAGAATCATTTTTCTTGGCCCTTACAGAAACGTTGATAAGGGGCATAATCCTTATAGGGTTGATACGTTGGAAACCGGAAATAACATTTATCATTAGGTAATCAAACATAAAAGGTGCTCTTAGGAGAGTCAATAGGCATCATTTGTAGCATTTTTCTTTTAACATAACTAGCGAAGTTTGCCCATAAAGGGTTAAAACCTAAGGAATCCAGTTAATTCTTTGTATCACACAGTTAAGTTAGTAGTTCCTAGACAAAAAACTTATTCAATCTCCGGAAACTTACATTAATTTTTGTGAAATTATTTTATATTTAGTTTTGTGAAACTATAAAATAAGTTGGAGGTAGAATGACTGGGGATGTAGATGTCCTAAAATAGAGTATTCCAAAAACACAACTAATTTCATAAACCTAATACTTAACCTAATAATACCTAATACTTAACCTAATAATTAACCTAACACTTAACCTAATAATTAGGAAATTTGTTCATAGTAATGATGCCGCCATATTTAGTATAAATTTAACAATATCAATTGAATTGTACAATAGGAAGTAAAAATAATTAAATTTTAAATTAAAAAGGACGATTTTATTCATGAACTATTTTATAATGATAATTTCAGTAGGTTATATAAGACTAATTTATTGACTTGAAAGATTTATGAAAGTAAAATTCATTTGGTAAAATTATTTTAAGTTAAAATATATCTTTATTAGTCAATTCTACAATACATAGAGTATTTTTTATAATTCTTTTGTTCATGAATTAAAGTCATGAGTTTTCGATAGGAAAAAAAGTCCATTGGCCAAAACCTATGGTACAATTATTTAAAACTTATTTTTGATTCTTATCTTATATCTACATTTATAAGGCTAAATGTGCTTTACATTTTTTTTTTTTTAACATTTGGTTTTTATTGATGAGTTATGTAGACAGTTATAAATAATCCTAACAATAAATTCTTGTTTAAAACAATTTTTTTTTTTGGGGGGGGGGTTCTAATTAAACTTATGAATATAATATTAAGGTAATTGTTTTTTTTTTTTTTTTTTTTTTTCTCCCCATTATTCTATTCTCGTATTTAAACGGTATTTGGCATTATAATTTGTAAATAAACATTTTATTTAATTTAAGAGATTTATTGTTATTATTGTTACTATATTAAACCAACCAACCAAAGCTTACTAACATATTTATATATTAGCCTCCCCAGTCTAAAAAATTCAACTCTTGTAAGTATGAAATAAATATATAGTTGTGTGGAGCTTGTTGCTTTATTTTAGTGACTGTCAAACTTTGCTCAAGTAAATCTTAGAAAGTTGCTAATATTCTAAATTTCTGAAATCTGTAGTTCGTAGTTTTATTGTAATATTTTCTAACATAATCATAATTTTTCCCCAAAATCATTGGATTTCTCTCCTTTGAAGTATAATAATTTCTATTTATTTATTTTGTATGAACTTCTTGGTAATCTAGATATTGTTAATATGGGCAAAATATTGAAAATTCGCTCATATAACTTGTACCACCTTACCTAACCTAACAATCCCCAACTATTCCTGCTTTTTGATTGGGTAGCACCTCTTCCTGAACTTTAGCCATGTTGTAATATTGTTGAGTAATATACCTTTCAATGTCATCCCAAAAAAAAGAGAAAAAGATAGATAAAAACTACCAAACATCTGGAACACATTAATTAGCCCTACTAAAATTCAATGAAACACTATAAGACTCATATATCAGCTGAGGATGCCTCTTGATTTTTTATCTGAGGATGATGGAGGTAGTTTTTTGGGGAGAAAAATGAAGAAAAATATACTCCTGCGCCATCTGTAGGTATCAATTAAGCCACGCACGAAACTTATACCTAATGAGGATTTTTTTTTACTCACGCTCTTAAAAGTTAAATGGCCAATGCGTTCCCTTTACATGAAGGCTGACCTTTAGATCCGGTATCTTCAGATGCTAATGCTCTTAGAAATTTGCCAGGGTTCTTTAATTTTTTTAAATTTGTTTAAGGTTCTATAAGTTTTCTCAAACTTTTCCTAATATTGTAAAACGCATATCCTGTATATTATGTTCCACCCCAAAGGGGCTAAAGTAAATGCTTTAGATCAGTGGTATTCCAGTTTTAGTACTTCCCTCCGAAGGAAAGTAGCTATTGACGTTGCACTCACGACGGAATATTTGAAAAATTTCTTCGAATCCGTTAACACGATACAGACCAGAGTTTTTGCTTTTTTGTCGCGAAACTTGGCATGGAGAATTCCGGGGCCAAAGAAGTTATTTGCCAATACCAGTCGTAATTTTTCTTACATTTCAACGAAACTCGGTATTCGTTGTGGTCAACTGAAGAGAAAAATGTGTTGTAAAAATAAACTAAATTGGTTCATTAGGAGGGGGGGGGGGGGTTTACTCCGGACCAACATTTCTAATTTGCTCATACCGGTCGTAATTTCAGTTGTATTGTAACGAAACGCGGTGGGTATCTAATAAGAAAGAAGTGTTGTAAAAATGAACTAAATCAGTCATCGGAAGGGGGGGGGGTTACTTTGTACTATGCTTCAATAGAATTCTCCCGCCAAAATCTCACACTAGGAGAGAGAGTTGTTGAGTTCTGATGTTTGGCACTAGGGGGTGCTGTATCTCCTTCCTCTTCCTTTTATTATTCATCAAGAACAGTAGATGGAAATTTGAAGTTTTTTAATGCGGTCCGCAAACAAGTATTAGTCATTGTATCGCGGTCTGCACCCCCCGTTAATTCCAAAATCAGTCTTCACTCAGTTACTCAGATATTTATCAGCGATTATCACCTTTCAGAGTTCCCGATATTCCTAAATTTTGTAATTGGGACCTTAAAACAGTTGGCAAGGACAATTTATTTCCATTGAAAATAATATGGACCGATGCAGCTATATTTACAAGAGAAGGGCTTGTTAACCAAAGAAATTATAATTTATGGGCTTATACCGCACAGTGGGGCCAGATCGGGAAAAAATCGATTTTCGATGCGCTGATTTCGATTATCTAGTTTGAGATTCTACACTATATAAGGTACAGGATCTAGGAACAGCGATTCAAGGGTATTTCTATTAATTTAGGCCCACTGGCAGAATAATGGAAGTTTTACCAAATTACACACTACTCCAAATGAGTGACATATAATTGCAAAAAATTATCACAATATTTCCCTTCCCTACGACGGTCAACTGAGTCAAACATCTGTCAAAATGGTAAAAAAAAAAAATAAAAAAAAATTGGAGCGCTTGACAACGCTTTAGTTACGAATTTTAAATAAGCATTGAGAACAGCTATGATTACAAAAAAAAAAAAAGCTCCAGCTTCCTCCGAGATGTGAAAGATCATTTTTCAAACTAAAGTAAAGATTAGAACAAAAATCATCTGCCTTTATCTGCCTATTCGAACACCGCAAAGAAAGTAAAATATTAGAGTAGGCCTTTATTTTTTGCACTATGTAGTTTACCCAATTGGCTCAGATAATACACGCCCTCACGTCAAAACACATTTAATTCAAGTACGGTCTAATTGCTTACGTTATCTAGTCATGGGTTCTATCAAAATTAAATACCGAGTGAGTGCTAGTGGGGTGGAACAAACTTCGACGTATTCTTTCTACGAAATCACCCTGAACTAATTAAAATATAATCCCAAAATACTTTTTACAACTTGTTTTGATGAGTAAAACCTATCCGAAAATTTCAGAAATTTTGGGATAGCTGACCAAAAAATAATAATACAAATTATTCAGGAATGCAGCGATCACTACCCCCTTTCTGAGGAATGTGCTTAGTTATGCTGCTCCTGCGCGATGGACATTTTTTGTTATTAAACTTCGAGTCATCACATTGTAACAAGAGCGACCGCTCTGTTTTTCTCATGTCTTCGCCTAATAAATCTGGTTCCATCGTAAATCTAAAAAAATAATGGACCTGTTTAATTTCCTTGAGGCATTCCATTATCTAAATAATGACATAAATCCTTCAAATACACCTTTTGAAGTACTCGAATTTAATGACACCAAAAAAGTGATAATGCCTTAAAGAATATTGTTTATGATAGTAATGAAACATTGTACAGGCTCATATTACTAGCTATACAACTTAACGAAAATGATGGATGTTCTCCTACATTCCTTGACATAATTACCGAGAGCCTTGTAACCCGAAGCGTAATAAGACTCTAAATTGTCCATGTTTCTTGGTTGTTGTTAGACATTCCGGCCGAAAACACCCCAATAATTCTTAAGCCGAAGAGTTTTTTTTTTAACCGTCCCCTTCTACAGGAACTTATTTCTTTTTCATTCTTCGTTTCTCGGAGCGTTTACCGGACTGACAAGAGCTAACGGTACGTCGCATTGAAAGTAGATTCTAGAAAATTCGTAACGTCTCCTCTTCTCCTCTGAAGGAATAGAATCAGTTCTTTCTGTAGAAAATACTAGAATGCAGGGTTCATTGGAGGACGATGCTCCACAATGGACATCATCAAGATAAGGCTGATTCAAGGTGGAAGTTAAAAATTCTTGAGTCCAACATCTTACGGGGCACCTACATTAGTCCCGACTTCGGCCCGATCCGATCCGATGGCCACCGATTCTTGGCCGGTCAAACATGTTTGTGTCTAGACCGATTTCGGACCGATGAAGCAAAATGGCGTCAAACGACATATCGTGTTTCAAAAAGGCCCTCAGCCTCTACATCTTAACCGATTTCAATGCAGTTTTTTTTTTCACTTCACCACGGGTTCATTACTGACGAGCTGTAACTAGATTGCATCGGATTGGGTCGGGACCAATGTAGGCACTCACGTCGGTCAAACGAAATCGGATTGGATCGGATCTGACCGGGAGAAATACGTGTCCAATGTAGGTGAAGCCTTAAACAGATATAAATTAAATAAAAAATTACCTATTTCGAAAAAAACTTCACTTTCGAAGTCATTCCGATGGTCGGAAATGCTGACGAGAAATGTTCATCTCAGAAACAAACCGAATATTCAATATACATATAAATCTGTCCGGTTACGCTAATCGAATAGAAAAATGGAATGATATGGATGAATTATGGGAAACGATTGTTTTGCCAAAATTTGCACGAAAACAGATCTTAGCACGATTTTGTGGTTAGGCCCTCCCAAGTTATTTTTGGTGTGATTATATTGATGTGAGCTATCGAATAATCCACTTTAACGTGATATCACCAATCGTTTTCGAAAAAAGTGTAAACAACTGCAATTTTGGTCTTGGTTCATCTAAATTTATGGTCTGTTGTTATTTTTTTCGCAAACTATGAAAAAAAAAATTATTTAACTCGTAGGCTTCCACAGACCGAGTAGATTAGAAACATTATTATTATCTGGTATTGACCGTGTCACAAACCTCATCACCGACGTTCCAGATATAACCCACCAACTTTGGTGTAAAAACATGATAAAATGTTAATCGCCACTAAATCCTGATCCTATAACCCACCAACCAGAATCGAGCAACGCTGGAATCGACCAGTCAAAGACATGGAAGAGCAGGCTACGCCCGCGGAAAAATACAAAGGCTGGTATTTATACCGGTAAACCAGAAGAACATCTTTATTCACAAATTCAGCTCTGAAGAAGCAGGCAGTATGACTAGCGAAACGTCGGTGAAGAGTTATACATACAAAAAAAATACTTGGAGCAGAGTAAATAATTATATTTCTTATAAATGGTATCATCGAATCGTAAATCTGAATATTTTGCCATCAAAGGAACAAAACCTTATTTTTGAAAACTCAATAACCGTTTTCTCCAACTGAAATCGTTTTATCCAAATAGGTCAATAGATTAAATGATAGAAAGATAATGAAACATCTGTTTGTTTATAGGTGAACATTAACAAAATATGTGCTTAATTCAATCAAAAACATTACAGAAATGGAATACATTTGCCAGTGGCTTTATTTATTTTTTGTTTCTTTAACGGCGTATCAACTTTTCGGCTATTAATGCCGAGCTATCTACAAGTTACCACCTTTTTATAATACCAAAAGCACGTGGTCGGTTACCCATTCAGGTACTGGCCACGCCTGACGTTGCTTAACTTCGGTAATCAACGAAAACCGGTTCATTCAACGTGGCTATGGCCGTTGGCGATATTAATTTCTTACATATTACCATTTTATTTTTTTTTAACTTCTAAAAATTAAGATAAAGCCTTATGTTGAATATCTCTTTTTCTGAAAACAATAACATTATTTATAATATAAACTTTTCATTATTCTTGGATATTAGTTGAATATTAATATTACCAAAACTAATATTTATAGAAATAGTTTTATCATTCCTGATATCATATGAAACTCCCTCTTCTGTTCATCAAATTGCTTTAACCATCCCGCTTCAACACATTTTTTTTTTTTTAATTAAAAAATGTAACATCTTTTAATTTATATATTAATCCGCTTACATTTCAGGAAACTGATTTCATCGCGCATAGAAGCACATTACAATTAATTGACAATTGAAGGTTTTCAAAATTTCCCAGTTGATTTTCCTTTGATATTTTATTGACGAATTTTCTAGGAGTTTTCCTTCTTTAACTATAACCGTTTTCAGTATTTTTTCAGTTCTTTGAAAATCTTTTACTTCAGGACTTTTTTGTTGCATTTTCTGTTGTTCCTCTCATCTTAGACTGTAACATTATCTTGGCATCTACCAGTGTTTGATTGGATTGTCTACATTTATTGATTTTTAATATTTACAGGATCATTCATTTTATATATAATTTGGATACCAGAAATAAATGATTTACTTATAAAAATTTATCAATATTTCTGTTAATGGAATTACGCTTTCTATCAATTAAAAACGTTGTATACCAACTTTCTTTGCTAAAAAAACTACAATTCTGAGCACTATTTTGGCCAATAGGACCAGTCACAACACTCACTCACACAAAGACACAAACAAACACACACACACGTAATCAAATATGTAAATTTTAATTAGGGTCACTTTCGTTAATAAGTAGACGGAATCGACGAAATTATGCTAGTTTTTAGAAATTCTTCCTTCCGAAAAACATAACCCTTAATAACACACTCTTGGTGAGGACATTAATATAATTTTATACATTATCATTAAATAATTATGTATATTTTTGTAAAGATTAGTTATGCTAACTATTATAATTAAGTAACTTTATAATTGACCGCTAGTGCCCCGAGTTAACCAAGGAAAATATTGAAATCATTAAAGTGAATATTCCGGATATTGAATATATGAATATCATGATAATATATATACTCGCTTTTTCTTGTATGTTTTTATGGCATATGTATGTATCAAAACTTTCAGAATAGACAACACTATTCTATAAATTGCAGTTTTTATTTCAACATATAGTACACATATAAATAACACATGTAAGAACATATATATATATATATATATATATATATATACGTATATTTAAAAAAAAAAAAAAAAAAAAAAAAAAACTTTAGTGATTCTACGAACTTATGAAGAAAGACTTTTTCTAGTTTTGATACATACATATGCCATTGTATGTATCAAAACTAGAAAAAGTTTCATAATACGTTGTATATGTTTTTATTCTTCCCTGAGTGTGCTACTACAGAACCCCACATCAGTCAGTAAGTCTTGCTTGAGTGGAATGTATGATTGTTAAGGCGATGGTGGATTGTTGTGGAATGTATTGATTGTCTGTTGGTAAGATTTTGATTGTATGTTGCATATTATAAATTTCGCATACGCCCTATTCTTGCCCTTTTGTTATATAAATTGAGTAATTAAGTAGTGAATGGCCTATTCTAAGCCCCGTAATCACAGCATCGAAGGTTTTTTTTTTTTTTTTTTTTTTTTTTTTTTTTTTTTTTTTTTCGGCGCATCGACTATAAATACCAATTTTCTCCGAACCCATTCGCCTTAAATATATGTTAAATACCTCGTGATAGTGCCATTTCTTGAGTTTTAGGCCCCCACCGTTGATTGCAGGACGGTGGTTAATCATTGAAGTACTGAAACGAAGAAACATTCCCAAATCCTCATGTACCAAAATTGTTCTTTCAACTTTACTTTTTCAGACCGATAAGATTGACGCATGTTTTTCTTGTTTTAATGGGATGTTCGAAGGGCAAAAAAAATATTTTTGTATTTTTCGAATCGCCTTCATGGACACACGTATCAAATTTCGTTTTGATATATAGCTTTTGCGTCTCTCGAATTTCGGGCTTAAATATTCCGTGGGCATGTATAGAAAGACCCCAGACTGAAATTAGCTGCATAAGTCTGCCTACTTCGGTGCTAGAGATGAAGGAACTCGGTAAGACAGACGCGCGTTATCTCTATGCAAACATTGGTATCAAATCGAAGAGGGATTTTTTTTTTTTTGCAGTACTCAAGTCAGTGTTGACTGAAAAAATGTCTGAAGTGATCCGAGTGAATTCAAACGACAAAAGTGTACTTTCGGTATGCGAGTATTTGACAGATCAATTTCCAATAGCCGATGAGCATATTTCGTTCATCCTACGGAAATTATCTCAAACTGTTGTCCTGAAATTTAAAAAAAAGTTGGCTGAGATTGGAGAAGATGTATTTTTCTTTTAAATTGGTTTTGACCCCCTGGGCCCAGCCGAGTGCAGTTCAGATGCGGGGGCGACCACAAACAAATTTGCCATGTGAGTGACGTATCAATACCTTCATTTTAGTTATGAGACTGGTAAGTGTGTACAATTTCAGGTTTCTAAATCAACAATATCAAATGTTATTGAGTTTTAAGCGCTTTTTGACAACTGTGCGCCGGTGGGGATCGAACCCATCATCTACCGCATATGAATCCAAGGCGTTAGCCCCTAGACCACGGGGAGACCCTAAGTAAATTTTCGTTGTTGACAGTATGTCGATATATTTTGCCAATTTATTTTTATTTAGGTGTTAGTAAGATTGTGAATTTTCGGTGCTTAAGTAAATTCTTTGTATTGTATCTTTGGCTGCACAGACTTGACTTGATACGTGACATCAGCTCTTTCTGCCATATGTTGAACATTATACTGAGAAAAATACCCTTTCACGAAATGGGGATTCTTTAACAACGTTGCAATTCCATTGTCTCCCCCGATGGGACCCGAAGAAAAAACGGCCCAGCATCTACTCTGTAATTATTTGGCCGAAAGGAAGAAGAAGGGAAAAAAATATTAAAAATGTGCAGAATGACTTGGTATCATCTGTAGAATCGAATTGGGCACCATATGCCATACCTGACCCCAAGGTCTGTCTGCTGGAGATAATATTCCTCATGTGGTTAATATTCCACATATCGTCGATACAAAGGCAAACTAACGAATATGATAATCACCAGTTTTCAGAGTGGAAAAGTATTTATTCATAACTTTTTTTTTGGACAGTCAAATATTCGGCAGATTTGACCTTTTGATAGTGGAATACTTTCCCTTTAATAGAGTGAAGTCGGATTGAAGAATTTGCCGTAAATAAGTCCAGCAGAAATTATTAAAGATGGACAATGAAAGATGCATTTTTTCATATTCGTTAGTTTGCTTTTATATCGACGATATGATCTCTTAGTTATAACAGAGTGGGGCATAATTGTTTTTGTAATTATGAATAAGAATATATCCATACTTCACATATTTATTAAGGAGAATATAAGTATATAAGCGATGAAAACTAATCACTTGCGCGAATAGCAATAGCAGGACAGGCAAAGTAAAAAAAAATAAAAAATATACATACAAAATTAAATAATACTGACATCTTCAAAAAATATAAATAAATGCAAAACAACATCTGCCTAGTATAATAGGTTCTATTTAATAAAAAGTATGATTTAAGCTTTCTCTTTATTTGTACAATTCTTAATAATGGAAAATTAAAAAATAATTAATAAAGAACCCCACTTATATATCTCATTAATTTATTATTTTCATGGATTCGTATTGTATTTTGGTTAAATTAATTATATTTACGGTTTTATTTTTAGCGACATATCTTATGATAATATTACCGTAATTATTGTATAGTTAATTTTAAATTTTTATTATTTCAAATAAGGGTTTGGTTTTATTACTATTCAGCAGAATTCTGACATTTCTCCAAACTAATAAACAATAAAGTACTGAAGAAACGGCCTCATTACCGACCGTATTTATATATTTTTTTAATGATATCAATAAATTGTCCCTTATACGTTTGTTCTAGGTTTTCTAATAATCAGTTTTTTTTTATTATTACTATTTTGTATTTACGATTGTAAATATTGTTCTTGTCTTTATATCTTTCATTATAAATAATTGGACTTGTGGAATCGAATGAAACAATTTTCAAGTCCATATCTAAAACCGTTGCAGAGGAAATTCGAAAAAACTAAATTTTTCAAGAGATTTTCGTGAAGGTCTTTTATATTTCGAAACTGGTTTGAAAAACGTTGTATATATCTATAAGAATCTATTCGAAAGCTTATTAAATTTCCAACAAATAAGAATCATTTGCATTTTTTGAATGAACGACCTCATTTGAAGAAATCGGTTCTTAAATGAAGTAATTTATTTAAATTTTAACGTCTATTTATTATTAACTACGAATTTTAGGACTGGTTATCTATAGGTTATCAGCCTCTTCTAGCCAGGATAGGGGTGATGCCTTTTCTAGCTAGGATAGGGGTGATGCCTCTTCTAGCCAGGATAGGGGTGATGCCTTTTCTAGCTAGGATAGGGGTGATGCCTCTTCTAGCCAGGATAGGGGTGATGCCTTTTCTAGCCAGGATAGGGGTGATGCCTTTTCTAGCCAGGATAGGGGTGATGCCTTTTCTAGCCAGGATAGGGGTGATGCCTCTTCTAGCCAGGAAAGGGGTGATGCCTTTTCTAGCCAGGACAGGGGTGATGCCTTTTCTAGCCAGGATAGGGGTGATGCCTCTTCTAGCCAGGAAAGGGGTGATGCCTTTTCTAGCCAGGATAGGGGTGATGCCTTTTCTAGCTAGGATAGGGGTGATGCCTCTTCTAGCCAGGATAGGGGTGATGCCTTTTCTAGCCAGGATAGGGGTGATGCCTCTTCTAGCCAGGAAAGGGGTGATGCCTTTTCTAGCCAGGATAGGGGTGATGCCTTTTCTAGCCAGGATAGGGGTGATGCCTTTTCTAGCCAGGATAGGGGTGAAGCCTCTTCTAGCCAGGAAAGGGGTGATGCCTTTTCTAGCCAGGATAGGGGTGATGCCTCTTCTAGCCAGGATAGGGGTGATGCCTTTTCTAGCCAGGATAGGGGTGATGCCTCTTCTAGCCAGGAAAGGGGTGATGCCTTTTCTAGCCAGGATAGGGGTGATGCCTTTTCTAGCTAGGATAGGGGTGATGCCTCTTCTAGCCAGGATAGGGGTGATGCCTCTTCTAGCCAGGAAAGGGGTGATGCCTTTTCTAGCCAGGATAGGGGTGATGCCTTTTCTAGCCAGGATAGGGGCGATGCCTTTTCTAGCCAGGATAGGGGTGATGCCTCTTCTAGCCAGGAAAGGGGTGATGCCTTTTCTAGCCAGGATAGGGGTGATGCCTCTTCTAGCCAGGATAGGGGTGATGCCTTTTCTTTTTTTTTTTTAATTAAGTAATTTACGCCTACGATAAATGCAGTTTCCTGTTGTGGCACCTATGATCTTGCTTAGCTTTGAGATTTCACTTTACATTTTCACGTGCGGTTTCACTTTTCACTAATGATTTTGTCAAAACATTATCCGATTATATTCTAAGCTTTTCAAATGCCATTATGAATAAGCACGGAAACGCGCTAAGATGCCTTTTCTTTTTTCTCCAAAGAAATGCCACTACCCCTAGTTGGAATCGAACCCACGACCCTTGGCACAGAGTGATAAGTGCTCACGCCTTAACACTCACGGCCACCGGACCTTCAGGCCCATTCTTTAAGTAATGTGGCGTAACTAACCTCCTGACTGAGGGATGTGCCCAGATATGAGGCTTCTGCGTGACGGATTAACATATTATATATGCAAATAAAACTAAGAATATATTTATTTATTTAAATTTTAACATCCATTATTATTTGCTACGACTTTTTAGGACGGGTTATCTATAGGTTACCACCCTTTTCTAGCCAGGATAGGGCTGATACCTTTTTCTTTTTCTAAAGAAAAGCCAACACCCCATTGGGGGAATCGAACCTACGACCCTTGGCACGGAGTGTTATGTGCTCACGCCTTAACACTCACGGCCACCGGGCCTCCAATAATTTATAAACAAATAATTAATAAACGTATAATAATTTCATTAAATATTTTATCTATTCTGTGCTGTAAAGTCTTCACCAACTTAATTTCTGGGCAAACTTGGGAGATAATTTTGTTTATTGGACTCCATTCAGGCCGTGACAAACTTTCTTTGTTCCGCAACTCAAACATCTTGAATATTTAGCCAATCAAATGGTTCTATTGTCTATGCTAACCAATCATTCAATGGCGTCTCGAATCGAAGACGACTGTCGAGTCGACACAAAGTACTTCAAAGCTATCGGCCTTTGGCAATTGGTTGTAGAGCAAAAAGTGACATGGTGGGTCTTTTTGAACATTATTGCTGGATGTATCTTCCTTATAAATATATCAATACAGCTAGTTATAACACTGAGTTCGAGTCTGGAGTTTTCGCTGTTCACTGAAAAATTGTCTGTTAACCTAACAATAATGGAGTCTGCAATAAAAATTGTTTACTACTGCGCAATGAGGTCTAAATTGTACAACTTGAGTTACTGTTTTAAAGAAAATCTTCTTTTATGCTCTCAGCACAATTCGAAATCCACAACTAAAATTATGGGCGATTGTTATAAACTTGTAAACGGAACGACAAAAGGTTTTGTCTTCATGATATATTCAGTGGTCGGTGTTTGGAATGCATTGCCAATTTTGAAGTGCATTTTGACAGGAGACTGCACTACTTGGAACATAATGCCATCTTGGTATCCTAAAGCACTTTTGAACTTGCCGGCTTTGATATACATTTACGAATTCTTCATCATGGTTTTCTGTGCTGCTCTTCTTTACAACGTAAACTGTTTCTTTTCTGCTCTTGCATTGTCACTATCCTCTCAGTTTGAGTTGCTCTCTATGAGTTTGAAGTCCATAAGAGAAAACGCGAATGACATTGAGCAAAATGATCTCAAAAGACAAAAAGTGGAAATAATGGATATCTTGTTAAGGGACTGTCTTATTGATCACCAAAGCCTTTTGAGGTAAGTACTTATTTTCGATCGTTGTGTATGGATTCCAAAAATATTAGAACAGAAAAAATGTTACTAAACCTTTTACTACTATCAAGTGGCGAGGTTAGGTCGGTAGTAGAACACTGGACTAATATGCTGGAGGACCTGAGTTCAAATCTCGAGCAAGCACTTTCTAGTGTTATCGTTCATGGGTTGGATTCGGCCTCCCTGACCGTCCCTAGGCCAAGCCAGCCTTTAACTAATTAATGGGTACCCGCAAAGGGAAAAATCAGCCAAGGGGAAAGTCAGGCGGTCGGAGAATAGTACTGACCATACTATCTCCCTAGCGTGCCGATAAGTCAAGAAGAGATACCTCTACATTATCAGTAATAATGAATAATCAGCAAGTTTTATACATATCAGTTTCGTATTTTATTTTAATATATAACTTATTAGGACACAAAACGGACTGGCATATCAGATAACGAAAACTATGTTGATTGTACAGCCTCATCAGTTAGTTAGTGCAGTTCAATTGCGCATTCGCCTCTCGAACTTCTGAGAAGGAAATGTCCCCTATTGAAAGAGGGATTTTTCCCGCGCAGTTATGCTTTCGGAATATAGTCCACGGTTTTTCCTTCGCAATGCACAATCTATATGCTCAGGCTATAGTTAGGAGTAAATGTGACACCAAAAAGCTCGATACCCTGGAACTGTCTCATCTTAGCGCGTTTCCATATAACTATTATACATATATATGTGTGTATATATATATATATATATATATATATATATATATATATATACACGCACATTCTGTAATTAATATTTTCCATTTCAGGCTTGCAAAGGAGATGGAAGAAATGTACAATCCCCTCTTCCTGATACAGATGCTTGCTAGTACGTTCACAATCTGTCTCGTCCTTGTTCAAATAAATGTACGTAAATCAATCAGTAAACATATTCTTGTTATTTATATACGTAGTTTATAAATAAAATTTCATGAGTAACTACTTGATGTAAAGTTGACATTGAGTATATTTTTTCAAAGTAAAAATCCATGGGATACAGTCAAAACATCTCATAATTTGGTAACTGACCTGTTTTCCTTTTATGTAAATTGGAATGTGCTTCAATATAAATTAATGATAAAATACTTATGGACAATTTAAATAGTTATATGATATTCTAATAATGATGTCATTGGTATAATGAGAATAGTTACATCAGTGGATCTTGAACTCTGAACTTTGGAGAATCTCTTGTTCGTCAGCTATTTTACTTAGCTTCACGCTAATGTCTTGGTGTATATATAATGATTTATAATTATAGCTATTATTTTTTAATAGCTAATACTATTTAAAACATTTTTCTTATTTTTCAATATATTTTATACTATTCTTTGATAACGAAAGAATAATAAATAAGCAATATAAATTAAAAATATATTTTATATTTGTAATGAACCTAGTTAGGTTATTTTTTTTTAATATTTAATATATAATTTTAATATTTTTCTATAGACACTCATGACGTATAGTTTCGTTACAATACAACAAAAATGTCGGCCTGTATAGGCACATTAGTATTTCGGTCCGGAATAAACCACTCCTCCGGATGGACCGATTTTGAAGAACATGTTCAATCGTTTGCTATGGGAGTTTTATATATATATATATATATATATATATATATATATATATATATATATATATCGAGATTAGTTGCAAAAATGAAAACCTATAGGCCTTGTCATGGTAAGAGGCATATATGTATCTGCATATAGAATGCTCTTTTATGCGTCCCTATACTTCAAATGAAGTGCGGAATAAACCCCTAAAGTTACGACATTTCAACACGGGACACCCTATATATAGTATATACATAATGATATCATTAATTTTAAACAGTTTAGAGAAAGGGCTGCAATTTAAAATTCATTTTCAGACTAATGCTTGCCTGATTCCGGCTAAAATTAGAGACTTTGAGACACAACAGGTTTTATCCTAATTAGAAAAAAAATTCATGATTTAAAAAAATGATGTACATATATATTCTTTTAGCAACGTAGACATCTGTGAATTTCCTCGACGCGCAGGGAGGTAGGGAATGCTGAGAGGAGTGTGGGAAAGGTGAATGCCTTTGTGCTGTTATACTGTGAGAACTATGAACATCATTCTTAGCAGAAATACACTCCAATTGCTGAATATCAAAATCGTCTAAAAAATCACAATAATTCAGCGTGGAAGCCTGCAAAAGTGATTATTTTTGTTCTTAAACGCAATGATAATTCTGAAATCATGATTGCACTGAGTAGCAGCAAATATATATCTGCATACGTTCTGCTAATCAGTGCATTCCTGGAAAATGACACTATTATTAATTATTAATGACATTATTATTTCGGAATCACCTAAAAGAAAATTACTTATGTATAAAATATATATTTACATACACATTCGTGTAACTTTTGAATGGATACCTGGACATGACAACATATCAAGTACGGACGTAAAAACAAAGCAAAACTAGCTAAAAGACGAACAACTGAATACAATAATCATATGACTTGACAATAAGTATACAATGCTATAAAAAGGCACAACATGAACAACTGGCCAACTGACTGAATGAATAATGGTGTTTATTGCAGAAAAAAATACAAACATATCATAGTTTTGTGTGAAAAACCAAACAGAACAAAAGACACAAAACCAAAAAAAAAAAAGAAAAAAAAAATGTAAATCCTGATCTGTAGTTGATTAATAAGAGAACTTTAGGCAAAGGTCTAAGATGGCCGTCATGGCTAGTCTGCCCAATGTTTTATATCATTCTGTCAAGAATACATAAAATTACATTTTTTTTTTTTACTGCGCTTCGCCAAATCTAGGCCATTATCGCCGACATCCAGGGTGCAACGAGGAATTTTCCCAGCGAGCAATGGGATGAGAAAATTCCTGTCACCGGTTAGGATCAAACCTACCATCTTCCGCATATGAATCTAAGGCGCTAGCCACTAGACCACGGGAGACCCCCATAAATTACATACAATTAAAACTCAAAACAATGCACATTTATTAGGTCTGCTTATTCATTTGTAATCCTTCTGTATGGTTTGCTTTTCTTTAGTTGTGTCAGTAGTTAAATTCAATCGTATGTCTATAATCCCACGCCTAGTGGGGTTAACTGATCGAGTAAATAATTGACCAGTTATCGGTGAAAGCTGAGGGTTGTTTGTATTTGTTAATGCCACATCTTAACAAAAAATTAGAAAAAAAGTGCAAAAATACTTTCTCCGACTTTAAAAATGAAGTTTATTATCTTGCAGAATCCCTCCAACCAAACATGTTTTTTTGGAAAAATTCCCGCAAATCAAATTGTAGCACTTAAGTTTTTGGGTTACTAGACTTCCAGGAACACATATTCATAATTGGATGTGTAAAATGCAATGAACCTTTTTGCATGGCCATATTTTTAACCGTTGTTGAGAAAATTGGGAAAACCCTGGATTGTCGAAGGTCGGTCTGATAAATAACAAAAAACCCCTTATGAATGGAATTAAAAAGATAATTGTTTGTTTCCTCAACTAAACTAGGCTTTCTTTGAGAATTTCGTAAAATTAAATAATAACAGAACATTTTTTTCAGGTGCACCTTGCATCTAACGAACTTCCCATTGCCATGACCATGAAGTTCTTGCTGTATCTTATGTTCGGATCTATGGAGCTCCTCGTCTACAGCTGGGGAGGACAGATTCTATACGATCAGGCAGGAAATTATTATATAATTATGTACCTCACGTTTTTTGACAAGTTATGGCTGTCAAGATGTGTAATTAATAATTATAGGTTCAAGGTAATATTTTACGGCTTTTTCAGGGGTCAGAGAATTTAAGATTCCTGCCAATACCGTAAAAAAGTTCGACTCGCGTTAGCAGAGTCGTCTTAGCAAATTTTTAAATAAAAACTGGCATGTTTTTACGTACAAACTAATATTATTTTGTCTTTAACTAAACGAAATCAATACATTCAAAATTTCAAGCAGTTTTCTTTTAGATGGTATTATTGAAATTTTGAGCTTAAATTGGTTTTGTTGGGTTTATATAGGTATATTAGGTTTTCGTTTTTGATTTTTTTTTTTACCTTTTACTATCTGTTTATGAAAAACGTAAATCTATCCCAGGCTCGTAATTTGTACACATTTTTAACCATTTCCTTAAACTTAAGAACTATTGCAACGGAAATCTAATTCAAAAGATTAAAAATAACCAGAGCCACATAAGTAATCAATCTAGGCATGTGTTAGGTATTTATTAATAGTCTTAATTTTACTTATATTATGCATATGTATATGTACTTGCAAAAAACATAAAATATGTGTGCACACTCCTTTGTAAAGGGTATTGCCCTAAATCAAAGAACCAATAAATAAATAATATTCATGATGTGACATCGTAGGAAAGACTGAATTATTTAAGGTAAACAAACATTATTATTTAGAAGAGGAGCTGAAATTCAAATGAATAATCTAGTAAACGTAAACAGATTATTATATAGACAATTCTTTAAAATGAAACGTAAAAACCTGCAGTATTTTCCGGACAACCCAATAGGTATTATAAATATAAATTGTAACAAGCAGGTTTATTGTTGTTACCATTTCGAAACCTCTCATCATCACTTCCGGATAGAAAAGTCATAAGTGGAGAAGGGGAGTCATTCTAAACATTCATAATTTGAGGAGGTTGTGAATTTATGACAAACTTCCTGGTAGTATATGAGCTACAAATTTTACACCGACATCACTTCTAAGCCTGAAGGAACTGATTAAACGCTAAAAACGTTCTTAAAATGACATTAGTGTTCGCACATACAGCAGGTCATCAGGAATCTAACGTTACAAGAATAAAGAGCCGATGAATAACCTGACTATGAGAGACCTTGGGACGAAACCTCCACTCGGTTCTCACGAAGGGGAAAGGTTGAAGGTGAGGGACAAGCAGTCTACCACCAGAAGAATCTTCCTGCTTTTACACTTGTGTAAAGATAGGCATTCCTGCTGTGTAAACTAGTGACCTCATACTACTATCCTCCTAATGGCTAATGAGACAATGTGTAAAGGTGCTGGTAAATATCTGTTGTTTTCTTTTTTAATGGTTATATTTTACAGAATTGAGACTACAGTTCTAAGGGTGTGTTTACACTAGGATAGTTATTGTTGTTGTTCTATACCCGCAGCTCCATGTTATATTAAGGGAATATATTCTTGAAAAACAAACACAACTTTCTTCATTCTATTGTATATAACATCTGTTTTTAAATTTAATAATAAAAACAAGAACCTGAACTCTGTTCTGGCGGTACAGTCTGCATCCCGCTTTAGGCTTCCAATACCTGCTGTCTTATATAGGATTCCTTAACTGAAAAGGAACTTAAATGTAGAATGCACACAGGCTCTTGTTTTTATTATTAAATTTAAAAATAGATGTTATATACAATAGAATGAAGAAAGTTGTGTTTGTTTTTCAAGAATATATTCCCTTAATATAACATGGAGCTGCGGGTATAGAACCAACTGAAGATGGAGTTCAATAAGCCTGGTAAGTTGAGAACTGATGGAAGTCTTTTTTTATACGTTCCTAGAATGCGGCTGGAATATTAGTTCAAAATTATATTAGTAGACTTTTATTTTGGTTTCCATTCTGTTTCTAGAGTTCCTTCATATCATATCCATAGACAAAAACCTTATTTTATATTTATTTTGTAATTCCCTGGCAGCTTTGAATTTACTGCGACATTTTAAACTAGAAAAAATGCCTATTTATGTTTCTTTTTAATTATATAAAACACAACAACAACAACTTTTCTTTTATTATTAATAAAAATTTCTTTTTGTTTCTGTTTGAACTGATGCTGAAATCAACTGTCTTCGGCTTTATGAATACGGCTATAAGTGTCATGAAAACTTATTTTACGTTTATATTTATTCGTGCCCTTACGGGTGTGTTTACACTAGGATAGTTATTGCAGGATATTTATATCAGAGAGAAATTCTGACGAATTTAAACCATGTAGAATTTATCTCAGACGTGGTTTTTCATGGTTTACACTAGTCAGAATTTCTTTCTGATATAAATATCCTGCAATAACTATCCGAGTGTAAACACACCCGTAAGGGCACGTAGTAAAAAAATATTGAATGGAGCCTTGGCTAGAGTTAGTACTAGAGGCTAGAGAGTTAGTACTAGTGGCTAGAGTTTATCCCTCCCTCAATTGATTGTAAGCAAGTTTAAGACGTACATCTGGTAACGCAATCCGTAAGTGCCGACTAGAAACGTCGACGCTTTAGAACCTTATATATATAGTCATATTGCATATTCTATGACGGTCCGATTTTCATAAATTGTGGTAGGTACTGAAATAATTTTTATACTTTTAAAGGACAAGAGAGATAGACATTTTATCAAGCTAATTTTTGGCGTTTTTACATAAAATAGCGGACTCTGTTGAAAATATTACAGAAATTTGATATTCGTCCAATCTAAGATATCTATTTTTAGCATACATATGCTTTAGCGATGACCAAACTGGAAAAAGAATTTTTTTTTTTTTTTTTTTTTTTTTTTTACGGCGCATCTACAACTTGGCCATTAGCGCCGGAAAAAGAAATGTTACAAAAAAGTGTCCGCTGGCGTTCGCGCATGTGCGGTGGCCATGTACGAAAAAGAAGACTTTATGTTATACAATACATTACGTAGGTTCGTCGTGTGAACCTAAACCATATTCAAGTTTCTGAATTTGAGCAGCAGGCTCTAAACGAATTTTCGTTAAAGTTTAGAATCTTGATAGTATTAGAAAAACAAAATATTTTATAACAGACCTGAGCAGTTTTGGGATTTTGGCACATTTTTATAAATATCTCGAAAACAGTTGGGAAATCGTGGTAAGTGGAAGGATAGAAATCGAAAGCTTAGTAAATTCCCAATAAGAGAAGTTCTCAATTAATTGAATGGTCCAGGTCGGAATAATAAGTCCCTAAACCTTCGAATATGATGGTGGCATTTCTTTTGAGACTTTTATGTATTTGCTTTCCTAAATGTTGTTGTTTTTTTAATTACTTTTAGCAGTAAAATGTATTTTCCTGTAAAACAAGGGGATGAGTGAGTCGTATAAATCCCGATTTTCCATCGCCTATATCTCAGAAAATCTTCAATGTAGAATGATGAAACTCAAATTTTACTCACATTTGTTAGTATAATACCACTGTAAAATTGCATAAGTTTTATTTTAACTTGTTCAAAGTTATAAACAAGGTAAAATCGGCTTGAATACTTCTTGTAATATGAGGAGCTTAGTATCAAAGTTGGACAACTCAACTTTTGCTTTTTTTACAGGAGATGCAAAAAACCATATCTACTATATTGATGTCAGTATCTTGGTGATTTTTTTATATGTTGTTCTTATACGCCTCAGAAACATTGTTTCAAAGGCACTACAAAATTATATAAGTATTAAGGCCGTAATTACACTTTAAATAGTGGAGTTGTCCATGTTTGAAACCAAGTCATGGAGTTGTCTGTTTTTGAAACCAAAGGGAGCCATTTGAAAATTGAACCTATCCTTTTTTAAAACCAAACAAATATGAATTTGGTATGCTCGAGGGTGTTTTAATATAATGTAATTATGTCTAATGTATTAAATCAAAATTATATAGTTAAAAATTACATGAAAAATGTTATTTAAATACAGTTTGACAAAACTGAAATAAAACTAAATTATCCTTATTTTATTAAGTTTAGAAAAAAAGTGGTACTTAGCTATCCTCTTCGCACAGTTTTACCTATAACTACATGTATTGAAGTGGCTGTGCTATAATTTTCATCGCCGTACTCAGCTAATAAAATAAAGTTATCAATTAGCGAAGGGATTATTTTATGAAAAACGAGTTAACCATTATTATTTTCTGCAGAGAGTTGTTGAAAAGTTTGTAATAGCAAATTACTAAACATTAACGATGAGATCTATCTTATATATAGTGTGAAACTGTCAATATTTATTTGTTATACGCGAAAATGTTAATAAAGAGGAATATGTCGAGAACAGTTACCAGTATTACATTAGTTGTTAATTTATTCACCTGAGGTCTTGAAAATACATTTGGAAGGATACATAGCTCTACCATTTGAGTAAAGTATGAATATTTTAAATTAAATACTTGCTGTTTTTCACGGTTGTTGTTATATAAAGCCCGTTGATTAATAAAATAATTATTCTATAGAATTGGTAGTGGTCTCATTCGACTCGGCACAAAAGAAATTCCTCAAAAATCATACCTAAATCAGAAAGATTCAAGTACCTAGAGGTTTTGTCCCAAAATCCGGCATTCGGAACCACAGTGTGCCGGATAACAGCTAGTTATTAATAAGAATTATCGCCAAATGCACTTATTACAAGTAACTATAAACATTCAGCCATGATGGATTTGTAATGCATGTTGGGAGCAGATTGCATGAATGCTAGCTTCTCATTGGCTACTGATGGAGTTGTCATTTTTTGAAACCAAACTATGTTGGAATTGTCCATATTTTGATTCTGAACGGTTGAAATAAACTCTGTTTTACCTATTTTCTGTCCGTTTTTAATGAAAAACAGTTGTAAAATCGAATGCAGCATAAAAATCCACTTAAGAATAGACAAAAATCACAAAACTGAAAAAAATGGAGCTGTCCAACTTTGATACTAAGCTCCTCATATACAAACGGTGTGCGTAGGCCGGAACTTGGCCTGGCGAACTTTCGAGCGCTTATATACTCATATGAAATGAGAAAAAACTTCATGGTTGTTAAAAAACTTAATAGAGCTTTCTGAGGGACTTGGAAGAAGCCGTTGGATGCGATTTTTTTAACGCTAAGTTTTCGGGCATTATGGCTTCCAAAATCTCACTTCTCTGCTAGACAACATATTTTTTACTTCTACTTTCGCATACGTTTTTATTTTTATTTTTTCCAGATTCATTAAATTACTTAGATATTTTTCCATGAAAGGGGTTTTGTTGGACCTTAAAAAGTTATACAGTTAGATTTATTAGATTTAATAATGAGAGTTATTAGATTTAATAATGACATATTCAAGAATAGAAAGAAAAGTGGGAGGAAAAGGAAATTAAATATCAAATATCAAGAACCACCTTATAACTTAAAGTGAAAGTAATTAAATTAAAGTTTTTTAACGTAAAAAAGTTCATTCGATTCGTAAAGAAACTAATATAAACAAGCGAAAGTTTAAATAAAACTAAATTAACAGTTTGTACATTAAATAGTAAGGAAAAGAATTATTTTGCAAACAACTGTACACCATCATCGAATAGCTCAAACGTTAAGAACCATCTCTGAAGGGGAATGAGATATTGATTGCAAATTTAAAAATATTGTTTAATTGTGTAAATTTTTTCAATTTTTTACTATATATTATTTACATGTTTTCCACGCTTTCCAAATGGCACTATAGATAACAACATTATGGAAACGCTCAAAGATTATACAGTTCCTGCGAGTCGTACTATTTTTATATATTTCTCCAACCACCTAACGAACAGGGCTGATTTTTTTTGGTGTAAAAATAATTGTCTTATTTTTCTTAGTTCCTTCGGCAATCCTTTTAGGAGCCTATTGGTGTTTCTTTGAGAAAATCGGATTAACTTTTTTTTTTTGGTTTACTCTTCTTATTGTAAACATACCTAAGAGAGCTAATAATCTACCTGGCCAGAGGTACCGTTAATGCCCCGTAACAGTATACGAAAACTATTGGACTACCTGGTAGATACAGGATCGAAATAAAATCAAGACTTGGATGTGAAAGGTTCCTTGGACTGGTCGACTATATTGAACTTGTGTGTTCTGTTGTTACGGCTTTTACGCATGACTTTCTTACGACTGGCGGGGATTTGGAGAAATGAACTAGTTCAAAAACAATTTTATTCCAAACTAGTTGTTGCATGCGTGCCACGCTACACTTACCATCTGTATATAAAAGTGCCAAAAAAAATTAGAAACAGCATAAGTAATAATAACATCTAATAACGCAAATCGGTAATTGTTTTAGTTCACGCTCCCCGGATCATGACCTACATGTGTGCCAAGTTTGGTCAAAATTGTTCAAATGGTGTGGATTTGTATAAGGAACATACAGACAGACAGACAACTGATAGACGATTTTAGACTGATTTTAACCTAGCCTATGGCACTCCCCATATCAAGACTCACCTGTGCGCCTTGTTTGGTCAATATTGGTCAAATGGTGTGGATTTGTGTATAGAATAAACAGACAGTCAAGCAGACAGACATACAGACTAACATCTGATTTATATAAATATATAGATATTTGAATACTAATAAAACAATTAGCAACTAGAAGTGTAAGCACTCTCGGAAAAATTTAGACAACGAAAATTTGTACATAGCATTCCCCATAAGAACGATTGGACGAGTTCATTAATCAGCAAATTCGGTCCATCTAAACCTATTACCGGCGACAATTCTTGTTATATTGCAAGGAAATTCGGTAACAGTCGTTATCTAAAAAAGGGTTTGGTTCATTTTTAGAAATATCCTTTGTCTAAATGAACCAAATCGGTCAATGCCCCAATTACTAATTTTCCCGTACCGGCCGTTATTTTTATTTCAACGAACCCCTGCAGACATAATTCCTAACCAAAACTAATATATTACGTAAAAGAAACCCGCCGGACATTTATTAATATTTTGTATGTGTTTACTAGTGTCATGTTCTTGTATTTCTTCGTTACTTTTAGAATCTAGTAAATAAAACAGTCCTCAACAGGCCTGAAGAGCCCGGAGTGGTAGGTACACTATAAACTTCATTTCTTTAAGTCGTTTCATTCCAAAACGACAAAAAAGCCGATTTATTTATGTATTTAAATTTTAACACCCACTTTTACATGGCAAGGATTATTGGAACGGGTTTTCTAAGGGTTAACACCTTTTTCTAGCCAGAAAAGGGGTGGCAAGCCCCCCCCCCCTACTTTTTACTATTACTTTTTTTTTTAAAGAAAAGACATTACTCTACTGGGAATCGAACCCATCGAACCCCAACGGCCATTGGGCAATACAAACTTAGATAAGACCTCTAAGAAACTATTCATTATGAAATTCTTCTATATTTTATGAAAAAAAATGGATTTATTTTAAATTTAATTTAAATTATGTATGAATAAAATAAGTGTAATTAAAATAATATTTCATCATTTGGCCGTAATGTGTCTTACATACAATAAAAATGTAGATTCATTAATGTATTTCCTGACTTCTGATTCTGCCAAAACAAACTATCACCGATATTAAAGATAAAAATAATAATGAACTTGTTTTCATCACACGGAGATTCACGCCGAGAATACATTGTTTTTTTTTCCGGGGCTTCGACAACTAAGCCATTAGCGCCGACATCCAGGTTGCGGCGAAGAATTTTCCCAACGAGCCGTGGGATGAGACAATTCTTTCCGCCAGTGGGGATCGAACCCACCATCTCCCGCTTATGAATCTAATGCGCTAGCCACTAGACCACGGGAGACCCCGATACATTGTTTTAGCCAGACTGAGAAGAGGCCATACTTGTATAACGCATAAACACATTATGTAGTACTTTCGACCTTCCAATTCCTCGTACAAGCATTGAAATAAAACCAAAGCATAATTTATGAACATATCCAAAATGTTATCAACCCTCCGTTAACAGGACTTGCATATCGTCATCACGACGTAGGCTTTGTATCTTAGAATGCGGGGAAGCCCGTTCCTGTCTGATTGCTTATTCTAAAGTAGGTCAGGGTTAAGTCCAGAACCACCAGTCTGGGAAGTCCGTGTTTCCTAGGAAATGTAATGTCGTCGATTAAGGGGAACGTGTTTTTTTTTTGTTTTTTTTCCCCCAAAGCCTTCTGCTTCCCCCTCAAACAATTCGGTTAGTTTAATCTGAGTGCGTGGTTACTTTTAGATGATATAGATCCCAATACCATGGTACCGTTTAGTTTGTTTTATTCTAACTTCATGCTTCGGTTTAAGTTTTTTTTTTTTTTTTGTCTAATTTCGTCGTACGGTTATTTGGCATTGCTATAATTTCATGTTTGCAATTAGTAGGTGTTTGTTTAACTTCATTCTTAGAGTAGGATGCTGTTGGAGTAACTTGATGTTTGCAATTAGTAGGTGTTTGTTTAACTTCATTCTTAGAGTAGGATGCTGTTGGAGTAACTTGATGTTTGCAATTAGTAGGTGTTTGTTTAACTTCATTCTTAGAGTAGGATGCTGTTGGAGTAACTTCATGTTTGCAATTAGTAGGTGTTTGTTTAACTTCATTCTTAGAGTAGGATGCTGTTGGAGTAACTTCATGTTTGCTTTTAGATGATTTTTTTGTGCCACTTCCGGACGTGTTTTTTTAGAATTACAGTGATTTTGTTGTACAGTAATGGCTACTTCCAGGTAGTTTTCGTATTACTTTATTTAAAGATAAATGTAAGGTTCAATAGTGGGAGTTAAAAGGACTTATGTTTGTTTCTGACGCCACCATAACGGAGTTTATCCAGAAATGTGTCAAGAAATTCAAAGTCAAACAAGAAGTCGTATTACATATCAGCAGAAAAATCCTGAAGGCCTCACTTCACTGGTGAATTAGCACCTTTAAGGATGATAAGACGTTTTGGAAATCATGATCATGTGATGATGAACTAAAGATGATTTTAAGGAGTGTAGTGAATAAAATAAATAGATCACGGGGGTGTAACGTCTAAGGCTACGTTCATGGTGAGGATTCATTCCGCGATGCTACGATAGCTACTCCGATGAGCGCTGCCCCGATGTAAAGAAACACATGTATTAAGGTGGGAGTGTTCATAGTGACGATCCTTACTTCCGATGCTATTCTCGCACCCGCGCAGTGACCGCGGGGAAGAACAAATATTTTGTTTTCTCCTCGCAGTGAGGAGGGAAGCCGCGATGTGGGCTTGACTCTGATTGGTTCCTTCAAAAGGACTCTAGTGCGCAAGTCACCTACCCTCTCTCATTACTTCCTCATCTTGAGTGATTATTCTTTTTTGGTTATTTCGTTGTCGAGATGAAAGCAAATTGGGTCTTTTTGCGAAGACCACATCCAGTTACTTTTGAAGTAGCAGTAGTGATTTATAACAGTTACTCGTACTCGCTGATAAGCTTACAGCTTCTTTGCTGGTTATCTATTACTACTTGTCTCGTTATCTACGCTTATAACCCATATTAGATAATGGCAATCAATATTTATTAATAAAACATTAATATGATCAAAATCAATTCTCTCAACTATGAAAAAAGTTATTAAGCATTAAAGTTGACTTTTTTGCAGGTTATGAAGGATAACAAACAACGATATTTGTAAACAAACATATTTTATTCCTTTTCTCTCTCTCTCTTTTTTGGATCTTCTGCATTTATTAAGCATTACATGCTATGCGTTTCCGCTCGCTCAAGAAGATATAAGAAAACTCTAGTCAATCCAACTCGCAATTAATAGAATTATATTAATTTTAGCGACTCTAGTCTATCCAAATCGCTAAAATTAATAGGATTCCATTAATTTTTCCGAGTAAGAAACCAATCCCTTTTTCTTTGTCAGGAACATCCCGAACTAATTATAAAATACTCATTTTTTCTCACTAACATAAGCAGAGCTTTTTCATAAACAAAATCTAATTCACTGTTGAAGGTTACTTTACTCCCAGCAAGATCCAATGCAATGGTGAGTCAGCATGGACACCCTCCATCGATGTAGAATACATCGGGGCAGCGCTCATCGGAGTAGCTATCGTAGCATCGCAGGATCAATCCTCACCATGAACGCAGCCTAAGGCATGCTTTCTTTCCCTACCAATAATAAAAAAAATTAAATCCATTTTAAATCGGTGTCTATTATTAGTTTTAGGAGAATGCTGTAACCCAAAGTGGTCAGCTATCAGTCAGATTAGTCTACTAATTCTCAGATTTTATGGTTGTAACTTCTTGTTGGCTTCTAGTTTGTTTGTGTTAAGTTTATGGCTGCTTCTAGATGTCAAGGTTGTATCTTTATGTTGACTTGTTGTTATTTTTGAGTAACTTCTCGGTTCCATTTAGAGGTCTTTATAGGATAATTTCGGTGTAATTCGATTGTTTCTTGTAGTTAGTACTGATGTACTCTCATGGTTACTTTTAATTTACCATCATGGCCAATTTTAGCTGGTTTTGTTGTAAATTCATTTTTATTTGTTGGTGGTTTTGTTTGAGCCTCAAAGATATTCTAAAGTGGCTTTAGCGAGCAATACTAGTTACTCTAACCGGTGTAACTTCTTTAATTTTATGTGTTTCTGCTACAAAATCATAATTAGACATAGGTGTTTTTTGTGTAAATTCATGGTTACTTTTAAGTAGTCCTGAATCCAAATGTTTCGATTTTCTGAAATAATAGATTCAGCCGCGAATGCTGGAAGGTCTAGCCCTATGACCTGTTTATAATTTTTAATGATATGACAAGAAATAGTCTTGGTTTTAGTCATAAAATCCTGAAAAAGTACAAGAAGGACTTGAAGGAGGATTTTTTTTTATAATAAACTTCCAAATTTAAGTGTGTTTAGATTGATTTATTCCTTAAGTTATTATATGTTTCAGGGGGCGAGGTTATCTCAGTGGTAAAACACTGGACTAGTATGCTTGAGGACCTGAGTTCAAATCCCGAGCAAGCACTAAAAGATTTTTATCGTCTAGTGTCTTCATTCCTGGGTTGGATTCGGCCTCCCTGACCATCCCTAGGCCAACCCAGCCATTAAGTAATTTATTAATGGGTACCTTGGTGCAAATGACCCAAGCAGTCAAAGCAGCAAAGTGGAAAATCAAGCGGCCAAAGCATAGTACTGACCACACTATCTCCCTAGCGTGTCGTATGGTCATGAATCAGATACCTCTATAGTATCTGCCCCTCAAGGCCCTGTTACAGAACTGATTTTTTTTTTAATTTTAATATTTGTTTCATTAATTTTTCCTGTAGGCGGAAGAGGTTCACGGTAGCCTATACGAGAGTGGATGGAACGAGGCGAGCCGCCAGTTCAAGAAGAACATCGCCATCGCTATGACTAGATCCATGAGTCCCATTTACCTAAGTGCTGGCAAGTTCTACAATGTCGACTTGGCATCATTCACACAGGTAAGGTGTTTAGTCCACATTACAACCATAAAATGTAATATATAGTATGTAATTAGGAAATCAAGATACATTTCCTCAAATTCGTTCGATTTCCTCAAAATATTCTATTTTGGGATGAAGATTTATTATTATATTTCCGTATTGGTCAAAGAACTAATCTCAGCCAAGTTTTGGTAACTTTCAGCAGCCGAGAACTTAAAGGATTGGGTAGGATGAAAGTTGCCCGACGCCAAAGATGGCGATTGGTAATGCCTTCCAGCCAAGGAGCTATGGGTCTGATTGGTGCCAAAGTTGCCCGATGCTGAAGAAGGCCATTGATAATCATCAGCAGCCAAGAAGCTAAGGGAGTGGGTGGTACCAAAGTTGGCTGTAACAAAAGAATGCCAATGGTAAGCATGTGCAGACTAGAACTTAAGGGGTTGGGTAGTACCAAAGTTTCCCGATGCTCAAGAAGGCGTTTGATAATATTTTCCAGCCAAGAAGCTAGGTAGGGTGGTACAAAATTTGTCCGATTTACAAAAAAGTGACTGTTAATATTTTTCAGCCAAGAAGCTAGATTAAGTGGTACCATAGTTGCCCGTTGATGACGAAGGCCATTGATAACCTTCAGAAGCCACGAAGCTTAGGGATTGGGTGGTATCAAAGTTCCCCGATACCCAAGAAGGCGATTGGTAATATTTTCCAGCGAAGAAGCTAATGGATTGTGTGCTACCAATGTAGCCCGATGCTGAAGGCCATTCATAACCTTCGGTAGCCAAGAGGTTAAGGGATTGTACGGTACCAAAGTCGCCCGATATCCAGAAAGGTTATTTGTAATATTTTCCATCCAAGAAGCTAGGTTGGGTGGTACCAAAGTTGCCCGTTGATGACGAAGGCCATTCATGACCTTCAGAATCCAAGAAGCTAAGGGGTTGGATGGTATAAAAGTTGCTCGATACACAAGAAGGCGATTGGTAATATTTTCCTGCCAAGAAGCTAGTTAGGGTGGTACCAAAGTCACCCGATGCTGATGAAGGCCATTGATACCCTTCAGAAGCCAAGAAGCTAAGGGATCGGAAGGTACCAAAAGTTTCCCGAAACCCAAAAAGGGAATTGGTAATATTTTCCAGGCAAGAAGCTAGGTAGGGTGGTACCAAAGTTGCCCGATGCTGACAAAGGTAATGGATAACCTTCTGAACCCAAAAAGCTAAGGGGTTGGATGGTACGAAAGTTGTTCAATATCCAAAAAGCTGATCTTCAATATTTCCAAGCAAAGAAGCTAAGGGATGGGGTGCTACCAAAGTTGCCCATAGCTATAGTAGACTATTGGTTATATTCCGCAGCCAAAAAGCTAAGGAGTTTTTTGTATCAAAGATTCCTGTTACTATAGATGACCCTGAGGTAAGTTTACAAAGGATCGCTCCATAGAATTACAGAAAATTAGTAAACTTATTTCTTTAATCCTGAGTCCTCAAATAAAATACATTATCCACCATAAATATTATTTTAAATGAATTTTAATGCAGCAACATGTAAAAAAGACAAAATAAAATGAAAAGATAATGATGACAAGGAATAATGATATATTTGAAGGTGCCGTACAATATGGGCAACAATCACCAAGTCAAGCTGTCATGGCATGTCTGACAGGAAATGCAAATATAGGGTCCTTGACTTCAACACTCAGAGATATTCCTTTCATCTTAGCGAGGAAGAAAATTATTCATAATCATTTAATATTGAAGGTTTTTCTTTGTATTAATATTAAATCTAATATAAAGGATGCATTTTTTCAAATATTGTTAATTAAAATGTATTTATTGCATAAAATCGGTCAACACTCACAAGCAAAACATTAATATAAATGCAAAGGAAGAGTTTGATTTCGGGTAAGGTAAGGTAAGATTTTGGAAGCCTTCTTCAGGTAAAAATAAATTTAAAAAAATAACCAAACAGGAAACAATACATCTGATGATGAAAATATGTTATGAATTTTTTTCTTTTTCAAACATATTTTAGCTAATAAACAGTAGTTGTTCTTATTATTTACTGTTACGTTATTCACTTCGTTAATTTTGGATATTTATGTTAAAGTGAGGAAGTCTGACGAGAAGAAAGGTGTAATATGTGTAAATACGTAGTTCTGATAGTAGTTCGCTTAGTTGATTTAAAAAAAAATTAATAAAAGTTTTTATTGAACATCATAAGTAAACTGCATTTTTAGTTCATTTCTTAACCATTCTACCAACCAAAACGAAGATTTAATAACATAATATTTCATTTTTAACAAATAATTATTTGTAGATCAGGGACGCAGAAATGGGCGTTCTGTCTGAAAATGTAGCATTGCTACTAAAACTTTTGTCTATTTTAAAAACTCCTGTTTGTTTTTGTTTTTTTTAGAAGAACTATGTTTTCGAGATTTTTGATCAATGTATCGAAGATAACGACCACATTTTTAGAATCTTCATTAACTTTCAATAAAAAACACCCGTTATTGAACTATTATCATGTCAATTAAGAGCTGTATTTAAAGCCATAAAGAATTCGTTCAGAATGGCTCCTTCATGCTAAATCACATTTATTGGTTTTGACTTAGAAATCAGAAAAAAATAGATTCAAAAAGATTTTTTTTCTAAAACTAGGAGGTACCATTTTAAAGCTTATTAAATAGTGCATTTTTTGAGGCGGAGGCAAACCCCTGTAAGTGTAGAAATACCTGTTTAGGAAAATATTGAATAATTCAAGAAAACACTATTATTCGGCTTTTAATATAGCTCTTCACTTACATGGTATTATTTCAATAACGTTGGTTTCTTATTGGTAATTTAACGTAGATTCTAAAAATGTGGTTGTTATATACGATGTATTGATCAGAAATCCCGAAAACATAGTTTATCTTCAAATAAAACAGTACTTTTTAAAATAAACAAACGTTTGAGAAGCCCTGCTAGATTTTCAGACAGAACGCACATTTTTGCCTCACAGAACTACAAATTACGTGCAGAATTAACCCCTAAAGTTATGACATTTCAATGTTGGACACTCTCTTTAGTAGTTATTAGATTTTTATGTTGTGATATTATTTGTTAATACGTTGTTTTCATTATTGTTTCAGATAATAAAAGCATCTTACTCCTACTTCACATTTCTCCACGGATCAGATTCCAGTAGTCACAGCTAGATTCAATGTAATAGTGAAATAAGCACAGAAAAAATAGTATTTGGTTTTAAAATCAACTTCGCTTGAAAGAAAATGGATTACAGAACTTTTAAAAATTATAAACTTATCAAGTACTCCATCAAGTAATTATTCTTGCTATGATTTGAAAAACTAAAAATAAATATCTTAAATCATTTTTTCGTTTATTTTCCTGTAATTTTTGCCAAATTAATAAACTCGAACACTTGGGCAAGTGTTTGTTTAACTCTATAAAATAAAAACACGTACTTAACTTCGTGAATGCAAAATTCATTGGAATTGTAACGAAGATTGAAATAAAATAATATATTTTTATATATTAATAAAAAAAGTCACTGTTGCTCAGGTTTTGAAATTTTTTTTCTTAGCACTTGAAGTGAAAGTTTTTATTATTTTTGTATTTAAGACAGTTAGGATAAAATAATATTTAAATATAACTATCAAACTTTTACGAGACAACGGATGGTACGACCCAATATCTAAAAGGTTCATTCTTGTTTTCCTGAAACCTGAAATTTCAAATATATCTCTCTTTAAAAAAAATAGTCGGTAGCTATTCCTGCAAGTTATGCTACAAATATCTCTATTTATTAAGCTACTCAAAAAAGTACAATAATCAGGTAGCATTTTTATAATTCTTAGAAAAAAATTGTTTCGTTTAGAGCCTTCTGCTCAAATTCAAAAACATAAATATGGTTTAGGTCCACCCAACAAACCTATGTATTGTACTGTATAACATAAAGTATTCTTTTTCTTTAATGGCCACTGTGCTCGCGCGAACACCACTGCGCGTGCGCGAACACTACTGCACATGCGCAAACGCCACTACGCATGCGCGAACACCCCTACGCATGCGCGAACGCCACTGCGCATGCGTGAAAGCCTGCTGACACATTTTGTGACACTTTTTTGTAACGGTGTTTTCCAGTTTAGTCACCGCTAAAGAATATCTATGCTATAAAGTGTGACAAACATAACCGGGAGGTAATTTAAGTCGCATTTAACACAATAAAATTTGTTGCGGTTTGACATAAAGTGGGATAATGTTATTCTTTTCAGCTTATGGTTGTTTGTTGTTCCTGGTTCAATGAATTAAAGAGATAAGTGACCAGCTTAGCTATGAGGTATGAATTAATGGTTAGTTTTAGTGTGCTTCGGTGTCGTGAAAAACAATAATAAAATATTGAATATCTTGAAAACAAGTAACATTTGGATAGAGCAATATTTGCTTAAAATTGTTTTTTTTTTTTTTTTTTTTTTTTCTGTTTTTTTTTTGTCCAAAAATATCACCCCGCGATGGATGTGGGTCCACTTACAAGTAATCCTTTATACATACGTATAATCTATTCTATTCTCTATCTATTCTCTTATTCTATTTGGAGAAATTTATTACGGGAATCATATTAAGAAAATAATGTTTGAAGTTGTAAAGAGTTATAGTTATTTTATATGGCTGACAGTAATTCTCGTGTTTAATATGCACAAATTCCTCTGTTTACTACAACATAACGTTTAAGACATTGTGGTTATGTTGTAATATTTTATCGGATATAACCCTCATGTTCATGATGTGGCCAAGAACTTTGTGCATAAATCAACGACATACATTTGTACATGCGTACATTGAACGTAATAAGGAAAAGGAAATAGGCCACTATGTAGGATGTTTATCTAACAATTATTAATGTTGCGTTTATGTTGAGGTGAAGGGAGTGGATGCATTTGTAATAGTGCACAAGTGGGAGGTTGCACTTTTCTATCTGTTGCACTAAAGCCTTGAATGCCCTTGTACGTATGAATTATTCAACTTGTCACGAGTAACAAACCATATAGATGTGCATTAAACACGAAGAAATAAATTATGTTGATATATCATTTTGAAATTATTATATATCACTGTAATGAAATATTTATTATCGCAAAATAAAAGTTTTGGCAGGCTCTGAAAGTTCACTTAGCTTATCTGTCCAACAATTACACATACAAATTTTACTTAATCTCTAGCTCCAAATACCTAGTTTTTATTTTATTATTATTATATTGTGACCCTTTTTTCTTCCAATATATTATTTGAATAGGCGGAAGGTCATGCATATACATTGTATTAGTATGGACATACCTGTGGAAGGTCTTCCGTAGCTAAGACTAAATTTATGAATATAGAATTAAGTTGTTCCTGAAGAAGCGTCAAGAGACGCGAAACATGTAGGGCATAAAATAAAATAAAGCATATAAAGTGAAGTTTATGAGTTTTATTTATGCATGACCTTCCGACAATTCAAATAATATATTAGTTTTTATTTTTTATACGTTCTGATGAGAGAAATTAACTCGATTCATCCAGAATTTCAAAAAATCCGCTATGAAGTAAGGACCTCTTTCAATAAGTTCATAACAAAAGTTCGCCAGACTTTCGGGGATTCAAACATTTTCTATTGAATCTGATTCTATGGACAAAATTTCAGAGGAACAACGAAGGCCTTACAAATTCTCTCAAAATATTATGAAAATTTGAATTAAAAATTGTATTCGTATTAAATGAAGGAAAGCTTTCTTTCTTGCCTTCATTTTTCCGCGTTCTTAACTATTCTACCAGTGTCAAGTATTACTCTTGCTGAGATAACACTAAGAGTTCCTCTGAAAATTTTAGATGTTTAGTGGCACTGAATGTAGTATTCGGTATCAAACCATTGGGCCAAATGATAACTGCAGTAACTCTAGCGGAATCTAATTTGTACAGATCTTTTAACTCAATGGCCAAGTCTTTATATTTTCGCAGTTTTTTGGCAAACGCTTTACGGATATTCTCATCATTCGGCAATGAGTTATCAATTATATCAGCTGCGTTATTATGCTTGCCGATGATGAGAGTATCCGGTTTATTATGGTGAACATTTCGGTCCGTAATCATAGCTTCGTACCAGTAGATTTTTATTCCATCATTTTCTAGAAGTCTTTGTGAGACGTAGCGATTATAGGGTACCGTACTTTCCGTAATGCCCAATGTTGTGCCTCCCAAGGTACTCAGACCCCGCAAGAATTTCGCAGCCTGGCGTCACATGTTGAATGGACTCATAAGCTTTGTTACATAATCTGCAACTGTCTAAATTACTAATATCCTTTAAAACGAGCCATCGGTAGGGTCGTCTTGCAATTCTGGATGGCTACAAAAAATGAAACCCTCAGTCTCCGAAAGTAACCGACCAGAAGTCAACCATGCTACCGACAACGTAGTCTGCACCTCCGGATCAAATAAACGATTGAAATATCGCCCGTGCAATTCTTTCGTTTGCTTTTAAGAAAGGCAATTTGAATCTGTCCTTAGATCCAGTTTGATAATAACCTTGAATTTCACGGCTCTATAATTCTCGTCCAATTTAACGCCTCAAATTACATGAGGTCTACAAAAATTTTCAATATTGATGAGGTCAAGGCCACGTTTTTTCCTTGGCAAATAGAGCCTTGCCATTGAAGATGTTGGATGGTGCACGCGTGCTTTAGTCATTTCAGTTCGAATGAGTCGATCCAAATCCCGTAGTGATGTATCTGCCCATTTTATCACACAACAACTATTCGTTAATGAAGGTATTGCCGAACTGTTAATTGCTTTTACTTTGTACTTTCCATGTAAATAATGTCGTTATACTAATCGCAGCCGTTTTAAAAAACATTTTTAAGCTCCACTTTAACACTTTTGTGGCAGATCTTAAGGTGCTGTTCGACGCCGAGGTACTTATATGATTCAGATCACACCGCATCCGAAAGTACTATGTTTTTTCAGTTATCAAAAGAAGTAAGCCACTTGAATTACTCTTGAAAAAATAAACAATTGATCTTGGTAATTTGTTGAAATATTCTCATAATCCGAGAATAACACATAAATGAAACTTTTTTATGAGTATTGGGAAATCAATATTAGCCTGTTAATGAATAATGTTATTTGATAGTGACAGTTATTTTTTCCTTGTGTGGAATTATTGACACTGTAAAACGAGTAGTGACATTCAATTATCTTTCTAACTTAATTTTACTTCCGAAGCAGTTTTAGTTATTAAAATGTCATTGTCATGTTCGAAATTCCTATCATTTCCACATCCAATAAGCAGAGCGTCCAATTTTGGGTATATGTTACCGGCAAAGTATAAAATCAGGCTATGTACAGAATGCCTAGGCATTATATACGACTACAATGCTTAAATCGAGCCGGCAATGTATTAAATATAGCGTATTTCATACAAGACAGAATTTTAGCTTGTTGGAACATCCTAGGAGTGGTCATGAACGTAACGGATGGCGTTTTTTACAAACTGGTTACAACTAATGGAGCTTTAAAACAACTGTATTAAAAATCTCAGTTCATTGTTTACCAGAAGAGTTTGGTAACAGTTGAAGACTTTCCCTGATCAAGAAACTGCACTCCGAACTGCAGCTAAAGTCCAGTCACCGAGCAGCGGACAAGTTTCGTGAAGTGTTCGTGCAAGACTAATCTTCAGAGTAAAAAGTGTAAAAGTGCAAAAGAACAAAGAAGATGCAATTATAAGTGTCATAAATCTCAGCCCTGCTGCAGCAAGTAGCTGCAAGAATGTAAATATAAATCTCATTTTTTTTAAATTTTATTAAATAAATTGTTTGCCGTACTAATAGAGCTAGTTTTTAATACTGAACTGACAATAAAACATATTCCACCAGACTGCATTAGACGACAAGACTTAACCATACCATACAACATGTGTGAACTTCACGCTGAAGGTAGCCAGTACATAGACAGTATCTTAACATATCTACAAAGTACAGAAATATATAATCTCAAAGGAAAGTCCCGAAGACAGGTTAATGAACTACATTTTCATTCCATAAATAAGTTTTTAATAATTATAGTTTAAATTTGAAATTTATTTTATTCATTTTATTTTTGATAATATTTTAATTTGAAATAAAAAAACACAATTTTTACATTCTCCCTGGTTTCTTACAAGACTTACCTTAGTGTACTTATCGTCCAAGAAACGAAGCACGTAAAGTAAATAAATAGTTTCTAATAATTTTTAGAGTTATTAAAGACAAAGTGTATAGAGTAAACTGAAAACCTTTTTAATTTTATACAATGCAAAATAAGCATCAGGCCTTCTTTAGAATACCTAGGCATTTTATACAATGCCTAGGCAATGTGTTTAATAAGTTGTAAAAACTAATACTTTTTTTTTTTAATTTGTGTTTTTAGACATATGTCAACCACATGGGTCATGGATGTCTCAGTTAGAAGACTTGTTTGATCTTATATATTTCAATTGGCATATAATTTCAATATGACTATTGATATATATATATTAATATGATATGACTATTGAGGAAAGGAAGTGATATTGACCAGAAGTGCTACTTGAAGATAGATTGAGAAGATCGATATAGATTGAAGATAGATAGGAGGAAAGAAACTAATACTTTCTTTAAACCACTTAGGCATTATATAGAATGCCGGGCTTTTATACTTTGCCGGTAACATATAAATTATATAGAATGCCTGGCTTTTATACTTTGCCGGTAACATATAAATTATATAGAATGCCTGGCTTTTATACTTTGCCGGTAACATATAAATTATATAGAATGCCTGGCTTTTATACTTTGCCGGTAACATATAAATTATATAGAATGCCTGGCTTTTATACTTTGCCGGTAACATATAAATTATATAGAATGCCTGGCTTTTATACTTTGCCGGTAACATATAAATTATATAGAATGCCTGGCTTTTATACTTTGCCGGTAACATATAAATTATATAGAATGCCTGGCTTTTATACTTTGCCGGTAACATATAAATTATATAGAATGCCTGGCTTTTATACTTTGCCGGTAACATATAAATTATATAGAATGCCTGGCTTTTATACTTTGCCGGTAACATATAAATTATATAGAATGCCTGGCTTTTATACTTTGCCGGTAACATATAAATTATATAGAATGCCTGGCTTTTATACTTTGCCGGTAACATATAAATTATATAGAATGCCTGGCTTTTATACTTTGCCGGTAACATATAAATTATATAGAATGCCTGGCTTTTATACTTTGCCGGTAACATATACATTTTGTGTAATGCTATGCGCTAATTTTATTATATTTAGAACTTTACAACAAATTATTAAATACAAGCTGATTGCCATTAAAAAGCTAAAATTGCTCTTACTGGGCTCAATCGGTCATTACTATACTTTTAAACCGTCTAAATTTCCTATGTGGAATCCTTGACATTCTAAAGGCACAGTAATGAAATTCAATTGCAGCCCTTGAAGATACACCGACATTGAAGGGCCTGTGGTATTGCTTTCTCCCCCACGTGGAGAGTGTAGTTCGTGATAGAAAGTAAGATCTTGGACCCTTAGCCCTTTTCTAGGACCAGGTCACTTTCTAATTATACGCTCAAATAGGTTATGGTCAGGAGCAGAGATTTCTTGACAATTTCTTAATTATCACACAAATATAGGTTCCGATATTGTTGACTATCTACTAAATAAAGTGTTGAGTTGATGAAGGGTCTTTGTGACATTAAGGCGTTAGCACTTAATAATCCGTGCCAAGGGTCGTGGGTTCCATTCCCACTAGAGGTGGTGGCTTTTCATTGGGAAAAAGAAAAGGCATCAGCCTTATCCTTGCTAGAAAAGGGTGTCAACCTACAGATAATCCGGCCAAAAATCCCGGGTTAATTAGAACGGACGTTAAAATTAAGAAAAATAAATAAAATCTTTATTCTTTTTAGAAAATACTAGCTGCTACCAGGCGCACCATGCATCCAGCAAAAATAAATTAATAACCAAATAAGTAATATTAAAATCTAATAACGTAAATCTGTAACTGTTCGGGTTTACTGTTGATTTACAAACTGTGAATCCTAGACTATTTTGGTCAAGCCTGTGCCATTCCCCACCTTTGTGCCAAGTTGGTGAAAATCGGTTAATCGGTGTGGATTTGTACACGGAACAGACAGCCAACACCTAATATATATATATATATATATATATATATATATATATATATATATATATAAAGCCCAAGCTGGTGCCCTTTTTTTATGAAAAAGTATTTGAATATTAAGTCATTGACGGTGGATACATTACTTATTTAATAAATGTATCCACCGTCTATTTAATAAATCGAAATTATAGTACAGATACTAGCTCAACCGACCGAAGGCCATAGCCACTTTGAATGCACAGGTCGGGCGTGGCTAGTAACTGAATGGGTGACCGAAACGTGCTGTTGGCATTATAAAAGGGTGGCAACCTGTAGATAACCCGCCGTTAATAGCTCAATTGTTGATACGCCGTTAAAAAAAAGGAAAAGAAAAAAAAGCAAAAAAGTAAATTGAGACTAAAGTTAACCAACCCAAAAAAAAAAAAAAAAAAAAAAAAAAAAAAAAAAAAAAAAAAAAAAAATACAATTTTATATATTTTATCTATCACATTCGTCCAGTTTAATCAGTAATACTTAAACATCACTAGATTTATTGTAATTAAACGAATGAATATAATTGTTTAATTGTGCACAGTGTGACAAGGTATTTGATTTTTGTTTCTTTTGGAAGAATTGTAATTTACGGACAATTGCACATACAATTCATATGTTGAATGCATGGTCGTTAAGAAAGGTTATACCACCATGATTACATGACGGTTAATAATTCTTGCACTGCCTCCTGAATAGTAATTAGCTCAGAGATAAATGTTACCAACCTAACAGATAATTGCATTCTCAGTGGCAGTTAATTAATCCGTTGGAATGCTTTAAAATACTTTTTTTTTCTTCTCACCTAGACGTTTTTGCTTGTTATTATTTTTTTTTCTTGTTTTGAAGAGGCCGAATCCCCAATTACTTACAAAAGGTCGAGAACTCCTCCCACTAAACCGCCCTTTGAATCGGAGACTTGTTATCTAAATCTGAACAACTCTAGTGAAAGTGTTTTGAAGTTGGTACACCTGGTTAGATGCCTCCCAGCTGTTTCATTCTATTGTAGAACCTATTCTATTAAGTGCATCTTAAAACATTGATGAAACAGATAAAACAAGCAAAGGAAAGGATTTCATAATTTTTTCTCTCCCCTTTATATCAATGTAAGTTGTTATTATCCTTAACGAAGGAGCTAAAAGCAAGATTATAGCTTTAGAGGACGTTTTTTACTTTTATAGTACACTAGCTGTTACCTAGCGTGCCATGATAAACCTACTTTCTGCATCTAGAGAAGCCAAAATAAATTAGAAACCAAACAAGCAATATTAAAATCTAATAACACAAATCTGTAACTGTTCGGGTTAACAGTTTCGAGCCCGTGACCTCCGAACTGTGAGTCTTATGCGATTTTAACCTAGCCTATACACCCCCACCCGATGAAGACATACATGTGAGCCAAGATTGGTCAAAACCGATCAAACAGTGTGGATTTGTATAAGGAACAAACATACAAAAGACAGCTGGTAGACGTTTTTGACGTAGCCAACAAGACTTCCCGGCTCAAGATACCTGTGTGCCAAGTTTGGTCAGAATCGGTCAAACGGTGTGGATTTGTATAAGGAACAAACAGACAGACAGATAAACAGATAGACACGTGATTTTAGCGCGGTTCCTCCCTCCCCCATAGGGAGGAACCCCGCTTATAAGGTTGATCTCATGACGCAATCCAGAAGTGCCGACTAGAAAATTTTGCTTTTCAGAACCTCTAGAGACCGAAAATGATGGTGGTTCAAATTTGTATATATATATATATATATATATATATATATATATATTTGTCTGTTCGCTCTCTAGGTAGAAGACGAAAGGTCCGATTTTGATGAAATTTGGTACAAAAATCCGTCGTCCAATTTGAAAGGTCAAGTTCGTTAACCAGCAAAATCCGTCCACTGGAAGATGGCGTTTGGGCGAAATTCGCGCAAAAAATCGTAACGCTTACGTTTTTGAGTTCATAAGTTTGTATGCACTCGTTTTAGAGGCTTCTTGGACTAGAAAAACGAATGAAACCATTTTCAAGGCGATAGCTTCAACCGTTTTCGAGAAAATTGGAAACATATTTTTTGAATACCGTTTTTGGTTTGGGTACTTAGAATCATGGGATTCAGTTGAAACATTTTCTGCATGTTCTACTTTCATTAAAACTAATTTGTTGAAATTTGTGTTACGTTTGGAGTTAAGGAAGGGTTAGAATAAAATATTTTATTAACAGACATAACAAGTTTTGGTAACTTTGTATACTTTCCTTAATATCTCGAAAAAGGTTGAGAATCTTGGTAAACGGAAGAATACCATTAGAAAGCTTACTAAATACTCTACAAAAAAGGTTCTGATAAAAGTTTTGATTAGACGACGTCAATCGGAGAAATAAGTGCTTAAAACTTTAAAGTAATTGATTTCGCTTATTCGAACTGTTCTTTTTGTCTGTTTTTATTCCTTGTTATTTTTTAACTGCTTATAGTTGGATAATGTATTTGATAATAAATCAGGTTAAGAAAAATAAGAAAAACAATTTAATCTTAGAGATATGGATTGCCAAGATATAGCTTTTCAAAACCTACGGGGTCCTTCCTAGGGCGGGGACCCATCCAGGTAAGATCGTAAATAAGACCTTTCTTGAAAGTAAAGATGGAACTGTCAACTTTGGTCCTCCTCTGCCTCCCGGCACTTTCATTGCTGACGAAGGCTACCAATGAGTAGCCAAAACGTCCTAGATATAGATTTTTAACAAAAATCGTATTGAGGTTTCTTTAGCCGAATCCCAACCATTTCATCTTTACTTATCACCTCGACGGCTAACTATCTAATCTTCATGCTTTCTAGAAATGTGGACCCAAAATAATAACAGCTTCTATTTTAATCATTTTAAATGAGTCTAGAGATAAGAACGGAACCGCGCTAAGATGATGCAATTCCTGCGAGTCGGACTTTTTATATATATGAAGAGGCGAGTTGCAAAACTCGTTCGTTCCATTTTTAGAAAAATTGAGAATGCATTAGATTATAAAAGATACTTCAATCCTATTTCAACATATTTTGAAATATGACTTAAATCTGTAAACATAATGACGTATCTTTCGAAGACAAACAAGCCCATTTTAATCTGGCCACTCTACAAGATGCAGTTTAGAGTTTTACCTGAAGAATTTGTTCCTGTGGAACGAACGAGTTTTGCATCTCACCTACTCATATAGATAAATCACTTGGTAATGAAAGGCAACGGAGTGCTTAGAACTCCGATGTTACTTTGTCACTGTAAAATGTCTCATTTTATCCATGATCAGAAAAAAAACAAAAAAAAAACAGTATTTTACGATAGTACTTTAATGATAAAATATTCACTTAATTTATGCCCAGTATTGGTATTAATATCATTACCAATGGTCTCAATTAAAATGCCGTTATTCACATTTAAGTTCCTAGAGATATTAATCAAATCTCTGCTCATTCCAATTTCATTATTTTAAGATATTTCAACTAGAATAAAATTAATCTATAATAAGTCAGAAGTAGTGATGATATGCGAGCTCAAATTGATCTTCAATATGGATCGATCTAAGATATGAATAAAGTTGAACATATGTGGTAATAGCAAAACCTATATTTTTACACTTACGATCATACTAAACGAATTCTCAAGTCCTTAGCTGTTTATATCGACGATGTCATAATAGATACATCATACGGTTTATGATTAATATTCAAAAGAATTAAAGAATCTGCACATAGACCCATTAATTTCCTTCTTGATTTAAGATTACAAAAGTGACAATACTCATGAGAACGAATGCTAGGTGACAGCAACTCCCAAGAAAATTACTGGGATCTCTCTACCACCCACAAGATTACGGTAATTTCAACCCATTCCTGCATCTAACTCATTTTTTTCAAATATGTCACTTAGGCCCCTTGACTTCTGGGCCTTCATATATTAGTGTAAGTGCTCCTGAAGAGGCAGCATAAAGACGAGAAACGTTTAGAGCAAAATATTGAAAAATGTGATTGCGTTTGTTTCAAATTTTACCTTCTGTCACATATAAATTGTAAAAATTGGGTCACCATCTAATAATAATGTTGTTGTTCCTCCCGATTATCCAGATACCCATGTACTTCCTCAGGAACATCTTCAAGTATTTCCTAGCTATATCTACTACTCTTGCTAGGGTACTGAACTTCCTCTCTTCCTCCGTAGCGGAACACCGCTAGAATAGCAATTGATATTTCTTTATTCTTCTTTCCTATCTCCTCTTCGGAGTTCTCCTCTTCGTGTAGCAGTCACTCTAGAAATCACTAGGCTATGTTTTTTGCGTATTACGTACGGATTTAGTAGCTATTTGCATTATTGTCATAATACATGTCTGCAAAAAATGTGTTGCTCTGCCACATGGAATCTTTTAAATTTTTGGTGTTCTGAATCCAAACGTTTCCGAAATTTTTGTGCGGTTTCTCCAGTTATGAGGCTCATGACCCTATCCGGATATGCCGACTAGAACATTTCACGTTTCAGAACCCATATATTGGGTTATTTATATATTGGCTCACATATAGACCAATTTGCTTCAAAAAACTATTTTGTTTGATTTCAAAGGTCAAGTTTGTTAACCAGCAGATTCCGCCTCCGGGAACACTGTTCGCAGGTGCTTTTTTATATGTTCTTTAACGTATAAAAACAAATGAAACCACATTGAAGGAGATATATGTAACCGATTTTGAGAAAAGTGGAAACCTAGTTTTTGTATCTCATTTTTTTGTTAGGATATTTAGAATCATGGGATTCAGTTGAAATATTGTTAACTTGAGTGAGATCCGTCCAAACTAAGATTTTTTAATTTCGGTTACGGCTCTTCGTCTACTTCCTTACCGCACTTTCCTTAATATTTCTGAGACGATTAGGAATTCGTGGTAAGCGGAAGGTGGCCATTGGAAAGCTTGCTTTTATTATGTGCAAACTAGAGAAAAAAAGTTCACCCTGAAAGACGCATCCTGACTTCAGAGAATCAAATTCATTAATTTCATTACGTTCCTTAAAATATTTTTTATGGGGAAAAAGTTAAATTCTAAACAGGATGTAAAAAATTCTTTTACAGCAATGAAATTATAATGCTACTTTTATTTATTTAATTTATAGAGTTCTGCAACAGAGGCAAAAAACTCTTTAAACTTCAGTCAAATAAATTGCTCATGGTAGAATTTATTGCAGACATACATTTTACATGGGGTTTCAATAGTCGCAATTTCTCTCTGATATAAATATCCTGCAATAACTAGCAAGTGAAACCCACCCTTACGGTCAGAGTCTCGTTACACAATCTACAAGTTGGTCTGTCCATGCTACTTTTAAAGGGACAAGAAAGTTTAGATAGTGAAGAAAAATCTATCCTTGTCCAAAACGTTAAAATCTGTTTTATTTTTATAATTTTTTTTTTCCCAAAAAATGCGCAAGAACGCCGAAGCGGACTGGCTTGACATCGGGCATTCCGTGAGTTCAATTTCTGTGCGCAGTGAGATATCAAAACAGGATGGCGGACAGGCAGAAGACGGTTATGAGAAAATATACAATGTCCCATCCTAAATCTATAGAGCACTACATTATTCCTAAATTACTTTGAGTCATCAATTTTTGTTAGTTGTCAGGAAGTCTCCCTGCGAAGTGGAGTCCCAGAATACTGTTCCTCCATACTTCTTGGGGCGCTCACCCTTGGGATTGGAGACCTGCCGAACAGTCGGTCTGTTCGCAGCGAACAGTTATCATTGCAACACGTCCCAATCCTTCGTGAAGATTAGCTGTTCTTCACGCTTCTACGTGCTTACCGCGGTCCCTTCACCCAAGAGGCGACGAGGAGTCGTCAACAACTGGTAGGGAACGCAAGAATACTCCGGACGCATCCAATGGACTTCGTAAGCAAAAGGATTCGGTGGTTGTAGAATGTTTGGTATTTATATAAATTGATCTCCACCCATTATAATCTTATTTCATACAAGGAGAATAAATCGTAAATGAAAAAAGCTTTATCTATACATATAAAAATCACGTGTCTGTCTGTTTATCTGTTTGTTCCTTATACAAATCTACACCGTTTGACCGATTTTGGCCAAACTTGGAGCACAGATATGCCTTGATACGGGAAATCTCCTAGGCTAGGTCAAAATAGTAAAATTTCAAAATTTGATCAAAAGGTCAAAAGTTTTGTTCAAGAAAAATTGGCTACACTGAACCATTCAGATTCAGACGACCATTTTGAATCGTCAGCCATTTTGAATAATCTCTCATCTCATCATTGGTGATATTAGAATAACTCGAACTCATTGATGTCTTTACATCATTGTATAATCATGTAATGCAGTTTATTTCAATTTTATATCAACAGCCATTGTCTAACTAAGGAGCACTGGCCTTTCTTTGATAAGAGCTATCTACTTGCAGGATGTGGTGCTGGCCTCTGTTGGCTGTTTCACGAGACAGCACTAGGTAAATATAAACAAATTCACACCGTTTGACCGATTTTGACGTAACTGGGTATACAGGTAGATCTTGTTACGGGGAGAGTCATAGGCAGAACGTAGGTGTAGCATGGCACACAGCTAGTTCTTTATAAATAAAGGCTGTTGCAAAACAATTTGGGTGCCTGCTAATCATTCGCTTCAAAAATTGAGTTCATTAATTTTGAGAATATTTGAATTTGTTCAGAAAGTGGAATACATTCAGTAAATCATTAAACGTGAATTTGATTGGGGGGGGGGGGGGATTTCGATTTTATTAAATTTTGCAGATGATCTGTAAACGAAAGCATGATTAGCTCCCATAAATTTGATAGCTGAGAATCTCCAGGGAATCAATAAGAATTGATTCCGCGAGGCTAGCTTGCCTGTATCTAGTCTCAGTGTTTCAAGGAAGTCACTAGTGGCTTTTGGGCTCGTTCTACTTGTGCTAAACTACAGGCCTTGCACAATATAATTTCTGCCCCCATGCGATTCTTAAAATTCCTCTTCATATGCCTCTATACATTTAGTGTAGAAACATTTTCATCTGTAAATTTTCAAACATGAATCACCATTTTCTCCAACTGAGGTGCTCCTATCAATTCATTCCCGAACATTTTTTTTAGGATCCGTCTACTTATTAAGATTTCGCAACCGTTTTCGGAATATTTGGCAAAATATAAGAATAGTAATAAAAAAAAACCTATCTGTTAATATTTTAATTCCTTCAAATAAAAAATAATAGTATTCTAGTTAAAGATTACAAAGTCTACCTCCAGTCCTCGAAAACTTCGGATGGTCCGATTTCGCGGGCTTTCAAAATAGTTTCGCTCGAGACTAGAGGACTAAATTCATGTTCCGTTGAAAAATAAAATTGCCTGTCCCACGAACTATTGTGGTCGCGTATCAACACCTTCCCCCCTCCCCAATGGATCATTTTATTCGGTAAGCAAACTCATTATCAAGAAGTCCAGTGGGTTTTTAATTAGCATACATATGCTTTAGCGATGACTAAACTGGGAAAAAACTTTAAAAAAAGTGTCCGCTGGCGTTCGCGCTGGTGGGGTGGCCATGTAAGAAAAAGATGACTTAAAAGTTAATAAACAAATATAAGAGCCCGGGCAATGGTAACCTTGTAGTTTTTTGCCCTTAAACACAAACAAACAACAAGATGACTATATGTTATACAGTACATTACATAGGTTTGTCGGGTGAACCCAAAGCATATTTATGTTCCTGAATTTGAGCAGAAGGCTCAAAACGATTGTAATTATTCATAAAATTTGGTATTTCCCAGGACGTCTCAAATATATATATAGGTTTTAAAATATTTTTTTTTTTTTTTGACAGAACAATTCCTTCAGTATTAGATAAATATCGCACACAGGCAAAAACTTTCAGACGTAAATTCGTAAACATAGAGACACATATGGTTAGTTGTGAAATTCACCAATCTACTCAGGATAAGAACGATTTATTCCGATATCAATAGACTCTCCAAAGGAATACGTTCAGTGGGAGTGACATCGAGAATTCAGAGAGCAGTATCACTGATTCTACATTCACCGCGAATATTCAGGTCATCAGGCCCGGGATGCAATCGCCGAACGTGCAGGACACTCACCTTGACAAAGATATTTCACTAATGCATTTATAATTAACTTAATCTATTATGCAACTTGATGATGAAAATAATGCACGAAATATAGTACCCGCAGTGTCAGAACGAAGCTGAGCCTTTCTCCATAATCAACCAATATATATGCTTCCAAGTTTCCGAATGCGGAGGGAAAATATATGTTTAATTCTACATTTAATCAAATGTTCTTATTATCAATTTTTTTATGAATAACGAAGAAAAATTATATACATAAGTATTAAACCACTAAATAACACATTCTGCAGTTCAAACCCCAAATTTCTCATTATCCGAACAAATAGCAAAAAAACATAAAAGCTAAGTTGATTTAAGAGCACTTATACCACATGAGCACACGTCCCGACAGCACCATGTAAAATGCAGTGTGTGCCGGATATACATACATAAACACAGATAACTATTGATACAAGCAAACAAGAAGATATTTTGTCACAGCATCTGACGGTAATGGTCCAAAATAGAAACGACCAAATTATGTACCAACTGTAGACTGGAGGAAGATGGCATGGAGAATCTACTGTTTTTTACTAAGGATTCCTACCTTTGAAATACACTTAAATTGTTACAGGAGCTTAGTCAGACTGTAGAGATATCTAATTCTTCACCATACAGTACACTAGGGAAATAGTTTGGTCAGTAATATGCTCCGGCCGCCTGATTTTCCCTTTTCCAGATTCTCATTAATAGCTAGGTGAACCATGAAAGGGGATTCGAATACTTTTCATTTTTTTAAATAAAATAATTACAATATTTATTTATTGGCTAATCGATTGCACTTTAGGAGGCACACATTTTCCTCAGTAATTTTTCTCATAATCCAGAGCATTTCATGTATAAAATTAGAAAGACGATTTCTCTATACCGTCATTACTATATAGTCATTTTTTTTTGAATATTTATTTATTTTCATACATTCATTATTGAGTTTTTTATTAGCACTTTCCTCCGAAGGAAAGTAGCTATTGAGGTTGGACTCATGACGGAATTTTTGAAAAATTTCTTCAAATCTTTATCGATCCTACCTAGTAGACACCGAAAATGACCCCCGTTAAAATTAATATATATCTATATATATATATATATATATATATATATATATATATATATATATATATATATATATATATATGCATATATATATATATGTGCCTGTTAACACGATAGCGGCCAGAGTTTTTGTTTTTTTGACATGAAACTTGGTATATAGCATTCAATTAGCAAACGATTGAACGAGTTCGTTAACCACCAAAGTCGGTCCACCGGAAGGGGGGGGGGGGGGGGGTTTACCCCGAACCCAAAACACTAATTTGACTATGTCAGCCGTAATATTTGGTATATTTCAACGAAACTTGGTATTCGTAGTGTTAATATAGAGAGAAAAGTAAGATATAAAAATGAACTAAATCGGTTCATTAGAAGGGGGGGTTTACTCCGGACCCACAATACCAATTCGCCACTAGCAGCCGTGATTTTTGGTATATTTCGACGAAACTCGGTATTCGTAGTGGTATTCCACAGGTAAATATGTGTTGTAAAAATAAACTAAATCGGTTCATTAGGAGGGGGGGGGGGTTTACTCCGGACCCGCAATACCAATTCGGCACTACCAGCCGTGATTTTTGGTATATTTCGACGAAACTCGGTATTCGTAGTGGTAATCTACAGGTAAATATGTGTTGTAAAAATAAACTAAATCGGTTCATTAGAAGGGGGGGGTTTACTCGGGACCCAAATTCCTAATATACTCATACCGGTCGTAATTTCTGCTGTATTGTAATGAAACGCGGTATACGTCGTGGGTAACTCATTAGAAAGAAGTGTTGTAAAAATGAGCTGAATCGGTCAATCGGAAAGCGGGGGTTTAATTTGTAATATATTTCAATAGAAAAGCCCGTCAGACGTAGGTTCACAAAGCCGCCGCAAGGAGCACTTTCTACCACTAGAGTGACTGTATCCTGTTCCTGCGTTAGATCAAAATACGATAAAATGAGGTTTTTTTGTATTTATTACGTAGTGTAATAGGTACCATGTGTAAACATAACTCTGGAAGCAAATTAATAATTGATCAGTTACTCATTACAAATTTAAAAGAGAACTATTCATGTTTTTATTTTATTTATGTAGGATATTTTAAACAAATTGTTCTGGAAAGCAGTCTACACTACCCAAATTCTGAGGAAAGTGCTTAGTTATGCAGCTCCTGCGTGACGGACTTTTCTTGTTTATATTTTTCGTTTCATCTTTGAATGTATAAAAATTTAGTTGATAAAAAAAAACTTAGTAGTTTAAAAACCATTAGAAACTCGGCATTGACCTAGATTTTACGAATAATTAAACTTTTGCAACGCCAATTGCGATTGGAGAAAATTAACACTTAATTGACTATAACAAGAGCTTTACCAATTTTTATATTGCTTTCAAGATTATTTATCAAATTTAAATGGTATTAATACTCTCACACAATAGCAAATTAAAAGGAATAATTAGTTACAAAATATCAAAATTAGAAATTATTAATTGGAGTTAAATGAAATAGACAGACATATAACTTTTATGACCATTGACTCTTAAATGACTGATGACGATAGAATGGAGACATTCGTCATTATTTTGCAGCTTTCACAATGTCAATTGCTAAGAAACAATTTTTTTGTGCATCTTTTTCACACAAAAAATCGGGTGAGGATTTTAATAAAAAAATCAGAGTACTGGTTCAGTTAGACCTATTTCATGTGATGGTTTGTTTTTTGTTTCGTTCTGTCATGAGATATTTGTATGTTAGTCCAGTGTGACAAATTCAGTATTTCTTCTTGCAAGCTAATTGATTCCAGCTGTCTTTTTAATAATTTCTGATATTTAGCAAAATATTATTGGTCAACTCTTGGTAGTTAGACGACCCGGGTCAATCCATATGAAGTGGTCCAAAGTGGTTTTACAATTTTTAATTTTTTTTTTTTTTTTTTTTTTTTTTTTATTTATGTGTTTCGACTATACAAAGTTCGTGTAGCAAAACAAATACAAAAATAAACTCATTTAATAATGGTCAAGCAACCAACTTATTTTTTTTTTTTGGACCACTTCATATGGATTGACGCCCCGTTGTTCAGTAACAAACTTTTTTGTTATTTTATTGAAAAAATATTAACAGATTAAAGTACATATTACATATTAAATAGTGCACCTACAGATCACTACACTATTATATTGGTGCTATAATGAGGGAAAAACAAGATAGTTTATACGGGAGATAAAATAGTTCAGTAACAAACTTGGCAGAGGAGTCTGCTAGGTAGGTGTTCGAAATATTTGTGATTGCAGAGCAAGTACATTTTAATGTGTTTATTTCATACGTTTTCTATCTAATTTCATAGTTTCTTCTTCTAAACATATTTTTTTTTTTTTTATTTATTTATTTATTTATTTGAAATCTGTACAAATTATAAACAGTACAATAATCAAGTTTGATGATGCAGATATTATGAACAAGTTGAAAAAAATGAAAAAAGTAAAATAAAATAAAAGCAATACAAAATGTGAAAGAAGCCAGCCATTGTTGGCACTTTCAAAGCTGTCCAAATAAATATTTTAAATTTTAATGATCCCTATATGATCAGAAGAGTAAATTGTCTCGGGGCCACTGTCTCTTGAGCCGCCTGGGAGGATTGTCTGGATGGGATTGGGACGATAGGGATAGACCTTCCGGGTTAGGATGGTAGGACAATTTGGAGTGGAACATTTGGAAACGGGTTTTAGCAAGGTCAAGGACAAATGGAATGTTAAGGTCATTGTGAAGGGTTTTGTTTGAGCCGTAGAAAGGGGCATTTACAATTTTACGGAGCACTTTTGACTGGAATGCCTGTATTCTGTTGATGTTGGATGGTTTTGCAGACCCCCAGAGTTCAAGTCCGTATGTCCATATTGGTCGAATGATTGTTTTGTATATCGTTAGTTTGTTCTGTATTGATAATTTAGATGAGGGTCCAAGGAGTCGTCCTTCTAAACATAAACCTACAAAAAAATGTCCACGTATAAAGACAAATATATAACAACATTTGGTGAAGCATGGGCTTATTGTCTTACAATAGTGTGTGTTATAATGGTTTTTCCTATAAAATGTGAAAAAAAAAATCAATCAAAAAGAAGACTCCTTTAGCATAAATCTGCTTTAGCGGTGACTAAACTGGAAAAAATGTTACGAAAAAGTGTCCCCTAGCGTTCGCGCATGCGCAATGGCCACGTACGAAAAAGAAGACTGTATGTCATAGAGTCATTACATAGGTTTATCGGGTGGACCTAGTGTTACAAAAAAATGTCTCAAGAAGGTGTCCGCTGGCGTTTCCTTATACGCGGTGGCCAGGTACGAAAAAGAAGACTGTATGTTATACAGCACTTTACATAGGTTTGTCGGGTGGACCTAGGCGTTCAAAAAAGGTGTCCGCTGCGTATTCGCGCATGCGCGGTGGCGTTCTAGCATGTGCGGTGGCCATGTATGAAAAAGAATTTATATGTTATACAGTACATTACATAGGTTTGTCGGGTGGACCTGAAGCATATTTATGTTCTCGAATTTGAGCAGAAGGCTCTAAAAGAAATTTGTTTTATTTTGTTACATAGTCATTTTATGACTTTCCGAATGATATAGTTTTGAATTTTTTGAAAGATATAGGTGAGACGGTGTCCCCGTGGTCTAGTGGCTAACGCCTTAGATTCGCATGCGGGAGATGGTGGATTCGAGTCCAACCGATGGCAGGAATTTTTTCATCTCTTGGCTCGTCCAGAAAATTTCTCGCTGCACCACGGAAGTCGAGGCTAATGGCCCAGAAGTGGCCTTAAAAAAATTAGGTGAGGCAATTGTCATTGCTGTGTTACAAACTCTGCATGTTTGCCTGAGAAAGCATGATAATGTTTAGTGAATTTATCAATGAACTATGAAATATCATTTAATGGATTTGATTATATGTTATTTTGAGAAGATAATAAATCAAAATGGTTGTCTCCTTCGCCGTTTATTAACTTGTACTTTCTGCATAGTAATCATGTATTCAGCTAGCCCATTACGACGTAACACGGAAGCAGCCCGAACACCCTTCGACAGTCGAATCCTTGTTATCCTGACGAAACCCCACGATACGAAGAGTTCCCTATGACCGTTGCGTGATGTGCGCGCTGATCATCACTAAAGGTGAAGGACGAACTATTTTGCATAATTAATGCACGGGCCTGAGCGTGTTCCCACGTTGTGCGTCGGGGGTCTCAAGGCGGCTAGGCTCTGTCAAGATAAGGAAGCCTGTGCTTGTTGCGGTAGTTGTAAATGTATGACAACATAGCATTTTAAAGTATGTGAAAAGTCCGCCTCACTCACCATCTGGGCGCATTTCCATAACACTCGAATCCATATAATCTAATCAAATTAGGTATAAAAACAGTGTTGCTGAAAACAAAATCTGCGGGTCTAGTTTTATTTATTCGAAAATGCAATTAAATATTAATAATATGATGTATACCATCTTAATATTTTTAAAATTCGTCTAAAACAAAGCTAAATCTAATTTTACGATCACCAAACATTCAGATCGTGAAATTTCGAGTTTTGATTGAGTGCCAAAAATTATCAATTCTATATTTTTCCCACTTTTTCGTAAATTCAAATTACAATACAATAAATCTTGGGATATTTACTAAACGGATACTTCTAAGGTTAAAATATGTAAGATGTATTTGATAAAGCACCCCAATTATTTCAAGAGAGCGCAAAAACGTCCATAAAAATTCCCAAGTGTTATTCCTTCGAAATCTGAATTTGCGCAGATGTGGAACAAATTGGTGTTTTGTCTAAAACTCTCAGTCAAATTGGAACGGTTTTCTACTTTGCTTTGGATTTAATGATTTAATTTAAATTTTTAATAAGTCGTTTTGGAGTAACTACACTGGACATTCCTTTTTTTGTATGTTTTATCGAAAACCGTTATATATATATATGGTTTTAAAAATTATTTCATTCGATTCCACACGTCAGGAGAGTTTTAAAAAATTTAGCCTATTAAGGTGAACCCGTAAGCTCTAAGATTTCATACTCGCGAACTTCGCCGAAAGCAAAACATTTCAATATACTGCTTGTTAATTAACTCGTCCTTTTAAGTCAGACATAGTATTTTCGTACTAGAGGTTAAAATCGGATTATTGGCATGGCTAGAGAAAAAAAAAAAGAGGGAAAGACGAAACGCGCTCAAAGGCTAACATGACGGCACAGACATCAAAGATTGCAATATCTTCACACAGAAGATCCCCAAAATGGGAAGAAAGCCCCAAAATGTAAGTAGCCCGCCGCGGCACCTCCAGCCACGCTGCAGGGACATACCTAGGTTGTCATCTGTACCTCGCTAAAAGAAAAAAAAAAAAAAAAAAAAAAAAAAAATCACCTTCAATAACTTTCGTAATATCATCTTAATACGAATAAATTCATAATTTATTTGCGAATTTTATTGTGAATAAATTTGTATTCACAAATTATAATGTGAATAAATTTGTATTCACAAATTATAATGTGAATAAATTTGTATTCACAAATTATAATGTGAATAAATTTGTATTCATATATTTTAATGCGAATTTTTTTTGTAATCACTTGATTTTTTGTGAATATTCACATTTTTTGTGATTATTTACAATTTTTTCAGTGAATTTATTTGTATTCACAGGAAAATTTGCGAATACATTTTTATTTCTATTTTTATATTTAATATACGTGAATAAAAATAAATTCGTATTCACACTTTTGAATACGAATTTATTTAAATTCATATTTACAAATATATGAAGTACGAATAAATTCGTATTTTTATTTATAAATAAAATTATGCCCATCTCTGCCTGTATGGTCTAATGAACAAGCTTTGAGGTAAGAATTTGACACAGTTATTCCTTTCAACAAAGGTAATTTGGCTGAAAACCTCCGGCAATTTAGCATATTACTTCAAATGCGAGTGTATAGTTTATTGTTCTGCAAGTAAGGAAGTATTTTGTTTATGTACAGGCTGCTGTCCCTCAACAATTTAGTTTGTATCGTCATCTGCATTCACTAAATACATAGCTGTTTTTCAGAAAAGTGCGTATTCCATATATCACAATCTCAATAGTAGTATCTTTTTTTTATTTATTTTTTCAACGGTTTGACGCCATATAATTATTATAATTAAAGCCCTATTTTATCTCCTATCATCGGATTTTATTGAATTTTCAGAACATGAACAATTGATTCGTAAACTACTAATTTTTTTTTACGGCGCTTCGACATCTAGGCTATTAGCGCCGACATCCAGGCGGGAGGAATTTTCCCTGCGAGCCGTGAGATGAGAAAATTCCCGCCACCGGTGGGGATCGAACCCACCATCTCCCGCAAATGAATCTAAGGCGTTAGACACTAGACCCCGGGGAGACCCCACTATTACTTTATTATATTTCTTATTTTTATTTATTCTCACTTTTCTTTTTCTTTCCTTTTCTTTATTATTCTTTTGAGCAGATCACCCTTGATGTGGAGCTCTCCAAAGGAATAAATGAATAGTTTTAAAATCTGTATTTCATAAATCAGAAAGCACCAAAAGATCTAAAGGGAAATGGACAGAAGGACGTGGTTATACATACCGTGTGAAGAAATTGTGAAATAACTAGACAAATTCCAACATAAATAGCTTTGTATGATCAACCGTGGGTCTAAAAAATATAAAAGAATAAAATAAACAAAATACATTTGGAAAAAAAAATTATATTATAATATAATTCTTCATCAACTAAAAGATCTTATCGTAGACGTTGAATTTTTTTTTTTTTTTTTTTCTTTTTTTTTTTTACGGCGCATCTACATCTAGGTCATTAGCGCCGACATCCAGGGTGCAGCGAGGAATTTTCCCAGCGAGCCCTGAGATGAGAAAATTCCTGCCGGAGGCGGGAATCGAACCCACCATGTCCCGCTTATCAGTCCAGCGCGATAGCCACTAGACCACGGGAGACCCCAGACGTTGAAATTAAACATACCTTTAGAAATATAATTATGGTCTTGATAATAAACCCTAAACTTAAAATGGGGTAATTCCCAATGTTGAAAAATTATATTCCAACAGCGTTCTAGCAGATGAACGGAATGAATAAGTTGCAAATTTCCTCAACTGTTGTTTTATCACTACCATATCATGTATGACCTTGCTGTTTTGCATAAATGCAAATGGACGAGTAGCACTTCACATTACATAACTGTAATCGCTAGATAAATTATTCCTCTGGTTTTAAATAACAGATTAAATTGCTCTAATCTTCATTTAATCCACCACATAATTTGCAGTCGAATTGGCTTCTCATTAGAAGGGGGAAAAACACTAGCAATAATTGTGAAATAAACAAATACAATTATATTTCCATTCGCTTAAACTGAGCTTTAGCGCGTTTTTCCTCATCACAATTAGGAAGCTCGAGTCGTTCAAGGGACCTTAAAAAATGTTTCAGTTCCTATTGGTCAAGAAAATAGTGATAATTAAATTGTGATTTCATTTTGATTAAATTATGAAGGTTATTAACTAATCATGTTGAGAAATATGCACAAGTTCAGAATTCTCTAAAAGTTTATTTCTTTATTCCAACGTTTCGTACTACTTGTCCTTCTTCAGGAATAATTATCTGCCCCACTAACTGTGTCCCATCAAGAAATACAGGAAATTTAACATTTTACAGTCAAATATAAAATGATTCCTATAAGGAATCAACTCCATTGATAACTAGATACGTATATACCAAATATACATAAAATCAAATTAGCTCACAGCCATTTTACAAGAAAATTATCAACATACTGAATACGTTTCTTGTAAAATGGCGGCAAGCTAATTAGTAAGATAATTTAACATTTTATAGTCAAATATAAAATGATTCCTATAAGGAATCAACTCCATTGATAACTAGATACGTATATACCAAATATACATAAAATCAAATTAGCTCACAGCCATTTTACAAGAAAATTATCAACATACTGAATACGTTTCTTGTAAAATGGCTGCAAGCTAATTAGTAAGATAATTATTCCCCAACTCCCAGTTCCCAAATGTTCCGATCTCTACCATTTACACCTGGACTGACTGATAAACTTACAAAGACAATAAAAAAAATCCTACCCTTCCCTAAATTTTGGTTTGAAAACTACCAACAAACTCAAAACCCTCTATACCAAACTCAAAGATCCCATTCCTTTTGAACAAACCACCCGTTGTGTTTACCAAGTCCCTTGCCAAACCCCTTCCTGTAATGGTGTATACATAGGAGAAACCATAAATGACATTCACTCACGTCTTACACAACATAAACGAACCATCACTAATAAAGAAATAGATAAATCTGCACTTGCAAAACACGCCATTACACAAAAACACACTTTTAACTTCGACGACACGAAAATTCTTTCTACACAACGAAACAAAAAAGGACTACAGATCTCTGAATGTGTACACATAAACTTAAACAAAAACAATATAAACTACAAAACTGACCAACAAGGCATTTCTCCTATGTACGCTAATATTTTCCAAATATTCTCCCGACCTCCCACCTAGATTTTTACCATGCCCCTTGGGTATCCTTCCATTAACACCTCTTTCTCCTTTCCTGTCATAAACATGCCTTTTGATCCTTACCGACATTTCTCCCACCACCTGCTGTTTTCAACTACATATACCCCAGTAGATTCCTTTTTCCTTAGACACTTTCACAATGGTTACTTAATTGCCTACCTTGGTCTTCCTCTGCCGCTCGGCATTTCCATTGGTATGTAGTATCTTATTTTCTTTGTAAAATTTATTAATGTTACTATTAGCTACTATATTTGTCATTGGTATGTAGTTCCTTATTTCTTTGTAAAATCAATTAATGTTACTAATTACTATTAAAATCAATTATTGTACCTATTTACTTTTTCATTCTACTCATTCTAAGAATTTAAGACGATATGTTCTTTTATAAGTTAATTGTATCTATAGTTCTGTTACCTATCACAATTATATTTTTTTTTTGTTTTTGTATTAATTTCTTTTTTTTTGTCATTTTAGCTGACGAAGGCTACCAATGAGTAGCCGAAACGTCCGAAATATAGATTTTTTTAAAACAAAATCATATTGAGGTTTACTTAGCCGAATCCCAACCATTCCATCTTTATTTATATATATATATATATAGCGAGGTTAGCTCAGTGGTAGAGCGCTGGACTAATAAGCTGGAGGCCTGAGTTCAAATCCCGAGCAAGCACTAAAGATTTTTTCTTCTAGTGTCTTCGTTCGTAGGTTGAATTCGGCCTCCCTGACCGTCCCTAGGCCAACCCAGCCTTTAATTAATTAATTAATTAATAATGGGTACCTTGGTTGGTGCTAATGACTCTAGGAGTCGAAGCAGCCAAGGGGAAAATCAGGCGGCCGGAGCATAGTACTGACCACACTATCTCCCTATTGTGCCGTATGGTCATGAATCAGATCCCTCTATAGTATCTGCCCCTCAGGGCCCTCGTGGCGGCCTGTTACGGAACTGATTTTATATATATATATATATATATATATATATATATATATATATATATATATAGATAGATAGATATATAATCTAATTTCTTACAGGAATCATTTTATTTTGACTATGATATGTCCTTGAATTATTCAAAATTGGCTTACTAGGAATGGGCGGTGGGTTATAAAAGTGTTCTGGCTGGTTGTTGTTATATTCTCTCAACTTAACTCTCTCTCGGAATTCTAATGGAGAATATGTATTCTGGCGAAAAAAATAATTAGTGCTGTCATTTGAGCTAGCTTTAGCAAATATAAAAGATACGAAAGGATATGAGATTTGACGCTCAAATACTAGGTTATTTGCCCCTTCTAGTATATCGGTTAAAAAAGGTTACATTCCACCTTACAAATTTAGTTGTTTATCTTATTTTCATTAGATTTTGGGACATCTATGAGTTTGGGGGATATATGTAGTTTTTAGGGCTGTGTGTATAATGATGGTTTTATACCACAATACTATACTATTGTATATACTAATTGGTTATTAATAATTACTATAATATTGCATTTAAACTAAGACTAATTGAGGGCCTCAGAAGACAACGGGTCAAAGTAACATTTTTGAAAAACATTGTTATATACAGGAATGGGTTGTAAGACAGTTGCTAGCTTGTGTTCTCTTAAGTATTGTCGCTTTTGTAATATAAATAATAATAAGTCCAGAAGGAAATTAAGGGTTCTATGTGAGGATTATATAATTATTTCCCATATTAATCATAAACCGGTTTATGTACCTATTATGTATAATCGATAATAAACAGCTAAGGGCCTGAGGATTCGTCTAGTATGATCGGAACTTTAAAAAATCTAGTTTTTGCTATAGCCACATATCGCACTAGCATATCCAAAGTGACACAACTCAAAATAAAACTCAACTGTAAGTGTGTCACTCTTACCTATGTAGGGGGCTTAGGATTAAGTCAGGAAGGATGACAGGCGTGCCCTCTGGTGTAAGAGCTCTGAAGAATCATACAGTGTTGATGGTTGATAAAGATATATTTACCATGTCTTTCACAGTCATGACTATGACAGTGTGAATAAAACCGATTTTTGAGTTGCGTCACTTTAGAAATACTAGTGCGATACGTTCAACTTTGACTCAATTTTTCTCAAAACATTGAATTTGTGACTTAGACCACTTGAGCTCTGGGGTCCTCCATTATAATCTTGTCTTAAACTTAGGATGAGATTTTAATAATTTTTTTCCTATTAATTAATATATATATATATATATATATATATATATATATATATATATATATATATATATATATATATGTATATATATAACTTATTTATTAATTAATCTATTATGTGTTTTCTATTTTTTTTCCTTCATGTTTTTTGGTTTGTATCTTTAAGAAATGACATTAAGACAGGGATTATTTTGGTTGAATCAGAGAGTATTTCTTAATGTCATTTCTTAAGATTCTTACATTGGTTACATTTTTGGCAACCAATATAATAAACAACTATAAAAGAGCAAATCTGTTAATGTTTAGTGTTGTGGTAGCCTTGCTAAGTAACGATCTGATTGTGCGTAGCAGCCGCGGGTTGATCTTTTTAGCACTTTCCTCCGAAGGAAAGTAGCTATTGAGGTTGCACTCATGACGGAATTTTTGAAAAATTTCTTGAAATCTTTATCGGTCCTACCTAGTAGCCACCGAAAATGACCCCCGTTAAAATTTATATATATATATATATAGAATATATATATAGAATATTCAGGAAATTCCGTCATGATATATATATATATATATATATATATATATATATATATATACCTGTTAACACGATAGCGGCCAGAGTTTTTGTTTTTTCTTCACGAAACGTGGTATATAGCGTTCAATTAGCAAACGATTGAACGAGTTCGTTAACCACCAAAATCGGTCCACCGGGAGAGGGGGTTTACCCCGGACCCAAAACACTAATTTTGCCATGCCAGCCGTAGTTTTTGTTATATTTCAACGAAACTCGGTATTCGTTATGTTGATCTGAAGAGAGAAATGCATTGTAAACATAAACTAAATCGGTTCATTAGGAGGGGGGGGGGGTGTTTACTCCGGACCCACAATACCAATGTGCCACTACCAGCCGTAATTTTTGTTACATTTCAACGAAACTCGGCATTCGTGGTGGTAATCAACAGAGAAAAATGTGTTGTAAAAATAAACTAAATCGGGTTATTTGGAGGGGGGGTTTACTCCGGACCTAAAGTACTAATATACTCATACCGGTCGTAATTTCTGCTGTATTGTAACGAAATGCGGTATACGTCGTGGGTATCTCATGAGAAAGAACTGTTGTAAAAATGAAGTAAATTTGTCTATTGGAAAGGAGGGTTTACTTTAAACTCTGTTTCACTAGAACTAGCCCGGCAGACGTAGGTTCCCAAAGCCGCCGCGAGGAGCGCTATCTCCCACTAGGGGGACTGTATCCTGTTCCTGCGTCAGATCAAAAGAAGGAAAATGAATTTGTTGTGTATTTATTAAGTAGTACAGTATCATTGATTAACATAAATCTGAAAGCAAATTATTTAAAAAATTAATAATTGAACAGTTCTCATAAGAAATGTAAATGAGCAGAACTATTCACGTTTTTATTTTATTTATATTGGTTATTTACAGCAAATTATTCAGTAATGTAGTCTACACTACAAACATTCTGAGGAAAGTGCTTAGTTATGCAGTTCCTGCGTGACGGACTTTTTTATGTAATAATACCAATTATCTCAGAAATACTCTCCTTCATCTCAAAAGAATTCATTTGATGCCTTAAATTATATCACATCTTCTAAAAGGCCAATTATTTTAAAAGGATTTTCCATATTTTTTTTTTTTTTTTTTTGTTCTATATCTGTACATCAGTGATTCTATTGACCTTGATAAGATATAATGATGCATATATGAAAGTAAAGCTTTGCTCCGACATTGGACTTGACATTGGTAGAGTAACCTCTAAGCGAGGAGTGATTTCACCGGTTCTTACGTAAGCCTCCTCAGGCTCACACTGGCCGCTATTTCCTTAGCGGGCTACTACTTACAGAGTAGCAGATAGTTTATCACAGTTCTAGTTACTGTTATCAACGCTCTGACTCCATTGGCTGAACTTGACATATATACTCTTTGCAACCTTTACCTAATTCTGATTGGATGGCTCATGTGTTGCTATTGGTGCCATTAAAGGAGATACAAGGGGCTGGGCGCAGCGGAAATTATTTATACATCTTGCAACATGTATCACCATAAATTCTTTACAATACAAAATTGATACTCGCCTATTTTAGGACTGAAACCTTCAGTTTATGAGTTTCTGATATATATATACCTTTTAATTATGTTTTCAGGCAATGTTTACGAGTGAATGTCTACGTTTATTTATGATTCTTATGACGTCTACGTTCAATACTGAATCGAGGCGCTGACAACCTAGACGTTACACCCCTTAAAAAAAAACAAAAAAAAATCACCTTCAATAACTTTCGTAATATCATCTTAATACGAATAAATTCATAATTTATTTGCGAATTTTATTGTGAATAAATTTGTATTCACAAATTATAATAGGAATAAATTTGTATTCATATATTTTAATGTGATTTTTTTTGTAATCACTTGATTTTTTGTGATTATTTACAATTTTTTCAGTGAATTTATTTGTATTCGCAGGAAAATTTGGGAATAAATTTTTATTTGTATTTTTATATTTAATATACGTGAATAAAAATAAATTTGTATTCACACTTTTGAATACGAATTTATTTATATTCGTATTTACATATATATGAAGTACGAATAAATTCTTATTTTTATTTATAAATGAAATTTTGCCCATCTCTGCCTGTATGGTCTAATGAACAAGCTTTGAGGTAAGAATTTGACACAGTTATTCCTTTCAACAGATATAATATGGCAATTTAGCATATTACTTCAAATTGTGATATATATATATATATTATTGTTATTTGAGGTCTTCCGAAGACATTCCCCAAAAATTAGCCCCCCCCCCCCCCCCCGAGCATAAAGGGTCGAACTAAGGGCTATTGAACGTAGACGTCATAAGAATCATAAATAAAGTAAAAATAAACGTAGACATCACTCGTAAACATTGCCTGAAAACATAATTAATAGGTATATATATATATATATACCTATTAATTATGTTTTCAGGCAATGTTTACGAGTGATGTCTACGTTTATATATATATATATATATATATATATATATATATATATATATATATATATATATATATATATAGGTATATATATATGTATATATATATAAATATATATATATATATATACCTATTAATTATGTTTTCAGGCAATGTTTACGAGTGAATGTCTACGTTTATTTATGATTCTTATGACGTCTACGTTCAATACTGAATCGAGGCGCTGACAACCTAGACGTTACACCCCTTAAAAAAAAACAAAAAAAAATCACCTTCAATAACTTTCGTAATATCATCTTAATACGAATAAATTCATAATTTATTTGCGAATTTTATTGTGAATAAATTTGTATTCACAAATTATAATAGGAATAAATTTGTATTCATATATTTTAATGTGATTTTTTTTGTAATCACTTGATTTTTTGTGATTATTTACAATTTTTTCAGTGAATTTATTTGTATTCGCAGGAAAATTTGGGAATAAATTTTTATTTGTATTTTTATATTTAATTTACGTGAATAAAAATAAATATGTATTCACACTTTTGAATACGAATTTATTTATATTCGTATTTACATATATATGAAGTACGAATAAATTCTTATTTTTATTTATAAATGAAATTTTGCCCATCTCTGCCTGTATGGTCTAATGAACAAGCTTTGAGGTAAGAATTTGACACAGTTATTCCTTTCAACAGATATAATATGGCAATTTAGCATATTACTTCAAATTGTGATATATATATATATATATTATTGTTATTTGAGGTCTTCCGAAGACATTCCCCAAAAATTAGCCCCCCCCCCCCGAGCATAAAGGGTCGAACTAAGGGCTATTGAACGTAGACGTCATAAGAATCATAAATAAAGTAAAAATAAACGTAGACATCACTCGTAAACATTGCCTGAAAACATAATTAATAGGTATATATATATATATATATACCTATTAATTATGTTTTCAGGCAATGTTTACGAGTGATGTCTACGTTTATATATATATATATATATATATATATATATATATATATATATAGGTATATATATATATATATATATATATATATATATAGGTATATATATATGTATATATATATAAATATATATATATATATATACCTATTAATTATGTTTTCAGGCAATGTTTACGAGTGATGTCTACGTTTATATATATATATATATATATATATATATATATGTATATATATATGTATATATATATAAATATATATATATATATATATATATGTATATATATATAAATATATATATATATATATATATATACCTATTAATTATGTTTTCAGGCAATGTTTACGAGTGATGTCTACGTTTATATATATATATATATATATATATATATATATATATATATATATATATAGGTATATATATATGTATATATATATAAATATATATATATATATATAAATATATATATATATATATATATATATATATATATATATATATATATATATACCTATTAATTATGTTTTCAGGCAATGTTTACGAGTGATGTCTACGTTTATATATATATATATATATATATATATATATTATATATAGGTATATATATATGTATATATATATAAATATATATATATATATATATATATATATATATATACCTATTAATTATGTTTTCAGGCAATGTTTACGAGTGATGTCTACGTTTATATATATATATATATATATATATATATATATATATATATATATATATATATAGGTATATATATATGTATATATATATAAAATATAAATATATATATATATATATATATATATATATATATATATATATATATACCTATTAATTATGTTTTCAGGCAATGTTTACGAGTGATGTCTACGTTTATATATATATATATATATATATATATATAGGTATATATATATGTATATATATATAAATATATATATATATATATATATATATATATATATATATATATTAATTATGTTTTCAGGCAATGTTTACGAGTGATGTTTACGTTTATATATATATATATATATATATATATATATATATATATATATATATATACCTATTAATTATGTTTTCAGGCAATGTTTACGAGTGATGTCTACGTTTATATATATATATATATATATATATATATATATATATATATATATATATATATATATATATATATATATATATATATATATATATATATATATATATATATAGGTATATATATATGTATATATATATATAAATATATATATATATATATATATATATATATATACCTATTAATTATGTTTTCAGGCAATGTTTACGAGTGATGTCTACGTTTATATATATATATATATATATATATATATATATATATATATATATATATATATATATATAGGTATATATATATGTATATATATATATAAATATATATATATATATATACCTATTAATTATGTTTTCAGGCAATGTTTACGAGTGATGTCTACGTTTATATATATATATATATATATATATATATATATATATATATATATTAAATGTACGATCAATGTTCAGTTGTGCCATCACCTGACACACACTTCCAATGCAACAAACTAAAATTTAACACAAAGAAATCCTCATATATAACATTTACTAGAAAACGAAGACAGCCAGAATTAGATATTTTTATTGCAGGAGATAAATTACAGAGTACACAAACTCTAAGATATTTAGGCATAACATTTGACAACAAACTGACGTGGACTAAACATATAGACTTATTACAAGCTAAACTGATAAAATTAATAAATTTATTATCAATAGCAGCACGAAACACATGGGGACTACAGACAGACGCACTTCAAACTTTGTACAAAGGAGCAATATTACCTTCACTGACATACGGCATAAACGTCTGGAAAAGTGGGCTGGACAAAACATACAATCAGATAAAACTGAAGCGAGTACAAAGATTGATGGCGATAAGAATTATCAAAGGATATCGAACTATCTCCTACGAAGCAGCCTGTGTTCTAGCAAAAATCACACCAATTTCACTACTTTCAGAACAACACACAACTCAATATACATTAACAAAATTACAACTAGATACAATTACACTAAGAACAGAAGATATAGAACACCCCATACACTACTCAAACTGGACACATCCCGCAATATTCCCAAATATTAAGGGGTACACGAAAGACCTGACGCACTACGAAATATACACAGACGGTAGTAAACAAGATAACTCAGTAGGATGTAGTGTAGTAGTGTATAAACAACACATACTCATAGACAAGCTAAAATATAGGCTAGGAAAGGACTGTACGAACAATCAAGCAGAACAATTAGGAATACTAAAGGCACTAGACTTTATCAACACACAAGTAGAGACAAATTCAACAGTTCAAATATGCACAGACAGTAAATCTTCACTATACAAATTGACCAATAGAAAAATACACGAACCAATAATTGAACAAATAAGACACAAACTACTTCAGACACAAATGAAACACATAACTACACACTTTAAATGGGTCAAAGCACACGACGGACTTGAAGGAAACGAGATAGCCGACAGACTCGCTAAATCAGCGTCCAAAGACAATAATATACCAATAACATACAACAAAATATCTAAGACACACATGAAACACATTCTATCACGTAAAACAATAGAGCGCTGGCAAACACAATGGGGAAACTCTACAAAAGGACGTACACTCTTTTCATTTATACCTGACATACATAGCCACTTAGTACGAAAACATACATGTTGTGACTTCTACACGACACAATTACTAACTGGACACGGATCTTTAAACACATACTTACACAAGCTAAAGATAACTAACAGCTCGGCATGCCCTTGCGACAACACAACACCACAAACAACACAGCACCTTATATACAAATGTAAGTTACTCATAGAAGAGAGAAAAACAATTCAAAAGAATATAAAAAACTGGCCCATTACAGAAAAAGAGCTGTTTAATAAACACTATTCAAGCTTCAGAGATTTTTGTAAGAGAGCATGCCTTACTCTAAAGACGATCGATGCCTCTAAAGACAATTGAAATAATAAAAAATGTAAACAAACAAATTATGTAAATATATAAAATTATATTTATTTTATGTATATTTATTTTCTAATTATTTAAATTTAGTTATTAATTATTTAATGTTAAATCATTAATGTAATATATCTAAGAACATTTGATGACAAAATTTTATAAAATACATGTGATATACATTATGTATTGGAACGTGTAGCACAAAATAAACGGCCTCTTTGCAGGGTTACTGCAGAGAGGAAACTAATAAAAAAAAATAATATATATATATATATAAATATATATATATATATATATATATATATAATATATATAAATATATATATATATATATATATATATATATATATATATATATATATATACCTATTAATTATGTTTTCAGGCAATGTTTACGAGTGATGTCTACGTTTATATATATATATATATATATATATATATATATATATATATATATATATATATAGGTATATATATATGTATATATATATAAATATATATATATATATATACCTATTAATTATGTTTTCAGGCAATGTTTACGAGTGATGTCTACGTTTATATATATATATATATATATATATATATATATATATATATATATATATATATATATAGGTATATATATATGTATATATATATATATATATATATATATATTTTTTTTTTTTTTTTTCCTTCTAAAAGTACCCCTTTTAGAAGGCCGTTTATTGTACTACATGCATCATACAAGATACAGTATATCACATGTATGTTTTTTTTTTTTCTTATCTTAGTTAATTTTTGTTCAAGTTAGCAATTTAGTTAGGTTTACATATAAATTATTCACGTTAACTTAAATCAATTAGTATAAAACAAGGAGTATACAAATAAACTTATATATTCAGTAAGGTCCGCTTTACTTCAATAAAAATGCAATTTTTCATTTTTCACTCAATCTTTGAATAATATCTTTGCATAAAGTTAAGAATAATTTGTAATTATTAAAAAACAATTTATTATTATTATTTTCAGTAAGCTGTTCATGATAATATTCCAGAGTAATGGTGAACAAGGAGACCCTTGTGGTGTACCAATTGTCTGTCGTTTCATTTTCATTATGTTGTGTGTGATTATGTAAGTCTCTCTATTGGTTAAGTAGTTTTTAATAAGTGTATAAATGTTTTGATATATATATATATATATATATATATATATATATATATATATATATATATATATATATATATATACCTATTAATTATGTTTTCAGGCAATGTTTACGAGTGATGTCTACGTTTATATATATATATATATATATATATATATATATATACATATATATATATATATATATATATATATATATATATAGGTATATATATGTATATATATATAAATATATATATATATATACCTATTAATTATGTTTTCAGGCAATGTTTACGAGTGATGTCTACGTTTATATATATATATATATATATATATATATATATATATATATATATATATTTTTTTTTTTTTTTTCCTTCTAAAAGTACCCCTTTTAGAAGGCCGTTTATTGTACTACATGCATCATACAAGATACAGTATATCACATGTATGTTTTTTTTTTTTTTTCTTATCTTAGTTAATTTTGTTCAAGTTAGCAATTTAGTTAGGTTTACATATAAATTATTCACGTTAACTTAAATCAATTAGTATAAAACAAGGAGTATACAAATAAACTTATATATTCAGTAAGGTCCGCTTTACTTCAATAAAAATGCAATTTTTCATTTTTCACTCAATCTTTGAATAATATCTTTGCATAAAGTTAAGAATAATTTGTAATTATTAAAAAACAATTTATTTTCTTCAATAGGCCAATAGGTTATAAAAAGGCCTATATTAAAAAAAACATAGGCAGAATAAAAAAGAAATAGTTCTATAACCTTTTATTATTCTTAAAGCAATCAATCTCTGAACTCTTTGCAATTTGCTTAAGTTGTATTTCTTTTGCAGTCCTCTGTGCCAAATATGTAGTCCGTAAGTAAGTGATGGTACAATTGCTCCTATGTAAATGATGTGTAATGCTGAAGATTGCAGTCCCCATGTGTTACGAGCTGTGAGTCCTAAGTAGTTGATTAGTTTTATAAGTTTGTTTTGTAAATTTTCTATGTGTTTATTCCAAGTTAGTTTGTTATCTATTAATATTCCTAGATATTTTGTAACATTTGTTTTTGTCAGTTCGTTTCCTTGTAATGTAACGTGGATAGTCGGTTCTAATCTGCTTCGTGTAATTATCATGTAAGTTGATTTTTGATTATTGAATGTTAACTTGTTGTGTTTTGCCCAGTTTTCGACTGTGTTAATGATAATGTTAATATTGTTTTGTATTTGTTCTGGAATTCTGGATTTTACTAGTATTAAGATATCGTCTGCAAATGCTATTAGTTCTACGTTTGGTTGAGTATTAGTTTTCAGTAAGCTGTTCATGATAATATTCCAGAGTAATGGTGAACAAGGAGACCCTTGTGGTGTACCAATTGTCTGTCGTTTCATTTTCATTATGTTGTGTGTGATTATGTAAGTCTCTCTATTGGTTAAGTAGTTTTTAATAAGTGTATAAATGTTTTGATATATATATATATATATATATATATATATATATATATATATATATATATATATATATATACCTATTAATTATGTTTTCAGGCAATGTTTACGAGTGATGTCTACGTTTATATATATATATATATATATATATATATATATATACATATATATATATATATATATATATATATATATAGGTATATATATGTATATATATATAAATATATATATATATATACCTATTAATTATGTTTTCAGGCAATGTTTACGAGTGATGTCTACGTTTATATATATATATATATATATATATATATATATATATATATATATATTTTTTTTTTTTTTTTCCTTCTAAAAGTACCCCTTTTAGAAGGCCGTTTATTGTACTACATGCATCATACAAGATACAGTATATCACATGTATGTTTTTTTTTTTTTTTCTTATCTTAGTTAATTTTGTTCAAGTTAGCAATTTAGTTAGGTTTACATATAAATTATTCACGTTAACTTAAATCAATTAGTATAAAACAAGGAGTATACAAATAAACTTATATATTCAGTAAGGTCCGCTTTACTTCAATAAAAATGCAATTTTTCATTTTTCACTCAATCTTTGAATAATATCTTTGCATAAAGTTAAGAATAATTTGTAATTATTAAAAAACAATTTATTTTCTTCAATAGGCCAATAGGTTATAAAAAGGCCTATATTAAAAAAAACATAGGCAGAATAAAAAAGAAATAGTTCTATAACCTTTTATTATTCTTAAAGCAATCAATCTCTGAACTCTTTGCAATTTGCTTAAGTTGTATTTCTTTTGCAGTCCTCTGTGCCAAATATGTAGTCCGTAAGTAAGTGATGGTACAATTGCTCCTATGTAAATGATGTGTAATGCTGAAGATTGCAGTCCCCATGTGTTACGAGCTGTGAGTCCTAAGTAGTTGATTAGTTTTATAAGTTTGTTTTGTAAATTTTCTATGTGTTTATTCCAAGTTAGTTTGTTATCTATTAATATTCCTAGATATTTTGTAACATTTGTTTTTGTCAGTTCGTTTCCTTGTAATGTAACGTGGATAGTCGGTTCTAATCTGCTTCGTGTAATTATCATGTAAGTTGATTTTTGATTATTGAATGTTAACTTGTTGTGTTTTGCCCAGTTTTCGACTGTGTTAATGATAATGTTAATATTGTTTTGTATTTGTTCTGGAATTCTGGATTTTACTAGTATTAAGATATCGTCTGCAAATGCTATTAGTTCTACGTTTGGTTGAGTATTAGTTTTCAGTAAGCTGTTCATGATAATATTCCAGAGTAATGGTGAACAAGGAGACCCTTGTGGTGTACCAATTGTCTGTCGTTTCATTTTCATTATGTTGTGTGTGATTATGTAAGTCTCTCTATTGGTTAAGTAGTTTTTAATAAGTGTATAAATGTTTTGATATATATATATATATATATATATATATATATATATATATATATATATATATATATATATATACCTATTAATTATGTTTTCAGGCAATGTTTACGAGTGATGTCTACGTTTATATATATATATATATATATATATATATATATATATATATATACATATATATATATATATATATATATATAGGTATATATATGTATATATATATAAATATATATATATATATACCTATTAATTATGTTTTCAGGCAATGTTTACGAGTGATGTCTACGTTTATATATATATATATATATATATATATATATATATATATATATATATATATATATTTTTTTTTTTTTTTTCCTTCTAAAAGTACCCCTTTTAGAAGGCCGTTTATTGTACTACATGCATCATACAAGATACAGTATATCACATGTATGTTTTTTTTTTTTTTTCTTATCTTAGTTAATTTTGTTCAAGTTAGCAATTTAGTTAGGTTTACATATAAATTATTCACGTTAACTTAAATCAATTAGTATAAAACAAGGAGTATACAAATAAACTTATATATTCAGTAAGGTCCGCTTTACTTCAATAAAAATGCAATTTTTCATTTTTCACTCAATCTTTGAATAATATCTTTGCATAAAGTTAAGAATAATTTGTAATTATTAAAAAACAATTTATTTTCTTCAATAGGCCAATAGGTTATTTTCTTTCTAATTCTGTTTCTGTATTCGTTAAACAGTGTACAATTGTATATGATGTGGTGTGCTGTCTGTTCTGTATGTCTGTCACAGGGGCATGAATTTTCTCTTTTTATTTTAAATCTACTTAAATAGGATAGAAATACCCCATGTCCCGTGAGTACTTGTGTTGTGTAAAAATTTGTTTGTATGTTTGTATTACAAAAGTTTTGTATGATTGGGATAAATTTGAATAAATGGCGACCTTTGTTAGAGGTATCCCATTTTTGCTGCCATTCTGCAATTGATTCTAGTTTTAAGATATATTTTAAGTGAGTTTTTGAAAGTTTATTATATTCTATCGGTAGTGACGTATCTTTTGACGCTGCTTTGGCGAAACGATCTGCGATTTCGTTACCTTCGTCACCAGAATGTCCCTTTATCCATTTAAAATATATTGTATGCGTATTTTGGCATATTCTTAACAGTTGTCGTATTTTTTCTATTAGTACTTCATGTATGTCAGTGTTTTTGAGTTTTTGTAATGCTATCATGCTGTCTGTATGTATCTGTATAGAAGATGGTGTAGTGATGTGTTTATTAATGTAGTCTATAGATTTTAATATAGCAAGTTGTTCAGCTTGGTTGTTTGTACAGTAATGTCCAAGTCTAAATTTGAGTGTCGTTAATAGTTTATAGTCTTTGTATATGATTGTAGCTGCTCCAACGTTGTCATTGTCTTTACTGCCGTCTGTGTATATCTGGTAATCTGTTTGTTTGTTTGTATATCCGTTGAGTTTGAGTGGTTTACCGGGATGTGTCCATTGAGTATAATGTATTGTCTTTTCCAAATCATCAGATTTTATGTTATTCGAGTCTTCGTTCAGTTTCAAAAGTTTATATTCTTTAATATATTGCTTTGCTAGAATGTCTATTGGCATTATTTTTGCTAAAACGCAGGCAGCATCATAAGAAATAGTCCTATAACCTTTTATTATTCTTAAAGCAATCAATCTCTGAACTCTTTGCAATTTGCTTAAGTTGTACTTCTTTTGCAGTCCTCTGTGCCAAATATGTAGTCCGTAAGTAAGTGATGGTACAATTGCTCCTATGTAAATGATGTGTAATGCTGAAGATTGCAGTCCCCATGTGTTACGAGCTGTGAGTCCTAAGTAGTTGATTAGTTTTATAAGTTTGTTTTGTAAATTTTCTATGTGTTTATTCCAAGTTAGTTTGTTATCTATTAATATTCCTAGATATTTTGTAACATTTGTTTTTGTCAGTTCGTTTCCTTGTAATGTAACGTGGATAGTCGGTTCTAATCTGCTTCGTGTAATTATCATGTAAGTTGATTTTTGATTATTGAATGTTAACTTGTTGTGTTTTGCCCAGTTTTCGACTGTGTTAATGATAATGTTAATATTGTTTTGTATTTGTTCTGGAATTCTGGATTTTACTAGTATTAAGATATCGTCTGCAAATGCTATTAGTTCTACGTTTGGTTGAGTATTAGTTTTCAGTAAGCTGTTCATGATAATATTCCAGAGTAATGGTGAACAAGAAGACCCTTGTGGGGTACCAATTGTCTGTCGTTTCATTTTCATTATGTTGTGTGTGATTATGTAAGTCTCTCTATTGTTTAAGTAGTTTTTAATAAGTGTATAAATGTTTTGAGGGCAGTTATATTCTTTCAAAGAGTTTAGGATTGACGGCCACCATGCACTGTCAAATGCTTTTTGTATATCTAATGAAATAAGTACGACATGATTTTTATTATTTAATGCTTGTTTTATAAATGTATTCATTTTCTCTAAAGCTTGAGAAGTTCCTGTTTGAGGAGTAAAACCAAACTGATTGCTATCAATTATATTATTTGAGTAAAGGAAATGTGAGAGCCTTCTATGAATAATTTTTTCCAGGATCTTTCCTCCTATTGGAATTAAACTTATCGGTCTAAGGGAGGATATTTCATTTGGTGGTTTATTAGGTTTCTTTAATAGAGTTAGTTTTGATTTCTTCCATAAATATGGAAATACACCTTGAGAAAAGCATTTTGAATAAATAGTATGCATGAAATTAGGATATTTTTGATAAACTGTTTGGATAATTTCGACAGATATGCCGTCTATTCCTACTGATTTTTTTTTATTTAAATTATGTATAATGTCAGAAAGTTCAAATTTTGTTAAAGGTAAGTCATTTAAGGTGTTGGGCGGTATTTGAGAAGAAGTTCTTAATAATTTATGTTTTTCATTGTCTGTTTCCTGATTGTCGTTGCCTACTATATTGTTAATTATATATTCGTAAGTAGATTCAATGTCAGTAGTGTAGGTTCCGTCTTCTTTTAGAATAGTTTTCAAATTTAGATTTTCAGGTAAATTTTGTTTAGAATATTTGTAGGGCCAAGACCAAGGATTTGTAAAATCTATGGAATTACAATAGTCTTGCCAGGACTTTAGTTTTTTTCTTCTAATTTCTCTGAGGTATATTTGTCTTTTTTGGAAATATAATATTTTGCGTTCTTCTTTGAAATTAGAATCATTTGGAGTACGCTGATATCGCCTTCTAAGACGATTAGTTTCCTTTCTTAGTTCAGATAAGTTTTCATCCCACCAGGGTGTATATTTATGGGGTTTCTGGTTATTTTTATTAAAATAAGTTTTGATTTTGAATGATTTGTTACAGGATTTAATCAAACATTTTTGAAATTTATTTAGACAATCGTTTATTTCAGTGTTATTAGCTATTGCAGAAAGTTGAATATCTGTAGTATTATCTAGAGATAACTTAAATGATTTTATAATTACTGACTCTAAATTTTCCTCGAAATAATTCCAATTAGCATTTTTTGTAATATATCTTAAACCATATGTTTTGTTAGGAGAATAAAAAACAGGATGTTCTATCGTGTATGTTATTAGAAGGTGGTCAGAGAAAACTTCATTTGTTAGAATATTCCAATTTTTAATATAATCTGCTAAAGATGGTGATGTTAGCGTGACATCTATATTGCTAGTTCCTCTTGGACCATCAAAAGTAGGAAGGTTTTTGTCAATATTTGCTAAAAATAAATTGTTCGATACAATGTAATTTTCTAATTTCCGTCCTCTTGAATTTGTAATTTTGTCATAATAGAATTTTGATCTACAATTGCTGTCCATTCCTATTAGGATATTTTCTGTTTGGAAGTCTTGTAATATTTTATCTAATTTACGAATATCTATGTCTATGTCTCTGTTTATATCAAAATAAGCGCTAACAATTATACAATTAAACGAATTATATTTTATTTGAATAACAGTTATATCGTTGTCTGAATATTTATTTAATAATATAGCATCTATATTTTTATTTAATAACATTATTTTAGTGCGAGAATTTCCATTTCCTCCAATAAAAGATTTATATTTTGTATCGAAATGCATTTGTTTATGAACATATGGTTCCTGTATTATAGCCAAATCAATGGATTTTCTTTGCATGAATTCATCTAATAAAACAGCTGTTTTCCAAGAATGTTGTGTGTTTATTTGAACTACATTAATACTTTTAAAATTAACCATAAGAAAGGTTATAATGTTTTGATTGTTTATTTGGGCTATTTTTTGGAGATGAAAAGTTTATTTGTGTCGATAAAACTGATATAAAAGGAAAAATATTTTGTAATGATACCACAAGAAAGCATTTGAATGGTGTGAATAATAAAATGTTTAAAAAACTTAGCTCAGAATGTAGTTTTCTTGGGAATAGTGTTGTTTTAATAATGGAGTGTGTATTATTCATATTGATGTGTAATTAGTGTTTTGGATTAATTTTTTAATTGCATTTTTATAAGAAGGGCATAACTTACTGAATGATGTATGATTATGTGAAATTCTTTGATGCGGCTTGCAATGTTCATTAAAAGAATAACAATTTATGCATTTGTAAGCTCCAAGTTCTTCCTTCTTCGTGCAGGTACTGGTAGGATGTTCCTCCATGCAGATGGCGCAGGTCAGCTTCCCTCGGCAGTCAGCTTCTGAGTGGTTGAACTTGTTGCACTTCATGCAGCGTCGGATCCCAAAGTAATCTTCTGCATAGCTGATAGAATAGTATAACTTCAATCTTCTATTCAGCAGCATTTCCCTTAGTTTAGGATTCACTTCGACCACTGCATTCCGTCTAGAAGAGTCAGATCTTATTTTGGTTATTCTTATTAATTTAATATTCTCCTCGTTGAATCCCAATTCTTCATTCTGTTCTTTTAAAGTATCCACCAGATTGGATTCATTAACCTCCTCTGGAATATTCTTAATAATCATTCGTGGGTTAAATTTATTCAATGTTGTGGGTAGTAGTGTGGATTTTTTATTACTTGTGATAACAGCTGTTATTTTTTCAAGATCTGATTTGCTTTCAGTCTCAACAATAACATAACCTTTTTTTGTGTTTCTTAAATTAGTTATTCCTACTTTAAGAAATCTGGGATCAATTTCAGCTTTAAATTGCCTTTTTGTTTCTTCAGCGGGGGCATTATTATTTTTGTTTTTTATAATTATTTTATGTCTTGATTTTATATTTTCAGGTCTAACTCTTAATATGTCTGAGTAAGACTTACGTGTAACTTCAGGTTGAGATTTTTCTTCATTTTCTGGTCTTCTTTCTTCGGGGTTTTCTTCCAAAACTCGCTGGACCGATTGTATACACGTTAAAGCTTGAAATAAAGCTGATTTTAAGTCCTTTCTTAATATTGGAAATTGTGAAATTGTGTTTAATAGATCTACTGCACTAGCTAGCTGTTTTATACAATCCGCCATCTTGGCACACTGAATATATATATATATATATATATATATATATATATATATATATATATAGGTATATATATATGTATATATATATAAATATATATATATATATATATACCTATTAATTATGTTTTCAGGCAATGTTTACGATTGATGTCTACGTTTATATATATATATATATATATATATATATATATATATATATATATATATATATATATATATATATATATATATATATAGGTATATGTATATGTATATATATATAAATATATATATATATATATATATATATATATATATACCTATTAATTATGTTTTCAGGCAATGTTTACGAGTGATGTCTACGTTTATATATATATATATATATATATATATATATATATATATATATAGGTATATATATATGTATATATATATAAATATAAATATATATATATATATATATATATATATATATATATATATATATATATATATATATATATATATATATATATATATACCTATTAATTATGTTTTCAGGCAATGTTTACGAGTGATGTCTACGTTTATATATATATATATATATATATATATATATATATATATATATATATATAGGTATATATATATGTATATATATATAAATATATATATATATATATATATATATATATACCTATTAATTATGTTTTCAGGCAATGTTTACGAGTGATGTCTACGTTTATATATATATATATATATATATATATATATATATATATATATATATATATATATATATATAGGTATATATATATGTATATATATATAAATATATATATATATATATATATATATATATATATATACCTATTAATTATGTTTTCAGGCAATGTTTACGAGTGATGTCTACGTTTATATATATATATATATATATATATATATATATATATATATATATATATATATATATATATATACATATATATATATATATATATATATATATATATACCTATTAATTATGTTTTCAGGCAATGTTTACGAGTGATGTCTACGTTTATTTTTACTTTATTTATGATTCTTATGACGTCTACGTTCAATAGCCCTTAGTTCGACCCTTTATGCTCGGGGGGGGGGGCTAATTTTTGGGGAATGTCTTCGGAAGACCTCAAATAACAATAATTGGGGTATAAGTAAATCAAAAATTTCCCTGAACATTTTTTTTTTTTTAAATGACAAAATCACGGTTATTTCGTACTTCTTTTTCCCATAACTCCGAAACTAATTATGTCAGAGATCGCTCGAAAATGATTTGTAATAACATTGTCTATAATTTTTCATTATTCAGTAATGTTAAAAATGATTCGATTGAAATGAACATGTTAAAAATTATTCCGTAGAAACAAATATCATATCATCACATTTCAGATTTAATAAAGGCAGGGTTAACATCTCAAATAATTAATACGAATAAATAGATATTCTCGAATAATAAATTTACTTTTTATGGACTACAAAAACTCTTTATTATATTACTTTCTCCATTTTAAGTATTACCTTTGATTGGTTAGTCGTTCCAAACATTATAAATTTTAACATGACTCTCGTAGGGTAATATTAATTATTGCTGGTCACTTGGGATGTGATGCATTCTAAAATTATTAATTATTTAAATTTTAATGCACACTTATATATAGCACAGATTTTAAGACGGTTTAGGGCTTATTATCAATCGTCCAAAAAGCTGAGCTACATATACTCGTAAGTGTACATGAAGGTTTAAGGCATGTTATCAACCGGTTGGAGGCCCGGTGGCCGTGATGCTAAGGCAAATGCACTCCGGACCTAAGGTCGTGGGTTCGATTCCCACTAGGGGCGGTGGCTTTTCTTTCGAAAAAAGAAAAGGTATCAGCCTTATCTTCGCTATAAAACGGTTTTGACCTATAGATAACCCATGCTAAATATCTTCGTCAGTAATAAATGGAGGTTAAACTTTAAATAAATAAATCGAAAAGTTACCACAGATTTCGGGCCATGATAGGGCTTATATATTTCCCTAAGTACGAGTCGAGGTGCTTTTAAAATAGGAATATAAAATAGTTTAGTTTAGTTAAAATAAATAACTAGTGGAAGTTGGCATATAACAGAAAGCTTTGATTGAAAAACTAATTTAAATATATTTTTAAAGTATGGATGACTCATTTTTTTTTAAACTAACCTTGCGATTTGGTTATAACAGTGCAATCATATACTTAAATCTATATATATAAAAATCACGTGTCTGTCTGTTTTTCTGTTTGTTTGTTCCTTATACAAATCCACACCGTTTGACCGTTTTTGACCAAACTTGGAATAATGGTAGGTCTTGATACGAGAAATCTCCTAGGCTAGGTCAAAAAAATCTACCAGCTGTCTGTCTGTATGTTTGTCCCTTATACAAATCCATACCGTTCATCCGATTTTGACTAAACTCGGTACACATGTAGATCTTAATCTGGGGAAAGTCGTAGGCTAAGTCAAAAACGTCTAACAGCTGTCTGTCTGTATGTTTGTCCCTTATGCAAATCCACACCGTTCGTCCGATTTTGACTAAACTCGGTACACATGTAGATCTTAATCTGGGGAGTGTCGTAGGCTAAGTCAAAAACGTCTTATAGCTGTCTGTCTGTATGTTTGTCCCTAATACAAATCCACACCGTTCGTCCGATTTTGACTAAACTCGGTACACATGTAGATCTTAATCTGAGGAGTGTCGTAGGCTAAGTCAAAAACGTCTACCAGATGTCTGTCTGTATGTTGTTGTTTCTTTTTATAAAAATCCACACCGTTAGACCGATTTTTACCAACCTTGGCATACATGTATGTCTTGATACGGGGGGGTGTTATAGGTTATGTCAAAGTCGTCTAGGACTCAGAGTTGGGAGGTCACAGTTTCGAAACAGTTACAGATTCGTGTTATTAGATTTTAATAATACTTATTTGGTTTCTAATTTATTTAGGCTTTTCTATATGTAGAAAGTAGGTGTAGCATGGCACGCCGGGTAACAGCTAGTATACTTATATTTATATATGGCAGGTCCGCCACATATAAATATAAAATAAAATGTCTTGTTACTACTGTCTTTCTGCGGAATTTGCACAGTTTAACTACGGCACAAAAGTTTTTTTTACACTCTAATGTCACTTGATCAACACAAATCATCATATTTTCTTAATCATATATAAAAAATTCATTTTTTCCGAATCGATGTAATCTAGTGACGATCGTTCTTGCCGTAAAACCCACTGAACCTGACATTCCCCCTGGAAAACTTCACCTAGAAAGACGATTTCACCGGTACTTGCGTAACAGGCTCGTAGCTTTCCTCTTTCACTGGAACAGGTCCGTGGTTACTTAACACTTCTGTTCAATGACAGGGCCTCCGGGTCACGAGTTCTTCGGCGGAACAGTCAGGTGATTGATATCTAGTGAACTTCACACTGAACAGTGATTTCACGATCGACCGTTAAAATATTCATCCTACAAAAGATAAACAAAGATAGATCGTTTTAGTATTTTAAACAGAACATAAAGATGAACCCGTCATTTCTGGAAGGAGTTGATATAATTAAGTTTTTGGTTTACCGGCTAACAGCAGCATTGCCATGTTCTACTCACCAAGACGCTGCCGAGGCCTGGGACTATTGCGCTTTCTTTGGGAAGCACCGCTTCAACACTTGTCAATTACCCAGAAGCTGAATCAAGTGTCGGAAGAACAGTTCCAGCCAATATTCGACTACAAAAAAGAGTCAGACGAATGCGGCTGTTGACTGAATGTTGATATAGCCGAACTTTCTGAGAAGCACAATATTAAAATGATAAGGCGTACCCTAAAGAAAAATCCTTCGAAGAATGGGAACGCTCTAAATTGCAAAGTCTAGGAGTGACGCATTTCAAAGATTGTCCAAAAGTATGTTTATAGTGTTATGGGAGCATCAAATGTTGGCCCGTTCTGTCGAAAGTGCGGCAGAGAGACTGAAACACCAGCACACGTGCTTGGGAAATGTACAAACAACAGTCTTCTGGTTACTAAACGTCATCATAACCCTAAATATAAGATTATTACTCTTCTTCAAGAAAAAGACTTCCTATGCCTAGACTTCCTTCCTAGACATCATAGCTTTATAGGAAGATGGATTAGCAACCCAATTTATTTGAGCAGCACTCTTTATTTTTCACGAATAAAGCTTTTCTTCTTTTATAATTGTTTCGCTTCTATTGAGGTTTTACTGTTTTAAGGTGGAACTATGGCCTAATTAACCAGCACAGTTTTCAAAATTTAATTTGTTAATTCCTGAAAATACAATAGTGGAAAATTGACATAATATGCTCGAGTGGCACTGCTTATTTAACAGTTGATCTCAAATGGGTTTTCACAGATTAGTGTTCGGCCCGGTGAACACTGAAGAAACTAGTTTCATGAAACCTATTTTCTTAAAGCGTATACACAGAATAAACTGTTTTCGTTGTGTTTCGTGATTGATTCAGGCAACGATGCACTTGTCTTGGCTGGTGGCTAAAATATAAAAAAAAAAAAAAAAACGCTAGTTCTGGGTTCACCCGATGATTAGGGATCAGCAGCACACCGTTTTTGTTGAATCTCGCGAACTAAAACAGAGATCATGATCAATTTATTAAGGAGTTTTTAGGATGCCGAAGCCAGTTTTTGATCGCTTATTAGAACTAGTAGGTCCACTGATGAAACGTGAAACTGAAGAAATAGGAAACCGACTTAACAAATTCCATAAAACCAGGTTCCATGAAAGCGATTTAACGAATTTCATGAAACCAGGTTTCATGAATTGGTTTCATGAAACTGAAGTTTCCGTGTTCACCAACCTCGTGCACACTGAAGAAACTGGTTTCAAGAAATTTTAGTATCATGAAACCGATAGATAGGAAACCATAAGTTGGTGAACACGGAAACCAGGTTTCATGAAACTGAAGTTTCCGTCTTCACCAACCTATGGTTTCCTATCTATCGGTTTCATGATACTAAAATTTCTTGAAACCAGTTTCTCCAGTGTGCACCAGGCCTAAGAGAATATCGTACTAACGTACTGGCTGCTGATTTTCAACAATTCGCTCATTTCTTTTGGGATATTTAGTTTATGTGGGAAGGAAAAAATATTAGTTCATGTTAATAAAGTATGTTTTAAATACATCTCTTTTTATTGCATAAATATTAAAACTATCTCTATAATATTCTGAAATAAATAATTAAAGTTAGAGGATTATGATGCTAGTTGGTGGAATGAATTTGCAAAGAAGACTCTGGAAGGCGAGAAGACTCTTCGCTGGAGTGGAACGGAGATTTGAATTTCAAAGGCAGACAAAGGGAATAAAGCATGAAGGCGAAGTACCTAAAGCCCCGACACGGGCATACCGACGGTATTTGAGCGGTGAAAGGATCTGAGGTCAAGGTTAGAAGGAGAGCTAAACCAACGCTATAGGCGGCAATATCTTGCATTTATACCGCCAGGCTAAAAATATATTCTGTAACTTTAAAAAAGGCACAAAATAGGCCATTTGCTTATACCAGGACCGTAGGAATCTCAAAACACCTTTTTTTATATATAATAAAAAAAAAACCAGTCCCATAACAGGCCTCGAGGGCCCTGAGGGGCCGATACTTTAGAGGTATCTGATTCATGACCATACGGTACACTATGGAGATAGTGTGGTCAGTAATAAGCTCCGGCCGCCTGATTTTCCCCCTGGCTGCTTCGACTGCTAGAGTCATTAGCACCAATTATTAAATTAATTAAACGCTGGGTTGGCCTAGGGACGGTCAAGGAGGCCGAATCCAATCCATGAACGAAGACACTAGAAGAAAAAATCTTCAGCTTGCTCGGGATCTGAACTCAGGTACTCCAACTTATACTTCCAACTCCGAGCTAACCTCGTCCCTTTTAGGTATAATAAAACCATAAAAAATAAAAAAATAAATAATCAGATTATACTGGTCTGATTCATCACCATACAGGACAGTAGGTAGATAGTATAGTCAGTACTATGCTCCGACCGCAGGTAGCCTTTAATTTTTTTTTTTTTTTTTTTTTTTTTTTTTTTTTTTAACGGCGCATCAACTATTTGGCTATTAGCGCCGGGCTATCTACAGGTTGCCACCCTTTTATAATGCCAACAGCACGTGGTCGGTCACCCATTCAGGTACTGACCACGCCCGACGTTGCTTAACTTCGGTGATCTACGGGAACCGGTGTATGAACGTGGCTATGGCCGTTGGCGGTAGCCCTTAATAAATTAATTAAAGGCTGGGTTGGCATAGGGACTGTCAGCGATGCCGAATCCAACGTACAAACGAAGACTCTAGAAGGTAAAATCTTAAGTGAGCTGGGGTTTTGAATTCAGATCAATCAGAATATTAGTCCAGTTCTCTACCAAGGTGCTAACCTCACCCTTCAACATAACATAGTTATTTATAATAATATAAATTTATATTATTTATAAATTCGTCTTAACATTTTAAGATTAAACAAATTAAAAAAAAAAAACTTAAACGAAAGTTTAATGAAAAGTAACATTAATAGCACTACAATGGTTCTACTCTTTAAAAATGCGATATCGTTGATTGTTAGCCCGCACAACTGATTCCCTCCCTCATGTTTTTCGAACCACAAGTTCCGAAGGCCTATTGCAAAACCAAAAAACAACTTAGGAACCTCAAAACATCCCTTTCCAGAAAAGAGGGAAAAACCCATCTAAATAAATATTAAAGATGCGTTAACGCTGAAAAAAATTAAACGAGGGTTAAATATTGGCCTTAAAGAAGCAGAATGTGAGTGTTCTAGTTCAGAACAGAATTGCGAAAAATACATATGCAGATCGAGCCTCGTAGAGGTCGATCAAGCTTAGAGTCCTCTTGTTGCACTTTTCGCCATATATGTGTACACATTTTCGGCGTTGAAGCACCATTTTCTCTTTTATCGAATTCCCGAAGCATACCTACATGGCGTAAGCGGTGTCTTCGGAGATCCATTTCATATGAAAATTTCAGCACAGAATAAATAAGTTTCACCAACCAATACATGATTAATGGAAGTGTATTTAATGGTATTATAAACCAAAAATAAATTGAAAACGAGAGGACATGACTTATAGGATGACCTGATATCTCTGAATGTCATCGTTGTCGATAGAATAACAGATATAAGATAGGACTAAGCGAACTACCTTGTGCAATTCCATGTGACAGGGTTATTCAAGAGATGAAATCGGCCGTTCAGATGTTACATCAGAGGCCAAGTTCATTGGGGATGACCTGCTTTCCAGCCTGTCCTAATCGTGGTCCGTTCCCCTGCGCGACTACCCTTGTAAACTTGAACTTGGGAGGATGAAGATTTAGGAAGTTCGTTTATGTTACTTTTTATTTATTTATTTTTTTCTTTTTTTTTTACATTATATGTATACATAATTTTATTAAAATTACTTTATAATCTATATATTTATAAGAACATTCGACGGATCCTCCCGTGGTAGGATGGATAGATGGATCCGATCCATAATTCCACCATGGATAATTATTTTTATTTATTTATTATAATTATAGAAGTGGCCAAAAAAAACAAAACGTTACATATCGTGGTAATAATCCTTAAAACAAAGCTGTACTTGTTCACGTTTATATATTTACTGAAGTACCTCAATCAGCGGCACTCTTTAGCCACACTCTAATATCTTTCAAGATTCTGTATTCTTAGTACTTTTTAAAGCACTTAGTATTCACAAATATAAAATTTATTGTTCATCGGTCTCCAATCTACAGTCGAGAGTCATTCAGGGTCCTATGTGTATTCGGCAAAACATCTTCAGAACTCTCTTTACGATCATTCTCAAGCTTGAAGTAGAATAACAAGAATATAGAATGGATACGCCCTAATTACTTTCAGCGACACAACTTCAGTGCACCAATTAATTACTTTATCAATTCTTTCTTATTTAGGTAGATGGTTAATAAATGGAAGGCCAAAGTCAGGGTGCCCATACACTGTGAGAAATGTCCTAAAATTTGGACTGCGCAGTCCAAATCTTGAGATATTCTACGTCGTGCATGATACAGCCTTGAGGACAGAATTGAACTGCACAGTCTATTGAAGTAGAATGATAAAACCAATAGATTAACTGTACAGACCAATTACGCCGGGACTCTGCAGACCAGGCCTGATGTGTTTGGACAAGAGGATATTTGCTTCACATTCAGTGGGTCTACTATAACAGGACTGTGCAGTCCCTGCCTTGAGGTTTATTAACTTATTCTGTGTGTGGTAGACCCGTAGAGTCCAAACCTTGAGGGCAAACAGTGCAGTCCCTGCCTCGAGATTTGCGCTGTGTATGGCCACCTTAACATAATCCTGAATTTTATTGAAATGGATCTACAAGTTTCGCATCCTCGGAAACATTATCAGGAGCCTGAGGCTAAGAACAGCCAAATGGAACATAGGCGAGCCTTCCGCGTAGGACAGACGTGATGCCCAGTTTAGTAACGACGTCGCCCTTGTAGTGGAATATTTTCCTACGCTCATTTAGGCTACACGCATCTTTTAGATTCCCCTAAAAGCATCTGAGGACGCGAGCATGCACGACCAATTTCATAAAATGTGGATTACGATAATTTGGAATTTTATTCGTTAATTTTCTGCTTACAGAATAAGGAATTGTTGAGATTTTAGGTCAATATTTATTTTGATATATTAATCAATTTCGTTAGTTATTTCACTACAGAATCATAATAGATTTAAAGTTTTTTTTTTGTTTGTTTTTTTTTTTTTTTTTTATTTTTTAGCCATAACAACGTCGTGTCTGTAAATAGATTTTCCATGAATTAATGCCTTAAGACGTTGTTTCCCTGCCAAGTATCAGCCACGCCCGCGGAAAAGGCATTTCAACGTAAAACAGCCGTTGACGATTACTTGTTGAAATGAATTTTTAACAATATATTTTTCTTTTTTTTCTATGAATTTCCATAGCTGGAAGTAACAAGCTGATTATACTTAGTTTCTTTCGGTCTTTTCGAATTTATAAGGAAATAAACCATTAACAGGTCAGTGCACTAAAAAAAATTAATTGAAACATAATATTTATTAATTATAAAGAACAAAACTCAAACAACTTATACAAACCCTGTAAATTTGCATTTTTTTTTTATTGTTTTTTTTTTTTTTTAATTTTTTTTTTTTTGGTATTCTTAACAATCATAAATAAACTAAATACTAGATAGTTGGGGATCGATTATAATTATAATAAGTCATAATAGCGCTACCTTTTAAGGCTATGACGAGGTTTTTGGCAAATATTTTTGCTTTAATATTTCTTATTACTCCAACAGCATACAAATAAAAATAAATCTTCTTTATTTGTTTTCCTCGTTTTTTTTTTTTTTTCTTTTAATACTAATTTCTTTGCTTAAAAATAGGCAGTATGATTTTTTCATGTAAATAAAGGAGAACCGACCCCAACAAATCTATACATACAATAAAATTCTAACGGATCACTGTGTGTACATGGAAGGTATGAGGAAAAAAATATAATTGGGGACTTTTATCAACGCAATAGTACACAAAACAATGATTTTTTTGTTTGTTTTTTTCTGTTTCACCGGCATCAATTATTGTTGTATTTCAACGAAACTCGGTATTCGTTGTAGACATATTAATAGAAAAACATGTTGCAAAAATAAACTAAATCGGTTCATTAGGAGGAGGGTTTACTCAACCCTCAAATTACTATTTTGTCACTACCAGCCCTATTCTATCAATACATATAATAAAATTCTAACGGATCACTGTTTGTTCATGGAAGATATGAGGGAAAAATACAATTGTGGACCTTTATCGACGCAAAAGTACCCAAAACAATGATTTTTAGAATTTTTGACTGTATGTCTGCTGTCTGTCAGACATTCTATAGTCACTAGGGGTTAACAATTCCTAGGGGGTCAGATGATTGGTCAGATGATTATATGTTATTTTTCAGTATTTGTTCAGTTTTAATTCTAATCTAGAAAAAGTTCATATCTTTTGATAAAATTAAAATGAAGGAGACATAGGCTGTGTTATATCATGTCTAGCTAATCTTCCGTTTCTATAACCGCATCTAGAAAGTGAGGCTAGCTCTTGAACCTGCCCCTGACATAATCCCGGTATATTCAGAGCACATCCCGGTGCTTAAGTAACTGATTTCTCTACGGGGCTGTTACTCTATTATGCGTTCTCTTTCTTTCTTGGGTCTAGAGCGTGTTTCCACGAGTTCCTATAGGGTGCGCTGTTCCGCGATCGTTTGTGTACTGACAGGAGGGTTTTCCTAAAAATAAATAACTTAAGCCAACTCCTTGCAAGGAAAGGGAGGTTACCTGCATATTGCCTGCCCCATAAACCTATGTTATGTTTAATGAACTCTGGTTCGCTGATAGGCAAGTCAAATTGCAAGAAAAAATGAAGATATCTTTCAGAGGATGATGCTGGACATGACAATCCTGGTAAAAAATATTATTATTATATTTTACATATTATCATATATTTTATTAACAACTATTTATTTTATTTTTATCAATGTTGATCATTGTAGCAAAGGAAAGCTATTCCATGAGTATATTAAACAAAATTTATAAAGGAAGTACCTTGCTGTAGCATACAATTTTCCTAGGAGAATTATTTAATAGAGACATCTGATGAAGAACATTTTCAAAATTAAGTGAAGGAAACCAAATATAAGAAGAAATTGGTAACGAATTGCAGAAACAGTAATTAGAGGTTCAAACACAGGAACAAATGGTTTTGGTATATTTGCAGAAACAGTAATTAGAGGTTCAAACACAGGAACAAATGGTTTTGGTATATTTGCAGAAACAGTAATTAGAGGTTCAAACACAGGAACAAATGGTTTTGGTATATTTGCAGAAACAGTAATTAGAGGTTCAAACACAGGAACAAATGGTTTTGGTATATTTGCAGAAACAGTAATTAGAGGTTCAAACACAGGAACAAATGGTTTTGGTATATTTGCAGAAACAGTAATTAGAGGTTCAAACACAGGAACAAATGGTTTTGGTATATTTTTCATCTGAAAGACTAATAAAAAGAGCAATGGCCGGTAACAGGATCTAATATGCAAATTTCAAGCTCCTCAAGAAATACCAAACTGAATACTCTTGTCAAACAGTTGGTTAGCTACGGGTGGAAAACCTGGTGCCTTCCGTCGTCGGATTGCCAAAACTCATTGAAGAAGAATTAATAGAAGGATATATGGTGCAGTAAAGATTGATGGAAAATGGAAGATGAAGAGAAAGATTGCCGATTGATAGACCGAGAAGCAATGTTGGGCAAAACTAAAAACTAAAACTAAAATTAAAACTAAATTCACTTTTTGGAATAAACTAAAACTAAACTAAAAATTACAACCTAAAAAAAAAAGCTAAAACTAAAATTTTACTAATTAATGGATTTTAACTAAACTAAAACTAAATCTTTGGGAATTGACTAAAAACTAAGCTAAAAATTTAGTTTAGTTTAGTTTAGTTTAGTTTTACTAAAATAACATGAATTAATATAAATCATATGTTATTTCGATAATTAAGTAAATTATTAAAACTAATAGAACTTGCTTAAGAATAAGAAATTGTGGCTTTTTCTCGTAATTTGAAAACATATGTTCTTTGATAAACTAAATTAGTTAACTAAAAACTAAAACTAAACTAAAATCACAAATTTAGGTCTCTTTTACTAAACTAAACTAATTGCATTACTAAAAATGGAGTCCATATGATTAATAATTATACAAATCTAAAACTAAACTAAAACAAAACTAAAAATATAACATTAGTTTAGTTTTAGTTAGGGAAAACTAACGTTAGTTTAGTTTACTAACGTTAGTTTTGCCCAACACTGCCGAGAAGTCGCTGAAAAAAAACGAATTAGCAAGATGTGCTGCTAAATTGGGATTAAAGAATTGGAACGCTGCAGCGTTCAAAAACAGTGGTCAAAAACCGCTCAAATGCGCTCAAAACTCAATAACATGTGATATTGTTGATTTAGAAACCTGAAATTAAATGCAAGGTAGGGATTGTCGGGGTTCGGTCACTGCTACTTAATGCTTGATGAAGGCTTGAAGTTCAAGCCGAAACGTCGGCACAATAAAACCATTTTTATGATAAAATGTAGTTTTATTAAGTAGCAGTGACCGAACCCCGACAATCCCTACCTTGCATCATCAACGGTCAACGATCTCCTCTCACTGAAATTAAATGTTTCAAGTAGGACACGATTTTTCACTCGGATCTCTTCAGACATTTTTTGCAGTCAACACTGACTTGAGTACTGCAAAAAAAAAAAACCATCTTCGATTTGATTCGAATGTTTACACAGAGATAACGCGCGTCTTTCTTACCGAGTTCGTTCACGTTTAGCACCGAAATAGGCAAATTTATGCAGCTAATTTCGGTTTGGGCTCTTTCTATACATGTCCACGGAAAATGTAAGCCCGAAATTAGAGAGACGCAGAGAGACGCAAAAAGTATAAGACAAAACGAAATTTGATACGTGTAATTTTTCTACTTTCTAAGTATCCCCGTCCACGTCGACGATTCTAAAAATAAAAAAAAATTTTTGTGGCCTTCCAACATCCCATTAAAACAAGAAAAAAATACGTCAACCTTCTTGGTCTGAACTAGTAGAGTTGCAGGAACGATTTTGGTACAAGAGGATTTGGGAATTTTCTTCGTTTCTTGTACTTCAATGATTAACCACCGTCCTGCAATCAACGGTGGGGGCCTAAAACTCAAGAATTGACACTCTCAGGAGGTCATTAACATATATTTAAGGCCAAAATGTTCGGAGAAAATACTTCAAAAAATCAAGTTTTGAGCGCTTTTTGACTATTTTTGACCACTGCGCGCTGTGACAGATGGAAAGTCCTTAAGGCCAAGGGTCACAATAGCCTCTATAGCCAGACAGCAAGTATGTAAGAATGTTTATCTCTGGAGTAATAAAAAAAATGGTTATTATTTATTAACCCCTAAAAAGCTGTTTTCATAATTTCGCTATATATATATATATATATATATATATATATATATATATATATATATATATATATATATAATTTTCTTAAATATTATAAGACAATTTTTATTTTCATCGGAGAATGTTTTTTAGTAATTATCTACGTACACATATTATATCATAAATAGCTGAATTCTTTCTAATAACACATATTTGAGAACGATAAAAGGTTTTATTCATTCACTAGCTGTTACCCATACTACACCTACTTTCTGCAGTAAGAAAAGCAAAAATAAATTGAAGGGTTCATTAAAAAAAAGTCAGACTCGCAGGAACTGCATCATCTTAGAGCGGTTCCGTTCTTATCCCTAGACTCATTTAGAATGATTAAAATAGAAGCTGTAATTACTTTGGGTCCACAGTTCTAGAAAGGTCTTGATTTACGATCTTACCTGGATGGGTCGGCCAACCCTCCCTAGGAAGGGCCCCGCTAGGCAGTTGAAAAGCTATATCTTGGAAATCCATATCTCTAACATTAAATTGTTTTTCTTATTTTTCTTAACTTGATTTGTTATCAAATACATTATCCAACTATAAGCAATTGAAAAATAACAAGGAATAAAAACAGACAAAAAGAAGAGTTCGAATAAGCGAAATCAATTACTTAAAAGTTTTAAGCACTTATTTCTCCGATTGACATCGCCTAATAAAACTTTTATCAGAACCTTTTTTGTAGAGCATTTAGTAAGCTTTCTAATGATACACTTCTGTTTACCAAGATTCTCAACCTTTTTCGAGATATTAAGGAAAGTATACAAAGTTACTAAAACTTTTTATGTCTGTTAATAAAATATTTTATTCTAACCCTTCCTTAACTCCAAACGTAACAAAAATTTCAACATATTAGTTTTAATGATATTTGAACATGCAGAAAATGTTTCAACTGAATCTCATGATTCTAAGTACCCAAACGAAAAACGGTATTCAAAAATTATTTTTCCAATTTTCTCGAAAACGGTTAAATCTATCGCCTTGAAAATGGTTTCATTCGTTTTCCTAGCCCAAGAAGCCTATAAAACGAGTACTTACAAGCTTATGAACTCAAAAACGTAAGCGTTACGATTTTTTTGCGCGAATTTCGCCCCAAACGCCATCTTCTAGTGGGCGGATTCTGCTGGTTAACGAACTTGACCTTTCAAATGAGACGAAAGATTTTTGGACCAAATTTCATCAAAATCCGACCATTCGTCTTCGACCTACAGAGCGAACAGACAAATATATATATACACACAACATATATATATATATATATATATATATATATATATATATATATGCAAATTTTAACCACCATCATTTTCGGTCTCTAGGGGTTCTGAAACGCAAAAGTTTCTAGTCGGCACTTCCGGATTGCGTCATGAGATCAACCTTATAAGCAGGGTTCCTCCCTATACAGTCCAAAAACTAAAATGTTCAGAAACTAAAAAAAAAATGCATAGCTTCATTTGTGCTGGATGAAATGAAAATTGCTTTTATACCTACTATTGTCCTACGAACAACTTTGCATTGTACATAAAATAAATTTATATTTTTAGAGGATAGTTGGGAAAATATAAAAAAAAACGTTATGGACCCTTCGGGTTTTTGCAGAAATCTTAGTAACAGAACATTATGAAATAATATTTCTTGACATGAAATAATTGAATCGTCAAATAAGATTATTTATTATATAATCCTGACAAATTTCAAATCATTTTTGAATGATAAACATTCCGAAAATAGCAGACAGGTCCAAGGACTAGTCTGGATTTTGGTGGAAAGGCTTTGGACTTGTCTTGTTTTTGTAGAATCGCTAAAACTTAACACTCATATATAATGTGACGTATCTGTTTTTTGGGGACAGCAATAATATCAATATGTAGAGCGTACTTTGGAGAAGACTCTGTGCCTAAGTACATGGGTTTGATTCCCACTAGGGGTGTTGGCATTTCTTTAAAAATTCCATTTAGCTGCGTCACAAATCTGCTTAATTACAAGGATATTCTAAATTTAGGGTTACCATTTCTTCGGCAGGCGAACTTATGTTTCCTGAATATTGGGCATTAAAGTCTCCAAGCTTATTAACTTAATTGATGATAACTATAATTAACAGATAGCTTGTCTTCTCGTTTTCCCTGTAAAATGCTTTGATAAACATTGTATGATTTCTTGATAACCAATCCACGAATGGCTGGTAGAAGACTAATTTGTATCGTTGTATTTTGGTCGTTAAAGTCTCCAAACAATTTGGGAAATATTACAGAGTAGTGAAGAATTACCGTTCTATTAGTTCCTGGTTCATAAAACTAAATAACTAACTTTTCTGTCATAACTACAGCATATTATAGGATTATAGTAAAATACATATGTAATAATAAACCTATCTATATTGTTGTGTATTTCATTACACATGAAGTCACAGTACTTTTATAGTTGTTGGCATTAAACTCAATAATGATGAATTATTACCTCTTATTATAGGGGAATGTGGTCATTTAAAAAAAAACAAAAACAATTATATAGGAATTGTAAAAATAAAAAATTCCCATATACATTATAACAAAAAAAAAAAAAAAAAAAAAAAAAAAAGAATAAAACTCTTCTTTTAGAAATAATTTCTGGGAATAGATTAGCAAATTTAAGCGTAGGGGGTCCAATTTGCCTGGCAAACTGAGAAAAATGTTTTCGGGACACCAACCCGTTAGAAATCGAGAATGAATCCTTTTGTGTTACACTCTGTTAGCTGTACGTTACTTCATATACCTTTATATACACCAATATAATATTAGAATTTCACCATATGAATTTGGATACTCATTATAATGTAATTATAAATTAATTGAGGACCTGAGAGGTCAAGGGGCCTAAGTAACAAACTCATTGTTTTGAGGAAAATGGATTGAGAGTTGCACATATGTGGTAATAGCCGATCATACTAGACGAATCCTTAGGTCCTTAGCTGATTATTATCGATGATACATAATAAGTACATCATCCGGTTTATGATTAATATGCAAAAGAATTGGAAAATTCCCACATAGACCCCTTAATTTCCTTCTGGACTTACAAAAATAGATATTACAAAAGTGACAGTAATCAAGAGAAAACAAGCTAGGTGGCAGTAACTGTCGAGAAAATCACTTGTATCTCTTTACCACCCACAAGATTACGGTGTTCACAACCCGTTCTTGTATCTTACTCATTTTCTTTGAAAAATGTCCCTTGGACCCCTTGACTTCTGAGGCCCTCTATTATAATATTCATTAACAGTTAGAATAAATTATTCCGTATTATTGACCTCATTATTAATTTTATTTTATTTTTTTAACGGCGCATCTACATCTTGGCCATTAGCGCCGGCTCATTATTAATAATAATTAATCTTTTTTGGCACTTTTCTACAGAATTTAGCTATTGAGGTTTCACTCATAAATGAAATTTTGAACCAAAACTACAATAAAATGAAGATTTTTATCGATTGTTAGCAACTAAAGACCAATGGTAGTTATCTAACAGCGACTATTGACTGGGAAGATCAACACAATAGCGGAGAGATTTTAATCTTCTCCGGAGACGTTGTCCTCCCATCAAGAAGTACTCGTCTGGAGAAGGGAGACGAAGCTGGTCTTACTGATATGGAAGCGGCGTCCCCTGCTGGGGCATTTAATTGGACACCTTCTGCCTGGAAGATTGCTGGAGAGGATGTTTACTGGAACAGATGGCAGATTCGATACGATAGCTGTCTTACGCCACGCCTTAACAACGAGGCTTACCTGCTTCTTGTAAGATATCTTGATACCATATGGTTCTTTTCTTTTAGCACATTCCCGAATAAATGGCATTGGACAATGACATCCACTCTTAAGGAGAATGTCTGTCCTGAATTCTATAACTCTTAGTATCTGATGTGGTGCGTAACATCAGATTCCAACTGCAGCCCGTTCAGATAGATCAATTGCGCATGCGCGAACTGAATGTAACCATGTCCCTGTCTGTTCGGGCATTTTCAAATCCGTTTAAAGAACTACACTTTTATTCAAACAAAATAAAAACTGATTATGTCTCGTTTAGGACCAGGGAAGGCTATGAGAGATCAGGCAAGGGAAGTAGTGTTTAATTGTTGCCAATACTCAACCAAAGCTAAGGCACAAAACGATTTAAACTATATCTTGGTCTGTGCAAAGATATGTGTTTTCCGGAAATACATGTATTTGCGTGGAGTCATTTCCGCTTAGAATACATCACTTTTCCCGTTGTGACGCCTTAAATCCTTTATTACATAACTTTTATTACAACTCATCTTTGTAATAAAAGTTGTTTAACACAAACGCTTATGCGTCAATATCTTCTTGAAGGTTTACAATTCAACAGCTTTTAGGTTTGTTTTCTCCTTGTTGATATAGAAGAGGAGTTTTATTACACACTATAAAAGAATGTTGATTTTACGACTAAGCTGGAGATTCTCGGGAACCTGCGGACAACTAGGCGTGGCTGATCTTCCTTCATAGGAAGCTATGCGGAGGGGTGTCTGGTTTCTTCGTAAACCTTACAATCCGTATGGTAGGGGTTCTGCCTTGAAGCAGAAATATTATAATAGGGAAGATGGCAATCTACATAAATCATAGTGCCATATATATATTTAATAATTTCCGGGGGGGGGGCGGGCTGGTAGAACCGAGGGATTGTGAGTACGAACGACCTAGAGCAGAACTTGGTATGGTTAACCAGCTAAAACGCTAGAAGAGCCCCAAAAAATGTTTCTGAACAATGGGATCTTATTTAATTTATTTGTGAGGCTGGTAGGCAAAAAGGATTTTTTTTACCATAAATATGCTTTAGCGATGACTTCCTTCTCATTGAGATGTCATTTTATATTTTCACGAATGATCAAACCCTATCAATAACTGCTTCTACTCCTTTGCTAATGACACTAAGGATATGAACGGAACCGCACTACGATGACGGAGTTCCTGCGACCACAATATGCTTTTGGTTACACGTCGCCATCACAACGTGAAGCATACACTCATGGAGCTTTTAAATGATAACGGTTACGACTGCTTCGAGGAGGTATATAGCATCGACGATGAAGGCTCCACAAGATATGCTGACATCGTTGCTTTTAAACGAAAAAACAAATCGGCTCTAATCTTAGACCCAACAATTCGCTATGAAGGCAACAATGAAAATCAAAGTGAAATTGTGAACAAAGAGAAGCAAGCCATCTATGAGAAGTGCATCTCATATTATTCAGAAAAGTTCCGGGAGACATATGGAAGCCGAAAATTCTCTGTGAAAGGTCTATGGTTCGGGTCCCGAGGCACCATTCCCAAGGAAACGGCTGCATTCTTCCAGGAAATAGGAATCTGCGAGGACGTTCTAGCAAGAATAGCAGAATCAATTCTTATTGACTCCCTCGCCATTATTCAGAGCCACATATATGGCTGAAAAATGCTGTTTTTTTTCTTATTAATTTAATTATTATTTAACTTTTTGATATATTTATCAGTAGTATTTTATATAATATCGTTACTTTTTTTTTTTCGTTTTGTTAATTTATATTAATACTTTCATCACTATATTCTCATTTATTTACTTAATTCATATAATGTTTTTATTTATTTATTTTTTTTTAATTTCAAATACCTACAAGGTTGATCAACATGTTGTGTACGGAGCAACCCAATTTAGTTGGGCAACCAAACTTTTTGTACAATAAAGTTTTTCCTCCTCTCCTTATTTTCTCTTCGTCACAAATCTTAGTTTCCTTCTTATGTTCAATATTTTTTTCGGGTTACTCTTCCATTTTTTTTAATATTTTTAATTTTCAACGTTGACGTTGAAAGTTTTTGTTGCCTATGTTTGTTGCGGAATTCTATGAATTAAATAAATATTAAATTGAGAATTAATTGAGCTCTAAACAAAATCCCTAATACTATAAACATTCATCTCCAATATTACGTATTTACATCTATATATATAAAAATCACGTGTCTGTTTGTTTGTTCCTTATACAAATCTACACCGTTTGACCGATTTTGACCAAACTTGGAATAATGGTAGGTCTTGATACGAGAAATCTCCTAGGCTAGGTCAAAAAAATCTACCAGCTGTCTGTCTGTATGTTTGTCCCTTATACAAATCCACACCGATCGTCCAATTTTGACTAAACTCGGTACACATGTAGATCTTAATCTGAGGAGTGTCGTAGGCTAAGTCAAAAACGTCTACCAGCTGTCTGTCTGTATGTTTGTCCCTTATACAAATCCACACCGTTCGTCCGATTTCGACTAACCTCGGTACACATGTAGATCTTAATCTGGAGAGTGCCGTAGACTAGGTCAAAAACGTCTTATAGCTGTCTGTCTGTATGTTTGTCCTTTATACAAATCCACACCGTTCGTCCGATTTTGACTAAACTCGTTGCACATGTAGATCTTAATCTGGGGAGTGTCGTAGGCTAAGTCAAAAACGTCTACCAGCTGTCTGTCTGTATGTTTGTCCTTTATGCAAATCCACACTATAGACCAATTTTTACGAAACTTGGTATACATGTATGTCTTGATACGGGGGGTGTTATAGGTTAGGTCAAAGTCATCTAGGACTCACAGTTGGGAGGTCACGGGTTCATAACAGTTACAGATTCGTGTTATTAGATTTTAATAATACTTATTTGGTTTCTAATTTATTTAGGCTTTTCTATATGCAGAAAGTAGGTGTAGCATGGCGCGCCGGGTAAAAGCTAGTATCCTTATAAAAGTTGAAAAATCGTCAATTCCTTTTATAAAGTCATCAACTCAACTTTGTAATAAAAGTTGTTTAACACAAACGCTTATGCGTCAATATCTTCTTGAAGGTTTACAATTCAACAGCTTTTAGGTTTTTTTTTCTCCTTGTAGATATAGAAGAGGAGTTTTATTACACACTATAAAAGAATGTTGGTTTTACGACTAAGCCGGAGATTCTCAGGAACCAGCGGACAACTAGGCGTGGCTGGCTGATCTTCCTTCTTACGAAGCTATGCGCAGGGGAGTGTCTGGTTTCTTCGTAAACCTTACAATCCGTATGGTAGGGTTTCTGCCGTGAAGCAGAAATATTATAATATGGAAGATGGCGATCTACATAAATCAGAGTGGCATATTTAGTAAATAATTTCGGGGGAAGGATGGTAGAACCGAGGGATTGGGAGTACGAACGACCTAGAATTTGGTATAGTTAGCCAACTAAAACGCTATAAAACCCCCAAAAAATGTTTCTGAAAAAAGGGATCTTATTTAATTTATTTGTGAGACTGATAGGCAAAAAGGAACGTTTTTTCTTTAAGGGGAACTAAAATAACAGTTTCTAGATTATTTTTCGTGCTGATTTCCTATGAGGGCCCCAGAAGTCAAGGGATCTAAGTAACATTTAAAAAAAAAATATGAGTTGAAAATGTAAAAATCTAGTTTTTGCTATTAAAACATATGTTCAATTTTGATTCAATTTTCTTTGAAACACTGAGTTTGTTATTTAGACCCCTTGACCTCTAGGATCCTCATATATAATTTAGTTTTTCCCCATCGGGCAGGATTTTTGTGTGTCGTTCGTTTGAATTTTTACAATATTCGAAATAAATTGATCTAGTTCGAAATAATAACTACTCATTCTGATTTACCTACAAAGTGATAGACAGTGATTTTTGGGCATATTTTGCATCCGGAATTTCTGTCTTCTTTGGAAACTCCACTTGCCTTGGAACCCCTTTTCCACAGTAGAAATTAGCTGATGAAAACGCTCGCCGTGCTCATAGATGACCGCTCCAAGATGTTCGGGGAAGAAGTCTAAATGAGAGTCCAAGAAGTGAATTTTTAAAGACATGTTGCATCCCATAGCTTTATTAGAATGCAGAAAATCAGTCACTATGTCACAATAGTTTTCTGGGGTCTTTTTTCGAAGACCACATCCAGTTACTTTTAAAGTACCATTAGTGATTTTTAACAGGTACTCGTACTCGCTAATAAACCTACTCAGTCCAGTCAACGAACAGTAATAGATGGCAAATTTTGGAACAGAATTTTTGACTTCATAACTTTGTTTGGGCTGGATAGGAGGTGAACATATCAAAAGTCCTCGCACGTAGCCTTTGTGCCGGGGGGGAGGGGGGTTTAGAAGGTCCCATTTTTCGGGTTTTCACTTATATCTCGGAAACCCTGCCATTATGACCATCCGATAACAAATGAAAGCTGATTAAGTTTCCTACAAGTTCTATTCAATAAAGTTTTTTGAGATATCTTTAGTTTTCGAAATATCCGCTCTTGAATGTCTGTCATTTTGGGAAACTATTGAAATGTTCACCTCCTATTAGACATGCGCGCCGAGGCAAAATTTGCCGGCGGCGGCGCGCTGGACTAAAATGGCCGGCGGCGGCGGCGCGCGCGGCGTGGGCTATTCTTTTAACCCCCAAAGGAGATGTAAAAATTTTAATCACAGTATATGTATATATATATATACACATATATATATATATATATATATATATATAAATATTTGTCCGCTATTTCACAGGCTTAAAAATGTTCAGATTTTGAAGAATGTTGTTACAATGACCGTCTAATTTGAAACGTCAAGTTCGTTCACCAGTAGAATCCGTCCTCCGGGGGGTTATGGTACGAAATTCGCGCGAAAAAAATCTTAGCGCTTACGTTTTCGGGTTTATATGCTTACAGATACTCGCGTAATATATTCCTTAACATACGATAACAAATGAAACCGTTTTTAAGGCGATATCAGCAACAGTTTTTGAGATAAGTGGAACAAATGTTTATGTAGCTCATTTTCGGTTTGGGTACATTAAATCGTGGGATTTCATTCCCACATTGGAAATATGGGAAATATGTTATAAGTTTTTGGAATTCATCTAAACTAAGATGTTGATTACATTTGAAGTTAAGGAAGTATTCGAAAAACATTTTGCAGTAAATATCTTTAAATAGGTTGGGAAGGTTCCCATTCGAAAGCGTACTAATGTCTATACATAAATGGTTATAAAGTAATTTTCGACTGAGTGATGTCAATCGGAGAAATATAGACTTAAAACTTCTAAAGCGTTTGCTTTGTTCTTTTGAACGGGGTTTTGTTTTTGTTTAACTCGGTTGTTTTAAATTGCAATTATCAGAAAAAGTAGGGTCTCCTCGTTGTCTAGTGGCTAGCGCCTTAGATTTATAAGCGGTGGATTGTGGGTTCGATTCCTACCGGCGGCTTGAATATTCTCATCCCACGGCTCGTTGGTAAAATTCCTTTCTGCACCCAGGATGTCGGTAATGGTGTAGAAGTACGTATTCCTTTACTAATAGCTTCTTGATCTGACACAGGAACGGGATACACTCCCCCTAGTGGGAGATAGCGGCCACCAACGTCTGGCGGGCTAATTCTAATGAAACAGGGTTTAAAGTAAAACCTCCTTTCCAATAGACCGATTAACTTAATTTGTACAACACTTCATTCTCATGAGATACCCACGACGTATACCGCGTTTCGTTACAATACAGCAGAAAATACGACCGGTATGAGTATATTAGAACTTTAGGTCCGGAGTAAACCCCCCCCCCTCCTAATGAACCGATTTGGTTTATTTTTACAGCGTATTTCTCTCTTTAGATCAACAAACGAATACCGAGTTTCGATGAAATAAAACAAAAACTACGGCTGGCATCGTCAAATTAGTGTTTTGGGTAAAAGGGTGTAAACCCCCTCCCCCTCCCGGTAGACCGCTTTTGGAGGTTAACGAACTCGTTGAATCGTTTGCTAATTGAACGCTGTATACCATGTTTCGTAAAGAAATAACAAAAACAAAAACTCTGGCCGCTATCGTGTCCAGATAGACACAAACACACACACACACATGCATACACATATATATATATATATATATATATATATATATGTATATATATATATATATATATATATATATATATATATATATATACATACATATCTACTAGGTGGTACATTTTTCAAAAATTCCGTCATGAGTGCAACCTCAATAGCTACTTTCCTTCGGAGGAAAATGCTAAAAGATAAAAAAATATCGATAGCTACTATCGTTAGTCATGAACTATCGATATATCGACGGTAACTATCGACTATCACCCATCCCTACCCTCAATCGGCGCGCCGACTGAATAGACTACCTCCTATCCAGCCCAAACAAAGTAACGAAGTCCAAAATTGTGTTCCAAAAATGTCCACCTATAGCTGTTTTTAAGCAATCGTTGCTGGTTAGCTATTACTACTTGGCACGTTACCTACGATTATAAACCATATTAGATAATGGCAAGCAATATTTATTAATAAAAAGGTTAATGTGATCGAAATCAATAGTAATTGTTAAAAAGTTATTACGCATTAAAGTGACCTGTTTGACAGGTTATGCAGGATGACATAAATTATGATATTTGTAAACACACATATTTTATTCCCTTTTTTTTTTTTCTCTCAATTTTACATTTAATTAGCATTATGGGCATACGTGCTACGCGCTTCCGCTCGCTTCGCTCGCTCAAAAATATATCAAAACTCTAGTGAATCCAACTCGCTAAAATTAATGAATTCTATTAATTTTTGTGAGTATGAAACCAAAAAATATTGTTGTGTGAAATTTTTGTTTTCCTCTTCGGGAACATCGCGAACTAATTGTAAAAGACCCATTTTTCTCACTAACATAAGCAGAGCTTTTTCACAAACAAACGCTAATTCACTATTGAAGGCTACTTTACTTCCAGCAAGAATCAATAGAATTGATCACAGAAATCCTCCAATAGAAATGCAAAGGAGTTATGCGCATACGCTAAATCACTACTTCAAAAGAAAAAAAGACCCGTTTTCTCCGGTATGACAGGTAAAAACTGCTAAAATAACATTTTAAAAGGTAGCTGTCACAAAAGATATAGAAATTCTGACCACGTATCTGAATTCAGAATGAAAAACTGCACTAGATTCACTAATCAGATTTCTTGTGAAGAAAACCTTTCCGACCAGTGTAATTAAAGCTTGTTCATAATTTATACACCGGGGGGGGGGGGGGTTCATTAAATTACTGCTGGCATTTCTTGCACATAATAATTCACAGAACATAAAACCACAGTGCGGTTGAAGGTTCAATTCATTCGTAATGAATTCCTCGCTGATTGTGAGGCCGTAAAACGTGCTAAAGCCAACTGAAGATCCCTGACCTGTTAGCCCTCAGAAGGACCTCAATTTTCTTCTTCTTTTTTTCTTCCTACATCTTTTTATTTGAGGTGACTTCACCGCTCTTGGAAGATCTTCGCGTCATTACAGGATCTAGTCGGAAAATAAAATGTGGTGAGATTTATCGATGGACCTCCGGTTGAGCGGCCATAACTGTACGCGTACGTAATCATTCGTGATCACTATTAGTCACGGTTATTCATAAATAATCATTAATTGATTTTGAATATTTATTCCGTTTAGTTAAGCATGATGCATTTATAGAAATGGACAACTTGTATTTCTTTATATTTTTTAGCAGATTTCCAAGGTTTCATATATATATATATATATATATATATATATATATATATATATATATATATATATGAAACCTTGGAAATCTGCTAAAAATAATAAAGAAATAAAAGTTGTTCATTTCTATAAATGCATCATGCTTAAGTATATATGGGATGTCATATATATATATATATATATATATATATATATATATATATGGGGAATCGCATAACTGCTTTCAACATCACGTTTTAATCTATTTTTGTTCCAGACATATCCCGTTCTGAAGATTATTAACTAAAACAAAAATGTGTTTTTTTGCAGGAAAACCCCAATATCTCTGGTCGCACACACTATATTTTAACGTTTCATGACTTTTTTTTTAAATAAGCATTTAAAAAAAAAAAAAGTCATGAAACATTGAAATATATACTTATATATATATATATATATATATATATATATATATATATATATATATAAATAAGCATTAATTGTGGAGCAGTCATTAAATAACTAAATAAATAAGCTTTAAATTTCCATTAAGGCTAATGCACATTCCATGTCCATAATCACTGCTCTTCCAAAAACAATTATGCAAGCTGCCGAATCTCAAAAAAGTCGTAAAATTTAATTAAGTTTCTAACCGTATTCTCATAACTGAAATTATCTTTCAATTTCGTAATATAATTGGAAATTTAGGCGGAAAATAACTGATAAATAAAACTAATATTATTTTTATTTTTGCCATCCTATCAGAATAAAATGAAAATTATTCTTGTTGAAATTGATACTTTATGATTGAAGTAAGTTTGACATGTATATTGTTGAATGAAAAAAAAAAAAAAAAGGATTACTTTGATAGTTACACAAGTTGCTAAAACTGGCCCCCTTCAACTTTATGAACAGTTGTTGCATTTCGGAAAAGAAACTTATAAAGTGTAGCAGCATTTAACTTCATTTTTTGTTTAGTTTTACCTCATTGAGTATTTCCTTCAAGTATATTTGACAGAAAATTCTAAATCTTCCTGCCCATGAATTTTTTTCAGCAATCAGCTCAGCCGTAAAGTTCACGTTTGAAATTTTCATATTGTTTCTAAGTATATTTTTTTTTTATTGTTTGGAAGGGCGTATTCAACCGTGTGAGGTCATGGGCACCCAACAAAGGAAGGAGTTTCTTAAATCAATCTAAATATACCCTTTAAAGTCGATTATATGGAAAATGAAGAATTGAAATCAGAAAGGGAAAAATAATTAAAATAAGGGAAAAAAAATCTAAAAGCCTTCCACCCACACCGCGGAACGGGCACCGGACGGGCCCAGAACTACCGCGACGCCGCTGCACTGCTCTCCTTAAAAAAATGCTTTAGCAGGGGAAACTTAATCATGCAAGGCTCTACTGGGAGTTGTGCTCGCCCCCTCCACCGGGAGGGCGTCTACAATCTCCAGAGCCCGGGACTGTGACAGTCCAGAGAGTACAGCAATGCCACGGCAGGACCGAACCTAAGTATCTTTAACTTAGAACATAGGCTGTAAATGTAAATAAAATATTGAGTGGTTATGTAGATACTTGAGTAATAAGGAATGATAAACTGACTTTAAATCATAACCAGTAAAATTTTGGAAGAATCTCGTCCTGCTTCATCATACTGTTGTCAATTTTTTTTAAAACTTTTTAAAATTTCTCAATTTTATGACTTAACCCCAGGATGCCAAATGGGGCTTTAGGATTTCCCGTTTTCCTTCCTTTATTTATATCTCTGTCCATAGAATTTAGAATTTGGGAAAACTCTATTTGTCAGAAATACTTTCACCAATAATAATATGCCCATAAATGTTTTTTTATAATTTGACTATATTACGTATATATTTACGCTAAATATATACGTAATATAGTCAACCGCCTCGTGGCGGTTCGATTCAATCTTAGGTTATTTAAGAGGAAATTTAATCTTTAGTCACCAGTGGTAGAGTATATTTCATGGAACAGCCCAATAAATAGTTTTACTTAAAATCGGAAAGGCAAAAAATAGTCCTATGTCAAGATATTTATGAAAATAACAACATATTTTAGTATAGATCAAAATTTGAAGATATTTATCAATAATCTAGACATGAAAACAACCGTAACAGCAACATTCTTCTGCAAAAATTAATACATCTGATGTTTTTTATATCAATCATAATGAAGACAAAACAAACATTTCTTTTTTTTTTTTTTTTTTTGTCTTGGCTAAGAAAAACAGTTAATCTTTGGAAAAAAAATGTATATTTAGAATGTTTCTGCATCCTCTTTGTCAGCCATTTTCGGCTATAAATGTCATAGGGTTGGAGAAAGATCCCACCATCTCTTAGATATGCCCACGTCGTAAATATGGACATTTAAAGCATCTAACTAGGCTCCCAAAATATATTTCGATTTCATTCCGAATATTTCGGCAGTTTTTCATAGCCAAAACCAAAATACTCCAAATCGCATCGTATAATCGATAGGTTATAAATTTCCTCACAATTTATACCGCAATAATGAAGAATTATTTATCTGTATGAGATTCCTCTCCCGGCGAGGTGAAGGTCGCCGTGGGCAGCCGTGGAAACGCAAATCTATTGGAGAATCCTCTGAAACCGGTCCTGGAAGTGACACACCTATACAGTCCAAGGTGACCTTCCTCTTATACAAACAAACAACCGGTCCTCTTTCATGTTGCGATTCTGGGCAACCTACACTCTCAGGCACGTGCATTTAAAAATGCACTACTTAATGCATAGTTTTTATATGTCGGTTACCATCGGCGGAAATGTTTCAAGGAAACAAAATAATAAGAACTACTAGTATACTCTAGTTTCCTGAACAGTGCCCTTGAACGAAGACGTTTTAGCGCGGGTTCTCTATCCCTCAATAGGGCGGAAACCAACTTATAAGATTGATCTCATGACGCAATCCGGAAGTGCCGACTAAAAACTTTCACGTATATATATATATTGGCTGTTCGCTCTCACAACTTCAAAAATAGACCGATTTGGTGGAAATTTTGTACAAAAATACTTTGTCTAATTTGAAAAGTCAAGTTCGTTAACCAGCACTGAAGGGGGTTTGCCTACAGAATAACTGTTTTACCGGCGAAATTCGCGCGAAAGAAATCATTGTATTTACAGATTCTCGTCCGTAGGAGTTCAGGTAGTTTTTTTTTATATGTTCTGTAACGTAAGGGAAGGAATAAAATTATTATCAAGGCAATATCTCTTAACATTTTTGAAAAAAGTGGATAAAAATATGTCTACTACGTTTTCCTAACTAATTTGAGTTTCAGAAATGATTGATTCCGCTGAAAATTGTTCCAGGCGTATGATATTCATCTGAAAGAAGATATTTAAATTTTGTTTGCGTTTGGATGGATGGATGGATTGGGTGTTTAAGGGCAGAAAATATCTAGGTCCTCACCGCCCTCAAGTGTAGTGCTAGAGAGTCGTGTATATGTCGTGAGAGGGATTGTAATTTTGTGTTTATGACAGTGCATGACAATCAACTGTAATTTTTATGACCTCTACTCTTTTTTTTTTTTTTTAACCTATGTCATTGCTTACGACTAACTTGTTACTTAGATACTAATAGAACTATTTGCACTAAAACTAATACTAACATACAGTATAGCACTATTAATACAGTTAAGAGACTTGTATATAATTTTTTTTTTTTTTTTAATGCATATACATATGTATATGTATATCTTTTTTATATGTATATATCTATTTTTTCTGAGTAATGTTGTATATATCCTTTTTTTTTAAATGCATATATATATATATATATATATATATATATATATATATCTTTTTTATATTTATATATCTATTTTTCTGAGTAATGTCATATTTTTTTTTCTTTTCTTTTTTTAACACTAACGAATACAAACTAAGTAACTAATACAAACTTAACATAACTATTACAACCATTTGTACTAAAACTAATACTTTACTGGATGCAATGTTAATACTAAAACTATACTAAATAACAAAATTTATAGTAATACCAATTCTAAAACTAATCTAGCACACATATATGCACATACACCCACGTTCATACACATATACACACCCACATACATACATACATACTTACACGCACATGAGTATATACCCAAGTTTGCGTTTGGAGTTAAGGAACTACAAGGAAAAAAAAATCATTAACAGGTGTGAAAAGTTTTGGAATCTTCGTATAATATCTGGAAAATGGTTGGAAAACCGTGATAAATGGAAAGAGGTTATTCAAAAGCTTAATAAATTCTCTACAAAAATGATTCTTAAGTGGGTTTCGATGGGACGATGTCAATCCGGGATATAAGTGCCTAAAACGTGTGCCGGTTGGCCTTAATTATTTTAATTGCATATAACAGTAAAATAAGTATTTTATTAAAACGTGGTAAGGAAATGAGAAACGTATTTGTAAAACTGATTTCTTAGAGCGAGGAGGAGGAAGTAATTTCCGCTTAGAATACCGTCTGTTTCCTGTTTTGGCTCCTAAAAGCCCTCTTTGAGATTTTTGTTTTACTTATTTCACGAAAAATCAAAACTGTTTCTATTACTTATTAATATTATTTATTAAATATAGGTGCTCCGACTGCCAGGGTCATTAGAACCTAGCTGTTTCTATTCTCAGCTTTCCATATGACACTCGGGATAAGAAGAGGAAACGCGCTAAGATGACGCAGATTCTGCTAGTCGGACGTTTTAAATATATTTTTTTTATTATTTTTTTTTTTTTTTTATTTTTTTTTTTTTTTATTTTTTTTTTTTTTGAAATCTGTAAAATCATTATAAGTACAATAATCAAGTTATTTGGTACAGATATATGCTATGTATAAATCAAACAAAACGTTAAAAGTAAACTAAAATAAAAACCATACAAAATTTGGAAGAAGCCAACCATTGTTGGCACTACCGGGGCCTAAATAAATATTACAGTGATTATGATATGGTCAGGCGAATAAAATGTCTCGGGGCCACTGTCTCTTAAGCCGCCTGGGAGGATTGTCTGGGTGGGATTGGGACGATAAGGATAGACCTTCGGGATAGGGATGGTGGGACAGTTTTGAGTGGCACATTTGGAAACGGGACAAGGTCAAGGACAAATGGGATGTTAAGGTCATTGTGCAGGGTCTTGTTGGATACATAAAAAGGGGCATTCACAATTTTTTGGAGAACTTTGGACTGGAATGCCTGTATTCTGTTGATGTTGGATGGTTTTGCGGATTACCAGAGTTCAAGTCCGTATGTCCATATCGGTGGAATGATTGTTTTGTATATCGTTAGTTTGTTCTCTATCGATAATTTAGACGAGGGACCAAGGAGTCGTCTAGTTTTAAATAATAATATTTTTTAAAAAATTGCCGCGATCCTCTCGGCTGAAAAAATACCATTAGTAACATTTGCCGTGCTTCGTTTAAGGAACTGCCCTCCGCCGACAACAGATGGACAAGCCTAGCATGGATACGACAATGACCCTGTCTAGAGACGGGTTAGGTAAGACACGAGCAGGTTCTGTATCTAGAAGCGGTAAGCTGAAGAAAGAAGTTGTCTAGATTTATAAGAAGTCATAGCAGACCAAAGGCCTCCCGTTACGGCATTGGAACGCTCCGACGGGCTTCTTACGTAAAGTATACTCGGATAATTATGGTGCAGTTTATAGAAAGTATTGAAGTTTGGACATATGTGTCTACATTCTGAATTACTAAAGTGTTAATTCGTCGGCTTAGACCCAGCGCACACGGTGCGACTGTTCTGCAACTCGAGTTGCAAACTAGTTGCGTGTGAAACCAGTTTGCAACTGAAATGAAACTTCTTTCTGCTCACGGTGCGACTTTTCTTCAATTAGAGTTGCAAACCAGTTGCGTATGAAATTAGTTTGCACCTGAAACAAAACACGCGAGTATATTGGCTTGTTGTAAATCAATTGCCCAACAGTTTCGCAAGTGGTGAGTTTATTTAGTGAGCTACGTGTTTTTTTGTAAGAACTTGCGATGTCAGACTCACAAGGGACAGATGGAGATGGAGTCACCGATCTGGACTATTTTTTTTTCTGGTGATTCTACACCGAAAAATAGTCGAAACGTGCCCGAGCGTTCCGTCCAATACGCCTTGGAGCCGAGAAATAAAATAAAATAGGTTGAAAGTGCTTTATTTTTTATATCGAGTTTAAAAAATTATATCTACATGATTCTTTCGCCAATTCATTTGTTTTATAGAGTTCCTATATTAAAAGGAAAATATAATCGTTAAACAATAATTTCTATTTCGTCAAATAAATTCAAAAATATGCTTATGTTTTCAAGTAAACTAGTACAATTATACATTTTTTTATACCAAAAATAATAGCAGAAATAAGCACCCCAAAAAACTCTAATGTGGTGAATATCATTGAAAACAAAAAAAATAATGATTTAACCCAGTCTGAAGGAGACTAAAAAATTTGTAAGCGAAAAAGTAACGTGACGTTAAGAAATTCAATATCTCCTCTTGAGGTAATCCCATTTTTAATTCATTGAAATCATTAAAAAGAAGAAAGACTCCTTGTTCTAACCATATAAATGACTATTATATTATCTCAAAAGGTACTTGCAGAAAATGGTTCTCAAAATAAAAATAAAATGTTAACTTTTTTGCATATAACGTCAATCCCAGAACACGTAGAAACACCCTAATTGGAAGGAAATGTGCCACATTATGGCCTTTATCGACCCTCCAAGTTTGGTTTGAATCGGGTAAATATTCATTGAAATATGGTCGGATTCTTGAATCTTCAACAAACTTGTAAGGGCCCTCCCCCGTAGTGAAATTTAAAATACCTTTTTTTTTTTATTTTTGTAATATTCACAAAATTTGAATTTAGGGGGGTTTTAATGTGCTAAAAACGAATCTGACATCCGTTTTTAAATCAAAAATTGCTTCACGTTAAGTTCTTGATGCCACATGTTGTTATTGGCTATATGGCTTAAATACACTTTACTTAAAACTGCCTTTATTTACATAACCCAACATAACATAGCTGAAAGGCATATGTAATAAATAAACCTTCTTGTAACTAAGCAACCGCAAATATCGATATAAGCACGGCTGTCCGACGAAAGTCTCGTACAACTCAAATGCAACGCAACTTCAACCGCGGGCCCACAGTTGCATGTGACTGGTTTCAAACTGGTTTGTAATCGTCAAAAACAAGTTGCGTCGTGTGCGCCTGTCCATTGAAATACATTGCCGAGGTCGCAAAACAGTTGCGCGTGCAACTGGAGTTGCCAACGAGTTGCATCGTGTGCGATGGGCCTTAACATGTGATTGGTTTCAGGCTAGTTTGAAATCGTCAAAAACCAGTTGCGTCGTGTGCGCCTGTCCATTGAAATACATTGCCGAAGTCACAAAACAGTTGCGCGTGCAACTAGTTTGCAACTGGAGCTGCAAACGAGTTGCATCGTGTGCGATGGGCCTTAACATGTGATTGGTTTCAGGCTAGTTTGAAATCGTCAAAAACCAGTTGCGTCGTGTGCGCCTGTCCATTGAAATACATTGCCGAGGTCGCAAAACAGTTGCGCGTGCAACTAGTTTGCAACTGGAGTTGCAAAACAGTCTAACCGTGTGCGCTGGGCCTAATGGTCGAATTAATATTAGAAATTGTGCCAAAAATGCTCAACATTTCAATTGTTTTACCTACATATATAGTATAATAGATGTAGTTTTGTAAGGAGCAAAACAAAAAACAACATTTTCCTCTAGGAAAAAAGTCCGTCATGCAGGAGCTGCATAACTAAGAACTTTCCTCAGAATTGGTTGGTGTCGATTGCATTCCTGAATAATTTGCTTAAAATAACCTATATAGATAAATAAAATAAAAACATAAATTGTTCTACTCTTTTGCATTTTTTATGAGCAGCTGTTTCAATTATTAATTTTGTAATTAATTTCCTTCGAGAGTTTTCCGTAAGAGGGGTACTACAGTACGTAATAAATACACAAGGCTTCACATTTCATCTATTGATCTTGATCAGTTTCGCTAACCTACGTTTGGCGGAAGCATTCAATTCAAACATAGTACAAAGTAACCCCCCCCCCTTTCAATAGACCGATTTAGTTTAATTTTACAACACTTCTTTCTTATTAGATAGCCAGGACGTATAAAGAGTTTTGTAACAATAAAACAGAAATTACGACCGGTATAAGGAAATTAGTAATTTCTGTTCGGAGTAAACCCACCCCCCCCCTTCTAGTTAACCTATTTAGTGTATTTTTATAACAAATTTTTCTTTTCAGTTGACCACAACGAATACCGAATTTCATTGAAATATATCAGAAATTATGGCTCGTATTGGCAAATAACTACTTTGGCTCCAAGTTCGTGGCAAAAAACAAAAACTGTGGCCTATATCGTGTTTACGGACACATATATAACTATATATATATATATATATATATATATATATATATATATATATATATAAATTTTAATGGGGATCATTTTCGGTGTCTACTAGGTAGGATGGATAAAGATTCGAAGAAAGTTTTCAAAAATTCCCTCATGAATGCAACCTCAGTAGCTACTTTCCTTCGGAGGGTTGGGTTGGGTTGGTAGTTTAAGGGCAGAAAACTGCTTGGTCATCTCCGCCCTTGTTGTGTTTAATTGTGCAAGATTAATGTTAGGATGGAGAGTGTTTTCAGTATTATGTGTTTGAGATAGAGTTGTGTTACTAAAGTTGTATTTGTGAGAATCTAAGTTTGGAAAAAAAGAGAAATTCTTGTTGTTATAAAATTGCATGGATATAAGAACCAGATTCACACACACATAAATATATTTGCACTTATATAAATATAGTATACATATATATGTATAGTGCACAGTACATATATAAATACAGTACAAATAATAAAAAATATATATAATGTAAACATATATTTTGTTTTATTTTATTTTATTTATTTTTTTTATTCATTTTATTTTTTTATTTATTTTTTTTGTTATTTTATTTTTGTTATTTTGTTATTTTTTAATCCTTCGGAGGAAAGTGCTTAAACAATATGATTATTATGAGGGTGTAGATCGAGGTTCGGTCGTATATTGAATAAAACTACATTTTATTACTCAAATTACTAGTATTTCTGTCCAACATGTTCTTGGAATAAAGGCGTCTTTAATTATTCTCACGTTTAAAATTTTATCTTCATGGTTATTTCCTAATTTTAAAATGCAGATTAAGAAGAATTTATTCTTATATTTTGAACCATATTTCTAACGTTCAGACACAAATTCTTTTCATAGAATGATAAGAACCTTAAATCCAACCTAAATTAGCAAATATTCCTCAAAACGCAAAAAGAACTATGTGAATATGAAAAGTAATTCGCTTGGCACTCCTTGGCCCTCTGCAAGTAATTCTTCATTGAAGTAAGGAAAGGTTGTATCTAATGATATGATATGTTGTATCTGTTGATATGATGTTCTAGGTAGAACTATATCCATGCAGCACCCCGAATAGTGAAATATTAGCACTTACATAATTATCATAATTATTACATCCGACACCTGAAATATATTTTCCGCAAGAAATGTCAGATGTAAACACGCCCTTATTGCTTGTGATAGAAATATATATCTCAGGCATAAATTGTATGCAGTTTACATTAGTTAAAATACCTGTCGTACATAATTATTTTGCAATAACAATAAGATGTTAACGCACCCTAAGAACGTTCTCGAAACCATGCAGAACGGTGTTTTTTTTTTCTTCCTACATTTTTATAATAATTACACAGGCCGCGATTTCGCGTTTCGACACTTTCTTCATTGCAAGCAGAATGGACTACACACGACACATATGTGTGTGTGTAAACGGGCCGTACATGTATAGCAAATTTTTAAATATCCAGAACTGGCGTATACATATCCATGATAGAAATGTCTAGCTATTTCTCTCCGTATGAAACTTTCAAGAGAATATCTATCCGATACATATGTACCGTGACATATATATCCTGCGAGAAGTGTCAGATGCACAAGCATCCTAAGGGTGCACCTACACTGGACCCGTTCCGACCCGACCCAGTAACCACCGACTGTCGGAAGAAAAACAAACACATGCATCTCAATGGAGGTGCCTACATTGGTCCCGCTCCGATCCAATTCGGTCCAATCCAACGGCCACCGATTCTTGGCCATTCAAACGTGTTTGTTTCTAGACCGATTTCGTATAGACAAAGCAAAATGGCGCCAACCCACATTTAGTGTTTCAAAAAGGTCTACAGGTCCTAAATCTTAACCGATTTCAATACATTGTTTTTTATGTCAAAGGAAATAACATTTAGAACAACTTTGCAAATTCACATTTTTGTTCTTTGTTTCCCTTGTTTATTAAATAGCGTGGAAAGATATTTATAACCATCCAACGACTATAACCTTCCAATATTTATAACTTCTAATGTTTATTATCTTCCAATGCTTATATCGTTCTACATACATTTCTTATAAATAATTTTAAAATATGAATACCTATACTTCTCTTTCCTCCAACATTCAACTTAATTGAAGGTTTCTAAGCTTATTAGGTGGTATTTTTTAATTTAATCACTCATTTTCACTTCACTAGGAGGTCATTACTGAGGAGCTGTGACTAAATCGGATCGGATCAGGTCGAGACCAATGTAGGCACTCACGTCGGCCGCTGTTGGCCGGAGCCGATCAAACGAAATCGGATCGGATCGGTTCGGGCAAAATACGGGTCCAATGTAGGTACAGCCTAAAACGTTAACCACTAGACTACGGGGAGACCCTTCTGTGATATTGATCTTAAAATATTGATTTAAAAAGCACTTTATTAATTTATTGACAAAATACCCATTAGAAAAGTCATCTAGACACTCTTATCAATCCATTATGCATGAAGATAATATTTATCCTGAAGTGTTCCCAATGCGAAACCTGTTGAAGAGAACTTGTTCTATCGTTACCCGTTCCCAGAGAGTCTGTTCAATATTTATGGGCCTCTGTTGACGATCATTGCTTGAAGTAATTACAAACCTTGACGTGAATCAATCAGAGTTTTCCCTTCACCATTCGTCAGCATGTTTGCCACTTAGCTGACGGAAAAGAGGGGAATTGATTGTAAATCATTGCTTTGATGCTCAACGATTCGCAAAAAAAGGAAATAGCTTTTATTTTGCTGCTGTCTTAAGTTCCATTTAAACATTTCCGTCTGATGTTTATAAAAAACTGTAGCATGACTGTTCTGCAATTGCAAAGATGAATCTTCTGGATTTTCAACTTTTTTTAAATGCATTTAGGTTATCTTTATCTATTTACAAACATTACTTTTATACACACAGGATTGTGCCAAAAAAATGTTTGGTTTGACTCATCAAAGAATATTTTTAAAATGTTCATCAAATCTTCATTGACACTACCACCTACTTACCGAAAAATACGCTCCTTTAAAATGTATTTATAAGTAAGTATATATATATATATTTATATTTAATTTTTAGAGTTCCTTGAGCAAAAAATAAATAAAGAAAGAAAGAAAGAAAAGATAGTAAGGAGAAAAAGAAGAACTGTGACAGAAACAAAAAAAAAAAAAATAATAATTGAAATGCAAATTAATAAATGAACAAATACAACATGAAAAGGAAAAATAAATGGATTTAAAAAATATATATAATTAGATAAAATAAAACATTATTAATTAACACAAAGAGATGTAACATGAGGAACTGTTAACAAAACGCTAAAAATAAGATAAAAAGTATTAATATCAGTTAAAAAGTTGAATATGTTAAATTTTGGTGTATAAGTGTGTGTTTTTTTAAATATTTAAGGGGGGCTACCTTCTGTCAGTGTCACGTAAGTCGTAGGGAATATATTGTATATATATATATATATATATATATATATATATATATATATATATATATATATATATATATTTATATACAATAAAAGTCAAATTTTGGTACTTCATACGATTTGTTGTTCGAAAGTTCCAAAAAATTTAGCTGAGCTGGTTTTAACCCTTCACTACAGCCGACTTATTTATGCGGGAGTACTTTGTGTTTTATTTCAAATAAATTGCTCAATAATAGTCAGAGCATTACGCTCATATGCAAGGTTTGTTGGGAGGGGGTTAATTTTATTAATTTATATATGAAGCCTGTCGTTTTTGTTCTCTTCCAAAGAAAGTGTGTAAGTGTGGTAAAATAATAATTTCTTTCTGGAGTAACCCTTTATTACCTAGAGACCGATTTAGTTTTTGTTTTTTTTATTTATTTATTTATTTGGAATTTACATCAATGTATAAGATACATTTCTAGTAAATTATTGCTAGATTAAATTGACATGAATGTTCATGAGGTGGGAAGCTGCACAGTAGTAGTACCCACTAGACAGATTTTTTTTTTTTTTTTTTTTTTTTTTTTTTTTTTTTTTTTTTTTTACAGATACACTTTTTAGAGTTGATCTCTTGGCCACTTGCGTTTCAGTCGCCGAATGGGGTTGTGAGGAATGTGCTGGGAGGAGAGAGAGTTTATTAAGGAGTTAGGATGGCCGTGTAGGTTCGAATGGAATTTACGGTAGAGGGATTTGGCTAAAGGTTGGATAAAAGGGATATTAAGGTCATTATGGAGGGTCAAATTGGAGACATAAAACGGAGCATCGGTTATTTTCCGGAGAATTTTAGACTGTAGGGATTGGATTTTGTAGGAGTTGGAAGGCTTTGTGGAACCCCAGAGTTGAATTCCGTAAGTACATATTGGTCTGAGAATGGTCATGTAAATGAGGCGTTTGTTTGTTAGTGAGAGATTAGATCGTTTGTCAAGTAGGTGCAGTAATAGTCTGTATCGTCGGCTGAGTTCTTGTCGCTTCTGGGTAATATGTGGCTTCCATGTTAGTCGTTTGTCAAGTATTAGTCCTAGATAGCGAATTTGGGATTTTTGCGAAATTAGAGAACTATGGAGGAACACTGGAGGGCAGGATGATCGCCTGAGGGTAAAGGTTGAGTGGCAGGATTTCAGGGGGTTAACTTTGATTCTCCATTTGGTGAGCCAGGGTTCGATCAGTCCAAGGTGTTCCTGAAGAAACTTGGATGTCAGGAGACCAATTTAGTTTATTTTTACAACTCATCTTTCCCTTTAATGGGTAATACCAGAGTTGGGCAAACGTTAGCGCGCGCTAATATCTAATACCTTCCCGCTAATTTAGCGGTACTGATAAGAGCCTGCGCTAACGATTAGCGCATAGCGACGGCAGTGCGCTAATCGCTAATTCATTGAAAATGTTTAAATATCTTTGTAGCTAACTAGGAGGAATATTGAAGGTGGAATAAAAAAAGGATATTGAAGGTGGAATAAAAAAAGGAAGAATAGGAGGAATATTGGAAGAATAGGAGAATAGGAGGAAGAATAGGAGATATTCCTCCTAGTTAGCTACAAAGATATTTAAACATTTTAAATGAATTAGCGATTAGCGCACTGCCGTCGCTATGCGCTAATCGTTAGCGCAGGCTCTTATCAGTACCGCTAAATTAGCGGGAAGGTATTAGGTATTAGCGCGCGCTAACGTTTGCCCAACTCTGGGTAATACTAACTTGTGTCATCAATATCAAAGTAATTGTCTTCAATTTATAAATAACAATTAAATCAATATTTTAAAATTCCTAATATTAAACGTTTTATATGGGATGTTAAAGTATCAAAAAAAAAAAGTTTCAATTCTTCGAAAAAAAAAATGACAGCGCACAGTTTGACAAACGGAAAACTTCTTTTTTCACGGGCGATAGTCTGTAGGTGGAAATTTTTATTCTAGAACGAAAAACTAAAATTATTTCGAAAGAAGAAGGTTAAATCTAGTTAAGTACGTAAGATTTTTAAAAAATATTGATTTTTTTTTTTTTATAAATGGTGAACAATTATTCATCCGTCGAAAATTGCTCATAAAATTGTTATAATTCAATGAATGGAAAATATCCAAAGCACTTTTTTAGCAAATTTCATTAGGAAGCTGCAGTTAAAATGTGAAGTTGATCGGGCAAAAATTGAAGACACCAGAATAGCACCCGATTCGAAAAGTATAGTTTTGAGAAAAGGATTTTAATGTTCTGAAATGTTGATTTTTTTCCCTATTTACTTTTTTTTCATTCTTTTTCTTAGTAAAACTTAAAAAAATGGGTTTTAATTTATTGAAGGAGGACCCCAAAAAAAATTTAAGAATTAAAAAGGAACCAATCGAAGCTCTTTCAAAAAATTATCTTTAAACCAGCATCGCGTTCCCTCGGCATCGGGACTTTACTCGGAAAATCGTATTTTTTGCCAATTTAAAAAATGTTTCTTCAAATAAACTCTCTTGGATATCATTTTTGATTAGTCAAGGAAGAACTTTAGCCCATACAAAAAAATTTTAAAAAAAAAGTTACAAGGTAGTATTACCCCTTAAATGTAAGACAAATTTCGAACTTTATAGGCATATTAATAATTTGTGTCCCGACTAAAACGCACCATATGACGGACTGATATTGCTGGTTAAATAACTCGTACAATCGTTTGTTATGAGAATTTTACCTATCATACGAAGTTTCTAGACAATAAAACAGAATTTTTAGCCACTAGGGTGTTAACAGAAATTTATAGATATACTCATTTTAACGGGCGTAATTTTTTGGGCTAAGTTGGTAGAGTCGATATGAGGAAATGTTTCAACAATTCTTTTAAAGAGTGCTACATTCTTTCTAAAAGTGCAAAAATATTTGCAGTTTATTGAGACGGCTGGTTACAAAAATAATCGAATTTTATTTAGCATTTTCGTAGATTTCACTAACTGCTCTAAGCGAACTGAAATTCTGTTTTATTGAAAATAATAAAACTCAGTTCTTGTATAAAGCTTGACTTTATATGCGAAAATGTATTTCCAAACGGTTTTGACTCTTTGAATCTTAATTAATTTAGGCATTTAGATGCAGCCCATTCAGATACAGGAAATGCACATGCGCAAAATTCTGAGGGAAATAAACCTTTTCACTTTCCTGATGATTGAGAAGATATGGTCAACCGTTCAGAAGTAGGAAGCGTTGATCGTCGGGGTTTCGGTCAATGCTCTTATTTAATAAAACACATTTTATGGTTAAAATGTATATTTATTACTGCCACCGTTTCGGCTTTTCACAAGCTATGCGGTACAGCCATCGGGGTACAGCCATCGGGGTTTCTTATCACAAGGAGGATGGCTCCATATCCACCGATTGGTACACCAAACCCACTTATTCTGGCCGACTCCTCCACTACCAATCCTCACATCAAATCCTGAATACAGCAAAAACCTAATATATCGATCCCTTACCCTATCCGATCCTAAATTTCATCCCAAGAACATATCCCGACTCCTAGAAATACTCAAGGCCAATGGATACCCGAAACACACCATCACCTCCCTTATAAATTCATTTAAATATCCCAAACCCCCTTCCACCTCTCAAGATAGTGTCGTTTCCCTATTCAGAACCCTATTCAGAAATCCCCTTCCGTACATCCCAAACCTCTCGGAAAAAATCCAAAAATCCCTCAGAAGCACATTTCCCAACCTAAACCTAGGTTTATCCACTAAAAACCAACTGAAAACCCTATACACCACTCTCAAAGACCCAATCCCACAAGAAAATAGATCCAATGTCGTTTACCGAATTCCTTGTTCTACACCCAACTACAACAGCACACACATTGGACAGACGAAGAACCGCATTCAAAACACACAAATACAACATTAAGAACAGAGACATTAAAACCGCGCTATCAAGACACGCTATCACGGGCGGACATAAATTTGATTTCCAAAACTTCTCCATCCTTTCCACTGAACCCAACCTTGAGAAGCGTCTCCTTTCTGAATCCATACATATCCATCTAGAAAATAATCCCGTCAATGACAAAATTGATAAAGAAGTCATCTCCTCAACCTATTCCAACATTTTTCATATCCTCAAAACTTCCCGTTAGGTAATCCCACCCCGTTCGTTGTCCTGTTCCCATACACCTGTCTTATCCTTCCATGGACCTGGAAAGCCCCTGGCACGTCCTTTATCTTTACCGCGGTCGTTTCCCTCCGTCCATACTTCCATCTCCATTTCTCCCCACCCCGTCCCCCTCCATCCTCACCTGTCTAAGCCTGGCCTTATCATTCCTGTCTTCAGAAATGCTCTCTACTTGAAACGGGACAGTTCTCAATCTTCTCGATAGGTATGTTACTACGCCACTTGTTCTGTATTCTCTTGTATACCATACACATGTATATTTATTTAGATTTCTATTATTATACTATATATATATATATATATATATATATATATATATATATATATATATATTAATTCTGGTGAATGATGACCCGATATATATTTTTTCACTTTTTCTTGTTTCTTTTTCTGGCAGGGGGTCAACTTTTAACAACAAATATAATAATATACAATTTACCAAAGAGTTGGAAGCTGATAAAAGATTAAACTTTTTAGACATGGAACTAATCAGAAATGTGGATAATTTTATTGAATACAAATGGAAACCAAAGACGTATCATTCAACAAGAATGATTAATTTTTATTCCAATCACCCGCTTAATTTTAAAAAGAATATTTTATACAATCGGACATTATCAGCTCTGCATAGAACTTCCTCTAAGTATTTTTGCGAAATAAAAAATAAATTGCGAAAAATGTTTAAAGAAAACAACTATCCTAGAGCATTAATAGAGCAGCAAATAAAAAGGGCAGAGAAACGTATATTGTACACAAAAAGACCAACTGAACTTCCGAATAAGCAAGACAAATATAAATTTAAACCTGAAATTTTTAGCATATCTGACGACTTTTTTAATGACATAGAATGCAGAAGGAAAAGAAAAAATTCTGATACTATCATAGCATCAAAGCCACCTAAAAAAATTAAATTAGTTTCAGATTTGCTTAATAAAGATACTGAAAATAAAAACAAGCGCAAACGAGATCAAAACGATAATCCTCCTGAATCACAGAAAAAGCAAAAGTTATTACAGACAAGTATTCAAAAATTCTTTATGAAAAATACGAATTTAAATAAGCAAATAGCTTTGAATGAGCATTTATTTCTACAAAAGAGAAAACAGGTTATAATAAAAGCAAATGACAAAGATTTGAATGAAAATAGCCAATAGACTTAAACAAATATGTAAAGACGTAGGTAAAATAAGTTGGAAATATGGTAACAAAATTGAAAATAGTTTTAGCAACATTAAGGACAAAATTAAACCAACTAGTACAAAGAACAATATATACAAAATTCGATGTAACGATTGCAACGCATGCTACATTGGGGAATCGGCACAGCTTTTGCAAAAGAGAATTGTGCAACACGCAAAAAGCATAGACACAAACGAAAACAGGACAACATTGACAGAACACGCACTAACTTTAAAACATAACTTTAATTTTAGGGACGTTCACATTTTAAATAAAGAAAGGAACACACTAAAAAGAAAAATCAAAGAAAATATCTATATAATTAAAAATTCAAACACCGCCATAAATAAAAAAAACAGATTTAAAGAATGTGCACCAAATTTTTCATAGCATTATAAATTAAATCTCACGAAAACCTTTTTACCAATAATCGATACCTTTGAAATAGCTAAAAAATCGATACAAACCAGCCATATTCATTACCACAGATGATTTTTCAGTATTACGCCTGACTCAAGCTAGACAACACGACGAGAGGACTTCCTGATAAGGTAGGATTAAGATTAAGATAAAATATTATATGTTCATATGTAAATTTATTTAAGGAAAGGATAGATATACTATTGGTATACAAAAATTATAAGTTTGAGATTTACAAAAATTATTGTTGAATAGGAAAGCCCCTGAAGAGGTGCGAAAAGGCACGAAACATGTCGGGCGAAACATACAAAATAAAGTAGTTAAAGGAATAAGTGTGTACTACTTTATTGACCCCCTGCCAGAAAAAGAAACAAGAAAAAGTGAAAAAATATATATATATTCACTCATATATGTACTCATATTTTTGTTAATTTATCTATCCTTTTTTCTCATTGTTATACCATATATGTTTTTACAGCTCTGAAGATGGCTTGTATAGCAAGCCGAAACGTTGGCAGTAATAAATATACATTTTAACCATAAAATGTGTTTTATTAAATAACAACCTTGACCGAAACCCCGACGATCAACGTTTCCTTTTCACTTTCCTTTCTGTTCGGCCATTTGCAAAGGAGTTTAATAAACTAAACTCTACGGGAAACACTACAACATCTCGTTTTCTATCGTTTAGTTTTAGGGGAGAATTTTAAGAGATCCGGCAAATGTAAAATGTTAATTAATAATATTTATCCAAATCGAAGAAAAGAGTTTAAGCCCCCCCCCCCATTGATACCGTTATAATAGAAGGAATTTTGTTCGAAAATTTCACTGCAATATTGGCCACGCTCTTTTATTTCCAACAACACTATCTATTTGAACGGGGAACATTATAGTTTAAATTCTTTCCAGACACTGTCTTGTTAGATTTAACTCTCAGAACACCTGGTCCTAAAGGAGAGAAAATAAGTTTTTATTGTGTCTCAAAAGTGTAGCTCATTCAATAGCTTTGAAAATGGCCTAATAGAATTGCAGTGAATATTTTCCTCAGAGGGTTGCGCATGCGCACCTGAACTTTTCCGTCCAACTAAACCTATTTTTTTTTTTTAATTATTCATTAAATGACCCTTAGCTCAAATTTATATAACTGGCGAATAAGGGGGAGGGTCAATAAAATATCGTCACACACTTTTACACTTTTATTTATCTTCCCTACATGTTTCGCACCCTTTTTGGTGCCTCTTCAGGGGAACACACTTAAACATTAAATTCAGCCTCAACCTGAGGAATGGAACCTTCCACTAGCAGGGCCTTGCCTAGACTGAACGAATCCAATATGGTGTCAAATAGTCAGCTGATCGATAATCGATCTGTCATAAATTTAAAATTGATTTTAATTTCCAGATGAAATATAGTCCTATAATACCATTTTCTTATTTTTTATCAAATAAATTAATGAAAATATTATTAAGATGGTGTATTTCCGTTTTTTTATTTATCACTTTTTTCCCTGTTTTTAATGATGCGTATGTTTTCTTTAATCTTTCTTTTCATTCTATTTCTTTCTTTCCCTAATATTCTGATGTTTTCAAAATCAAATTCGCGACCATATTTTATAGCATGATAAGCCAACGCCGTTTTGTTTTCTCCATTGTCAATATTTTGAGCATGTTGTTTAATAGTTTTTCCAAGTAGCTGTTCCGATTCCCCTATGTATGTTGTTTAATAGTTTTTCCAAGTAGCTGTTCCGATTCCCCTATGTATGTTGTTTAATAGTTTTTCCAAGTAGCTGTTCCGATTCCCCTATGTATGTTGTATAATAGTTTTTCCAAGTAGCTGTTCCGATTCCCCTATGTATGCTTTACCGCAGCTATTACAGTCAATTTTGTATATATTGTACTTAGTTTCCTTTAATTTCACTCGGTCCTTAATGTAACTGAAACTATTTTTAATTTTGTTATCATACTTCCAGGCGATCTTTCCGATCCCTTTACAAATATGTCTGATTTTGTTTGATATTACGGGATTAAAATTGAAGGACAAATAACGGGCTGGTTCTGAATTCTGGTCTTTAAGGAAACGATTCACCTTTTTACTAAATTGATCAAAAGTGGAAAAAAGTGATAAATAAAAAAACGGAAATACACCATCTTAATAATATTTTCATTAATTTATTTGATAAAAAATAAGAAAATGGCATTATAGGACTATATTTCATCTGGAAATTAAAATCAATTTTAAATTTATGACAGATCGATTATCGATCAGCTGACTATTTGACACCATATTGGATTCGTTCAGTCAATGACCAGTCTAGACGAGGCCCTGCTAGTAGAAGGTTCCATTCCTCAGGTTGAGGCTGAATTTAATGTTTAAGTGCGTTCCCATGAAGAGGCACCAAAAAGGGTGCGAAACATGTAGGAAAGATAAATAAAAGTGTAAAAGTGCGTGACGATATTTTATTGACCTTCCGCCTTATTCGCCAGTTATATATATATATATATATTTTAACGACACATCGACAAATCTGGGCCGTTAGCGCCGAAATCCAGGGTACAGCGAGAAATTTTCTCAACGAGCCCTCAGATGAGAAAATTCCTGCCGGAGGGGATCGAACCCACCATCTCCCGCTTGTGAGCTTATGAATCTAAGGCGCTAGCCACTAGACCACGGGAGACCCCTATTTTCTAGTTGACTACAAACATTGGTCAGAAGTCATCATATACATAACCTTCGTGCCAGAGGAAAAATTTAATCGAGAAAAATCTTTACACCTCCGAAGTGCTGTAAGATATTCATGACTTGTTTTCACAGATAATTCGCGCTTCACGGTACGCTCGGGAAGGAAAATTGCTAAACCCCCTGTAATTCTGTATCTGAAGTCGTGAATGACCCCCAAACGCCCAATAACTGACCACAGACAACGTTCCTGACCTACAAACTTAATCTAGGCTTCATAAATTGCGAGAAAGATAGTTCTGAATGTAGCACCTTGCAGGACTCCAGTCGGCATTGAGGATCCTAGGATCGTGATGGCTGACTGACGCAACTGAGGCTTCCTCCGGGACAAGGCTGGCACGGATGAGCAGTAAAAAGGTAAATAGAGGGAAAAAATGACCCCATCTTCAGGGATAAGCCCTCTTCAACATGCCTCTCGCTGAATATCAATTAGCCTTATCATAATATTATGGCGTCAGATCACCCATGACCTCACATATACTAACGGCAGATAATAGATAATTGGGTAATGTAACCTTGTTGTGTGCAAACTGCGAAAATAACAGCGACAGGATTACGCATACAAATTATGACCGAGGATGATAAATAATTCACACAGACATCGGTGAAAACATTGCATATAATTTAAATAATATACCATCAGCATAAAAAACAACGGCCACTCTGATTATTGTCTGTTCTGTCCGTAAACTCTGACATCCTCTATGTCATCAAGAAAGGTTAGGGCTCGCGGAGAGATTTTTTTTTTTTTTTTTTTTTTAAATAGCATGATTTCTAGTTGAAGACTGGGGGTTTTATAAACTTTTGCCAGCTTAGGAATCTCCAAATCGAATTATATTATTCGTTACGTACTGTATGAAAGGTGTAAGGGTCGACACACTCAAAGATTGCTAGATGATATTTGGACAATGATGAAGTAAATAAAAATAATGTGGGCGAGGTTAGCTCAGTGGTAGAGCACTGGACTAATAAGCTGGAGGCCTGAGTTCAAATCCCGAGCAAGCACTAAAGATTTTTTCTTCTAGTGTCTTCGTTCACTGGTTGAATTCGGCCTCCCTGACCGTCCCTAGGCAAACCCAGCCTTTAATTAATTTAATAATGGGTACCTTGGTTGGTGGTAATGACTCTAGCAGTCGAAGCAGCCAAGGGGAAAATCAGGCCGCCGGTGCATATTGCTGACCACACTATCTCCCTAGTGTGCCGTATGGTCATGAATCAGATACCTCTATAGTATCTGCCTGTTACGGGACTAATTTTTTTTTTTTTTTTAAATAAAAATAATATATTTTAGAAATATAAACTAAGCTGTGATAAAGCAGAGATTGATAATGGCGTAAGCCGAAACGTCTCAACGAAAAAGAAATTTTTTTTTTCCTATCTATTAAAATTATTATATTATCAACAAAATAATTCAAAAGGAAAAGTCTAATTTATGAATGAGTGAGGGAAGAAACACGCTAAAACGGCATGTCCGAATGATGTTTTTTTTATTAAATTTGTCACCAAAATTTATTTTCTCGGCAAAACTCCTAATTAATTTAAAAATAAACCAATTGAAATGAATTTTCGAAAGATTGATAAGTACGCAGTGTTTTTAGCAACCAAATATATTTCGACAGCTCTCTTTATTTTGTTGTTTAAATAAAGAATTTTTTCTCTATATATGTAATCGTTTTTGAGAAAGGTTTGGGAAATTATATTTTAGTTTCCCTTAGTTCTAAACAAATCATTGAATCAAAACGTTATTTGGACTTTCGTCATTCATAAAAAATAAGATATTAACATTAACGTCTTGGAATTTTCTTATATTTTGGTAATTATTTTAAAATATTTGGAAAAATAATGCTTACTGAAAATTAACTATTCAAAACCTTATTTTTATTTTATTTATACTGCCTCTACCCGTGTTAGTCATTGGCAGTTCTATATTGTTATATTTCTTGATAGAGGCCTATACCATTGATATATTTTAATGCTTTTTACAGCCCTTTCGTCGTCCTGTAAGATTTCAGCTAGGCTGCCTTCAATGTTGTTCACTTTTCTCGCCGGTGTGTATCCAGTACATTCTGTTATGAAGTTTTGAACGGTTAATATAACATTACAATGGGGGCCTACCGTGGTCTAGTGGCTAGTGACGCCGGATTCATAAGCGGGAGATGGTAGGTTCGATCTCCACTGGCGGCAGGAATTTTCTCATCTCAGGGCTTGTTGAGAAAATTCCTCGCTGTACCCAGGATGTCGGTGCTAATGGCCCGAAAAAAAAAACATTACAATGTTTACAGGTGGGAGGGTATAGTCCTTTTAGGAGATAACTGTGGGTTAATTTGGTTTGGCAAAACCTTAATAAATTTTCTACCAAGAAGATTCGGGGATAAAATTCGGGAGGATGATTTAAGTCGGGGAATACTGTACTTGAAGTAGAAAAAGAATAAACTAAAGAAGAAGGAAAAAAAATAAAGACAAGAAAAGATAAAAGAAGGAAAAAAAGTATGAAATTCCTAACATGTAAAAGTATAATAAAAATAAAGAAGAAAAAAAAATAAAATAAAATAAATAAATATATAATATAACGAATATATACATTTTTAAGTGTGTTTTCCTTTCTGTTTAAGGACATCTGAATCTGGTTCTTATATTTATGCAATAATAATATTTTACAAGCAAGATTAACAACTGCAATTTTAGATACACAACCCTGTCTCGAACACACAACACTGAAAACACATCCTAACATTAAACGCAATTCAATTATACTCTGGGCGATGACCAAAGGGCGGAGATGACCAAGCAGTTTTCTGCCCTTAAACCAACAACCTAACCTAACCTAAAAAAAAATAGATATATACATATAAAAAATAAATGTATATGTATTAAAAAAGATCACAAATAAAATTATACACAGAGGAAAAAAATAAGTAAATATTAATATGGTTATGTAGTCTATTACTTGTATTGATAGTGCTATACTGTATATTAGTATTAGTTTTAGTACAAATAGTTCTATTAGTAAGTAACATGTTAGTAGTAAGCAATGATATTAGTAAAAAAAGAAAATTGAATACAAGTTATCAAAAAAACAGTTCATTGTCATGCACTGTCCTAAACACAAAATTAAAAACCCTTTCACGACATATACACGACTCTAACATTACACTTGAGGGCGGTGAGGACCTAGATGTTTTCTACCCTTAAACACCCAATCCATCCACCCATAACCTAACCTATACTTGAAGTTTTGCTTTCGTTATATTCGAAGTCTTCCAAATCCCACTAGATATCATCATATTAAAGAAACACGCTATGATGACGCAGTTCTTGCAAATAAATTTTCGATATTAATTATTGAAACATAAAATTTGCTAATAGATTCGCAGAAAAGCTAGAGAAATGGAATTGCATAAACGCTGTTATTAGCTTGAGGATTTGTCTAGCTTGTAAAAGGTTTTCTCACGAACATGTAACAAGGCTACTGATTCGTGTTTTAAAGATTATCCCAGAACCCTTTGCCTTTTGGATTTATTGTCAGAGGTATACAGCAAAGAGAATTAATGTATCTTAGGCTTTTCAAAGGTTTATCTCCGTGTCTTCTTATCCAATAAAGAAGCTCTTATCCAAAGAACCATATGGCTATTTATTATTGATGTTCATAAAGGCATTAGCTTGTACTAGTTGTCATTTATAATGTACTAGCTGTTACCCAGTGTGCCATGCTACACCTACTTTCTGCCTATGACTCTCCCTGTATCAAGATCTACCTGTATACCCAGTTACGTCAAAATCAGTCAAACGGTGTGAATTTGTTTATATCTGTCTAGTAATTCGTGAAACAGCCAACAGGGGCTAACACCACAGCAATTCACAAAGCAGCCGGCAGAGGCCAGCAGCACAGCAATTCATAACAAAGCCGACAGAGTGGCCTCTCGCGCACAGCCTGCAAGTAGATAGCTCTTATCAAAGAAAGGCCAGCGCTTCTCAGTTAGACAGTGACTGTTGATATAAAATTAAAGCAACCTGTATTACATGATTATATAATGATGTTAAGTCATCAATGAGTTCGAGTTATTCTAATTATCAAGAACATCAACAAATAAATTTGAGACATTATTTAAAATGGCCGTCAGAATCTGAATCGTTCAGTGTAGCCAATTTTTCTTGAACAAAACTTTTGACCAAATTTTGAAATTTGACTATTTTATTACAAATATGATTGAAATTGACTATTTGATATTGATTTGACTATTTTTATTTACAGATAAACGGACAAACAGACAGATACGTGATTTATATATATATATATATATATATATATATATATATATATATATATATATATATATATGTGTGTGTGTGTTGTTCATTCGGCATCTGTCTCCAGCGGTCTTGCTCCTCCTGTCATCGCAATATTTCGCCGGATTCCTCTCCGGCTTCTTCAGGCAATCATTCACCCTTGCTGGTTGGTAAGGGAATGAGCTCGTCAGCGGTTTGGGCCCTTCTTATCCTTCTTGGTCGGAGACTATGCGAGCCAATGAACTGGGGAGGCTCTGGGCCAATCGGGTTCCGTCTGTCTATGTTAACTTCCTCGGTCGTCGGTTCGGGAGAGGAATCCGGCGAAATATTGCGATGACAGGAGGAGCAAGACCGCTGGAGACAGATGCCGAATGAACAACACATTTAATTCCCAGCGAAGTAGCTTGAAAAATAGCATATATATATATATAGATTATAATCCATCCTTGGAGTAACGCAATTACACATGGAAATAAACAATTCGATGAATTAACCAGTTATAAATTTAAACCCTGTTGCTCTCTTAACACAAATTTGAAAAATTTCACTTTTTTTTTTCTTTTTTTTTTATCTATCCGCCTTAGCGGCGAGCTATCAATAGGCCTAAACGTGCATTTTGAAGGAAGGCTTTTTTTTATGGCATGTCAACCTTTTAGGTCATTAACGATATTTCTTTGAGAAACGAATAATCCGTGATGGTTGTAATCATCAAAGATTATTCGCGAACATATACATTCCCATTAATAAGCAGTATAATATTACATGAGTCTGATAATGCCAATAATTATTTTTAAATGAATCTTGTCAGGAGTCTTTCTCTTCAATGAACAGCAGCATATCATTCAACTTCGGTGGTGATATTGAGTTTAGTTATTTTCGGACTGAATAAATTTTGCTTCCAAAAAGTCAAAAAATCTTGCTATTTGTTTGGGGTCATTGGCTAATATTTCATCAATAGATTCTGGTAGTTGATGTTGTTCTTTTAAATGTTCATAAGACCTGCAATTCCTCAAAATGTGCTTTAGTGTGAGTTGCACATTGCACGACCCGCACAGCGGGAAGGAAGTTTTGAACGGACATTTAGATGAAATTCCGACTCAAAGGAACTCCGATATTTTAGTGTGCTTGCGTTCTACTCCCTATTATATTTGGTAAGCTTAGAATAGGAACAGTTAATTATTATAAGTAGCTGACCCTGGTTCTCATTTGTAAAATCGACATTTGTGCTAAAACGATCGATTCTAAATAGCTGATAAATAGTAGCCATGATAAATCTTGTCAGTCCAGACGTGACCCAGTCCCCGGAAGGTACTCGAAGGTAAAGTCTGTAATTTTAATTATTTTATGTGCTCCTGAAGAGGTGTCAAAAAAGATGAGTAACATGTCGTAATATATATATATATTCATAACTACATGTTATAATTAAAATTTATAATAAATAAGATTAAAGTAATAATATCGTCATTGTAAAATGGGGATTGGTGGTAGAAGGTTGAAAATTTAGGGTTGTATGTATTTCTTAATGCCGATTCCATAAAAAAATAAAAATAAAAAACTTTGTCGAAAAAGAACTTTTTGGGGTGTGCCACCCTTAACACTTAGGGGTATAAAAATTAGTTATAAACCTATTCTCAGACCTACTGAATATAGGTACATATTAAATTTCATCAAAATCGGTTAAGCCGTTCCAGAGGAGTACAATCACAAAAACTGGGGCACAAGAATTTTATATATTAGAAGTTATATATAAATTCTTTCAGACCTTAGGAGGCTTGGGGTTGTTAAAGCAGTCATCCTATCTTCAAACTACTTTATTTATTAGGCCCGGGCTTTTTTTTTTAAATATAAAAGCTATTGAATGCTTCACTAGATGCATTAAAATAATCATACCTACACTAAATGCTAGACATAAATACCCGTACATCAAATGTTAAAATAATGATACATACATTAATTGTGAACTTCGTATAAAAAGGTCGCCATGTACACCTTCTGTGTCGACAGGACTTCCTAGCAAGGTAGGACTGAAAACTTTGTTGCTGCGTGGACATATGACATCAGCATCTCAGGATTGCCTCATAACGTCGACGTAATAAGTGGGTTTCCTAGTTATAGAGGAAGAGAGGAAATGCGCTAAAAAAGCTCAACATCCTGCAGACGGGAGAGTATGGAACCAGCATCTCCATAGCCATATATATATATATATATATATATATATATATATATATATATCGTATTTACATATTCCTAGTATCCGTTAAATCTGATAAAAATTCGAAAAAAAAAATATATAATATATATATATATATATATATATATATATATATATATATATATATAGGGGTAGGTGTTGTACCTTTGACCACTTTGCACAAATGAATTTGAAATTTTTTGAAATTTTTTTTTAGCTTAAATATTAAGGCTAAATTCATTTTTATTATTTCATTGTAATTAGTATTCTATTGCTTATCATATTTAATTTTTTCAAAGCTCTAGCTTTACATTTAGTATTTTTTATTAATTTTAAAAAAAATAATCGTACAGTGGTCAAAGGTACAACATGTAGTTGTACCTCTGACCACCTAAAAAATACACAGCAGTGCAGAAAAAAATTTGTATTTAGTAATATTGTAATTAATTGTAAGTTTAATAGATACAGGACCAGGATGTAAGCATAATAAAAAAGCTTAATTATTCTTCAATTGACCCTTTTCTTAATCTTTGTATTTTCATGCTAGGCGGAAGGTCAACAAATAAAAACTTCACTACGCAGTTTCACCAACTTTATTGCGTCCCTACATGTTTCATAACTTTTTTGGTGCCTCTTCAGGGGAAATAGTTACATATATAAAACTTACAGCCTCAATCTGAGGAGGATAACCTTCCACCAGTACGGCCACGTCTAGAATGATCATGGTCTGAAAGAATCCAACATGGCGAAATATAATCAGCTGATCCATAATCGATTTGTCATACATTTAAAATTAATTCCCAGAAGAAATATAGTCCTAAAAATTAAAACCATCTTCCCACCCTCTAATTAAAACATATTTTTACCTTTTGTCAAATAAATTAATAAAAATCGTATTCAAATGTAGTATTTAGGTTTTTTTATTCCTCAGATTGAGGCTGTAAGTTTTATATATGTAACTATTTCCCCTGAAGAGGCACCAAAAAAGGTGTGAAACATGTAGGGACGCAATAAAGTTGGTGAAACTGAGTTTTTATTTTTTGACCTTCCGCCTAGCACGAAAATACGAAGAATAAAAAAGCTATTATTGATATTATGTTAAGCTTAATATGCTGAAAAATCCAGTCCAATTGAAAACTGTTTTAACTGTCAAGCAGATCCACTAGCAATAGTAGGGTATGGGAGTTTAGCCACAATGTCTTCAACATCAATATCATATAAATATTCATCTTCTCTCTCGTAAACTTGTCGCTAAAAGTTTGTTTCTTCAAATATTGGATCTTAAACATTGGACATTTAATACCACAGATCTCTACAACTAAATATGTAATAGTCTTTTTACTTTTATTTTTAACAAGTATAATATTTCCTTTTTCCAAATCATATTTTTCGAATTTTTGCTGGTTATCGACCTAACTCACGACATTTATCAGACAGATCAACGTCCTCTCCTGAAGAAATTTCCTAGTTTTGACAACTCATGTCGTGGTCAAAGGTACAACACCCTGGTAGTGCAAATTAAAAAGTATGCTAAAAATTTTAGGGTTAAGATAAATCAATTTCAGAAGCTACACCATGTTTCTTATTGTAATAGCTACTTTATCAAACGATTTCCATCTAAAAAGACATATGAGAAAAAACGTCATCAATAAATAACTTACATTTTTATGATAGAAATGGATAAATATTTTTTGAAAGAATCCTCTTTGACTTGAATAATCCAAAGTAGGTTACACAAGCCCTCTAGTGAAGGAGCTAAACACTAATTACACCAAAATTTATAAAATGTTGCTACATGCCGCCACAGCCTAGGTGGTCAAAGGTACAATATGGTCAGAGGTACAACACCTTCCCCTATATATATATATATATATATATATATATATATATATATATATATATATATATATATATATTACAGATGTAATATACTTACGTATCGATTGATAGATAGATATAGGAACACACATACTTATACATAAATGTACATATTATAAAACCTCAGCTCATTCATGGATCAAAACATCAGCATTGTACCAAAAGCCCGACCATAATCCATTAAAACAAATTTATTACCAACCCCTTTACTCACGCTATTAAAATAAAATATAAAAAATAATATTTATTAGAGCACAGATTGACCTAACATGCGGGATAAAGAAAGCACAACCCTTAAAACTGGTATCGAATAAAGTGGCTAATAAAATTCCACGCTTGGCCGACTCGAAGCTCATTTAATCTGCCAAATCCCGTTCCTGTCCGCCCATAAAAATCTCCACTTATGATTTGAAAGAAGTTACTCGAATATCCGATAAGATACTTATTTTATTAAAGAGAATAATTGTCAGTAATGCTATAAATACTCTTACTTTATTTTTTTAATTTTATAAATTTTGTAATGCAATAGTTTCCCTGAAAGGATTAGATAGAGAATTAGTTCCCGGTCTAGCGTTTTTAATAAAGGTAGGACCCCCCGAAAACCCATAGTTTCAAAGAAAAACAGATATTTCAACAAGAATTACCCAAAAAATCGTGTTTTGGGTTGATATGTCAGATTTCCAGTTTTTCTCACATTGTTTATCTATTAAATGCTTATATTCAATCGACTGATTGTTAAAAGATAATTCATAGGCAATTTCGTGTCTATAGACACGTTTGCTCCAAAAAAAAAACAACGCAAAACGTATTAGCACGAGACAATTTTCGCAATCGTGATTGAATGTTTTGCGAGACGTCGCACAGTGGGGCCAAACGACATTTCGTTTTTCAAAAAAAGCTACAGCCTCTAAATCTTAACCGATTTCAATGCACATTTTTAAAATGAAAGCTAATAAAAATTAGAACAATTTTGTCACGCACAACAACTTGGGGTAGTTAGCCAACTAAAACGCTATTATACCCAAAATTATTATTATTTTTTTTTTTTTGAGGTTTTATGAAACATTTTCACCGATTAAATCAAAATTTCGGGGGGGGGGGGGGTCTGTAGCCCCTTCAGCTCCCCTTTATATGCACCCACGCTTTTTAACATCCTGATGGCCTAGCTATTTGAATCTCATTAATAATTATTTTGTACGAATTTACTCTAATAATCAGTACTTACAGAAGGGCACTACAGTCCTTGAAGGACCAAGGTCTCAGGCAACAGCTCATTCCAGGTAGCTCTATCTGTCCCAAAACATAACCAACGACGGATTCCTATTTCCTTTAAATCCTTCTCCAAGTCATCCAGTCAGTGGAATCGAGGTTTCCATAAAGGAGCTTTCGTACCAATCTTTCAGGGGTCATTCTCTCGACGTGTCCCAACCATTTGTGGCTTTGATGTCGGATATGTTTTTATTAACTTTTATCCTACAAGTAGTGTCCTTTAGAGTCATTTTAATAAGACGTATTAACTTACGTGGCATACCCAATGAGTCTAAACCCTGAAACATTTTTTCTAATAATCAGTAGCTAGCAGCAATTCTTGAAAATGGTTCGGGTGAATCGCCGTAGTTGCAGAAACATTTAAATAATGAGTCAGTTGATTTTAAATATTACTTACATTTACTAACTTGAGGCAGTAAAATGAAAATGGGCATTTTCCATTGGATATCTTTTATAGTATTAGATACTTTAGGTGAAATAAAATTCAGACGTGAAGGAGTCGACAGAGATGGCGGTATTATCAGTAGATATGATAAGAGAGAAGAGAGGAGGGCAACATTGGGGAGTGGTGGGGATGGGCGTGTCCGGACGACGGTGGCGCTCCACAGCGGGGTGGAGAATGCTGGTGTATAACGGTACCCCAAGGTTCGTCGACCCCATGAGGGCTGCTATTCTTGTGGATAGCCTCTAGCTGAGCCAATGTCATGTTCGCTCTTCTCTCCCTGACCCCCTGACCTCAGCCTACGCTCTTCAAGGCCTGGTCTTAAACTTACTAAAGGGTTTCCAACAGATTTGAAGTTTCCGTTCCAAATATTAATTCCGTATATTTTATATTTCTTGGAGTCATCAAGTTTGTCCTCTTTCTATATGAAGGTTACTTCTCACTAAAGTGTGCAATTTATACCTTACGTTCCCACCTTTACGGGCTACCAAAAGCCATGTTCGTTCTTCTCACCCTCATATTTACGTCAGCGTAAATTCCTCTTGTTCCAACCTCTGTTCTTAAAGTTCCAGAACGGGTTTTGACGAAGTTTCGGATCAGAATACATAATTCAACACATTATCATTTATTGAACTCTAATGTTACTTTTTCAGGTTCCTCGCTTATAACAATTTTGCGATTTTATACCTTCGCCTCGTACCTTTATCTAAGACCTAATGATGTATTCGCTTTTCTCGCCCTGTTACTCCAACCACTAACTAGAATCTTATTTGTTCAAGGTATGTCCATAAAGTTTCAACCCATTTGAATTTTCGGTTAAAATTTTGGGTCTTTTTGCGAGGGCCATATTTAACTCTTTAGCTTTTCTATTTTCTATTCCTGTGGGCAATTCTATTGGTTGTTGCTGGTAGTAAAGTAACCTTCAACACTCTAGTCAATCCAACTCGCAAAAATTAACAGAATTCTAATAATTTCAGCGAGTTGGATTGACTAGAGTTTTGTTATCTTCTTGAGTGAGCGGAAACGCATTGCACGTATGCCCATAATGCGAAATAAATGTAAATATTTTATAGAACCACCGGGCAAAAAAATCGCTGAGGAGGCCCTTAAACTTCACAATTATCATGGATTTTTATAATACTATTACTAAAATCACTGTTTAAAATCGAGACAGATACTTCAAAGTAACTGGGTGTGGTCTTCGCAAAAAGACCCAAAATTTAATACTTTATCGCAAAGAAAACTTCTTAAAGACTTCAAATGACTTTTTCTAGCGGATGCTCGTTGATCAGTAAATTGTGCAATTTGTAAGATTTTTGCCTCGTATTTTTGTCCAAGAAGTAATGAATAAAACTTCTCCCCATGACCTCAGGCTCCACTGGTGTTCTTCCTTTAAAGGTTTCCAATCAAGTTTTAAGTTTCTGATTGGAATTTATATTTTACAATTCTACCGCATAATCGCTGCTCTCTAAATTTGTAAGATTTTTGCCTCGTATTTTTGTCCAAGAAGTAATGAATAAAGCTTATCTCCATGACCTCAGGCTCTACTGGTGTTCTTCCTTTAAAGGTTTCCAATCAAGTTTTAAGTTTCTGATTGGAATTTATATTTTACAATTCTACCGCATAATCGCTGCTCTCTAAATTTGTAAGATTTTTGCCTCGTATTTTTGTCCAAGAAGTAATGAATAAAGCTTCTCTCCATGACCTCAGGCTCCACTGGTGGTCTTCCTTTAAAGGTTTCCAATCAAGTTTGAAGTTTCTGATTGGAATTTATATTTTACAATTCTACCGCATAATCGCTGCTCTCTAAATTTGTAAGATTTTTGCCTCGTATTTTTTTCCAAGAAGTAATAAATAAAGCTTCTCCCCATGACCTCAGGCTCCACTGGTGGTCTTCCTTTAAAGGTTTCCAATCAAGTTTTAAGTTTTCTGATTGGAATTTATATTTTACAATTCTACCGCATAATCGCTGCTCTCTAAATTTGTAAGATTTTTGCCTCGTATTTTTTTCCAAGAAGTAATAAATAAAGCTTCTCCCCATGACCTCAGGCTCCACTGGTGGTCTTCCTTTAAAGGTTTCCAATCAAGTTTGAAGTTTCTGATTGGAATTTAAATTTTACAATTCTACCGCATAATCGCTGCTCTCTAAATTTTTCGATTCGATATCTCCACTTTATCTGACACCTGAAGTCAAGTTGACTTTTCCTTCTCCGGCCCCCTGACCTCTGCCTTTACCACTGTTCCTTTAAGGGCTACAGTCTGTCCTTAAAGTTTTAAAAGGAATCCAACGAATCAGAACTTTTACATTAGAATTCATACTTCGTTGCATTAAACCGTCTTAAACTCTCAGCTTGTAACTTTTCCTACCGGAAGATTCTTTCCAACTAAATAGTGCAAAATGGTACCTTCGGTTAACACCCATAGTGTTGGAGGTAAATTCCAAGCAATTATTAATAATGTGCCCCCAAATGCACTACGGTTTTCGTGGTAAACAAAAACTCCCTTTAACATAAAAGATTGCTACAAAAAGAAGCAAAATCCGTTAACTGATGGGTTCGAGGAAGGCAACAATTTTTTTGTTTAACGAATTAATTTGTATAAAATTAAAAGCTAATGAGAGAAATATATAATAAAAACTACCAAAAGTACAACTATCTAATTCGGAATTATGCTCGGTGACATGAATTCATTAAGCACAAAGTGGAGTGCAAAACAATTAAAGCTCTAAGTACGATTTGTTTTACTCACATTTTAAGTATGCATTTTTCCGGCAACTTTGATGATCACTCAGAAAAGCAGTGTAAAAGCAAGCAATAGATCACGTAAATTCATAGTTGAAGTGAAAATCAAAGAATTTCATAAGTAGTACTTAAATAGTCGGAAAAACCGAATTGGTGAAAGGCAATAATTGGACAGAAAAGAAAGGGTTTATAAAGACTCCAAATCACTGTCCTGTAGGATGAACAATTTGGAAAATTACAGGTCAATAATGTTTTCATAATGAACAAAAATTATGATGAAGTAATACTCGGTGCAGAAGAAATCCGACATCTTTTTTTGGGTCAGATTGATACTTCCTGAGAGTTCTCAAATAGAAATATACCGAGGTAAATAATGGCTTACAAGGAAACATCACCAAGTGTCCGGAGCAAATTTTTATGAAACTTTGTATATTTGTTAAACACGTGAAAATAATCTATACATATTTTTTTATATCGGCCCAAACGGACGCGTATGGGGTGAAAGCACTCTTCCAAACTATACTTCAAATATTATAACAAGAGGAGTATACAGTAGTGGGGTCACCGATTTGGTCCATTTTTTTTCTGGTGATTTTACATCGAAAAATAGGGTGAAAATGCTTTATTTTATATATAGAGTTTAGAAAATGATATCGGCATGATTCTTTCACCAATTCATTTGTTTTAGAGATTAGATTAAAGAACAAATACAATCGTTCAACAATAATTTATAGTTTTTATACATTTTTTTTTTTACACCAAATATAATAGCAAATTTAAAATTACCACCCCAAGGAACTCTAATGAGGTAAATATCATCGAAAAACAAAAAATGAATTGGTGAAAGAATCATATAAAATAAAGAATTTTTAACCAATTTTATTTCATTTCTCGGGTTCTAAGGCTGCACCTACATTGGATCCGTATTTCTCCCGATCCGATCCGATCCGATTTCGTTTAATCGACAAGGGCCAACAGCGGCCGTTGTGAGTGCCTACATTGGTCTCGACCCGATCCGATATGATTTAGTCACAGCTCGTCAGTAATGACCTCGTAGTGAAGTGAAAATGAGTGATTAATTTAAGAAACATCAGCTAATGAGCATAGAAACCTTCGATTAGGTTGAATGTTGGAGGTAAGAGAGGTATTGGTATTCATATTTTAAAATTATTTATAAGAAAGGTAACTAGAATGTTATAAGCATTGGAAGGTTATAAACATTAGAAGGTTATAAACATTGGAAGGTTATAGACGTTGGATTGTTATAAACATCTTTCTACTCAATTTAATAAACAAGGGAAACAAAAATGTGAATTGACAAAGTTATTCTAAATGTTATTTCCTTTGATTAAAAACAAAAAAAATGCATTGAAATCGGTTAATATTTAGAGCCTGTAGACCTTTTTGAAACACAATATGTGGGTTGGCGCCATTTTGCTTCGTCGGTCCGAAATCGGCCTAGAAACAAACATGTTTGAATGGGCAAGAATCGGTGGCCATCGGATTGGATCGAATCCAGTCGCGTCGAGACCAAGGCACCTCCATTGAGATACATGTGTTTGTTTTTCTTCCGACAGTCGGTGGCTATTGGATCGCATCGGAACGGATGCAGTGTAGGTGCACCCTAAAGGCATATTGAATGGAACGCACGGGCACGAGTCGACTATTTTTCTATGTAAAATCACCAGAAAAAAAATGGACCAAATCGGTGACCCCACCGCTGTTTATTTACCTTGTTAGAATATTCGAGGTGTACTTTGGAAGGGTGGTTTCACCTCTTAAACTTGCGATTGGGCCGATATAAAAAAAAAAAATAATACTATAATTTTCAGGTGGTTAATAAATATACAAAGTTTCATAAAAATCGGCTCCGGACACTTGGAGATGTTCCCTTTTTGGTCCAACATGAGCATTTAACAATTCTCTTACAGGTTTAAGCGCAGACCTACTGGTATAGCAAGCTATAGACATTTCATTCAACATAGCAGCCCATTAGAATACTTAAAACCATGTCTTTTTAATGGTCAACAAGATCATGGGCCATCTTTTATGCAACTTAATAGATTGATTATTAGAGGTAACTCAACCAAAACGTAAATTGTACCTCAACAGAACCGTTGGGTTAATTATAGCAGCACAATATCTGACGAATTCCTAACAAATATTTTTCAATTCTTTGCGCTATATGTTTTATGTGGGATGTTAAAATAACCCTCCCAAAAAAAGTTTTAATTCTTCAAAAACAAAACGGTGGCGCTGTGTCTGGCGGACGGAAACCCTCTTTTTTAACGGCCAATAGTCTGCAGGTGGCAAATTTTAATCTAGAACAAAAAACTAAAATTATTTTGAACTAAGAAGGTGAAACCTATAAAGTACCTACGTAGTATTTTTTCGAAAATTGTAAACAATTCTTCATTATCGATTTAAATTCCATAAAAAAATTGTTATAATTCAACGAATAGGAAAAATTCTATTTAATTTACTTGAAAATATCATCAGGAAGCTGCAGTTAAAATTTGAAATTTATCGGGTGAAAATTGAAGGCGCTAGCCTATCGCCCGATTTGAAAAACATAGTTTTGAGAAAATCGACTTTAAAGTTTATTGTGCAGAAAAGTTCATTTTTTTTCTTTTTAATTTTTTTTCAACGTTTTTTGTAATAAAGCTAAAAAAAATGTTTTTTTTATTTTGTAAAGTATCGGGACATTGTGAAAAATCGGGATTTAGTTGGAAAATAGAATTTGTTGGCACTTTTTTAAACTTTTCCGCCACATAAACGCTCTTGGATGTCACTTTAGATTAGTTAAGGAAACATTGAAGAATATTTTTAAAAAATAAGTTGCAGGGTTAGTATTACCCCTTTAATCAGACGTAGGATCTGTTATTTCCAAAAGTGCTGGAATCGGTTTTTTGGCAATGACATGCAGTGGAAGAGAATCTTCCTCAACGCTACGTTTCCGTCAGAATGTGTTTTTTCCAAGGCCCAAAATGCGAAGATTTTTTTATTTTATCCTTTTCATGTACTGCACAATGACAACCATTCCGTTCAAAGCCGTCCAATGGAGCGCAGGTTTTGCCTTGGTCTGCTTTGCTTCTGTGACTTTTAGGAAAGCAGTTAGAGTGCTTCTGAGTTTAAATTTTCCAACAAATTTCAAGATGACTAAATTCAACCCACAATAAAAGTGTGGCGTTTTTGGCGTTGGCCATCAACATTCCATACGCAGACTCAGGACTAAAAATGTTTTCCTGATACAACTGAATATAATACAAGCATTAGCTAAATTTATTTATTTAAAGAAATATTACAGTCTACAATATATGTATTATGTTATTTGATATAATTATTGGTAGCTTGACAACGCCTCCGGTGCCACCAGTTGTCAATCGAATACCTTCCTTGTTAGGAAGGATTCTATGATGACCTGGAGTTAACCTTAACGCCATCCAACCACACCCTGCGACTAGCAGGGAGGATTGGAAGCGAATGAGACGTGGCCTGTGATTCATGATGAGAGAAAATATCCATCGAAATCACTCTCAATTATCATAATTACAATTCCACTGATTTTTGATCACTCCAATACACTTCACTGCCTAAGTAGATCCCGGGGCCACTTCCTATTAAGACGTCTTGGTGGAGAGGAAGGATGATGCTAAATTTAAATTATTCTAAAATATTTCTATAGTTGTCTATGCGGTGACAAATTTTAGGCTTTAGACAATGGATTTGAGCCAAATTTGTACGCAAACTAAAGAGCGTACACCAAGAACGTATCATATATTAAGACTGGAATGTGAATAAATATAATTTAAGAAAGAACCGTATTCAAAAAAGTGGGATAAAAAGCGTTTATAACACAACAAGATAGTGAGATGTTTATCAGTTTTTGTGTTAGCGCAGGAATGCAGAACGTTCCCTTGTGGTACAATGTGTTGTTATCAGAAGGTACGTGACGCAACGTTTATAATTACTCATTTTTATCATGAAGAATGAAGGCTAAAATCATCAACGCAGCGATCTTATCGCGAATGGACTCCTGAGTTTAAGGCTCTCTGACCAAGGAGATAACACATATTTGACCTATTGATATGTTGTGCAATTGACCAACGAGGTATACTGCAAACCTACGGATAGGTTGGTAAAAAGAAGGTGGATCCTACATGGAGGATGAAATCTCAGAGAACGCTGAGGAATTATGTTATGTAACTTTGATTCAAGCAACATTTCTTCCAAATATCCCAATTACGGAAAAATCTTAAATTTATTAACCCGGTCCTCCGCTTTCTAAGTTTCCGCGATCCACCAAATTCAGAAATGATTGCGCATCCTTAAGGCATAGTTCTCCTTCTTCACATCGGTAAATATATATTCATCCTGTACCTATTTATTCATTTTATATATCGCACTAGTATTTCTAAAGTGACACAACTCAAACCAAAATGTGTCACTCTTGCCTATGTAGGTGCCTCAGGATTAAGCCTGGAAGGGTGACACAAGTGGTGGCTAGTGCCCAAGCTCTGAATCTAGGTGCATAGAATTTTGATGGTTCATAAAGATATATTTACCATGTCTTTCATTTGTTTGTTTGTTTGTTTAGAAAATATGGGGCGAAAAACCTCACGGTCGTCAGCGCCCTACTATGTCATTGCAACGCACAACCACTCATCCCTTGTTCCCGGTGAACCTTAGGGAGTGAGGATTTTTTTTTTTTTTTTTTTTTTTTTTTTTTTTTTTTTTTTTTTTTTTTTTTTTATTAACAAATTGTGACCTTGTACTTTGTATATATTTTTTGGGACATTCTTTTTTTTTCCTCACTTTCTGTTTAGGGGATTTTTTTTTTTTTTTTTTCCCTGACATACTCCCCGATATAGCTATTGTCAAAGTGGAGACAATTTTATTTTAAAAATACAGATAACAGGTTCGAGACCAAAAGTTACTTACAAATTAAAGAAACTAAACATATACATATGTCAATATATTAAACGAATAACAATATTAAATTAAAACTAGAAACTATGAGATTTAAAAAAAAAATAAAATAAAATAAAATAAATAAATGGTATCACAAATTATCACAGATTGCTAACTTAAGGAAAAACTAAATAAATTGATAAACAATCATTCTACTAAACAACAATTAAAAACAAGAACTAGACTGAAAAAAAAACAACACATAAGGAACCTAAATAGAGGGCAACATTATTTTCTTATTAATCTATTAAGCCCAGTTATCTTTAAAAATTTTATTATTTTGTCAACTTCAGCCTGTTTGTTGCCGAGAGCCTCTGCTATCTTTCTTGATATCCCGAGCTGCCGAAAGAGTTTTGTGTACTTCCGGCAATCTTCATTTTCCTAACTATGACGGCGTGAATAAAACCGATTTTTGAGTTCTGTCACTTTAAAAATAATAGTGCGATATATTCCTATGTTATCCATTTAAGTTTAAAATCTCTAATTTATCTACCATAAATTTAAGCTTTAGATATAACAAACATTTACCTTACGTATCCAGGGACTTACAGAGGAAATAATTTCGGGGGGCGGCAGTTATAACTATTCCAATTTCGTTGTACCATACCATACCCCCACATCCCCCAAATAGTTGGCTATCGCTAACCAAAACGCTATTACACTCCCCCCCCCCCCAAAAAAAAAACATTTTTTCTGAACTGAGTGATCTATCATCTATTTATTTATTTTTGAGGTTTCTATGATACATTTTTACCGATTTACTCTAAATTTGGGGGGGGGGGGCTGCAGCCCACCTTACATACGCACATGTATGTATCATTCATTTTCGTCTATGTATAATGTATTTCCTTTTATTTCATGGGAATATAAATTAGTATTAACTCTGTTCTCTTTGTTTTAGAGCCCTGACGAATGCTTGAATTTCAAGCCGAAAAATTAGCGAAAATGAAACCTTTTTCAAATAAAAATGTAATTATATCAAGAAACCATGACCAAAACCAGTCTAAATCTACCTTGGCAATCCCGACGGTCACCTCTCAAAGCAAATTTATTATGTTTTCCCAGTGTAGATTAAATTCATGTTATTATTATTTATGACATTTTGAGAATGCAAGTGATTTAGCTCAATTTAAATTTAATTTGAGGGCAAATAATTTTGCATTGGATTATCATATTTCTGAAAAAAAAGTAATAAAATAACCTCAAATTTGGATGAAACTCAATGCAATGCATTTTAAACAGGATTATTTATCAATAGCAAGAGATCATTGACCATAGAGACCAAAGTGTGGTCATATTTCGGATTCAGTCTTCATAGGTAATGAAACTATTGCAAGTGAGTGTAGCGACTGCCAAAACGATTATTGATTTCTCAAGAAGAATCCTGAAAGCTTGAAATTCAAGTCGAAATACTGGCACTAATAAAAAAATCATATTTGTTTCAAAGTTTATTTTTTTTTTAACCATGTTAATAAACATTTTTTCAGAATTATTGTTTATTTATTATGAATACCTTACGGCTTATAATTGTCATCTCTTCTTAAAATGGAAGCTTCTCCTGTCCAATTTCAGTAGAAATTCCCTGATACCGTAAATTATGGAAAGGAATTCTGTCCAGGTCATCGCATTCCCAGGAATAGATGAGTTCTTTAATAAATGCATGGTTATTCTTGTGGGAATTTCTTTCAATGTAGCATGAGGAGTTGCAGCATTATAGCCTATAGCCCATAAAAAAATACACATATCCCGGAAAAAATGTTCAAATTAATATAATAACTTCCTTGTAGATTGGAGGGGAGCAAAAATAAAAAGTACGGCTGGATGGAAATATTAAAAAAAATGTCCAATGAATTTCTTAAAGTATCTACTATTATAATATGACTTCACATATTTGTAAAATAAGACAGACAATTTGTGTGCAAAATGGTTTGCGCTACATAATATTGTGAGGTGACAATATTGCTTATCAGTCATAAATACTATAAATATATAGAGTAAAAATAAATATAATATAAACCGAGTTAACCTAGATATATCACGATGAAAGAAGATAATTAATATTTATTATTTTATTTTATTTTATTTGCTTGAAGAGTTTCGCAACAAGGGTGATCTGCTCAAAGAAAATAATTAATAAAAAATAAAAATAATAAGGAAATACTTTTAAATTTAAATTCATAATTAACATTAAATATGGGCTCTTAACTGATAATAAGGTGCCTGTAGGTTGTCTTTTCAGTCCAGGCAACGAACAGTTAAAGATGGAAAGGTTTGGAAAACAATTTTTGACTTCCTAACTTTGCTTCGGCTAGTTATCAAAAGTCAAAGACTTCCTAACTTTGCTTCGGACATATCAAAAGTCTTCGCCCGTAGCCTTTGTGCCGGGGGGGAGGGGGGGTTTAGAAGGTCCCAATTTTTGGGTTTTCACTTATACCTCGGAAACCCTGCGTCCTAGCGACATGACTATTCTATAACAAATGAAAGCTGATTAAATATGCTACAAGTTCAACTCAATGAAGTTTTTCGAGATATCTTTAGTTTTCGAAATATCCGCTCTTGAATGTCTGTCATTTTGGGAAAAAAACACACTTTTTCTATTTTCGACCGGATATCTCTTCAACGATGAACCCAAAAAATAAATGTCAGTTATTGGGTTGTAGAGCATTCCATTCGCTTCAATAATATATATTACATTACTATTTTATGTATTTTCATTTAAACGTTATATACGCACTCACATGGTCTTAGTAAAACTATTGCCAATATAATGGACAAGATCTTATCTAATTGAGTGTGAATAACTAGTCAGTGGGCTTAAAATTATATATTTTGTGCTATTTATACGTCCAGTACTCACTATATTTACATAATGGAGTATATTTTGGACAATACATTGACTGGAAATGGTCAGAAACTGAATGGTTCATTGGTCGACAATTGTCGCCAGATATCACGATGAATACTAAAACTGTTTTCACGTTTGAAGGAAAATACATAAAATAGTAAAGTTATATATATTCTTGAAGGGAATGTAATGCTCTACAACCCTATACACGGCATTTATTTTTTGGGTTCCTCGTTAAAGAGTTATACGGTCAAAAATTGTGTTTATTCCCAAAATGACAGATATTCAAAAGCGCATATTTCGAAAACTAATGATTTTTTTTTTTTAGTTACTACTAATAAATGTACAAATTATACTACTAATAGACAAGCATGGTTTCCTGCTTGTCCGATAATCTAGATGAGTATTTGCATAGGATAGGAAGGATAAAAGGACCATTGTCTAACATCACCGGCAGAACGAATCGTTCCAAATGAATCCGTTTCCGTTCGAATTCGTTCCAAAGAATCACAGATATAAAACTCGTTTTAATACGGCCGTTCTATTTCTCGCTCATTACATGAATGTGAGCCTTTCATTCATAGATTGGTTTCATTTTAGCGAGTTTCCTCCCTCCTTGAAGGGAGAAACCCCTGCTTAAGACGACCCGAAGACGCCATACGGAAGTATTGTGAAGAAATAACCTAAGAGATAAGTTAATCAATTTTCCCGACGTTTTTAAAATGCAATATATATATTTCAAAAATTGGGTCCCAATCTTGGGGTCCAAGTGACATTTTTGAAAAAAAAAAAAAAAAAAAAAAAAAAAAAAAAAAAAAAAAAAAAAAAATTAGCTAGATACAGGAATGGGTTGTGAACACCGTAATCTTGTGGGTGGTAAAGAGATCCAAGTGATTTTCTTGACAGTTACTGCCACTTAGCTTGTGTTCTCTTGAGTATTGTCACTTTTGTAATATTAAGTCTAGAAGGAAACTAAGGGATCTATGTGTGAATTCTTCAATTCTATTCTACCACATATGTTCAACATTGACTCCATTTTTCTCAAAATATTGAGTTTATTACATGTTACACATTATATACATATATAAATATATATATATATAAATATATATATATATATATATATATATATATATATATATATATATATATATATATATATATATATATAAGGAATTCAAGAAGAACCGGTAGATGAGGTATTTTTGGAAACGCTTAGGCACCGGATCATGGTCTAAAAAACCTTTTTTTGTTGCAAATAAAGTTCAGGATCTTACAAAAATACTTCTCCAAAAACCAAACATTGAGCGACTTAACCTATGGTATCCCCTAAAGTATCGCCACCTTTGATAGTTTTGCGTCAAAAGATTTCCAGGATACCCTTCGTAGAGGTGAATTGATTTAGGAAATCGGATGAAATAACTTGAAGGCGATTAATTTAACCATTCTTTTGAGAAATGAAAAAAACCTACATTTTTTTATTCAAAGACTTCAAGAAAAGAATTTTTTTTATATGATCTAATTTTTTTTTTAAATTTATTATCATTATTTTTTTTGTATTTATATATTTCATTTTGTATACATTTATTTCATTTTTTTTATATATTTTTTTTTGTATTTTATACTTTTAATATATTTTATATTATTGGATTTGGATTGTAATAAACCAACGATCTGAATTTATGCAGAAATGTACTCGTAAGCACCAAGTCGTGGTATTAGTAAGGTAATTTTTTTTTTCGTTTTTAACGGCGCAACAACTATTTGGCTATTAGCGCCGGGCTATCTACAGGTTGCCACCCTTTTATAATGCCAACAGCAGGTGGTCGGTCACCCATTCAGGTTCTGACCACGCCCGACGTTGCTTAACTTCGGTGATCTACGGGAACCGGTGAATTCAACGTGGCTATTGCCGTTGGCAAGTAAGATAATTATCGAAATTTTAATACATTTCCAACTAAATAGGACCAAGTATTGACTTCGTTCCACAGAAAGCGAAAACACACTTGGGGATAATCATGACGCGTGTTCCTTTGAGAAGTAATTTTTGTATTAATGTTGTTTCTTTTCGTATTTAATTTTTGAAAATGGCGGGGTAAGGAAATATTGGAATTTTCTCGCCGGAAATTTAGCCATTGTTCTTGTAGATTGAGGCTAATTCGACGGTAATCTTGTTCGACTGACATTACCCTTGTCTGGAACGTTGTCTTTCCCAGAAAAGAAATAAAGAACTGTAAAGACCAAAGAAGAAGAAAAAAAAAAAAAAATTCAACCATCCCAAGTATTGTCCTTGACTGTCGTAGATGGAGCATCTCAAGTCCTTGACAAAAGCCATTTTACGATCTGCTGGTAGAATTGCTAGCAGCGGTCGTTATGGCAGAACGGACTCCGGACCGTCACGACCTGCACTCTGACCATTTCTAGACCAAGGCCACCATTAGCTGGGCTCACCAAGGTCTATAGGACGTTTCTAGAATTCCTACAATCCACTTCTAAGGCAATCTTAGACATTACTTCTAAGCCCTTTTGGAAGTCGCTGCTGAACTATGCCCAGTATTTGCTGAGAGTCCTTCGCGTATCTCTAGATGCACTTTACTTGCGCAAGGCGATGACATATTTATAGCTTAGTTGGTTGGTTTGACAAATTTTTTAATAGAATGTTTACTGGGGAAAAAATTGCTTTCCCCTCTGACATGTTGCAACGAGAGATCTTTCAAATAATTAGCATCAGTTTAAATTTTCTACATTATTTTAATGAGTTACAAATAGTAAGCAGCCGAGGTGATAAAAGTACCATTAGTAGAAGATAGAAGCAGTTATTGGTAGGTTTTGATCTTTCGTGAAAAATATAAAATAAAATCTCAAAGAGAAGGAAGATTTAAGTGCCACAAAAGGAAACTGAAAGTATTCTAAGCGGAAATTACTCCATCTTCTTTCGCTCTTGGGTTGGGTTGGTAGTTTAAGGGCAGAAAACTGCTTGGTCATCTCCGCCCTTGTTGTGTTTAATTGTGCTAATGTTAAGTTTAATGTTAGGATGGAGAGAGTTTTCAGTATTGTGTGTTTGAGATAGAGTTGTGTTACTAAAGTTGTATTTGTGAGAATCTAACTTTGAAAAAAAAAAGAGAAATTATTGTTGTTATAAAATTGCATGGATATAAGAACCAGATTCACACACACATAAATATATTTGCACTTATATAAATATAGTAAACAGATATATATATATATATATATATATATATATATATATATATATATATATATATATATAGTGCACAGTACATATAAAGATACAGTACAAATAATAATGTACACATGTATTTTGTTTTATTTTATTTTATTTTTTTTTATTCATTTTATTTTATTTTTTTTTCTTATTATTTTCTTTCTTTTTTATTTTGATATTTTTTAAAAATATTTTCTTCTTCTTTTTCCTTTTTTTTCCTTCTTTTGTTTAACTTTTTTTGTATATATATTTTTATTTATTTTTTTTTCTCATTTATTTATTTTGATTTATAGCGATTGCACTGTATTTCTCTAGGACCATCGATTTTACTACGTACTAAAACTAACAACTTTCTTATATTATACTAATGCTTACTATTACTATTATACTAATACTTACTATTACTATTATTTATTATTATTATTTATAAAAAAAAAATAAAAAAAAAAATAATAAATAAAAACATACATTACATATACACACATACCTACAAATATTTATCAATTAATTAATATTATATATTTTATAGTAAAAGATATAGCTGCGCCTTTTTTAAAAATTCCACAACAACATCAACTGCTTCACAATCATCCCGCAGAGCTTCCGCCAAGTTTCTTGGTATTCCCAGCTGTTGAAGCAGCAGCCTGTAGCGAGAGCAGTCTTCGAATATCTGTTTTACAGTGATCGGCTGATTGCTCTTGGAAACTCTACAACACTGTTTTTTATATTGTTATCTTTTACTAAAATACTCATTTTATTGTTAAACGCAATTAAAAAAAAACAACAACAACCAATCCAAAAGTTAGGCAACTAAAAAAAATCCCGTTCAGAAGAACGAAACTAACCATTTCGTTGTTAAACTAATGGTTTTATTAGTTGTCCTACGTTAGGAAACCTATAGGAAGAATATAGGAACGAATTTCGCTCCAAAAACCTTTTCCGGTGGACGGATTCTGCTGGTTACCGAACTCGACATTTAAAATTAGACGAAAGTTTTTTGTACTAAATTTGATAAAATTTTACAATTTTTGGCTCAATGATTTTGAGCCAGGGAGAGAGTGAACAGACAAATGAGCGTTATGAGATCAACCGCATGAGCGGGATTCCTCTCTACGGAGGGAGGGAGGAATCGCACTCAAATACAGAATTTTGTAAGATATGATAAACGACTCCTCCAAAATGAAACGAAAGATCGATGCTCTTATGATCGTGGCAGGAATAATTAATATTCTTTCTGTGTCCTATTAAAAGGACATTAATTCCATGATGGAAACCTGACGGCGAATAGCAACACTAATCTTTCTAACACGCCTTTCATTATCTGAGAACTACCTTTGAGGTTAACCATAGCACGATTAGCACTATAGATGGAGTTAAGGCTATCACGAGGCTGCAGGGAATAAAGATGTTTCTAACAATAGATTTCTAGTAGAATACAATGAAACCTTTTAGTAGTAAATTATTCGAAAGCAATGACTTCCGCAACGGGTCGAATAAAGGATATCGGCCTATATAATTTCTGGTGGCCGATTTTCAAGGTCTATATCTAAGGAGGTGAAATTGAATTTTCAGTTCAGTTTGGAACTCTGAATGTAATTTATTTATTTATTTAAATTTTAACGTCCATTTATTATTTTCTACGAATTTTAGGACGGGTTGTCTATAGGTTACCACCCTTTTCTAGCCAGGATAGGGGTGATGCCTTTTCTTTTTTTCGAAAGAAAAGCCACCACCCCTAGTGGGAATCGAACCCACGACCTTTGGCACGGAGTGTTAAGTGCTCACGCCTTAACCCTCACGGCCATCGGGTCTCCGCGAATGTAATTTATTTTGGTTAAATCACCAAGGAAATAAACACAGGGCCGACCTTATAGGCGAGAGGTGAACCTATCCCTAGTTCCGTTCTTATTTTTACTTTTAGCGAGTTTTTTCCATCTCTCCTTGGGGATGAAACCAGCTTATCGACCTGATGAAACAATCGCGAAGTGGCGACTAGAAAATGTCAACTTTCATAATACATCGATAACGAAAAATAACGGTGGTTCAAACTTGACAATATATGTATATACATGTATGTTTTAGCACTTTCCTCCGAAGGAAAGTAGCTATTGAGGTTGGACTCATGACGGAATTTTTGAAAAATTTCTTCAAATCTTTATCGATCCTACCTAGTAGACACCGAAAATGACCCCCGTTAAAATTTATATATATCTATATATATATATATATATGCATATATATATATATATATATATATATATATATATATATATATGCATATATATATATATATATATATATATATATATATATATATATATATATGTCTGTTAACACGATAGCGGCCAGAGTTTTTGTTTTTTCGTCACGAAACTTGGTATATAGCATTCAATTAGTAAACGATTGAACGAGTTCGTTAACCACCAAAGTCGGTCCACCGGAAGGGGGGGTTTACCCCGAACCCAAAACACTAATTAGTCTATGTCAGCCATAATATTTGTTATATTTCAACGAAACTTGGTATTCGTAGTGGTAATATAGAGAGAAAAGTGAGATATAAAAATGAACTAAATCGGTTCATTAGAAGGGGGGGGGGTTTACTCCGGACCCACAATATTAATTCGCCACTACCAGCCGTGATTTTTGGTATATTTTAACGAAACTCGGTATTCGTAGTGGTAATCCACAGGTAAATATTTGTTGTAAAAATAAACTAAATCGGTTCATTAGGAGGGGGGGTTTACTCTGGACCCACAATACCAATTTGCCACTACCAGACGTGATTTTTGGTATATTTCGACGAAAATCGGTATTCGTAGTGGTAATCTACAGGTAAATATGTGTTGTAAAAATAAACTAAATCGGTTCATTAGAAGGGGGGGTTTACTCCGGACCCAAATTCCTAATATACCGGTCGTAACCTCATACCGGTCGTAATTTCTGCTGTATTGTAACGAAACGCGGTATACGTCGTGGGTAACTCATGAGAAAGATGTGTTGTAAAAATGAGCTGAATCGGTCAATCGGAAAGCGGGGGTTTAATTTGTAATATATTTCAATAGAAAAGCCCGCCAGAAGTAGGTTCACAAAGCCGCCGCAAGGAGCGCTTTCTACCACTAGAGTGACTGTATCCTGTTTCTGCGTTAGATCAAAATACGATAATATGAGGTTTTTTGTATTTATTACGTAGTGTAATAGGTACCATGTGTAAACATAACTCTGGAAGCAAATTAATAATTGATCAGTTACTCATTACAAAAGAGAACTATTCATGTTTTTTATTTTATTTATGTAGGATATTTTAAGCAAATTGTTCTGGAAAGCAGTCTACACTACCCAAATTCTGAGGAAAGTGCTTAGTTATGCAGCTCCTGCGTGACGGACTTTTTTTACATTCTAGCAGGATCAAAAATGGTACGATTTTGATGAAAAAAATTGTATCAAACAAAATTCAAGTTGGATGCGACAATTTCTTTTTATCTGACTCCCCTGTTTTTATAGTTTTATAAATTATTGTTTAACGATTCTATTGTTCCTACAATTTATACCTAAATAATTGGTGAAAGAATCATATCAATATCATTTTATAAACTCGAGATATAAAATAAATCATTTTCAACCGTATAGTCCCCTTGTTAGACGAATAGTCCCCTTGTTAGACGAATAGTCCCCTTGTTAGACGTATAGTCCCCTTGTTAGACGAAAAGTTTAAATTGAAAAAAATAATGACTATACATACATTTTTTTTTGGGGGGGGGGGAATAGAGTGGCCCAGCCACCCGGCAGAATTTGGAAGAACATTTAGATTGGCCTTTCATTCAAGTTCAAAATTCTCCAAATATTTACCAAAAAATCATTTTTAGCACTTTCCTCCGAAGGAAACTAGCTATTGAGGTTGCACTCATGACGGAATTTTTGAAAAATGTCTTCAAATCTTTATCGATCCTACCTAGTAGACACCGAAAATTACCCCTGGTAATATTTATATATATATATATATATATATCTGTTAACACGATAGCGGCCAGAGTTTTTGTTTTTTCGTCATTCAATTAGCAAACGATTTAACGAGTTCGTTAACCACCAAAATCAGTCCAACGGAAGGGGGGGTTTACCCCAAACCCAAAACACTAATTTGACGATGCCAGCCGTAATATTTGTTATAGTTCAACGAAACTTGGTATTCGTAGTGGTAATCCAGAGAGAAAAGTGAGATGTAAAAATAAACTAAATCGGTTCATTAGGAGGGGGGGGGGGTTTACTCCGGACACACAATACCAATTTGCCACTACCAGCCATGATTTTTGTTATATTTCGACGAAACTCGGTATTCGTAGTGGAAATCTACAGGTAAAAATGTGTTGTAAAAATAAACTAAATTGGTTCATTAGGGGGGGGGGTTACTCTGGACCCAAATTACTAATATACTCATACCGGACGTAATTTCTGCTTTATTGTAACGAAACGCGGTATACGTCGTGGGTAAATCATGGGAAAGAAGTGTTGTAAAAATGAGCTAAATCGGTCAATCGGAAAGGGGGGTTTACTTTGGAATATATTTCAATAGAATTATCTTGCCCGGCGTAGGTTCGCAAGGCCGCCGCAAGGAGCGCTTTCTACCACTAGAGGGACTGTATCCTGTTCCTGCGTCAGATCAAAACACGAAAATATGAAGTTTTTTGTATTTATTAAGTAGTGTAGTAGGTTCCATGTGTAAACATAACTCTGGAAGCAAATTAATTACAAAACTAATAATTGAAAAGTTACTCATTACAAAATTAAAAGAGAACTATTCATGTTTTTATTTTATTTATGTAGGATATTTTAAGAAAATTGTTCTGGAAAGCAGTCTACACTACCCAAATTCTGAGGAAAGTGCTTAGTTATGCAGCTCCTGCGTGACGGACTTTTTTTTTTATATATAGATAATTCCCTACCTCTGTTTTAGGTCTTCAGGATATTATGAGCTTTAGTCTTTCGTTCGATACCCAATATAAATGGTTGGTTATCCTTAAAAAAAAAAACCCTTAATACTAAATTCCAATTACCGTCGTATAACACCTTTAAATGCTTTCATTAAGGGTTTTCGGTATTGAGGATGGAGTAGAGGAGACTGTAGTCCTTCGCGGTACGTTAGTGTGAATTAACCTTTGTTACAACAATATTGTAGCTAGTATTTTTGGTGCTATGTTGTAATAGTGTTTAAGGGGCAGGCTCTACGAAAACAAATAGTTGTGAATCTAATCTCTGCCCAACTTTCAATTTGTTTAAAATCTGATTATAGAACAAACTGGTACAAAAATAATCTTCGAAGCTTGTAAAACTCTCACAAGTACAACTACAAGCCACATATGAATCTGTAATCCCTGGAATCGGCATATGCAGTGGAAGGGCAATGCATATATAATATAATTATACTAGACGAAACAAGACTTCATAGACAATAGATAATAATACCTCATAGGCACTAGATAACAAGACATCATAGGCAAGAGATAATAATACCTCAAAGGCAATAGATAACACGACTTCATAGGCAATAGATAATAATACCTCATAGGCAATAGATAACAAGACTTCATAGGCAATAGATAATAATACCTCATAGGCAATATATAACAAGACTTCATAGACAATAGATAATAATACCTCATAGGCAATATATAACAAGACATCATAGGCAAGAGATAATAATACCTCATAGGCAATAGATAACAAGACTTCATAGGCAATAGATAATAATACCTCATAGGCAATAGATAACAAGACTTCATAGACAATAGATAATAATACCTCATAGGCAATAGATAACAAGACTTCATAGGCAATAGATAATAATACCTCATAGGCAATATACAACAAGACATCATAGGCAAGAGATAACAAGACTTCATAGACAATAGATAATAATACCTCATAGCCAACATATAACAAGACATCATAGGCAAGAGATAAAAAAGCATCAGAAGCTGATGATGACAAGACACCATGGGCAATAGATAACAAAAAATCATCGGCAGTAGATAACGAGACATCAAAGGCAATAGGCAACATGACATCATAGGCAACACATAACAAAAAATCATAGACAAAATACAAAAAGACATTTTAGGCAATAGACAACAAGTTTTCCGAACAGCTAATAATAAAAACCATCTAGATAGGACTGAAAACTGCTCCTTGTGAAACACCTTTATGTTGAACTTCTAACACTTGCTGTGAAGATTCCTGAGCAGCATTCTTCTCGGCGAGAGTTTTATAGAGAAGATTGATCCAGGATTAGCATACAATATCCCCGTTCGCATGAACCTCACTCTCAAGGACAGTAGTAAAATGAAGAGATCATCAAATATTTACATCTCAAAGGTTTTTCAATTTAGATAATTCCATAAACAAGTTTGTTTTCGATGTCAACAATATTACTCAATGAATTTTTGGCTTCAAAATCAGTCCCATTACCGGCCAAAAAGCCCAGAGCGTACTGAGGATACTGTGGAAGTATTTAATTCTTGACATTACGGCACAATAGAGAGATAGTGAGGTTAGCACTATGCTCCGGCATCATGATTTTATGCAGGTACACATTAATAAAAAAGTAAAGGCTGGATGAGTCTACGGACGATTTGAAATCCCGAATCCAACCCTTGTACGACGACAATAGAAGATAACAATCTGTAGTGCTCGCTCGGGTTTTGAATTCAGGTCTTGCAATAGTCAACACATTTTTTGCTTCGTTTTGATATTTATTTATACCATTATTATATTCATTAGGGGTCTCCCATGGTCTAGTGGCTAGCGCCTTAGATTCATAATCGGGAGATGCTTGGTTCGATTCTCACCGGCGGCAGGCATTTTCTTATCCCACGGCTCGTTGGGAAAATATCCTGGATGTCGGTGCTAACGGAATAGTTGTCGAAGTGCCGTAGAAAAAATAAATAATAGACAAAAAAAATACTTCCATTATTTTACCCTTTACTTAATAAAAAATATGTAACTTTTATAACAGATAGTGTAGAAATCGAAGAGAGGTTACATATTGACGGGGTAGACGCATTTCAACGACTGCCTTCCACCGTGATGATCAGTGAGAACTACCCTTTAATTCCAGCCAAGGTTTTGGTGTACCTACATTTTTTTTGTGATGTTTTATTTGCTTTTAATTTTGTTCAGGTTGCAGAGCACATGAATACAATTTTGGGTGGGAATTTGTTCCTTGACTTCAACCATTGGCATGAGATAAAAAAAATAACTAGGCATACAAAATTTAAAAAAAAAAATCACCTAATAATAATATGTATTAATAAGAAACTGGGTTGTTAAGACCTCTTATTCAGAATCTGAATTGATATTTGCTAATGACATAAGAAAGTACTAGGAAGTATAGTGGGTTGTCTGATTCATCTTGTCTGTCCTAGATTCCGGGAGCGATCACTTCCCCAGCCTTCGTCACCGGCCTCCTCCCACTTATGTCTTCCCTCTTGCGCAATATTACATGTATAGCTCTGGAAATATATGGAGTTTACCACAAATTGCTAATATTCCGCAATTATCATTGAAAGAGAAATTTGTTATTGTTTGAAAATTGTTGCAATAAATATTTTACCTACAGGGTGAACAATGCAATAAGAATTTTTGTTATACTTTTGAAGTGTCATAGTCTCTCCATTCTTATTCGATAGTACTGAATTCTTTCACTTCCCAGAAAAGCCTGTCGTGCAGCAGTAATAGTAGCCAAGCTGCGTATCCGCCAGTCATATCGTCCCTGCCATGTCAAACTATCGAATATGAAAAATCTCGTTTTTAGATTCGGGACTTTGTTCTTGGATTGCGGGTGATACGTCTTGTCGCAACTCTAACCCCTTTATAGAATAGCCTTTAACGCCTTAAATAAAGTATCGAATAAGACCATTTTTGAATATATTATTCAATGGATAAAATATGTACATTCCTGTTTTGCTCCGATTTGCATTTTCGTTAGTTTGAAATGGTAGGGACGATTATCAAATGCCTAATATATCTGTCGTACGTGTAAAACAGGTCTCACAAACACATACATTTCTCCTTTAGGCTTCCTCGCTGGGGCTTCATTCTTTTGGTCCCTCGGCTTCTTTCTCCAGCGGTGTCGGATTCTTGGCCGTACACCCCTGGAGAAAGAAGCCAAGGGACCAGAAGAAACACATACTTACTAAGTAGCGTTTGAGTCTGACCCTAGGCGCTCTGTTTGTCTTGATCGCACTCCTTGGCGATAAGTGTCACCAAATTGACGAACACTCAAGCAAGTAAGGAAAGCAGAAATAGATAACAACCTAAATTTATAATTAAACATTTAGAATTAATTAATATATTTGTTAACTTCCATTATTTTAAGGACAATTGTGAAATAATAGATGAGTTTACATTGCCCACTACTGAAATATTACAATGAAAATGCAAATCGCCAAAAAAATTATTAATTAAAAAAAAAACAAAAAACGTTTTTATTCGAAAATCTAATTTACCTACAAATATATTATTACCCTCTGTACAGACTTATAAAATAATAATATTGTCCTTATCGCACTCGGCTCAAGTACTGGAATATGTGAGTTTGAACCTTGTATGTGCAGTAACAATTGTATCTCATTGTGTCGTCGTTAGGTGATCGAAATACGAGTGCCAAATCATCCCTAGGCACAGCCAATCCTTTTTGGGCACCTGCAATGGGGAAAATGAGGCAGTCAGAGCACAGCACTGACCGCTCTATCTCTCCAACGGACCGTAACTTCACGATTCAATAACCTTCATCTTTAGGCCCTCGTGGCTTGTCAGGACTAATTTATATATGTATTTTTATTTTTTTGTCATTATAGAATATATTTCTTCAATATTAAATGTCTTGATGACCTACTTATGTTAGATTGCTTCAAAGACTTACCCATCAAGAAAATTAATGAGACGTCAGAGTGACGTCAGGCGGCCTAAGTATTAGGAAATACATTTCGTTAGCTAATTCAACGCATACGCTATGAGTCAGTACGCTACGGCTGAAGATTGGTGTCAATGGTATCACGAAATAATTTTACATAGTTAACATGACACTTGCCTTCACCCCGACCTGCCATCTGCCCTAGGATCCTTGTATTAAATAGTAATAGGTACTTACTTACTGGTTGTCTCATTGTAAAATTCTTTATGAACCACTGGGTGAGAGTGTAAACAAATCTTAAAAAAGGCTACTTAAAGAAAGAGGGATATTTTTCGTTTAATATCCACTTCCGGTTTATGGAATACTAACTATTTAGGAATAGTTAAAGGCAACTAAAACGATATTACAACTAAATATTTTTTATGAACTAATTGATCTTATTTAATTTATTTTTAAGGGTTTTATGACACATTTTTACCATCAACTCAAAATTTCAGGGGAGCTGCAGCCCCCTCAGCCTCCCCCTAATATACGCCCATGATCCAGTTACTTGGCACGCCCAAAGTTTCTTAATTTCGGCGATCAACAAAAACCGTTGCATTCAACGTGACTTTGGCCGTTGGATTTTGTTTTAAAAATGTATTTTTTAATTTTATTCATTATTAAATTATTTTGTATTTCATTTTTTTCTTATATGTATCCAAATTGAAAATAAGAAACATATTCAACTGATTAAGTCTACATACTCAGTTAGATGGCAGCATCATCGATATGTAATAATAATAGTTTTAATAAACATTTAGAGGGGTCTCCCGTAGTCTAGTGGCTAGCACGCTGGATTCATAAGCGGGAGATGGTGGGTTCGATTCCCACCTCCGGCAGGAATTTTCTCATCTCAAGGCTCGCTGGGAAAATTCCTCGCTGCACCCTGGATGTCGGCGCTAATGACCTAGAAGTAGATGCGCCGTAAAAAAAAAATAAAATAAAATAAAAAAAAAAATAAACATTTAGAAAGGTCCATAATTAAGAAATCAACAAGATATTTGCTCCGGAATGTTTATTAATTCTCCAGATATTTCACGGTCTGACATCAGGTGCTTTTATAACAGGTCATAGTTTATATAAAAATTTTCAGAAAATTGGAAGGTTTTAGTCCAAAAAATTGAAATATGTAAAAAATTGAATTATGTCAAAAAAATTGAATTGGGTTAGATTCCACAGTTGTGGGGTCGCTTTTCTTTGAAAAATAGTAGAGGCATCAGCCGTATCATTGCCAGAATTTGGTGATAACCCACAGATAGCCTGTATTATAAATCTATGTTACGGTTTTCCCAACCTTACATCAATATATAAAAAAATAAATTGTATGGATATCCTAAAACATTTCAGTTTTTTGAATAATTTCAGTGGTCATAATAGAACTTTTGATCAAATTTCTTACTTACTACTCCTAGAATAAGAATGCTTGCTATTTTGACCTTAAAATTTCAGAGAAGGTCCTAGAATATCTAACATAGCACATGGGGCAAGAACCTGTCTTGAGGAATTCATTTTATTATAGCAAACATCAGTTCTTTTTTGTTTTGTTTTTTATATTTTCGTGCTTTTAACAGGTTTGAGTTTTTGCATACCGTGTAAGGTCATCCTAAACTTAACGGAAAAGAATTTCTGCCAATAAGGGAGAATGTTGAAATTCACAACCCTGAATAGCCACACCTTCATATCTAGAAGAAGGCTACTAGATGTGAAAGTGTTACAGGGTTTTTACGTCAATTTTACAGAAAAACGCACACTTGTATTAAAAACATAAATTTAATTGATGAATTATTTTATATTATTTTTACACCCGACGGCAGTGCTCCTTACAGTTGTGTGATCGCTTTTCTTTGGAAAATAAAAAGTCCGACTCGCATGAACTGCATCATCTTAGCGCGGTTCCGTTCTTATCCCTAGTCTAATTTGGAAAGATTAAAATAGAAACAGTTATTATTTTGGCTCCACCAGTCTTGAAAGGTCTTGATTTATGATCTTACCTGGATGGGTCGACCAACCCAAGAAAGGCCCCCGCTAGTTACAAGGTCTTCGAATCTTCGAAATCTATATTTCTAACAATAAATTGTTTTTGTTATTTTACTTAACCTTTTTTATTGTCAAATACATTATCCAACTGTAAGCAATTAAAAAATAACAAGGAATAAAACAGACAAAAAGAACCGTTGGAATAAACAAAATCAATTACTTTAATGTTTTAAGCACTTATTTCTCCGATTGACATCGCCTAATTAAAACTTTCTTCAGAACGTTTTATGCAGAGCATTTAGTAAGCTTTCGAATGGTAAACTTCCGCTTCCCAAGATTCTCAACCTTTTTCGAGATATTAACGAAAGTACACCAAGTTACCAAAACTTTTCATGTCTGTTAATAAAATATTTTATTCTAACGCTTCCTTAACTCCAAACGTAACCAAAATTTCAACATATTAGTTTTGATGAAATTCGAACATGCAGAAAATGTTTCAACTGAATCCCATAATTTTAAGTACCCAAACCAAAAACGTTAATAAACAACATTTTTTTCCAATTTTCTCAAAAACGGTTAAAGCTATCGCCTTAAAAATGGATTCATTCGTTTTCTTATGCCAAGAAGCCTATAAAACGTGTACTTGCAAGCATATGAAGTAAGCGCAACGATTTTTTTCGCGTGAATTTTGCTTTAAAAACCATGTTCCGGTGAACGGATTCTGCTGGTTAACGAACTTGACCTTTCAAATTAGACGAAAGATTTTTGTACCAAATTTCCTCAAAATCGGACCATTATTCCCTGACCTATGCCGCGAACAGACAGATATATATATATATATATATATATATATATATATATATATATATATATATATACAAATTTGAACCACTATTATTTTCGGTCTCTAGGGGTTCTGAAACGCAACATTTTCTAGTCGGCACTTCCGGATTGCGTCATGAGATCAACCTTATAAGCGGGGTTCCTCCCTATGAAGAGAGGGAGGAACCGCGCTAGCAACCTTATAAGCGGGGTTCCTCCCAATAGAGGGAGGGAGGAACCGCGCTAAAAAAAGATGCATCTCCCCTATCTTAGCCAGAAAAGGGTGGTATTATTTTACTGCTTTCCAAATAGCAATAGGTAAGACAAAAAGGGTACAAAAAATAAACATAATTTTTTTTCGGCGGCTTAAAATGCTTTTGGGACCTTCATATTCCAGGACAAAAACGATTAGTATATATTGAACCAACCCACAAAATTTCGTTTAAATTGGTTTTATGGGTTTTGCATAATTATTTTAATTAGGGCTATTACCAAAAAAAATTAAGACTTTTGTAAAATTTAGATGAAATACTTGATAAATATATATATATATTTTTTTTAAAAAAAAAAAAAAAAAACTAAAACAACAAGCTTTCAAAAGCATCTTTTAGATTGAAAATCACTCAATTAGGACGGCATAAAGATATTTTATTTTTTATATCTATTATTATAAGGGACGATGCAGTAAAATTTATTTCGAATCTTTTGAAAGCTTGATGTCATAGCTTTTTTTTTAAAAAAAAATATTCCATATATTTATCAAGTATTTTTTCTAAATTTTACAAGTCTTAATTTTTTTGGTAATACTACCCTCATTAAAAAATAATTATTCAAAAACCAAAAAACCGATTTTAACAAAATTTCGTGGGTTGGTTTAATATATACTAATCGTTTCTGTCCTGGAATATGAAAATCCTAAATTCATTTTAAGCAGCCTAAAAAAAAAAATGATGTGTATTTTTGTAACCATTTTTTTCTTATATATTGCTATTTGCAAAGTAGAGAATAAATGTTAAATCATTTCTCAATTGTGGAAGATTATAGAAACTCTCATTACAAATATTTTGACGCCTTGGGAATGTCTCTAGCGTGTATTATGAGCGAAAGTATTAAAAAAAATCACGTTTTTGAGTAGTTACCTAAAATATCAATAATTAAAATTATTGGTTGGTAACCTATAGATAGCCCGGCGCTAATAGCTAAATAGTTGATGCGCCATTTAAAAAAAAAAGTTAAAATTATTGATATTTTAGCTACTGCGAATATATTCCCGCAACGCATTTCTACACATCCAAATCGATACAGACGCACCCTTTACGTGGACCATGGTCACGATAAACTAATGACACCATAATCGATACAGACGCACCCTTTACGTGGACCATGGTCACGATAAACTAATGACACCATAATCGATACAGACGCACCCTTTACGTGGACCATGGTCACGATAAACTAATGACACCATAATCGATACAGACGCACCCTTTACGTGGACCATGGTCACGATAAACTAATGACACCATAATCGATACAGACGCACCCTTTACGTGGACCATGGTCACGATAAACTAATGACACCATAATCGATACAGACGCACCCTTTACGTGGACTATGGTCACGATAAACTAATGACACCATAATTAATGAATCATTACAGAGAGTAACATGAAAATTATATTGTATATATTCATTTCATCCCACTAGAAGGACTCTAATAAATATTCATGTAAAAGGAAATGATATTCAATTTACCCGAAGCAAAGGAGTGCTTAACGAACATCGATAAAGCTGATTAGCAAGCATCAGGAGAAGTACCGCGTCGCAGGAGTCACGGAGGCGTTATGTCCGGCTCTATCTTCCGGGAGGTATCATTTTCATGGACGATGAAATAAACGTTATCCATACTTTAGTGATGAAGCAGCACTAAAACCAAGTCTTAAACATTTTAGTAGAATTCTCCATGGAACTAATTTATTCGGAAATACTATTAACGGCTGTTTAGTACTTACTATTTATGGTGGAAGATTGGAATTAATATTATTCCATCAAAAGCAGTTCTTATTTATGTTACTTACTTTGAAAAGGTTGTTGGTCCAGAAATGTACCAAAATATCGAATTAGTGGGTATATGCAAAAAAAAAGGTACAGTTTATTCAAGAAATGCATAACTGCTTTTAGCATTTTCTTCCAAAGGAAAGTAGCTATTGAGGTTGCAGTCATGAATCATTATCGATCCTACCTATTAGACGCCTATACCTATAATTTATAAATATTATATATATATATATATATATATATATATATATATATATATATATATATTATATGAGGCGTCTAGAATAAAAACAAGACACATCATTGAAACCAATTTGTTCATAAAACACCAAAACAGAACAAGTCCTATGGTTAATTTTATACTTGTGCATACTCTTTTTTAAAAGTTGTATGTGTCACAGAAGAATGTTTTTGAATAATTTGAGAAGTTTGTGTGTTATACTATCTATTTTGAAGGAATTTTTATTTTTGATGTGTCTTACTTAGTTTTAAAATTCACTGATGTATGTCATATTTTTCAGCATTAAAAAACAGCATGATCTATTGTGTTTTGAAAATCGTTTTTTGTTTTTGTTTTTTTTTTTACCAGTATATTGAGGACATTTTGAACGTGTAAAATCAATGGGGCCATTTTTTATGTCTACTAGGTAGGATTGATAAAGATTTTAAGACATTTGTTCATAAATTCCGTCATGAGTGCTACCTCAGTAGCTACTTTAGTGAAAATAGCTACTGTTCTTCGGAAGCACTTCTTAAAAAATCCAGGGTTAGGATCTGTTTGAAGTCTATACTGTACTTATAAAATAATGAGGATCTACAAAATGAAGGTGAAAAAATTGACGAATTGCTGAGGTCTGCGGAAAACATATTCCAAAGAATGGACAATTTAGAAAAGCTGACGGTATCCTTTTCCAATCCTAACATTCCCGTTGGAGCTGAGCCTCACCCACAAGATAAAGCTGCTGCTAGATAGACAGCAGAAGATACGGAACAAGAGGACAAGAAAGTCCCGACTCCTCGTAAGGGAGTATTGCCCAAGGAGAGGAATACCAAATTACCTAAAACTCGAATTAAGAAATCTTCGGGAAAAATAACAGAACCTGGAGGACGTAAAGTAAACATTAAGAAGACTTAGACAGAGTACTCTTTTGTGTATTTTCAAGAAATTATTTTCCATAAAATGTTTTAACGTTGATAATAGCAAGCAATTAGTAAATAACACAGCTGTAATTGTAGATACTCCGAGATTCTAAACCTTTGCGTTTAATTCATTTTGTTTATGTTATATATAACCTTTTGTATATTTAATTTCAATATTTTTTTTATTTTGTGATGTTATTCAAATTATTGATTCTGATTTTGAAATCAGTTATTCAAATTACTGATATTCTAAAACTCAAATTTGTATTATTTTTTGTTTGTTTAAGAACTTATAGTCTTAGATACGGAGCTCTTAAATTGAATAAATAAAAAAAAAAAAAATAAGATAATGAGTAAGAAGAAAAACTGATTTTAGGAAGAGGTTATTCTGAAATGACAATGTATATCTTAAAAGATGGCGCTTTCCTAAACCTAGATCCTATCAGACATTCGGGAATAATAATAATAATAATAATAAAAAAACTTGTCCAAAGAGCATATAGATTGAAGATTTCATTCTGGATGACATAAATTCTGATTTATCGCTATTGGCCTAAGTCTGAGAAGTCCGCTTTGATGACACCGCTAAGCAGAGTCGGACGAGCGAAGAATGACGCCGTGTCCCTTCCCTGACCCAAATCTTCGGACGGGTGAATGACCACAACTTCCTCTTTTATTTCCTTCCTCTTAGCAATACATTCTTATTTTATCCTCATACTTTCCTTGACAAGCATATTTTGCACTTGACTCATTCTGGTATACATTTCGCACGAATATATACAGAATGGAAACGAAGAAGAAACATTAGATTGTGTACAAATGGTTAAAATCTCCGAAGGCCTTATTATTCTATTGCAGAGTATGAATTCAGAAGAAATCACTCCATCTTCAGTACTCTGAATGAAACATTAGCAAAAATTAATACAGCTCAGGATATTAAAAATATAAAAATCAACTGTTTGTTGCCACACCGTTTGACCGATTTTGACCAAACTTGGCACACAGGTATATTTTGTTCAGGGAAGTGTCATAATCTACGTCAAAATCATCTAGGACTCACAGTTCGGAGGTCACGAGTTCGAAACTGTGAACACGAACAATTACAGAAGAATGAATTGTCAGAAATCGTCACTTTTGACAAATGAAATATTCACCAAAAAGGAACGTAACGGAACATCATTCTATAATCCGTGACATATTGTAAGTTGTTTTGGATTTTTATATTAATACTCTGAGTCATATTTTTACAGTATACCTTTGATTGACTTTTCTTTATTTTTTTTAATACAATATAAAGTAGTTAAAGCATGGCACGCCGGGTAAAAGCTATTTAATATAAATTAGGTTCAGAATGGCACGCCGGCTAACAGCTAATTTATATAAATTTTTTTTTATAAATACGGCTTTTATTATCTACTGCGGTTGTTTTCTTTTAACGTTATATTTAGCGGCAATCAAATCCTTCCTCAGACTGGTGTAAACTATTTTAATAACCTTTCTACAATAACAAGTATTATAATAATCAGGGGGGTCTCCCGTGGTCTAGTGGCTAGCGCGCTGGATTCATAAGCGGGAGATGGTGGGTTCGATCCCCACCGGCGACAGGAATTTTCTCATCTCAGGGCTCGCTGAGAAAATTCCTGGTTGCACCCTGGAGGCCCGGCGCTAATGGCCAAGATTTGTCGATGCGCCGTAAAAAAAAAAAAAAAAAAAAAAAAAAAAAAAATAATCAGGCAATTATAAAATTATGTATTATAAAAAGGCTATGAAATCAAGGACACCAGTCTGAGGAAACAGAATAAGATTACAGGACGGAACGTTAAAAAACAACTGGTGGAAATGATAATAATATTAAAAATCCCCAGCGAAAAATCCTTCAGCAGAATATATATATATATATATATATATATATATATATATACGATAGATGCCAGTGACGACGGTCTCCACCGACAGGTATGACGACAATATATATATATATATATATATATATATATATATATATATATATATATAATATGTAAAATACGTTAAAAATTGTCAAATCTATTTTTTTAATGTCATGACGTCGAATTTATTAATATATTTATTTTGAAATATTAAAAAAAAAATGTTGTAAAAATATGTAAAAACCTATGTCAATGACCTTTGTTTCAAAAACGGTTCAAGTTGGTTTGTCATTATGCATTTATTGGGTTAAGCGAGTAGAGCCGATTTTCTGCCTCCTATTTTTCCATACCATAATTTATTTTCAGTCGTGTCGCCATTTTTCAGATATAGTTTGTCAATTCAAATATCGTTTCTGTAAAAGTGTTCAATTTGTGTTTTTGTTTACTGTAATGATTATTCTCTTTTGTGATAGCGCCGAAACGTCGAAATATAGACGTACCCCAAAAAAACATAAATGTGAAATAGAGGCCAAGTTCCTGCCCCCACAAAGAAACACTCCCTTCCTCAAAAATATCCCCTCCTAAAACCCCCCCAAAACGCCTTACCATTCTACACTCCAAAAAAGTAGTATGAGTTGGTGTATTAATTCAACCAAAAATATTTGCCAATACAAGAGATGATACAAGAAAGAAATGTCCAAGTTCATTACTTGGAAGACCTCATTGTTACTTACTAAGAACAGTAAAGACAGTTCAACTGACCTTTAAAACCAACAATAAAAATACTTATATCCAGTTAGTTAAATATCACGTTCCTCAACCAGGTATATTCTTAAACTTGGCAATGTTTAGTTTTTCTCTAAAGATAATTTCGGCACAAAAAAAACATTGCCAAGTTTAAGAATATACCTGTTTGAGGAAAGTGATATTTTAGTAACTGGATATAAGTATTTTTATTGTTGTTTTTAAAGGTCTTTGGATTCTGCATAAGGTTCTCCTTACTGCTTGATATTTGATACCAATAATCAACCTACATACATCTAATCACTAGACTAGAAAAGTTAGAAGCTCTTCCAGATGACATTGCTCTAGAGGACAAATTGATTGCTCTCTTAACTAAACTATTACACTGTAAAACACAGGAACCTTATCCCGAGGATAAAGATCACAATAGGGAAAGTGCAGAAGGCCTTCAAGAAAAATATAAGAAACAATGACGATACATTTTGGGTTTGTAATCCTAAACTTTGTAATTTAGATGGCCTGACTTTGAAAAACTTAGTATCTGCTTTGAAGTATATTATGCAGTGAACCCCTACGACTTTATTTACTACATTTAAGAAAGAAGTCACAACTGTTTTTGTTAAGATATGTCGAAATGTTTTTTAAAACATCAAATATAGGTTCTCCTTACCAAGACGATTCATTTGATACCCCACAACAAAAAGTAGAAAACGTCATAGGTAATATGAAACTCCCGTATCAAGACCTACCTGCGTGCCAAGATTGGTCAAAATAGGCCAAACGGTGTGAATTTGTATAAGGAACGAACATACAGACAGACAGATGAAAGACCTTTTTTACCTAGCCTAGTGCATTCCCCGGACCACGGCCTACCTGTGTGCCAAGTTTGGTCAAAATCGGTCAATTGGTGTGAATTTGTGTAAGGAATAAACGATGCAGACAGACAGCTGATAGACGATTTTGATTAGCCTATGACACTACCCGGAGAAAGACCGACATGTGTGTCAAATTTTGTCAAAATCGGTCAAACGGTGTGTATTTGTATAAGGAACAAACAGACAGCTGATAGACAATTTAACCTAGCCTATGATTCTCCCCGTATCAAGGCCCATCTGTGTCCCAAATTTGGTCAAAATCGGTCAAACGGTACGGATTTGTAAGAGGAACAAACATTCAGACAGACAGCTGGTATAAGATTTTTACCGTACAATGCGTCTAATTGTTTCTTAAAACATCAAATATAGGTTCTTCATACCGAGACAATTCATTTGATACCCCACATCATGGGTTTCGGACGGAATGATGGGTTTCCGAAGGAAGTACAAAACTGGCACGCCCCCGCCCCGGAAGCGGAGTCAAACACAACTTTTCGCGATTTTTCGATTTTTTCCTTTAATAACGTTTTCATATCTATCTACATGCGAAATTTCAAGTCTCTAGCATCATGGGAAGTACCCAATAATTTTGATGAGTCAGTGACTGAGTGAGTGAGTGAGTCCTATAAATCCCGATTTTCGATCGCTTATATCTCAGAAACTATTCGATGTAGAATTATGAAAATTTCCAGTTTTACTCACATCTAGTAGTATAATACCTGTGTAAAATTTCATAACTTTATCTTTACCTGGTTGAAAGTTATGAGAGGGTAAAAGTCGGCTCTAAGACCGCCTGTAATATACACACAGTATGCTGAGGCCGGAACTTGGCCTGGCGCACTACCGTGCGCCTAGATATAGCCTAACGTTTTCTCTAAGAATAATACCAAACACTATCTCTTGACTTCTTAATGTTACATAAGTTACTAAAAAGTGATTGCTTATCATTCGTGATTCTTTCAAAGTCCATGAACCCTTGTCGATCGCCACACCAAGTATTGACTCTCCCTTCCACCTTCGAGGAATCGCCACCAACCCTTGTCCAGTGAGAGTCGAATGAAAGTACCGAGAGAGCAATGACCTGGCTAAATATCTTACCTCTCAAGAAAGGCAAAGGGCTATAAAACCTTTTCCCCCTATAGGCCTTTAGTGGAAGATCCATCCCTAAGACCCTTCCACGTCCGGCGGCATCATCAAACAGATCAACCACAAAGGAGGACTTTCTGCTTCCAGAGTGGAAGAGGAATATTGCCTTTGCTGTAAAATATAGCCAATAACCCCAAAGAGAGTGTATATTTCCTTTTAACTGACGCCTATATTGCAGGCAGGTAACAGGGAACCGACTTCTGCCAGATTTGGCAAGTTTGTCATGTGCTCAATGTTGGCTGTAGAATTTTTTTAAAAACGTCGGACTTGAAGGAACTACATCATCTTCTTAGCCGAATCCCAACTATTCCTTAACAGGCTATCAATCCCAACGGATAACTATTTGCACCTCATTAAATGGTACTTAAAAAATACCACTTTCTCCAAAATTAAACAATGATCCTACTTTTTCCTTTTTTTTTTTTTTTTTTTTTTTTTTTTTTTTTTTTTTTTTTTTTTTTTTTTTTTTAGAACTGGTTAAGAAGATAATTATAACCTTCAATGAAACAATGGAATCAAACGCACATTTCTAAAAACCCAATGACTGGATTATCCTACTGACATGATCGTATCGAAATTTATATGTGAACATTTTAGTTGAAAACTTGTTACGTTTTCGAATGGGCAACTTATGTACACTATGATTTCGCAATGGATATACGAAAAGCATGGGAGTACATGGAATTGTTGGGGTTTGGCTAAGAAAAATAGTCAGATTTTTGGAAAAATCTATATTTTGAACGTTTCGGCGTGCTTTTTGGTTGCCTTCATAAATATATACTAGATATATTTCCTCCAAAATATAAATTTTTCCGTAAATTTGATTTTTTGGATTTTCGAATGCAGTGATTTCCATTATCTAGTTTGTGATTTTCATACTATATTAGCTAGGAACAGCATGATTTTTTCAAGGGCATTAGTTTAGGCCCAATGTCAGAATAATAGAAGTTTAAATACACACTAGTCTAAACGAGTGATGTATAATTGTAAAACAGGGGGAAAAAAATTATCAATTTTTCCCCTGTTCTACAATGGTCAACTACTCCACACATCAGTCAAACTGGGCATACAAAAATATCACAGCTTAACAACGCTAAAACTTATGAATTTTAAATAAGCACTGAAAACAGCTATGATAACAAAAAAAAATCGGCTTCCTCCGAGATGTGGATGATAATTTTTTTAACTAGACGTTAAACCCCCCCCCCTAATCTCCCGGTGGTACTAGCCCCCCCCCTTCCATCGAAATTATTTCCTAAATAAGCCCCTCGAAAACATTTTTGATCCCCCAAAACTAAGTGGTACTTGAATGAAAAGGGTGGTAACCTGTTAATAGCTTTACAAGATAGATTAACAAACTTGACCCTCCGTTTTAATAAATTATTTTTGCGTGAAATTTGAACACAATCGGGTATTTTTAGAAATGGTAGAGTCCGAACATGTATATGTCTACTGTTCTGAAATTTTATCTTTTTTTTGCATTTATCGATGAAGAATTGTCCAAAATAAACAGATTTTATATAATTGTTAATTCTTTTGTATATCTAATTTGAAATAGATAAATCAAAGAATTATCTAATTTGAAATAGATTCATGATTAAAATTATGTTAGTTTTTAGTGGCTTGATTTGCTAAGGCAGTTTTAATTTGACTTTGGTCATCTATAATTTTTATGAACACAAGGTATAGTTGGGATTCGGCTAGGAGAAAAAAACGTCTGACTTTCAGGAAGATATCTGTGTTTGGACGTTTCGGCTGCACATAAGCAGCCCTTCTTCAGCACTAGAGAATGCCTATAAATAGGATACCTCTAGACTCCAGAAACACATTCCACCATAGTTACCTAAGTGTCTTCGAGGTCTTCCTCCCTCCCCCCTAGGCATTCTATAGTGCTGAAGAAGGCTGCCAATGTGCAGCCGAAACGTCCAAGTACAGATTTTTTCCTGAAAGTCTGACGTTTTTCTCCTAGCCGAATCCCAACTATACCTTGTCTTCGTATCTCTGCAACGGCTAACTATCTCCATGTCCAATAATTTTTATGTGTTATAATATTCTTTTCATAAGAATTTCCTATCATTCTCCAATATATTACCATAATCATATATATTTGGTTTGCAGTTTTTCTTGCTTAGATTTTAATTTACTGAAATATTTTTTTTTTTTTTGTCGTCCTACATTTAGGTCCGTTTTCTCACCTGACCACAAACTGTTATACAATTGTTTCTTTAATTTAATTTATTTAAAATCATCTGGTATTTTTGATTGGTCTCAAAATATAGAAACGAATCATGCCATTAAAAACCAGTAATTAAATTTTGAAGAGGTAACGATTTTGGATAGGGAAAGAATTTAATCAAAAAATAAATATTTACGAAAACCTGTTTGTTGGAAAATTCTTCAAGGAGTTTACAAATAGTCTTCTATCTATCTATATGAAAATAAATCCAAAAAGTAATGTTTCTATCAGTATTTTATCAACTTAAAAGAAAAAAAAAAAAACATAGAATGAAGCGATCCCATTGCTACTAAATTACTGACATTCATAATTTGTCCGGTATGTGAAACAATTCCCTCATGCTGACGAGTTATTATTCAATCATCGAGGAACATACTCATCAGGAAAAACAAGAATTACCAAAACAACAAAAACTCTATCTATACTTAAAGATACTCTTCACTTAAAACCCAATCAACAATAAAAGATAATGAGGCTACTAAAATCTTGATGTAAGATCGTTTTCACTGATATAAAATCAATTATTTGTTGGTATAGCTATTAAGTAGCTATTAAGTCGATATATGAATATATATAAAAGAGGAATGTCTTTAATTATGCAGCTCATGGGTGACAGATTTTGTATTTTGGTGTCACATTATGGAATTTTCTCTCTCTCTCTCTCTCTCTCTCTCTCTATATATATATATATATATATATATATATATATATATATATGTTGTTTTTTAAGCTACTTCGCTGGGAATTAAATGTGTTGTTCATTCGGCATCTGTCTCCAGCGGTCTTGCTCCTCCTGTCATCGCAATATTTCGCCGGATTCCTCTCCGGCTTCTTCAGGCAGTCATTCATCCTTGCTGGTCGGTAAGGGAATGACCGACCAGCAAGGATGAATGACTGCCTGAAGAAGCCGGAGAGGAATCCGGCGAAATATTGCGATGACAGGAGGAGCAAGACCGCTGGAGACAGATGCCGAATGAACAACACACACATATATATATATATATATACACATATATATATATGTATATATATATATATATAGCCAACGGACATAGCCAAGTTGAATACACCGGTTCCCGTAGATTTTTTTTTTTTTTTTTTTTTTTTTTTTTTTTTTTTTTTTTTTTTTTTTTTTTTTTTTTTTTTTACGGCGCATCGACATAATTCTTGGCCATTAGCGCCGAGATCCAGGGTGCAGCCAGGAATTTTCTCAGCGAGCCCTGAGATGAGAAAATTTCTGGCGCCGGTGGGGATCGAACCCACCATCTCCCGCTTATGAATCTAGCGCGCTAGCCACTAGACCACGGGAGATCCCGGTTCCCGTAGATCACCGAAGTTAAGCAACGTCGGGCGTGGTCATTACCTGAATGGGTTACCGACCACGTGCTGTTGGCATTATAAAAGGGTGACAACCTATAGATAGCCCGGCGCTAATGGCCAAGATGTAGATGCGCCGTAAAAAAACAAAAAAACAAGCTATATATATATATATATATATATATATATATATATATATATATATATATATATGTATTTTGATGTATGATGTATTTTGCATACTGAATAAATTCAAGCTGCTACTTGTTGGACTCGATATAATTGTGTTAAAAATAATTTCTGACGACTATTGACTCAAAAAAAAAATGCGAATCTTCAAAACCATATCATTCTAAGTATTGTTGAAGAGTATTACAGACCTACCTTAATTAGAGTATCTAAGTAGGCCATATTCTAGGACTTACGTTAACAGGAAGAAATGAAGAAACTACATTGACACTTTGTAATTATGAATGAACAAAAATACTTACTGTTTCTTCTCTCCTTGACACGCATTCTGTAAATAGTTGTTGGTGTCCTCACTTAAAGAACGTTCTTCTTCTTCTTCTCTTTCAAGAGGCGTGAGAGTCCTTTAATCATATCCTATTAAAGTTTTTTATAATTTTATGTTCTTGTAGAGAGATTATGAATAAAACCAATTATTTAATAAATTTCAATTTTATGAATATATATCCTTTGATACAAAGACATTTGATGTTGGGATTGAATGCCACCACTATAAATGCGATATTTTTGGCCGTTCTCAAGAAAACTGGACTAATGGTTCGTTTTCGTTTATTTATCGGATACTCAAAAATGTCGGACTGATGAGAAAATTTGCGTAACTGTTTCGGATAATTTTACCGAAGTCAGATTCCTGCCGTTTGGTAACGTTTGTGAAAGACTTAATATCAATTCGGAGTGTTTTATTTAGCTATAAGAAAATTTGAAATCGCCTAACATGTACAGCTCTTTTCTCTTTAGAAGTTTTCAACGCAAGCTACTCCGAATGCTCTTTGGTTCGTAAGTGCCAGCCAGATCCACAGAAAATTTGAGGTTGGTCCATTTGTCACTCACTTAGAAAAGCTAGTGCGGAAATATCACCAGACTCTACCGGCCTCCAGCAGTTCCTTGTTTTATCAACTGGTACAAAGAAAAACGTCAAGAGTAAAACACAGACTTTACCAAAAGTTTAAATTTTTACCTGTAAAAACAATTCATAATTGTGTATAATACGTTTGTGTTGGTTGGCTCAAATAAAATTGTTTGTTTGTTAGCGGCAAAACTATTTCTGGTGGAATAATATCAGCTGATTGATTCGATTCAGCTGACAGGTTAGCGCCATTTTTCTTAGCTAAACTCTTGACATGGCCGAGGAACGTTCACAATCTTATTTATATTATACTTAGCAAAAGAGAATCTATAAAGAGCTTTAAAAAATCCTTCAGATAAAGCACTAAATTAGAAAAATTATTAGAGCACTATTTTTTCCAGTTTTTGTCTGCTGGATCATAAATAATAAATAAAATCATTAAAAATGTTAATAGTAAAACCTGATGATTTTTTTTTAACTTGACTAAATTGGAAGATGTTGTGTAATATGTTACATTATGAAAAATTAAGCGAAATGTAATATTTTTGAATAATGTACGAGCCATAAAAAGAAGTTAGGAAGTTTGCCCCCTGACAAGGATCAAGCCGATAATAGTTTTACGATTGGGAGGCTTCACAAAATTACACGTAAGTTGATTGGCACGATTCTCGCACCTTCCGCCTGTATACACTACTTTCAAGCAATCAGGGCATAGTTATCGACACTCCCAGATCGGCGGAGGGCCAGTGGTTAGATGCTATCTATGCGGGCAATACCAGCACAGGTATCATGATTTACCCATGGGTGAGGTTACCTATGGTAATGGCGCCCAACTGAAGGGTATTCCGAGGTCCTGTCCATAGCAATCATGGGAACCTGCTGGAGGCAGTCTCGTCTCTTCTTGGACGAAAGTATCATTATTAGATGTAAGTGGATCATCGGACCGATGGGCACGTGGAACATTTTTTTCTTATGATTATCAACAAACTGTAATCAGAAGGGCTATGCTCCCGAAAAATAATTTAAAACATTTCTAGAGCACGTAAACAAACTCTTATGGCCGTCTGTATATATGTATATATACAGAAGATTCTCCCTTATCCAGCGTTCTGTTAACCGTCGCTTTCCCTAATCCGGCGGTCTCCGAGAGGAATGAGTGACGGATCTCGGAACTCGCCTTAGCTTGAAAGGCTTGAGGGTTTCTAGAAAACCTCCCCTTCCTAAATAGCCAATCGTTTGTTTCGTGGTATTTCATTGAATGGAAGTCAAAGAAGGCATATATGTTTCATTTTAGACGAAGGAACTTGTGTTTCTACTAAGAAAATATATGGTTCTTCTAAGGCACCTGCGACAGGTATGCCTGATTTTTCATGTTACTAGTTTTTGATATTGTAATAATATCAGCGTGTCATTTAGTTAGTATATAAATATCGTTTATTTAATCTAACTACACACATTTTTATTTTATTTATTTATAATATATATAGAAGTTTCTACACTTATAGCTTGTGAAAGAAATATACATCTCAGACATAAATCCTTCGCACTTTACATTAGTCACAATTTCTGTCGGACATAAATATCCTGCCATAACTGTCAGGTGTAAACGCAACCTAATAAAAAGATGCCAACGGATAGTTGGGATTCGGAAAAGAAAAATCGTCAGATTTTTTGAAAAATCTATATTTTCAACGTTCCGGCGTGTTCTTTAACGCCTTTTGTTTATAAACATCACAAAACAAACATTTTTCCGGAAATCTGATTTTTCGTAACCGAACCCCGCCTCCTTTAATACAGAAGAGCAAGCCCCTATTCCATGATTTCTTATCACCTCGATGGCTAACCATCTGTATATTAGTAAATGATAAGGAATGCGGGAAATTTTTCACATATTCCATAAAAGCCCTGATTTTAGTAAGGGTTGATAAATAGGGCGTCGGTACGAAGCAAGGTGTTGACCCAGTTGAGGATACGTGGGAACTGGAGGATGGAAGGGCATCCACCCTTATTAATACAAACAGCAGGTGATCCCGGGGTACTTTCCCACCCCCGCCTCTAGGACAAGGGTTTCTTAGACTCTTACTTTCAGCTGGCCAGATGACGGCTCTCCTCTTTCTCTTGGAGGTTTAGAAGGTAGCGGGGGAAACTGGATCGTTCTTCAGAGGAAGGATTTATCACAAAAACCCTTTTTTCAGAGATTGGGTTATAGTTTGTTTTTTTCTGTCGGAAATTGAAAAGGATACTTCTTTACGGGAATCTACGCCCCGTTGTACGCATGTGCTTCAATAGAACATTTTTCGTGGTGGTTTCATTTTACCCCTTAAGGGGCTAAGTATGGTTCAGGGTTGGACCTCAATCGTAAAAAAAGTGCAATTCATAGGAAATACATCATCCTAGCGTGTTTTACCTTGTGTATTTTGGAAAGTTTCATATCATACAGAAAACTCACCTATAATAGGTCCAAAAACTGGTAGGGAGATCATGGCTGGAGAGTGAGAGAAAGAATTAACCCGATTTCGATTGCTTCTCAATAAGCCATTCAGAAAAGGTGATTATGTGGTGAAGATCTAACAATTAAACATATTTTCACGGACTGTAGAGCCTACGAGGAGATTCGAAACCAACTGGACGTTCATGGTACTCTCTTTGATATACTTGGAGACGACCATGAATTGTGTCAGAGAACATTGAGATTCCTTAGAGCTACAGATCTGATCACAAAAATATAAATAGCAATTAAACCTATAAGGAGAAGTAGATCTAGAAAATACACTTCCGCGCGCGCATGTGTGTGCGCGCGTGCATGTGTGTGTGTGTATGTGTGTGTGCGTGTTTGCGCGCGCTTGCTTGTGTCTCTCTCTCTCTCTCTCTCTGTGTGTGTGTGTGTGTGTCATTCTACGTGTATGCATTTACACCAAATTTTTAAGTATTTTTTCCCTTTATTATCTTATTTTATTCTGACTTTTTAAAAGTTTGTTTTCTAAAATAAAAATATATTCATTGACTAATTATATGATTGATTAAATATTAAGTATATGATTAATCTAAATATATGATTCAAATAATACACTCTTTTACATCTTTACGTAAATTAATTTTCAATTGCAAGCATATACATAGGCATCCATGACCCTAGTGGTTGAACTGCCTTAAAACACCAAAAAAAAAAGAAAAAAGTTGATTAAATAAAAGAATCAGTTGAAAAAAGAAACCCATCCAAAAAGAGCGACAGTGAAATATGGAGGGAGAGAGAGTGATAGGGACGGATAGATAGAGAATAAGAGGAGTGGGAGAAAGAGAAAAAGAGAGAGTGGGAGGGAGAGCGAGCGAGAGAGAGAGTGTGTGTTAGTGAGGGTGAGAGAGTGTGTGTGTGTGTGTGTGAGAGAGAGAGAGAGAGAGAGAGAGAGAGAGAGGGGGAGAGAGAGGGGGAGAGAGTGTGTGTGTGTGTGTGTGTGTGTGTGTGTGTGAGAGAGAGAGAGAGTGAGAGAGAGAGAGAGAGAGAGAGAGAGAGAGAGAGAGAGAGAGAGAGAGAGAGAGAGGAAGAGAGAGATCGACAAAAGGAGAGAGAGTGTGATAGGGATGGATAGATAGAGAAAGAGAGGGAGTCAGAAGGAGGGGGAGGGAAGGAGGGAGAAAGATTGATTTTAAAAATAAAGTGAATATGTATGGTATTTTCTACTGAGAATACTAGAAGATTTGAAGACATTTTATTCCATAGATACAAGTTCAACATTTCTAGGAAATCAAATGTCCATGTCATTAAAACTTTTATAATATATTTTGCAAAATGATTCTCCTTAACAATTAATTCCCCTTAAACAAAATCATAGAAATTATAAGATTAAAAAAAAAATGTAAATATTTCTTCTGAAAGGTCAATGCTTTCACCAACATTCCATGCAATAACTTACGAGCTCCGCTCGTGTACCTCGCACGAGTATAAACGTGATCTCCATTTTGGGTTTAATTCAATTTAATAAAAGTATTAAATCGCTTGCATATCTTTAGATTAATTCCATACAAAATAATTTCACCTGAAGGCATTCAGCAGATTGAAACAAACATGTAGTAAAATTGTCCTACTGGACAATGTGAAACGTCACGTGTGCATTTGGTTGCAAAACGTGGACAATGCAACAAGCAACCGCTCCATCTTTATTCGCATGACATACGAAAATCCACGCGTTTCAAATCCACGTGACCGGGTCACGCAAATACCATCACTCACTCCCTACAGGGATATACACTCACACTCATCTTATTGTATAATGTGATACACGTTAAAAAAAAATCTCTCCAAGCGATGGTTACCTGTATATATGCAAACTTTCTGACAAATCGTATCCATATGATGGTGCCATGTTTTGCACCATTTTACATTTTATGTAACGGCTATTATCATTCTTGGCGGTGACGAATTACGCCAATGTATCTCAGTCGTACTTTTCCTTAACAAGCGTCGATTCACTTTAACTGAAATGTACTGTGGCTGAATGGGAAATGACTGAATCCAAATGTTGTTTTGTACGTCTCACCTGTCATTTCTTTCTTCAGTTCAATGAAATTTAAATTGGCCATCTCAGTCCGACTGAACTTGAAAGAGAACGTCGTGGTATTTCAATCCCCGTCCCACGTGATGTGAAAAAATACATGTTTTGACGTTTTGAAATAAAAACAGGGGTTAGACAGGGAGATGGGCTTTCACCATTCCTATTTTATCGTGTTTTACAAAACACAGTAGGATAAATTTGGTGGTATAGATTAACAATAAATATTTGAAGAACTATTCTTAAAATTCGTGCTGTGTGATATCTCAAAAGCTATTTTCGTTGAGAACGTTTCAATAAAAAAAGCTATACATTTTTTTGTTCGAATAGACCTCCTGCTTTTATGCAATGTACATTTGTACTTGCGCAAATCTAATAAACGCACTGGTGCTCACAAAAAAAAAAATATGTTGAGAGGAGATCGTTGACCGTAGATGATGCAAGGTAGGGATTGTCGGGGTTCGGTCACTGCTACTTAATAAAACTACATTTTATCGTAAAAATGGTTTTATTGTGCCGACGTTTCGGCAACCCTCACCAACTCCTTTCTCCCGAAGTTTCCCTGTATTAACTGACAGAAATGATCCCGCATCTGTGAGGTATAGTTCTCTATCTTCCCATCGGTAAGCCCATCTTGTTATTTTTATATCTATTCTAATGTAATCTGTTATTCTTATATCTGTTCTCCTAATAATCTAAGCACTTCTAGAGCACATTGTTCTTCTATATATTATGTTTTAGTATATAATATTTTTATGTTTTTGTCTTTTTCCATATATGTATGTATGCATAAATGTATGTGTATGTGTGCATGTAGGCATATATATATATATATATATATATATATATATATATATATATATATATATATATATATAATATATACATATGTATATTTCAGTATTACATCCGTCCTACTTGTTTTTTACAGCCCTGATGAAGGCTTGAAGTTCAAGCCGAAACGTCGGCACAATAAAACCATTTTTATGATAAAATGTAGTTTTATTAAGTAGCAGTGACCGAACCCCGACAATCCCTACCTTGCATCATCTACGGTCAACGATCTCCTCTCAACATATTTTTTTTTTTTTTTGTGAGCACCAGTGCGTTTATTAGATTTGCGCAAGTACAAATGTACATTGCATAAAAGCAGGAGGTCTATTCGAACAAAAAAATGTATCTTGAAAAATATGTTTTCCCTCTAATGAAATTAAACACACTTTTGATAGAATGTTCAAAAGAGAGCTTAAATTGTGCTGAAATGTTCGTTTCATTTGGATCCACAGGTTAAAATGCTTGTGACAAGTAAAAATAAAAGCCTGTGAAAAAAAAACGCACACATTGTTTTGCGCAAAATTCAGTTATTGCACATAAGCTTTTGAATCAGATATTTTTATAAAAAATTAGGCCATTTTAGGACCGGTGATTTTGAGACCTTATCGCCCCTTACCTACCCTTCTGGAGTGAACCATCGGATTAAAATCATCAGCGGTTATCTTATCAAGAGGAATTAAATACTAAAAGAACGACACAAAGTACATTGCTTGCTATCTATACTACAATACTTAAATCCATTATTTGCATATTTTCGTCTGAAGTGATGGTTAAGACGGATTCGGAAATGTGAAGGAGAGGGTTTGGTGGAACGAACTCGATATGGGTCAGTGTGGGCGTACACGAATGGAGTGTTAGGAATATAGCCCGTGTCGGAGGAGCTGCGAACGCTTTGCACATTCTTGAGAAAGGCAACTAAATACTATAACCAGGTGACAATAATTTATAAGAGAAATATAAGGCCGTCATCATTTAGAGCGCCCTATTTTCCATTTAGTCATAGACCACATCCACTGGTAACTGGTTGTTTCATAAATCTAACTGGTTGTTTCACCAAGAGGTCCAATAAACAAACTTTGCATAGAGTGACTTACACTACTTTGATTGTAGCCAGCTCAAATGCTGAAGGCAAATGGTAAATCAGAGCGCCATACCCGGAGTCCCAGCCCATTAGAAGAAACCAAACAATGGAAAAGTGTTGGGTAACATCTGTCCAGAAATGAAAGGTCAGTTCCGAAATGTAAAAAGCCCGTATTAGTTACGGTGGGAAGAAAACGTTTTTGCGCCTATCCTACCTCAATATTGACAAACACCCGTCCAGGAAGAGTGGTTGTTGGTATTTGTTTTCTGTGTGACAACAGTTTGTACCATGACCAGACCTACCTCAGAGCAAACAAACCCTTCCTTCCTCTGGGTAAAAGCGAAAGTCCCCTTCATAAGGACGTTGACCGGGCGATCCTTTGCTTCCTGTCGTAGGGCAGTGCCCTCCGTGCTTCTTCCTGTGGTACCTGATGATGATTGCTTCCTGAAACTAGGTACTGTCAGGAAGAAAAAAAAAACGATTTAACGGTGGGTACATCGTTTGGAAGACAGGCTTTCTTCCAGGACGAGACCTGTGAACGAATCACTCTTCCGAGTATTGGAATTGTATTTTAGCTTCAAATGATTGAAAGGGTAAGAAATTGTTATTACCTGTTAGCTACCTTCGGTTCAAACTTGCGTATATTTTTTAAAGGTGGATTTCAGACACTTTCAATAGTACTAAAACATGACTATCTACAAATTTATTTCAAGCGGGTTGTTCGTTTCCACAATGGGAAGTAAGCTCGCTTTTCCGCGCATTCACAAGAAACGTTCGATAAGAGAAGGTTTTTTTTATCTATACGCATTATATATAGAACCAATATCATTATTTCTTCATGATGATTAGATAGTTAGCCGTCTAAGTGATAAGTAAAGATGGAATGGTTGGGATTCGGCTAAAGAAACCTCAATTTGACTTTTTTTATAAAAAAATCTATATTTTGGACGTTTCGGCTACCCATTGGTAGCTTTCGTCATTGGTAGCCTAAAATGACAAGAAAAACAGAAATTAATACAAAAAAAAAAAGGTTTATAATTGACATAAGTAACAGAAATATAAATACACTTAACTTATTATAAAAGAACAAATTTGGTCTTAAATTGGTCTTGCTCTGCCTCCAGGCATTTCCATAGGTATGCAGTATCTTATTTGTTTGTTATAATTAATTAATGTTATTATTAGTACCTATTTACCAATATAAACTTCAATATAATAGCCTTTTTTCTTCTTTTTGTTATGTTTCTTTTGATTTTCATTCTACTCATTCTAAGAATTTAAGACCAAATTTGTTCTTTTATAATAAGTTAAGTGTATTTATATTTCTGTTACTTATGTCAATTATAAACCCTTTTTTTTTTAATTAATTTCTGTTTTTCTTGTCATTTTAGCTGATGAAGGCTACCAATGAGTAGCCGAAACGTCCAAAATATAGATTTTTTATAAAAAAAAAGTCATATTGTGGTTTCTTTAGCCGAATCCCAACCATTCCATCTTTACTTATCATTATTTCTGATTTATTTATTAATTTTTTTTTTTGTTTTTTTTGTTTAACGCCATATCAAGAATTGGGCTATCTACTGGCTGCCAACCTCTTTATAATGCCAACAGCACATGATTGGTCGCCCATTCTCGGCCACGCCCGACATTGCTTAACTTCGGTGATCAACGGAAACCGGTGCATTCAACGTGACTATGTGGCAATGGGGATTGGCTATTTCTAAGTATATTCTATTAAATTGAATATATATTATTTGCGTATGTTATCTGCCTTTTTTTCACAGATTATTCCCTAAAAGGATATTTTTTTTTTTTTTTTTTTTAAATCTATGAACTTCTGCCAGTTTGGAATATATATTATATATATACGAAGACAGGTATAGTTGGGATTCGGCTAGGAGAAAAACGTCAGACTTTCAAAAAGAAATCTGTATTTTGGACGTTTCGACTGCAACAATGGCAGCCTTCTTCAGCTAAAAAATATATACAACTTATAAGTAAAGAAAATGTACAAGTAGTAAGTAAAAGACAGGAAGAAATGAGCGGAGTATATATATCAATACAATAAATTTTAACCAATCTTATTTTTTTATTTTATTTTTTTAAAAAATAAGATTGGTTAAAATTTATTGTATTCATATATATACTCCGCTCATTTCTTCCTGTCTTTTACTTACTACTTGTACATTTTCTTTACTTATAAGTTGTATTATATATATATATATATATATATATATATATATATATATATATATATATAATTGAAACTTTCTAATTTCAATTACTAATTTTTCCTACTGAGATGGTTCTATCGAAAATTGCTTAAGAACCATATGATCACGTTAAACGTATCACGATTTCTAAACGTTTTCCAGATATTAAAATGAAAATAGTAAATGTTTGCGAAAATTCAGATGTTATAGGTAATGCAGAATGTGTCAATATGTTCTCCACATAAGAATATAATAATACACTGAAATACATTAAACAAAACTAAAATGTTTTAATTTTCATAAATATTATTCTATCAATATAATATGTTATTATTATGAGGCAAAAAAATGCAGTCAAACATCCCACTTGTGACGTACAGCAAATAACTGACAAAGATCTGTCAAAAACTACAAATACAATAAAACAACATTGGAACTACATATGGACACAACTAGCTGACAATAAACTCCAGACAATAAAACAACATTGGAACTACATATAGACACAACTAGCTGACAATAAACTCCGGACAATAAAAAAATATTGAAACTACATATGTACACAACTAGCTGACAATAAACTCCGGACAATGAAACAACATTGGAACTACATATAGACACAACTAGCTGACAATAAACTCCGGACAATAAAACAACATTGGAACTACATATGGACACAACTAGCTGACAATAAACTCCGGACAATAAAACAACATTGGAACTACATATAGACACAACTAGCTGACAATAAACTCCGGACAATAAAACAACATTGGAACTACATATGGACACAACTAGCTGACAATAAACTCCGGACAATAAAAAAATATTGAAACTACATATGTACACAACTAGCTGACAATAAACTCCGGACAATGAAACAACATTGGAACTACATATAGACACAACTAGCTGACAATAAACTCCGGACAATAAAACAACATTGGAACTACATATGGACACAACTAGCTGACAATAAACTCCGGACAATAAAACAACATTGGAACTACATATGGACACAACTAGCTGACAATAAACTCCGGACAATGAAACAACATTGGAACTACATTTGGACACAACTAGCTGACAATAAACTCCGGACAATAAAACAACATTGGAACTACATATGGACACAACTAGCTGACAATAAACTCCGGGCAATAAAACAATATTTAAACTACATATGGACACAACTAGCAGACAATAAACTCCGGACAATAAAACAACATTGGAACTACATATGGACACAACTAGCTGACAATAAACTCCGGACAATAAAACAATATTGAAACTACATATGTACACAACTAGCTGACAATAAACTCCGGACAATGAAACAACATTGGAACTACATATGGACACAACTAGCTGACAATAAACTCCAGACAATAAAACAACATTGGAACTACATATGGACACAACTAGCTGACAATAAACTCCGGACAATAAAGAACACAATTGACGAATGGCCTTCTAGTCATCTAGATAACAGACGTGAACAAATAATTCCTGTTAGACTAAGGATTGGACATACTCGACTAACTCACGAATACTTAATGACAAGACGAGATAAACCTATATGCAGTATATGTAACAAAGAACTTACGATTAAACACATACTGACAGACTGCCAAAGACGATGCACCTTGCACATCCCGAATGATATGCAGGAACTCCTAGGCAATGATAGCCAGTACATCAACACTGTACTGACCTACCTCAGAACACAGGACTATACAATCTTATTTGATGGCAATAAGCACTGTTGACTTAAAAATAACATTATACTTTCATAGATACTAGTTACAATTTATCAGAGAACACAAAGTCTTTTACAGTTAAAATTTTATACAATTACTTTAGCTATGCTGATTTCCTAAAAAGAATGGTTCAATGGCATTTAGCTAATCTAAGATATTTTAATTTTGGTTGCGTTTGGAGGTAAGAAAGCATTAGAAAATAAAATTTATTAACAAATATGAAAGAGTTTTCAGGTTTTGGTATGTTTTCTAGAATATCTCAAAAACAGTTAGCAAGTCTTGGTAAATGGAAGGTAACCATTCAAAAGCTTCCTCCCAGTCGGTCATTTTTTTGTTTGCTATAGTTTTCCGGATATCTTAATACAACATAAGTTACAATTAATTGTATAAAACAAGGTGCGCTACTGTACTAACCCTGGGGATCCGAAAGAAACGAAACGTAGAGAAAGGGGGTCTTTTTGCGAAGACTACATCCGGTTACTTTTGAAGTAGCATTAGTGATTTATAACAGTTATTCTTACTCGCTGATAAGCTTATTGATATAGGTTCTTTGCTGGTTATCTATTACTATTTGACACGTTATCTACGATTATTATCCATATTACATAATGGCAAGCAATATTTATTAATATGACCAATATAATATGACCAAAATCAATTCTCTCAACTAAAAAAAAAAGTTATTAAGCATTAAAATTAACTGTATTGCAGGTTATGAAGGATAACATAAACAATGATATTTGTAAACACACATATTTTATATTCCTCTTTTCTCTCTCTCTCTTTTTGGATATTTTATATTTGTTTAGCATTATGGGCATACGTGCTATGCGTTTCCGCTCGCTTCGCTCGCTCAAGAAGATATCAAAACTCTAGTCAAGCCCATGGGCGTATATAGAAAATAATTTCGGGAGGGGCTGGGAAAAATTCGGGGGGGGGGGGGCTGAGACCATTTCCGGGGTATGGAATACTAAAAATTTAGAGCTTGGAATAGTTTTAGGCAACTAAAACGCTATTACACGTAAAATAAAACATTTTTTATGAACTAAGTGATCTTAATTAATTTATTTTTAAGGGTTTTACGACAAGTTTTTACCTTCAAATCAAAATTTCGGGGGGGGGGCTGCAGCCCCCCTTATATACGCCCACGGTCAAGCCAACTCGCTAAAATTAATCGAATTCTGTTAATTTTTGCGAGTAAGAAACGAATCGCTTTTTCTTTGTCAGGAACATCGCGAACTAATTGTAAAAGACACATTTTTCTCACTAACAAAAACAAAACTTTTTCACAAACAAACGCTAATTCGCTGTTGAAGGTTACTTTACTCCCAGCAAGAACCAATACAATTGCTCATCGTAATCCTCCAATAGGAAGGCAAAGGAGTTATGCGCATGCGATTAATCACTGTTAAAATCACTACTGCTACTTCAAAAGTAACTGGATGTGGTGTTCGCAAAAAGACCCGAAAAAGGTATTTACGGATCGGGTTACCTTTCAATAGAATTTTTATATATCAATTAATAAACTCAACCCTATATATTCAGAATAATTAACAAGAATACATAAATGAGTTTAGACTTTTTTATTTATTTTTTTTTATTTTTTTGGTGTTTTAAGGCAGTTCAACCACTAGGGTCATGGATGCCTATGTATATGCGCGCAATTGAAAATTAATTCACGTAAAGATGTAAAAGAGTATATTATTTGAATCATATATTTAGATTAATCATATACTTAATATTTAATCAATCATTTAATTAGTCAATGAATATATTTTTATTTTAGGTGAAAAAAAAAAAAAAAAAAAAAAAAAAAAAAAAAAAAAAAAAAAAAAAAAAAAAAAAAAAAAAAAAACTGTTAAATAGTCAGAATAAAATAAGATAATAAAGGGAAAAAATTCTTAAAAATGTGGTGTAAATGTAAACACGTGGGATGACACACTCATACATACACACACACACACACACACACACACATGCACGCGCGCACATACATTCCCACACACACGCGCACGTAAGTGTATTTTCTAGATCTACTTCTCCTTATAGGTTTAATTGTTATTTATATTTTTGTGATCAGATCTGTAGCCCTGAGGAATCTCAATGTTCTCTGGCACAATTCATGGTCGTTTCCAAGTATATCAAAGAGAGTACCATGAATGTCCAGTTGATTTCGAATCTCCTCGTATGCTCTACAGTCCGTGAAAATATGTTTAATTGTTAGATCTTCACCACATACTGTACATTCAGGCCTTTCTTCCCGCCTGAATAAATAAGAATGGGTGAGATTAGTATGACCAATTCGCACTCTCGACAGAACCACCTCATCCCGCCTGCTGCCTTGGGATGAGGTTTTCCATGCCGAGTTTAGACTTTATTTGACAAATTACATTTTAGCCAATTTATCGATTTACATGAGTTTACTCATATTTATTGACAATATTTTTGCTCTGCATATTTGTGTGTAAATGTGATGTTTGTTGTACCCAAATATCCCCAATATCCCAATGCTAAGTGATTTACAACTTGTCAGATAGTAGGAAATGCATAGGGCTGAGGAGGGTCACCTTGTACAACACCCTGTCTTCCCTATTCAAGCATTCATTCTGAAAGAGTCGTAGAGAATTGGAGGCCTATAAATCAGCTGAGATGACAATGGTGCTGACAGAAAGGCGTACACAAACCGAGCAGGTAGGAACGGAGAGTGTTAAGTGGACTACAGGTTCATCCTGAACGAAACTGGATCTGATTGTAACACAATCCGTAACATTCCTCGAATAACGTTCTCATCGAATTTTGTTATACAACCGAAACATTATACGTAACTTGGTATGAAGATGGTTTTCAGAGGCCTGTGATTGATCATGTTATATAGCTGTTTTGAATTTTTGGCTCACTGTTCATAAGACTAACGCCTAAAATGAGGTTGTTAAGGCCAAATAAGTTATTTTAAAAAATCAGAAAAAAACGTAACAAGCCACGAGGGCCCTGAGGGGCAGATACTGTAGAGGTATATGGCACATTAGGGAGATAGTGTGGTAAGTACTTTGCTCCGGCCGCCTGGTTTTCCCCTTGCTGCTTCGACTGCTAGAGTCATTAGCACCAAGGTACCCGTTAATAAATTAATTAAAGGCTGGGTTGGCCTGGGGATGGTCAGAGAAGCCAAATTCAACCCATGAACGAAGACACTAGTTGAAAAAATCTTTAGTGCTTGCTCAGGATTAGAACCAGTATGTAAGTCCAGTGCTCTACCACTGAGCTAACCTCGCCCTCAAATAAGTTAGTATTTTACTTCAATTAACATGCAATGCATCACGTTGACAAAACGTTATTTTTACAGGGTCTCTGAGCTTCTTCATAACATTTACAGAGCACGCTCTACAATTATGCTCAAAACTATAAAATCTACATGATCTGGAAAGGAAAATGTAGATAAATCAAGTATTATGTACGTCGTAAAGAAACGAAGAACCAATTCTGTACTAATTTTTGGTTTGGGTACTCCAAATTGTCCCAGATGTTTGACGTAATTCCAAAGTAATATATTTAAAAGTTTGGCGTTGAGGAAGTACTAGAAAAAATATTAAGTGCAGCCATTGGCAGTTTTGGGGCATTCTTATCAGAAAAAAAAAATCTTCGCTTCGACTGCTAGAGTCATTAGCACCCAAGGTACCCATTATTAAATTAATTAAAGGCTGGGTCGGCCTAGGGACGGCCAGGGAGGCCGAATCTAACCCATGAACGAAGACACTAGAAGAAAAAATTTTAAGTGCTTGCTCGGGATTTGAACATTAATTGGGCAGCCCATTTTATTTCGTTTTAAATAAAGTTTTCTCTCTCTCTCAGGTCTCCAGCTTATTAGTCCAGTGCGGGGCATTCTTATATTTTCTTAAATATATCATAAACGGTTGGTAAATCGTTGTTAGTTGAACAAAGACACACGAAAGCTGACTGAATTTTCTACAAAAATATACTGAAGAAATTTCAAATTTGGCGATATAAATTGGAGAAATAAATGCTTGAAACTTCGAATGTGTTAGTCTTGTTCTTTTGAACGGGTTTTGTTTCTGTTTATCACACTTCTTACTTGTTTTTTAATAGCATTTCACAGTAAAATGGCTATTTTAGTAAAAAGAGGTAAAGGAAAGAGGATGGAGTATTTTCCGCTACGAATACTGTCAGTTTTCTGTTAGAGCGCCTAAAATATTCTTTCTCTTTCATTTCATTTTATATTTTTCAGGAATCACGGAAACCTATCAATAACTGCATCCATTATTTTACTAATTTTACTAGGGATATGGAAACGCGCTAAGATGACGAGTTTTTTCCCCGTATTCTGAAAGGAGAATAGACAATCCAGAAGGAACCAATTTGAAGATATACTTTCAGTAGTTCACCCTCCAAGAGCGACATCTGTTCGAATGATTTGGCTATCATCTGCTACCTGTTGTGGTCCGTTAATTACCTGTTTCGGTTTAGGCCATCTTTCTATCGTCCCTTCAACTGTCTTCCCCTCATTCAGATAGAAATGACCTTATGTTCCTACGCCCAACTTGGAGCCATATTGTATCATAATAATAGAATCCTGAGATTCTTAGAGTTTTATAATAACGGCCTTCTGCTGGGATAATCGATCCTTCAAAAAGGTTTTGTTTGCAGTGAAAACTGATTTTTTTAATGAAAAACCCCTGATATTTTTGAAAAAAAAAAACCAAATTAAAATAATAAATTGAATATCTAATTTTGTTTTTATAACAAGGTTTCTTATGTGCTGCTCACCAGACGTTATACGGTTTATTTTCTGTATTAATTTATTATAGGGAATGGATGTTCACGTATAAAACTTCAAAATATGCACATATATATTTAACTATTTACAATGGAATATGTAATAAAAAATTGAAAATAATTAGTAAACAAATATCTAAAACACTATAAAATATTGAAAAGAAAAACATAAATATTAAGTAGGAGCTCTGTTATCATAAATGGAAACAACAATAGTTGAAAATATATAGAATAAAATAACTAAAACTCTATAAAATATTGAAAAATAAAGCATAAATAAAAACTATTAACTCATTTGAAAGGGGGAAAAAGAAGTTGAAAATTTCTACGGATGAACTGTATTTTGGAAAATTGTTTGCAACATACATTTTTAACTCGTCGATCGTGAAATGGCGCCGGTCTGATCTTTTGACGGGAGTATAAAGTGTTGGGCCACCGATCAGATCCAATTTTTTTCTGGCGATTTTGCATCGAAAAATAGTCAAGTGTTTCATGCAATACGTAATTGATTGAATAATTTATTAAAACACTAATACCAATAGTTCACATTTATGTAGCTCTCAATTTACATATTAATTTACGGAAGCTTTTCCTTACATTTTGATAACTGATGCTTCTTATTGTAAATTTAATATAGATTATAAAAATGTGGTCGTTATATACGAAACATTAACCAAAAATTCCGAAAACACAGTTTTTCACACATAAAAACCTATAGTTCTGAAAATAGACAAAAGTAAGAGTAGCACTGCAAGATATTCAGATAGAACGCTCATTTCTGTTATGACATCTGAATTAGGACACAGCCCGTATTTACATAAATATATATATATATATATATATATATATATATATATATATATATATATATATATATAAAATCAGTCCCGTAACAGGCCACAAGGGCCCAGAGGGGCAGATACTGTAGAGGTATCTGATTCTTGACCATACGGCACACTAGGGAGATAGTGTGGTCAACACTATGCTCCGGCCGCCTGATTTTCCCCTTGGCTGCTTCGAATGCTAGAGTCATTACCACCCAAGGTACCCATTATTAATTAAATTAATTAAAGGCTGGGTGAGCCTAGGGACAATCTGGGACCCCAAATCCAACCCTCGAACGGCAGCACTAGAAGAAAAAATCTTTAGTGCGCGCTCGGGTTTTGAACCTGGTCCTCCAGTTCATTAGTCGAGTGCTCTACCACTGAGCTAACCTCGTCCCCATATTATATATAAAATGATTGTTTCTAAGCGTCTTACCGTAAAATAGCATTATCGCTTATTCGAAATCAGTTACTCGAATCATTTCTCCTAAAAAAAAATACAATAACGAAATAAAAAATGTAAAACACCTTAGAGTAACATGAAGCCAACATTCACCATCAGTTAATAATGATCTGACATATATAAATCAGCCGAAAATATCCCAGAGAACAACAATAGAGATCAGAATGCTGTTGATTCACTGAGAATGGGATTGCGGGGGAAGGAATCACACATACGGAGAAACATGGATATGAATCAGCCTGATTCACCGTCTGCTTATTTCTCGGATGGTCAACAAGAAAAAAAGGATAAACCAATCGTTGACTTGTTTTATTTAGTTTTCTTGTTTGTTTTTCACCTTGACACGGTGACCTATATTCACTCCTTACACTCAGCAATCTTACTATTTTTATTTTATTTTGTACATTTTGATGTTATCGCACATCGATTTACATATGACAATGTTTTTAATGTTCTAATCGACAAATTAAGGGTTCAATCTTTGCATATAAATGACACTATTACAAGAAGCGAAGAAGTAGGACTAGCGAGGATGCGGATTGGCCATTCCTTTCTAGCCGAATTTTCATTGAGAAAGAAAATACTGCAGTGTATACATATTCTTGAACAATGATTATTAAGAAATTTGATACAGGTAGCTTGACCACGCCAGTTGTCAACCGAATACCTTCCTTGTTAGGAAGGACTCTAGGATGACCTGAAGTTACCTTACGCCATCCAACCACACCCTGCGACTAGCAGGGAGGATTGGAGGCGAATGAGACGTGAACAGTGATATCCTGAGGAGACAAAATATCCACAAATGTCAGTCTCAATTAAAAAAAATTATAATTAGATAGATTTTTGATCACTCCACGACACTTTACTGGCTCAGAAGATCTCGGGGCCACTTCCTATTAAGGCGTCTTGGTGGAGAGGAAGGATGATTGGTGCTGGATAAGGATTGGGCTATAGGATTAGGATGATTGATCAATTTACTATGGAAAGATGAGAAGCGGCTAGGGATTATATCTTGGACAAAAGAGATATTTAGGTCATTGAGGAGGGTGCGGTTTGAAACATAATATGGAGCATTAACTGGGACTTGGGATTGAAATATGTCGCTTCTGTGTATGGAATGCTTGGCTGTCCCGCAGGTTTTATTTGTGAGTTGTAGACAGTTAGTTTGTTTTGGAGGGATATGTTTGGTGATCGGTATTCTTATTTATTTTTTTTAAATTCCTTTATTAATAATTACAATATTTCTAGTAATTTATTTAAATTTTAACGTCCATTTATTATTTACTATTTTTAGTAATATTGCTGGTTCCGTTATAATATCTTTGTGATGCATGATTTGGGAATATGTACATTTACATAACCTGCTGGACTAATACATTGTGAGAATTGCAGATGGCATCTTAAACAAATTGTCTCTAGGTTACCGCCGCTTCAGTCTTCTATGAGGATTTTGTGGATTATGGAAGGAGGATAAAGAGTTTATCAAAGGATTTGGATGGCCAGGGAGATTGGAATTAAACTTCTGATAGAATGGTTTGGCTAGGGATTGGATAAAGGGGATATTGAAGTCATTATGTAGGGTAAGGTAAGGAGCATTGGATATTTCTCCAAGGATTTTGGATTGCATTGTTTGTATTCCTTAGGAATTGGAAGGTTTAGTGGAATCCCTGATTTCCAGTCGATTTTTTTTTGTTTTTCGGCGCACCGACATCTGGGCCGTAAGCGTCGACATCCGAGATGCAACCGGACTTTTTTCAATGGGCCTTGACATGAGAAAATCCCTACTACAGGTGGGACGCGAACCCACTATCTCCCGCATGAGAATCATAGGCGTTAGCCACTAGACCACTGGGAGACCCATAAGTCCATATTGGTTGGAATGTGGTATTGTTTATAAGTCGTTTGTTAGTCAACGAAAGTTATTCTTAATCCTAACATAATTTCAAGGAATCCTCTAGTATTTTCCTACTTTCTGACGTCATGATGTACAATACACATCCGTGATTTATTTATAACCTGTACAATAACAAGGTTTCGTCTAACTCCGACCGTTAGAGTATTAAATCCTGAAGGAATTCTTGTGAGATTACCTTTCAAAACGTGTTTCATTCGAAAGGCAATCCACTTTTCACATTTTCTTACTCCATTTACTGCGATTATAGTCTTTTATACTCGTATATCAATTATAACAATCAAGCCTTTTCATATTCATCAATTAGACTTCGTTTCGGTTTAATGGGCTGAGAAAATATCGATAAAAGATTAATTGCGCTGAGGAATGTCATAAAAAGTAATAAGCCACCTCGTTGTTTTACTTGTTATGAAATTGAGCCAAGTTATCTTCATTAAACATATAACAGAATATTTCTAAAATAATGTGCTACGTCAGAAGGTTACGTTGGGTGGAATTGTTAGTTTGTTACATCTTTTGGGTTATGTGAGAATGTGTTGAATTGTCAGGAGGACTTCCACTCTTCTTGTTAATATTTATTTTACGTTCCATGCATTTACCATTTAGCAAAAATAAATTATATACTCACACATGTGCTCAGCCCAACAAAAAGTTAATTTTTGTTATTAATAGGGATTTGTTATAACGTTATTAAATAACATTTGCCTACATGATATATATATATATATATATATATATATATATATATATATATATATATATATATATATATATGTGCGTGTTTCTTATTGCATTTTTTTTGTATTATTAATTTTATTATACTTACATATTTCAATTACGTTATTTAATATTTAATTATACATTATGTAAATACTGTATAAGTAATTCATTTTTTTAAAATATTTTAATACATTATTAATATAAATATATATATATATATAAGGGGAAGGGTCCCCTTACCAACCTACAAGGATGAGTGACTGCCCGAAGAAGCCGGACAGGAATCCGGCGAAATATTGCGATGACGGGAGGAGCAAGACCGCTGGAGATAGATGCCGAATGACCAACACATTTAATTCCCAGCGAAGTAGCTTAAAAAACAACATATATATATATATATATATATATATATATATATAAATCACGTGTCAGTTTGTCTGTATGTTTGTTCCTAATACAAATCCACACCGTTTGACCGATTTGGGCCAAACTTGCCACACAGGTAGTTCTTGATACGTGGAGTGTCATAGGCTAGGTCAAAAATGTCTACTAGCTGTCTGTCTGTATGTTATACAAATTTACAACGTTTGACCGATTTTGACATAACTTGATAAGGGGAGTGTGTCCTAGGCCAAAGTCGTCTAGGACTCACAGTTCGGAGGTCACGGGTTCGAAACTTGTAATTATATAATATTGCAATTCTTGTTTTAATGTAATTGAATCGCCTATTTAATTCATATTTTAAATAAGTATAAAAACAAATAACAACTATAAGCATCGTTTAGAAAGTTTTCGCGGTAATGTTGAATTTCGGACACCTATGGGTTGGAGGAAGACCACATCTAACCCTTAATTTTTATTAAGATCAGTCATTTTAATGATCATCCGCATATGAGCGCACACTTATCCATTGGCACTTATCAAGGTCTTCCTTCATCCCCTGAACATTTAGTGCTTAAGATGACTGTCAAAGAGCATGCCGAAACGTTTGAAATATAGATTTTTCTGATAATCTGAGGTTTTCTCTTAGCTAATCCTGATCGTTCCTTAGTTTCCTAACTAACCAATATTTGGATTACCATTCCTTGACATCGTAAAAATGCTTAGGTTAGGGAGGAAGACCACCATGAATTTTAGGTAACCATGAATAATATAAACGTTGGACTCAAAAAGGCTGCCAGAGAGCATGCCAAAACGTTTGCAATATATGTAGATTTTTCTGAAAATCTGACGTTTTCCCTTCGACAAATTCGAACCATTCCTTTTTTTTTTTTTGTCATTTATTTATTAAGACACTTTTTTTATCATTATTCTATGTGGAAACTTAAATTTTATCACAAATTTTACAATATAGGAAATGAATGTGAAATAAAATCTTCTTTTTTTTTTTTTTTTTTTTTTTTTTATAAATCGTTTATTGGTTTCAAGTTACAAGCTCATAACCACAATAAAATCTTTGCACATTTATAACAGAAATTATAACACCATAACATGTGTTGATTGTATACTAGTACACTACATAAATAAATATACTCCTAAATGGAAAAAAAAAAAGTTACAAACAAAATATATGCTACAGAGGTAGACTTACAAATTATAGTTATAAATATTTCAAGAATATATGTTTCGACCATGGGCGTATATAGGAAATAATTTCGGAGGGGCTGGGAAAATTTCGGGGGGGGGGGGGGCTGAGACCATTTCCGGTGTATGGAATAATAACTATTTAGATCTTGGAAGAGTTTTAGCCAACTAAAACGCTATTACACCCAAAATAGAATATTTTTTCTGAACTAAATAATCTTATTTAATTTATTTTTAAGTGTAGATGGAGATAGTTAGCCGCTGCAGAGATACGACGACAGGTATAGTTGGGATTCGGCTAGGAGAAAAACGTCAGACTTTCAAAAAAGGAAATCTGTATTTGGACGTTTCGACTGCACAATGGCAGCCTTCTTCAGCTAAAAAATATTTACAACTTATTACTAAAAAAATATATATATACAATTAGTAAGTAAAGGACAGGCAGAAAAGAGCGGAGTATATACATCAATACAATAAATTTTAACCAATCTTATTTTTAAACAATGAAAATACTGTAGTTGGAAAGTAAACAGCGTGTAGAAAGTAGTAAGTAAAACAGTACACACAAATGAAATTAAACAGTAAAAACAACGAAAATTTTTTATATAGTGAAAAACAAGATCTATTTTATAAGTGAATACAATTTATTGTATTCACTTATAAAATAGTATTCACTTATAAATATAAATTGTATTCACTTATAAAATAGAATTCACTTTTTCACTACATAAAAAATGTTCGTTGTTTTTACTGTTTAATTTTTTTTTTTGTGTGTACTGTTTTACTTACTACTTTCTACACGCTGTTTACTTTCCAACTACAGTATTTTCATTGTTTAAAAATAAGATTGGTTAAAATTTATTGTATTGATGTATATACTCCGCTCTTTTCTGCCTGTCCTTTACTTACTAGTTGTACATATGTATTTTTTTACTTATAAGTTGTATATATTTTTTAGCTGAAGAAGGCTGCCATTGTGCAGTCGAAACGTCCAAATACAGATTTCCTTTTTTGAAAGTCTCACGTTTTTCTCCTAGCCGAATCCCAACTATACCTGTCTTCGTTTATTTTTAAGGTTTTATACAATCTACCGATCAAATCAAAATTTCGGGGGGGGGCTTCAGCCCCCCACCCTTAAATACGCCAATGGTTTCGGCCTTTTATGGGCGTATATTTTTAATGTATTCTTATTATAATTGCCTAAACCCTTAATTAAATTATTCTTTTTTATTTTGCATCGATAAAAAAAGGAACTTTTTGGCCTGTTTATGAATAATGGTTTTTATGCTTACAACATTAGATAGCGAATGAAGTTTCTGAATGAAGGTTTTTATGCTTACAACATTAGATAGCGAATGAAGTTTATGAATAAAGGTTTTTATGGTTACAACATTAGATAGCGAATGAAGTTTATGAATAAAGGTTTTTATGCTTACAACATTAGATAGCGAATGAAGTTTATGAATAAAGGTTTTTATGCTTACAACATTAGATAGCGAATGAAGTTTATGAATAAAGGTTTTTATGCTTACAACATTAGATAGCGAATGAAGTTTATGAATAAAGGTTTTTATGCTTACAACATTAGATAGCGAATGAAGTTTATGAATAAAGGTTTTTATGCTTACAACATTAGATAGCGAATGAAGTTTATGAATAAAGGTTTTTATGCTTACAACATTAGATAGCGAATGAAGTTTATGAATAAAGGTTTTTATGCTTACAACATTAGATAGCGAATGAAGTTTATGAATAAAGGTTTTTATGCTTACAACATTAGATAGCGAATGAAGTTTATGAATAAAGGTTTTTATGCTTACAACATTAGATAGCGAATGAAGTTTAGTAATAATTGTCTAAATTGGCTGCTTAGTTATTATTCGGAGGCATTTATTTTGAATTATTTGTATTTTTTTATAATTGGAATTTGACGTGTAGCTCCAGACTGGACAGGAATATATTAATATTGGCCGAATGCATAGTTTGTAAATTAGAGTTTTGTTCTGCTTGGAAAGTGTGGATTTTCTATTGAAGTAGAGATGCATACTTCATACTACAGTCCAGGCAACGAATGCTTAAAAACAGCTATAGGTGGCAATTTTTGGAACAAAACCTTTGTACCGGGGGAGGGGGGTTAAGAAGGTCCCATTTTCCGGGTTTTCACTTATATCTCGAAAACCCAGCGTCCTAGCGAGATGACTACTGTAAAACAAATGAAAGCTGATTAAATATGCTACAGGTTCAACTCAATAAAGTTTTTCGAGGAATCTTTAGTTTTCGAAATATCCGGTCTTGAAAGTCTGTCATTTTGGGGGAAAACACACTTTTTTCTATTCTCGACCGGATATCTCTTCAACGATGAACCCAAAAAATAAATGTCGGCTATAGGGTTGTAGAGCATTACATTCCCTTCAAGAATACATAAAACTCTACTATTTCATGTATTTTCCTTCAAACGTGAAAACAGTTTTATTGTTCATCGTGATATCTGGCGACAACTGCCGACCAATGAACCTTTTAACTTCTCAGTATTTCCAGACAATGTATTGTCCAAAATATACTCTATTATATAAATATAGTGAGTACAGGACGTATAAATAGCACAAAATATATAATTTTGGGCGCACTGACCAGTTATTCAGACTCAATTAGATAAGATCTTGTACATTATATTGGCAATGGTTACATCTATAACTGTTCGTTCACTGGACTAATATTAAACATTGCCTTTATTGCTTTGTTACAAGTATTGTTTACATCACCGGTGAACATTAATTCTATATTAGCCCGAGAGCCAGCAACGCACTATTCATGAAGTGTTTTATGCATCTTGAAATTTTGCTATAATGTACATCTTGGATATATTAGAAGGTATATATGTGTTTCCTGGACACACCTTGGAATACCAGGTACTGCGCATATGGGAAACGTACAAGAAAAATATTTCCCAAAAAAAGAGTTTTATTCAAAAGCCAACTAGCTTTAATTTAAAATTAAGACAATTTTACAATCCATAATAAATGTGGCAGACACTTTTCAGGGGTACAACTCGTAAAAAAAAAAATAAATAATTGTTTTTATTCTAATATTAAATGAGAGTTTTATTCGCACTGCCATTAAAACCGGAACAGCTGTACAAGATCATGTGACCAAGAACCAATGAGAGCACAGAAAACAACCAACACTGCGCGGTCGTCTCATGCACTCTTACGGTTACGCGCAGTGTATTGCAGTCTATCATAGGCAACATTTATTTTTATATTTCCTGATAATTAAACCCCACAAAAGTGTCTGTCCTTTTGCAATTATTTTCAAATATGTTTATTGAAGACGCTGTTTAAATCGCAGCATGAATAAAGCACTTCATTTAATATTAAAAATAAAAACTAGGTACATTGTTTTTTTTTTAAATTTACATTGTAACCCGCTTAAAAGTGCCTGCCATATTTATTATTAATTTTAATTTATTTTTTTTTTCATTAATAATAGTTTTAGGTGCTAGTGACCTTGGCAGTAGAAGCACCTATAATTAATAAATAAAAAAATAATAATAATTAATATTAGTTGGCTTCTGAATAAAACACTATTTTTGGGCAATATTGTTTTGCACCTTTCTCCTGGTGTTCCAAGGTATGTCCAGGAAACACAAATTTACCTTCTTATCTACCCAAGAGGTACACTATAGCAACATTTCAGGGTGCATAAAAAACTTCATGAAAAGTACGTTGCCAGCTCTATGACTATATCTAGATGTAATCCTAGACACTTTACACCATCACACTTTACAGTACCGTTTGGCACCATACCTTGACTTCTTAACTGACCAATATGTTAATTGGATAGACCGCCTTCCTTTCCAATTTACTTGAGGATTAATCCTTGATCTTTAGGAGTGACTTTAGCCTAAAACTGACAATCCAATTTATCAGATATAACTCCGGGCCTATAGGCTGTGTAAATACCCTTGATCTATTCGAGATAATGCAATCTTGATCTTGGGCTATTCATTATTCATACTTTCGGCCCCGAATAACATATCCCTCACTCACGCCTCATTCAAATTAACTTATATAAATCCTAAATTTAGCAATTTAAATTATCCTTAAGAAACAAAAAGAATTTTTGAAGGCTCTCACGACACTCCCAACAAAAAAAAATCGTGCCTTGCGAATTGTTGTTGTTGCGTCTAATAGGATCGATATGGATTTTACGTTGCATGTTTTATTGAAAATTTTATTTCAAAGCCAAACTGATTTCATGTAGTTTGTTTTAACATTTTCATTTTTGTAATTATCATTTATCGAAAAAATCATTTAAAAGTGGATTAAAAAAAAAAAGTACCAAGAAATCCGAATTGATTCATTTTATGTTCAATAGAATTCTTACACGAATGTCGCTTTGGCAGAGCGTTTTGTCTACAAACGTATAAATGCTTTGTATAAAGTTGTAAGTTCAGTTTTTTTTTTTTTTTTTTTTTATTTACTATATTCTTTTAGTGTATTTCGTGAAAGAACGTTCATGTTGCAGTCATCGATAAGGAATGTAGGTTTATTACGGCTAAATTTAATTTAAATGTCAACGTCCATTATAATTAACTCAGCATTTTAAGACGGGGTTTCTATTGTTCACCACCCCTTTTCTAGCCAGTATCACGGCTAAAAATTATAAAAATTCTCTTAACTGTCGTAGTTTTTGTTATTCTGTAAGGAAACTCGCTAATGTTACAAAAAAAAAATAATAAAAGCTTTTTGAGAAAATAAGTTAAGTCGGTCTATTAGGAGTATGTGTTTACCTGAAGTCACATTATGAGTCAACGAATTTATTCAAATGTCCCTTGCGGCAATAAGTTTGTAAATATCTTGCAACAAAACTATCTAGGAAACATTCGAAACTAAAGTGGAAGTATATCCATCTTTATTTTCATTTATTAAAATAATTATATAAAAGTTAATAATAATTTTAACGCGTCTAGGCCAATATTGGTGGAGCAGGTACTTTTTTCAGCCGGCTCATTGTAAAAAGAAGGCCAGATGTAAAGCTCAAACTCGCATCTCCAACGTTAGAATCCGGCGTGATAGCCACTTGTGGGAAATAATTTTTTTTTTTTTTTTTTCGGATAAATATAATTATTCTGGTTCTACTTTTATGGTAAACGATTATTTTTGGCAAGCCTTATCTAAAGGTTCCCAGCTTATTATAGGCACTACAAGCTGATGCCTCTTACCATATAGGCGACGAAAGAAAACTTTATCATCCCAAGTGGGAATTGAACTCACAACCTTAGGCATGGAGTGTCCACGTAACGTTCTCGGAAATCAGACCATTAGAATAGGCGTAACATGGCAGAAGAGCCAAGGAGAAGCGTTGGACGAAGAGCAAAGCATCAGAATATGAAATAGCACAAATGTTTGTAAAAGTAAGAAGATGGCCTTCCTGAGATAGTGTAAGAAATCCCTAAAGGAAAGACTTTTTGGCAGACAAAAGGTCAAACGGATGGAGTCTCCATATGACCTAGAAGTGTTACCGTACATATTGGGTTGTAAAATATGTTCATTTGGTATAATGAACGAAGGAAACAAGATATCGATGGCCTAGAATGAAAACCTCCTATCTAAAAAAAAACTTTAATAACTTTTATACGTTATTAGATGGATAAGATTCTATTTGACAATCCTTGAGAGTCAAAGAAATTCATTCTTACGCGTCCTGGACTATATCGACTAAGAAGCAAACCTTGCGGGCTTCTCAGTAACCATAATATCCATCTAATTAGGTATAAAAGTTGATTATTTTTATTTTTGAGATACGAGGTTTTCATTCTAGACCATCGATATAGTCAAAATATATTTATTTAAAGAGTACATAGCTGAAGGATTTGCTTATTATAGAAGTTGAAAGCTACAAAAAGTAGATCCTTCAAGAAACAAATATTAAAAAAATAGTAACGCTCAAGCTCTATAAAACAAATAGCATGAAACCTCAATGTAGGTATAATTTATATTTTAAAAATGTTTGGTGGCCTTATAAAGTTTACTGTGGATGAGAATAGGCTTCATTGTATTGTATATTGATATTGATTTCGGCATCTACATGATCCTAGATGCTACAAATTTTACATAAAACTGTATTTTTCTGATTCACAATATTTTCCAATATTAACCTATAGTAATTTTAAATTATATTCTTCGAATGTCGCCTTATTGAAACTAACATTTTTCATGAATAGTTCTTCTTATTAAAATGACAACTCCTGTGTACCCTATTTTGTATTACTTTCACAGGGTGACCATGACCCAGTGTTGTTGATACTGCCCTTATAACTAATCAAAAAAAAGAAAATGGGCGGAAAATGAAGTTTGTAATCTGGCGAAAATAGCTGGCTTTTTTTCACTTCCCTAATGAGATTTTTATGAGCAAAACGATTTCGCTTAAGGGGGAAATTGCGCTTTGCACATTTTTCTTCCTCTTGTAGGGATGGGCGATAGTCGATAGTTACTATCGATATATCGATAGTTCATGACTAACGATAGTAGCTATCGATAGATTCTTTTACTTTTTTTAGAATTGAAGTTCTCATCATCTGGAGGGCTTTGGTATTAAATACTGACACGTCTGGTGAATTAAATGCTGAAAAGGGAACGACTGATGAATACAACCAACTACATAATGTAGCAAGGAAATACCTTTGTGTTCCAGACTCGTCTGTAGCCTCAGAATGTGCATTTTCAGCCGAAAAATCATTTCTGAGCAGCGGAACAGACTGAGACAAAGAAAAGCGGAAATGTTGGTTTTCCTTTCTGGCAATATGTGGCTCAAGGAGCACAACTAAAACAGTTTGAAATAGTAGCTCTTTTTTTTTGTTCTACTTGATATTAAATTCTTTGGAAATGTTTTTTATAAATTTAAATAAATTCGTTTTTCGTTTTAAACCTTTGTGTAATCTTATAAATATACCTAATCCTGCAAGTAATAGATAATTCAATTCAATAACATTATATTCTTCATTGGACAGGTATGTAAGAAATAGGGGAAGATACTATCGAATAACTATCGATAGTATCGATATAGTTTAACGGATAGTATCGGCCTATCGATAGTGCTCAACTATCGACTATCGCCCATCCCTATTATCTTGTCACAGGCTTCCTAAGTTTTTACGTTCTCTCTTTATTATTTTATTTTTTTTAAGGTGCGTAGACAACTGGGCTATTAGCACCGACACCTAAGTTGCAGCTAGGAACCTTCCCAACGAGCCCTGAGATGAGAAAAATTCCGGTTGCCTGAACAATTTGAACCCCCATCTCATGAGAATATAAGTTAGTAACTAGACCACGGAGAGACCCGTTTCGTACTCTAATCTTTTCATTTTGGGGAGCCAAAAAAAATCCTCTGGTTCGCCGTGATGTGGCATTAATTGAAGAATCCCTTTATTCAAAATGGGCGGGTAAAAAAAAACAAAAAATCAGACTATTACTACTCCCCAAATTGATAATAAGTGTTGCGAAAGTGAAAACCCAATGTAAACAAATCACCTCACCCTTCCTAGATATTAAAGTCGAAGCAGCTGATACCGCCACCTGCCGGCTGGAATCACACCCATCCTCCCACTTCCTAGCTAAAGGATTACACCCAGCCATGCTTTAATAGGTTATTACATAATGACGGAACACCTGCCAAGCCATTCCATTGATTGTGTATCATTAGAAGGCGAGCCCACTCCTTCCTCAGGTTCATGGTTACTCTACATAGATTCGAACAAATCTACATAAACTATGAACACCGCTTTATATGTCTTGGTGAAGATTTCAGTGTCTACTGTATCACTCAAATGTTTATAAAAAATGTGTCCATCTTGAGAAACTCGATGAATTCTGTGTTGAACAGTAAACTTATCAAACATGTACAAAATATTTGATGTGTATCCAACAATCATGGAGGGTATGTAAGGGGGGATACGCCCTCCCCCCCCCCCTGGGATTTTGATTTATCACTTCAGACGTGCAGAATTCATCAAAAATTACGATTTAAGAATCAGAAAAAAATATGTAAATACAATAACATCCGTTCCCTAATTATAAGTATCTAAACCGAAAATTAGTTAGATAAACCCACTTTTTTACGAAAAGATATCGGGGGTACTAGTAGATTTTCACCCTTAAAACATTGTACGGGACGAGATTAATAAACATATTAAATTATACATACTATTTGGTACCTGGTGCAAGGACCCTGGCAGTTGGAGGATCTATAATTTAAAAAAACCACTATTTTATACCAAATTTCATGGAATTTAGACAATTTTCAAACCTGGGGAACATTGAATAGACAAACGTGTATGTATATATATATATATATATATATATATATATATATATATATATATATATATATAACCCAAATTACTAGTTCGCTCATGCTGGCCGCAATGTTTGTTATATTGCAACGAAAATCGGTATTCATCGTGAGTATCTGAAGGGAAAGATGTTTTGGAAAAATAAACTAAATCGGTCCATTAGGAGGGGGGGGGGCTTACTCCAGAACAAAATTTTTAATTTGATTGTGCCGGGGGTTATTTATACATCCCTCAAACGAAACTCGGTGTACAAGATGCTCCACCAATGATGAACGTGTGTTGTCAAAAAAAAAATCTATATCCGTTCATCAAAAGTTGGGGTTTATCCCGGAGACGAAATAAACTAAAATTAATAATTGAGTCAGCTTATCATTACAAACGTAAATGACTATTTCTATTTTTTTTTTTAGGTTATTTTAAACAAGTTATTATTGTTTTCTAATGCAGCTCCTGCGTGGTGGACCAATTCATTGATTTTCCTTTCCATTCGAATTATTTTCAAATGGTTCACTCCTCTGAATCTGAGAACTTCTTAAAAAGGTCTCGTTCAAACCAACGAGACCTTCATCCCAAAGAGGAACCACTAAATTACATTTGCAGATTCGCTCGTAGGCGATTGTGCGACCGGTGACGCGGCCATTTCCATACGAACGGAGCACATTCACTCGCTAATTTGGCCCATTCAGCTCTCAAGGTTCCACCATGGGAACCGACCCAAGAAAAGGCTGGCTCTAGTGATTCTTTTCCTTGAAATTTTCTTTTCAATCAGTTTTTTTTCTTTACAAAACTGTGAATCGGCATTATCATCACATAAGCGGGGATGTTATTAACCTTTCAGGATTATGTAGGATTCTTGAATGTATTTAAATTTATCACATACTCAATTTTAGTACAATAGATTTCCTCTTCAATACACTTTGCATTAATCCGACAGCTGGATCAAACAACTTTTGCTAGATTTTGCACCAAAATCCCAATTTGGAAGAGCTGCATGTTTATAGCGTGTTCCCATATAATGTTATACGTCACTTGACTTGAAAATTTTAGTAAATAAATTTGTAATTTTATTATATTTGGTATAAAAATATCTTCTGTTAAACAAAAGGCCTTGTTCGTGAACCGCAAAATCCGCCCAACGCAACACTGTTTTTCCTGTGAAATTCGTATTTTCCGTGAGGCAGCATATAGAGCATTTGTCAGAAAGGAAAAAACGTATTTCGTTAAAAAAATAAAAATAAATATAACACATTCAAATCTGAAAATGCTCGTTATAAATAATAAATATAAAAACAACACTTATAATTTCACATTAACAGGCTGCTGTATATACTTTTAGCGCGGTTCCTCCCTCCCCCATAGGGAGGAACCCCGCTTATAGGGTTGATACAATGAAACAATCCGGAAGTGCCGACTAGAAAATTTCGCGTTTCAGAACCCCTAGAGACCGAAAATAACGGTGGTTCAAATTTGTATATATATATATATATATTTATTTTATATATATATATATATATATATATATATATATATATTTATTTTATATATATATATATATATATATATATATATATATATATATATATTTGTCTGTTCGCTCTCTAGATAGAAGACGAATGGTCCGATTTTGATGAAATTTGGTACAAAAATCCTTCGTCCAATTTGAAAGGTCAAGTTCGTTAACCAGCAAAATCCGCCTACTGGAAGATGGCGTTTGGGGCGGAATTCGCGAAAAAAAAATCGTAACGCTTACGTTTTTGAGTTCATAAGCTTCTAAGTACTCGTTTTATATGATTCCTGGGCTAGGAAAACGAATGAAACCATTTTCAAGGCGATAGCTTTAACCGTTTTCGAGAACATTGGAAACATATTTTTTGAATACCGTTTTTGGTTTGGGTACTTAGAATCATGGGATTCAGTTGAAGCATTTTCTGCATGTTCTACTTTCATCAAAACTAATATGTTGAAATTTTGGTTACGTTTGGAGTTAAGGAAGGGTTAGAATAAAATATTTTATTAACAGACATAAAAAGTTTTAGTAACTTTGTTTACATTCTTAATATCTCGAAAAAGGTTGGGAATCTTGGTAAACGGAAGAATACCATTAGAAAGCTTATTAAATACTCTAAAAAAAAGGTTCTAATGAAAGTTTTGATTAGGCGATGTCAATCGGAGAAATAAGAGCTTAAAACTTTAAAGTAATTGATTTCGCTTATTCGAACTGTTCTTTTTGTCTGTTTTTTATTCCTTGTTATTTTTTAATTGCTTATTGTTGGATAATGTATTTGAAAACAAAACAGGTTAAGAAAAATAAGAAAAACAATTTAATGTTAGAGATATGGATTTCCAAGATATATAGCTTTTCAACTGCCTAGCGTCCTACCTAGGGAGGGTTCTTTGTCTTTGATTTTGGTACTTAGAATTATGGGATACAGTTGAAACATTTTCTGCATGTTGGAGTTTCATCAACACTAATATGTTGAAATTTTTGTTACGTTTAGAGTAAAGGAAGGGTTAGAATAAAATATTTTATTAACAGAAATAAAAAGTTTTGGTAACTTTGTATACTTTCCTTAATATCTCGAAAAAGGTTGATTATCTTGGGAAACGGAAGAATACCATTAAAAAGCTTACTAAATGCTCTACAAAAAAGGTTCTGCTGAAAGTTTTGATTAGACGATGCCAATCAGAGAAATAAGTGCTTAAAACTTTAAAGTAATTGATTTCCCTTATTCGAACTGTTCTTTTTGTCTGTTTTTATTCCTTGTTATTTTTTAACTGCTTATAGTTGGATAATGTATTTGATAACAAATCAGGTTAAGAAAACTAAGAAAAACAATTTAATCTTAGAGATATGGATTTCCAAGATAATATAGCTTTTCAAATGCCTAGCGGGGTCCTTCCTAGGGCGGGGACCCACCCAGGTAAGATCGTAAATAACACCTTTCTTGAGAGTAAAGATGGAACTGTCAACTTTGGTCCTCCTCTACCTCCCGGCACTTTCATTGCTGACGAAGGCTACCACTGACTACCCAAAACGTCCTAAATATAGATTTTTTTAACAAAAATCGTATTGAGGTTTATTTAGCCGAATCCCAACCATTCCATCTTTACTTATCACCTCGACGGTTAACTATCTAATCTTCATGCTTTCTAGAAATGTGGACCCAAAATAATAACATCTTCTATTTTAATCATTTTAAATGAGTCTAGAGATAAGAACGGAACCGCGCTAAGATGATGCAGTTCCTGCGAGTCGGACTTTTTTATTAGTATTATGATTTCATGTCGAAAGCGATTTCTTTAATCTGTTGTGAAAAAAAAAATTAGAAGTTTGATTTCACTTACCCCAAAAAGGTTGTCCTCAATCCGGAAGTACCGACTAGAAAGTTTCTCATTTCAGACCCCATTGATTACGAAATTATAGGTGGTTCAAATTTGTATTGATATATATATATATATATATATATATATATATATATATATATATATATATATATATGTTTGTCTGTTCGCGCTCAAAAATAGTCCGGTTTTGATGAAATTTGGTATAAAATTCTTTCGTCTAATTTGAAAGGTCAAGTTCGTTAACCATCAGAATCCGTCCTCCGGAACATGGTTTTTGGAGCGAGATCCGCGCAAAAAACATCAGAACGCTTACGTTTTCGACTTCATACGCATGCGGGTACTCGTTTTATAGGTTTCTTAACGTAGGAAAACGAATGAAACCATTTTTAAAGCGATATCTGTAACCGTTTCCGAGAAACATTGAAACACCTACTTTTTACAAACTAATGTTTAGTTTGGGTATTCAGAAACGATTAATGTAGTTGAAAGTTGTATCAGACGTTTAATATTCAACTAATCTAAGATAGGTAAATTTTGTTTCCGTTTGGAGTTAAGTAAATATTAGAATATATTTCATTAACAGGCATGAAAAGGTTTTGGATTTTCGTATATTTTTTTAAAATATCTATATGTGCTCATTCGAAAGCTTACTAAATTCCCTACAAAAAAGGTTCAATTTTAATTTTCGTTGGGGCGATGTCAATCCGAGAAATAAGTGCTTAAAACTTTACAATTGTAAGTTTTGTTCTTTTTGAAGGGGTTTTGTCACTGTTTACCTAATATTTTAATTGGTTATTGTTTTTCTAATTGCATTTAATAATAAAATTAGTATTTTAATAAATTAAGGTATAGAAATGGGAAACGTATTGGTAATAGTGTTTCCCATGGAAAACGCCAGGAAGATGGGGGGAGTCATTTCCGTTTAGAATACTATCAGTTTTCTGTTGTGGCGCCTTAAATCTTCCGTCTCTTTGAGATGTAGTTCTATATTTTTTGCTAATGACACTAGAGATATGAACGGAACCGGGCTAAAATGACGCAGTTCCTGCGAGTCGGACATTTTTATATGAAAATGAGTTTGGGCAAAGTTTTATTAAGATATTACGACAGAACCTGACAATTTCTACCTTCGCATCACCAACGGTCAACGATCTCCTCTCAAGAAAAAATTCTTTCTCATTTTAAGTATCTTGTTTTATTATTATTATTATTTACTGCTGCAATCAATTATAAAAACAAGAAGAAATAAAACAAAAAGCGTAAAGAACCGTACTTTGCACTTTCGAGGTTTCAAGCACTCTTTATCTTCCTGAGTTTGTCCCATCGAAAGTTTCATTCATTCATTACGTATTGGTAGAAGCTTTCAAATGGCTACTCTGCGCTTAATATTTTTGTGTCAAATTTCCTTAAAAATCCTTCCGTACATAATAGTGCCAAAATTGTCTGTGTCGCTCTTTAGCAGTCTGAAAAATGGACGGCTTTTACTGAGTGATTACAAAGGGGGAAACGTGATAAAACCAGTTATTCATGTCTTAATAATAAATTGCACGTTTATTGAATATTCCCAATAATATACAGTACTATTTTACATCGGCAATACTCGGCTCAATTTCCGACAAATTACGAATTCGATTTCCCACCAAAATTAACTTCTGTTCACGTGACCGTTGACATAACTTTCATTACACATTTGCCTCACCCTTGACGCAAAATCCGCAAACTCGCTGCAGTATGACTTTATTTTATTAAACAATTATCACACTGAGAAGCAAATTTTCGAGTACATATTTCCACATCCTACCATGATACCCTTAGAATGCTCCGCTTCCCATGCGTGCCTCGTGGAAGCCGCGAGCTCCTATGAGATCTGCAGACCACAATCCAATCTTCGCTCTCTATTATCCCTGCTATTCCATTCCTACCGCCCCCGCGCTGCCTCCCTCCCTCCATTTCCCTAAGGGTTCAAAGGCCAAGCACCTCCGGTGGGATAACTGTGGATCCAATATGGTTCCGCTAGTCTACAGATATATCCAATTCATTAAGATGACCACTTCCATATGAACAACCAACCACTTGATTGAACTTGTTAACTACTTACAAACTTCTTGGGTCTTTGGGTTTCATGTCGTCACCAAATATCTTTACCAAAGTTTCACTAATCATACCAGCTTCCTCAGTTTGTTCTAAGGCTTAACCCTAGAACACTAACATGCGTAAAAATTACGTGCGCGACATGTAGCCTGCTTCCCCGGTAAGTTAGGGAATCACAGATCCCGTTCTCCTCCCAGCTTTGCCTAGGCTAGTTAGTGTCCCATCGACTTTTGACGACGGAAGTGGATCGTTCAGTCTTATTCATTTATTTTCAACATTTTTTCTAAAAGTAGGTACGTAAAAATTACGTATAGTTAGTAATACTGATGTATATGTATACATCATACTTACGTGCAGTTAGCTATAAATGCTGATGGTCACACGTCAATTTTACGCTGAGTTAGTAAATTACTTAGAAGATTACGTCTTCTCTTTATTTTTTTTTTTTGCGATTAAGGGAGTTTGAAAAATTATACAGGGATCCGGATGAGATTCTGAAATTAATGGCGGAACTCGATGAAGAGGATCCAAATGATATCGAGGCAGTGGATGACAATTTCAATAACGGCCCTGACTTGGTTCCAAATGAAGCAGAATTAGAAGAAGAATTTTACTGTCATATAAAAGCGGTAGAAGCTATTGCGTGACACATAGAAAAGAAATTTGTGGATCCTACCCAAAAAAAGTTGTTTGAATGGTTCATAATTATTTAGTTTTTTTTTTTGTTTTTGTTTTTTTGCATATAAATATATATATATTTTTGAGGTAAATTACTGAATAATTTTATCAACAACTTTTATAACATAGTTTTATTTGTTTTGTTTTTTAAATGATTTTTAATGTGTTTTTTTTTTTCAATAAATTGTTTTAAAATGTTGATATATTTCTTTATATTTTATTCCTGATTTTATAAAAACCAAAAAAAAAAAGAGGGATCAGTGAACTCGTTGAGTACATTTTACAGAGTTTTGTGATAGACGTAAAATTTACGTACAGTTAGTAATAGTGTTAGCTTGATGTCAATTAGTATTCTAGGCTTTTGGGTGGTGTGATAAAAACGAAGTGTCTACCTAGTAGACACCACGGTGTAGTTTTAGCTTCAACTCAGATTGATGTGATTAAAGAAAGGCTACCACTCCGTAGTTACAACTACCCTAGATGGAGTGGTAGCTGGAAAAACTGAAGCTACAACTAGGCGTAGATATAACTACCCTGTAGTATTGGCTGTCTTCCATGTTGGAACTTATCGACCCTTTCCTATCCATACAGGTTTCAATTCCTGTTATTAGGCACATATTCATTCTTGTCGTTGAGCGGTAGTTAAGTTGTGCAAAGTGTCATCTCAAGATGAAAGAATAACTGATAAAAAATCTCTAGATAGAGATTTCTAATATAAAAAATTATAAGTAAAGATGGAATGGTTGGGATTCGGCTAAATAAACCTCAATATGATTTTGTTTTAAAAAATCTATATTTCGGACGTTTCGGCTACTCATTGGTAGCCTTCGTCAGCTAAAATGACAAAAAAAAGAAATTAATACAAAAACAAAAAAAAATTATGATTGTGATAGGTAACAGAGCTATAGGTACAAGTAACTTATAAAAGAACATATCGTCTTAAATTCTTAGAAGGAAAAAGTGAATAGTAATTGATTTTACAAAGAAATAGGAAGCTACATACCAATGACAAATATAGTACCTAATAGTAACATTAGTTAATTTTACAAAGAAATAAGATACTACATACCAATAGAAATGCCGAGCGGCAGAGGAAGACCAAGGTTGGCAATTAAGTAACCATTGTAGAGTGTCTATGGAGAAAAAGAACTCTTTTTTCTTTCACAATCATAATTTTTTTTTGTTTTTGTATTAATTTCTTTTTTTTGTCATTTTAGCTGACGAAGGCTACCAATGAGTAGCCGAAACGTCCGAAATATAGATTTTTTAAAACAAAATCATATTGAGGTTTATTTAGCCGAATCCCAACCATTCCATCATTACTTATCACCTCGACGGCTAACTATCTAATCATCATGATAAAAAATTATGTTGATCAAATAAACAAAGTGAGTAATGTACAACTTGATTTATCATACAAATTATATTAAATCAAATAAACTAGGTAATTAACTAGGCGTTAGGCATTCTGATAATTTTAAGATGTTCCTGCAACGTGGTCAAAATCCTCAAAATTTAATGGGTCATCAAGATTTTTAGCAATATTATGTGGAACAGCACAGTTCACTACTAGTTTTGGTATTCTTTCAAGCGCTACATTTACTCAATTGCCTAGAATTGGAACCTTTGTTTCAGTTGCCCAAAAACACGTTCTATATCTAGCCCCCCCCCCCAAAAAATGTAATTTGATTTATCGGTAATAATGCGTTAGAAAAAATAAATTTGTTTGGGTGTAAAATAGCCCCAAACTCCCCGTTAGTCAAAAACTATTTCTTATATACGCCCCTGAACCAAAGTAATAATAATAATAATAACCCCGATCTTGAAGAATATCTGACAAAAGTGAAGTCTGCTCCTCCTTAGATGTACACCTAGGTAGAGTTGAAGCTTCTCTTTTATCACACCAAGAATGAAGTTGTAACTACCTCTCCGGGAAAACCGAGATATATCTACAGGGGGTAGGGATGAGCGATAGTCGATAGTTCAGCACTGTCGATAGTCCGATACTATCGGTTAAAAATATCGATACTATCGATAGTTATTCGATAGTGGCTTTCCTTATTCCTTACATACCTGTCCAATGACGAATTTAATGTTATTGAATTAAATTGTCTATTACTTACAGGATTAGGTATATTTATAAGGTTACACAAAGGTTTAAAACGAAAAAAGAATTTATTTAAATTTATAAAAAGTATTTCCAAAGAAATAAAATATCAAGTGGCACAAAAAAGTGCAATTATTTCAAACTGCTTTAATTTTGCTCCTAGAGCCACATATTACTAGAAAGGAAAACCAACATTTCCGCTTTTTTTGGCGCAGTCTGTTCCGCTGCTAAGAAATGATTTTTCCAGCGGCTGAAAATACACATTCTGAGGCTACAGACGAGTCTGGAACACAAAGGTATTTCCTTGCTACATTATGTAGTTGGTTGTATTCATCAGTCGTTCCCTTTTCAGCATTTAATTCACCAGACGTGTCAGTATTTAATACCAAAGCCCTCCAGATAATGAGAACTTCAATTCTAAAAAAAGTAAAAGAATCTATCGATAGCTACTAAGAACTGATTTTTCCAGCGGCTGAAAATACACGTTCTGAGGGTACAGACAAACCTGGAACACAAAGGTATTTACTGGCTATCACTGGTAGCTGTATGAACCAGACAGTTCCTTTTCAGCATTTAATTCACCAGATGCCATCCAGATGCTCAGAACTTCAATTTTTAGAAAAAAAGTAAAATATCTATGGATACTTCATGACTACCGATAACTACTATTGATAGTCATGAACTATCGATATATCGATAGTAACTATCGACTATCGCCCATTCCTACAGGGGGTAGTTGTAGCTCCTCTTTAATCACACTGAAGGTAGTTACAACTTCAAAATATTCATGTGGTATCATCAACTCCGTTTTAATCACACCACACAATGTTTGAGGATAATATGTAAATCGGATATTATTTCATTGAAATCCTTCACTGTTTTGGCATTCCAATCTATGACAAGAAGAGCCTCTTATGCACTCAACGTTTCCGGCATAAAAGGTCCGTTTCCACAATGCTCCTGGGAGGCCATAATAGAAGTCATATTGCCCTATTCGGGTCGCGCATTAATTGCTCCATATTGGGTGCGCTAATGCAGGCCTAGCTGTGCGCATTAAGGCTAATTCCCTTTTCAAATTACACTTTTTCCCTCTGATTGCCCCAAACGACCCAAGCCGGCCTTTCTTACTCTTCTTATGCGGTCATTAAATTGCGCGGTTTCTAAACATTCGTACGAAATTTTAATTGGTAAACGTCCCTTTATTAATAACTCAGATTTATTGGGACCGGTTATTTCCATTTTTTTCGGAAGAATATTCATTTATTATTTAATAAGTTGTAGCCGCTAGGCTATTCAACATTTAACAAATGTTGAGTGAACATATATATCTATAGTATAAAAATGTGTATCTATAATTAAAATATCTATAATAGCTAAATGTGTTGCTAAATGAAATACATTTAGTAGATATCATAATAAGAAATCTGAAATTGTAATTTTCATTGTGATTTTTTAGTGACTATTTTTTTTTTTTTTTTTTTTTTTTGTGCCACTTGATATTATATTATTTGGAAATGTTTTTTATAAATATAATTTTTTTTTTTTTTAACGGCGCATCGACAAATCTTGGCCATTAGCGCCGGGCCTCCAGGGTGCAGCGAGGAATTTTCCCAGCGAGCCTTGAGATGAGAAAAATCCTGCCGGAGGTGGGAATCGAACCCACCATCTCCCGCTTATGAATCCAGCGCGCTAGCCTCTAGACTACGGGAGACCCCTTTAGTGACTATTAAAATAATTTTAAGTGTTTTATCATTTTTATTTTTTGACATAATGTAATTGTTGACTTATGAACTTTCTTTTTTCTTTTTTTTTTTTTTTCTTTTTATCTTACTAGCTGACCCGGTGACCCGAATAGCAGAATAAGTATTAAAAAAAATTAAAGAATCAACTGTTAGGCTGTACGAAGTTCGCCGTGTCGGCTAGTAATAATATAAAAATATCAAATTTGTTTTCTTTCAACTTGTCTAGAGTGTATGGTATTAGTCTAGGTTTTGTTACAATGGTTTGAGTGTCTTGTCAATAAGGTTTTAGTATTTGGTAGTGTGTTGGCCGTAAGTTGGTAGTAAATGTATGTATAATTTTTATTTTAATAGAATACATAATGTCTTCTCTGCATATAAAGGAACCTTTTCTCTCTTATTTTTTATTTTTTATTTTTTTTCATTTCGATGTGTTTTTGCCATTTTAGTCATAGAGGTCATGTTATAATTTGTCAAATAAGTTAGTCTTCTTCAGTTAGTTAAACATTTTTGTCCTACATATTTGGCTCCTATCACCTAGGAGGTCTGTCGTATTGTACGGTAAGTCATAGTTTTGTCTAAGTATACATTCTGTCAGTAGGTGTTTTATGGTCAGTGTTGAGTTATAATGTTCACATTTTGGTCTGTCCTGTCTCGTCATGAGGTGTAAGTGCGTCAGCCGTGAATGGCCGATTCTTAAGCGACATAATACAACTTCTTCTCTCCTGTTGTTTCTTTTGCTTGGAGGCTATGGGTACAACAGAATAGCCCCCAATCCTAAGAAAATCATATCCAAAACTTATTAATAATTCGCAACTCATATGTCGCAACGTTTTGATCCATGTCTGTTTGAAATTCATCAAAAACAGTGGTTTTCCTCAGACAATGTTCACTTTCAGACCATGCCTTCAAATTCATGTATATATATATATATATATATATATATATATATATATATATATATATATATATATTATTAATACATATATATCTTTCGCTATATGTCCCGTTAACTAGCCAGCAGGATCCGGAGGCCTGACTTAAATTCAAACAAAATATTGGGTGGAACAAAAGTTATGATTGCTTGAGTATTATGAAACGAGAAACTTGCAGTAGTGGAGACTGCTTTCATGTAGATTGTGTTGGTTAGAGAGGGGATAAAAAAAAATACCCAGAATTAAGTGTTCAGCCGGCTCAGTATGCTACAGCCATAGCATACAATTTACAGTATGCACGTACACTCTGATTTGTAGAGTCAAGCTGATCTGTTCAATCATCTGAGATGATGTACAAATTCCATGCTTTAGGTAAAATAAGAACACATTTTTCTTTTCATTGCCAAAATAAACATAAAATTCTTGATTAATGATAATGAATTAAAAACGTCTCTAAAAGCAAAAAAAGTAAATGGGAAGCGATGATAAATCGTAACCGTACATGGAAGCCATTGTTGCAGGAGGAATTGCAACAGGTTGATGTGAAGTGCAAAGGACAATGCCGGCCACGGCCACGGAGCCCGGAGTAAATGGTTTTGCTCTGGTTCTGCCTGTGGAGGATCGCGGGAAGAAGCAGAAGAAGAAGAAGAAAAGGCGTGCTGTAAAAAGGCCGAGAGCGAGAGAGAGAGGAGAGGAGTGAGGGATTCAAGAGAAGGAGCGACCGAGAGAGAGAGAGAAATAGACTAGGAAAAGGAGAGAGAGAGTGAGAGAGAGAGAGATAGAGAAGAGAGTTGTGCGAGGGCAGAGGGAGTCGTTGAACCCGCCTCAGCGAATCGAAGCAACGGAGTTCTTCCCCCTCCACTCCGCTGCTTGGAAGAGGTTTTGCCAAGGAGTCCCTCAAGATATACACCATCCACCTTTACTATTCACTATTTTCGCTAGTTCTCTCAGATAGCATTCAAAACTAATCAAAATGGCACATTTTTGTAATATAATACTCTCTGATATTAAATTAACCTATATTTTAGGGGAAACCTATGTGGAATATAATACTCTCTGATATTAAATTAACCTATATTTTAGGGGAAACTTATGTGTAATATAATACTCTCTGATATTAAATTAACCTATATTTTAGGGGAAACTTATGTGGAATATAAGTAGAATCATTTTATTAATAGCTGTGCCCAATCCGCGTGGATAGCGCATAGAACAGCATTTTTGGATATGCCTTTTGTTTTATTTTGGATAATTAACACCATCGTATGGGTATTTAAAAAAAAAAAACAACAACTCTGGTGTGTATCGTGTTAACAATAGTTCATGTAACGTTCGACGTGATTCTTTACAAAAAAAAAAAGAAAAAAAAAAGTTGCTCTCAACTAGGAAAGAAGTTATTAAGCCCCAAAGTTCACTGTTGTTGTGGTTATAAAAGATGGCATAAACAACGTATTTGTAAACATGCATATTAAGAAGAATGTGTAGGACGACTTCTATGCGTTAGACGATCTATGCGTTTCCGCTCGCTCAAGAAGATATCAAAACTCTAGTCAATCTAACTCGCTGTTATGGATAGAATGTATAAATAGACTACGGCTGGTAATAGCAAGTTGGTAATTTGGGTCCAGATTAAACCCCCCCTCCTAATGAACCGATTTAGTTTATTTTTACAACCCATTTTTCTATCAATATTTCCACAACGAATACCGAGTTTCTTTGCAATACAACAATAATTGCGGCCGGTATGGGCGAATAACTACTATGGGTCCGGAGTACACCCCCCCTCCAGATGAATCAAATTTGATGGGTAACTACCACCTTCAATCATTTGCTAGGGGAATACTATATACCAAGTTTCGTGACGAAAAAACAAAAGTTTCTGTTATGCATCATGTTAATGGTAGTTCATGAAAATAATACAAATTTTGGGAATTTTGAAAATAATAATAATGTTTTGGGTACTATTGCGTTGATAAAGGCCCCCAATAGTATTTTTTCATATATATCTTCCATGTACAGACAGCGCTTTGTTGGAATTAATATATGTATAGATTTCGTGTTAATGATAGTTCATGAAAATAATAAAAATTATTGTTTTGGGTACTATTGCGTTGATAAAGGCCTCCAATAGTATTTTTTCGCATATATCTTCCATGTACAGACAGCGCTTTGTTGGAATTAATATATGTATAGATTTCGTGTTAATGATAATTCATGAAAAAAATAAAAATCATTGTTTTGGGTACTATTGCGTTGATAAAGGCCTCCAATAGTATTTTTTCACATATATCTTCCATGTACAGACAGCGCTTTGTTGGAATTAATATATGTATAGATTTCGTGTTAATGATAGTTCATGAAAATAATAAAAATCATTGTTTTGGGTACTATTGCGTTGATAAAGGCCTCCAATAGTATTTTCTCACATATATCTTCCATGTACAGACAGCGCTTTGTTGGAATTAATATATGTACAGATTTTACTATTCCGACATTGGATCAGGCCTTAGAGAAGTGGTGATATTAATTGGAAATACGAAGGGAATCAAATCGGTTTGAGGTAATTTGATATACACGGACAGGTCAAATCAAGTTTTGCCAAATGATACTGCGGAGGGTTTTGCCGGCCAGTGTTTAATTTCCCATTCACTCTCATGCCCATTATAATTATCAGTTATTTTAAGGATTTAATTCTATTCAAACTGAAGTCAGATTTGCACAAAACTTAGAAACGGATGATAACTTGAATTATGAATTTCCGGCGATACTTTCTACCAAAATAAATTTCCGGTGAGAAAACAAATAAAGAAATCTCCGTTAAACTTTTGGCGTCACCAGGGACGAAAACTTTGGAGACCCGACAGCCATATGATATTTTGATGTCACAAAAAATAAGGTCCATTGCGTACTTCAGTTGCTATGACTTTGTACATTTTCAGAAGGCAACCTCCATTATTTTCGGTAAAATATCATTTATATTTTGGTTTAACGTTCCGTGGAGCACGGCTAAGACCCGATACCCCCCCCCCCCCCGATAGCCCCCGTGGGCCCGTCTGTTCGACCTACAGCTGCCCCAAAACGACCATTTAAATATTTCCATTTAAAACGTGAATTTGAATATTGCTTATAATAAAGCCGCAATTCTTAAATATTCCTGATTAAAGGTTAGAGCGATCTTAGGTCAATGCTCAATTTTTATTAGGTTCAAGTTAATGAATGAAAATAGCATAATAAAACAAAAACATTGTAAATTATCTGCATATCCCTAGGGAAAATCATTAAAATTCATGAATTAAAAATGAATGCATATAATCTAGAAGTATTAGCATACTTAGCAATTAATGAGTCTTCGTTAATACCAAAGCTCTGATAATATCTCTAATGAGTATGAATTAGCATAGACTCGTTAAAACCTTAGCAGGAGTTCAGACTCTTGCTTATTCTTGTAATTCTCGGTATCAAAATAAGTTATGGCAGTAAAAGGTCAGATAAGAAGTTAATTTTTGATAGGTTATTGCAGGTCATTAAAATATATTAGACCTCGTGATGGGTTCCTAGCCATTAACCAACGTTGAAAAGAGCAAATCGCACATTAGCGGGCACTAAAACGAAAATAAATAAATAATAACTTATTTATTTAATGTGTCCCGCTTCAATGGCGATAACACAAAGAACAGTATCCCCTGAACCTAGCTATCCTAGGAAATCAGCATGGTTATTGGTGTTGGAAGCGTGTGTGGTTATGTAATGGTTTAGACGTAGGGTTCACCCCCCGTGCTTAAATAAATAAATAGTGCTTAGTATCGCTGGAAATATAATCTCTTATAAGCCAACATTGCAGACGTTCATCAAATAAGGTTATATAGTCCTGTATTCTTGAGGTAAGTCAGTACATAAAAATTTATCACGAAGATTAGATAGTAATAAGTAAAGATGGAATGGTTGGGATTCGGCTAAAGAAACCTCAATACGATTTTTGTTAAAAAAATCTATATTTCGGACGTTTCGGCTACTCATTGTTAGCCTTCGTCAGCTAAAATGACAAGAAAAACAGAAATTAATACAGAAAAAAGTTTGTAATTTATATAAGTAACAGAACTATAAATACAATTAACTTATTATAAAAGAACAATTTCGTCTTAAATTCTTAGAATGAGTAGAATGAAAATCAATAGAAACGTAACAGAAAAAGAAGAAAAAAGGCTATTTTATTAGAGTTTAAAGTAAAGTAAATAGGTGCAAATAGTAACATTAATTAATTTTACAACGAAATAAGGTACTCCACACCAATGAAAATGCCGGGAGGCAGAGGAAGACCAAAATTGACAGTTAAGTAACCATTGTGGAAGTGTCTAAGAAAAAAGGAATCTACTAGGGTATATGAAACTGAAAACAAAGTAGGTGGTGGGAGGAGGTGGTCGGTAGGGATCAAAGGCCTGTTTATGACATTTTATGACAGGAAAGGAGAAAAAGGTGTGAATGGAAGGATACATAAGGGACATGGGAAAATACTAGGTGGGAGTTTGGGAGAGTTTTTGAAAAATATTCGCGTAAATAGGAGAAATGCCTTGTTTGTCAGTTTTGTAGTTTATATTGTTTTTATTTAGGTTTATGTGTACACATTCAGAGATCTGTAGTCTTTTTTTTGTTTCGTTCTGTAGAAAGAATTTTCGTGTTGTCAAAGTTAAAAGTGTGTTTTTGCGTAATGGCGTGTTTATCAATTGCAGATTTATCAATAACTTTGTTAGTGATGGTTCGTTTATGTTGTGTAAGACACGAGTGAATGTCATTTATGGTTTCTCCTCTATATACACCATTACAAGAAGGGGTTTGGCAAGGGACTTGGTAAACATAGCGGGTGGTTTGGTCAAAAGGGATGGGATCTTTAAGTTTAGTACAGAGGGTTTTGAGTTTGTTGATGGTTTTCAAACCAAAATTTAGGGAAGAGTAGGATTTTTTTATCGTCTTCGTAAGTTTCTCAGTCAGTCCAGGTGTAAATGGTAGAGATCGGACCATTTGGGAAATGGGAGTTAGGGAAGAATTGGGAGAAACAGTGTTGGAAGGTTGGGATTTTACTTTTTCCTCTGGGGAAATTCCTCTGCCTCCCAAAGTGCAAAAACACACTTTTAACTTTGACGACACGAAAATTCTTTCTACAGAACGAAGCAAAAAAAAGACTACAGATCTCTGAATGTGTACACATAAACCTAAATAAAAACAATATAAACTACAAAACTGACAAACAAGGCATTTCTCCTATTTACGCGAATATTTTTCAAAAACTCTCCCAAACTCCCACCTAGTATTTTCCCATGTCCCTTATGTATCCTTCCATTCACACCTTTTTCTCCTTTCCTGTCATAAAATGTCATAAACAGGCCTTTGATCCCTACCGACCACCTCCTCCCACCACCTACTTTGTTTTCAGTTTCATATACCCTAGTAGATTCATTTTTTCTTAGACACTTCCACAATGGTTACTTAGTTGTCAACTTTGGTCTTCCTCTGCCTCCCGGCATTTTCATTGGTGTGGAGTATCTTATTTCTTTGTAAAATTAATTAATGTTACTTTTAGCACCTATTTACTTATATAAACTCCAATAAAAAAGTCTTTATTCTTCTTTTTCTGTTACGTTTCTATTGATTTCCATTCTACTCATTCTAAGAATTTAAGAAAAAATTGTTCTTTTATAATAAGTTAATTGTATTTATAGTTCTGTTACTTATATAAATTATAAACTTTTTTCTGTATTAATTTCTGTTTTTCTTGTCATTTTAGGTGACGAAGGCTAACAATGAGTAGCCGAAACGTCCAAAATATAGATTTTTTTAACAAAAATCGTATTGAGGTTTCTTTAGCCGAATCCCAACCATTCCATCTTTACTTATAATAATTTATATTTTTTCCTTATAATTTATTAGCACGTTACCGCCCTTCTTCCATAGGTAAAAAATTCGCTTATGAGGATGACGTCATGACGCAATTCGTAAGTGCCGGCTTGAAACTTTCACGTTTCAGAACCCACTAATCACGAGGAAACGGGGGCTCAAGAATGTTGGGTCTATTTCGGAAAATTATTATTTTGACGAAATAAAATAAATTTGAATCTATAAAATGTGTAAAAATATGTTCAATGAGCATTCGGAGGGGTATGCAGGGAGTTAAGGGAGTGTTTCCTCTACGCTGTCCCATGTAGAACTGCTGAAATGTTAAGGTGGCTGTCCAGCCTGGAACAACGTTTTATTCAGATTGCTATAAGGAATACAAAGGACTGAAGATAGTGGAGAATATGCGATATAAACATAATGTAGTGATTCATTCTAAAAACATGGTACACCTGACACCTGGTGCTCACGCCCAGAGGATTGAATCTCTCTGGGCTTCGATCAAACGCAGAAACAAGAAAAGAATGCTAGACTAGGGGGACCATGCTGGATTCAATGTGAATTCAATATGGAACAGAATGTATGAGAAGGAATGCTTATTGGAGAAGATTTTGGAGAACATCGTCCATTTTCTTGCAGAGATTTAACTTATTTTTATTAGTTGAGGTTATTAAATATGTTTTGAGGTTATTTATAAAAGGTATTGTCTTTAATATACATAATATGTATTTAAAGACAATACCTTTTATATATAGATAACATATCATGTTACCTATATATAATAATAACAGTTATTTAACAAATTCACTGGTGCCCCTTTTCCAAAATGGACCCAATATGTGTATGTACGTATATATATATATATACATATGCGTCTGTCTATTTGCGCTGTAGCTGGTTCAAAAATTTGCCAATTTTAATTACATTTGGTACAAAAATACTCTCTGTGGATATGATTTTTTTTGGAGAAATTCGAGCGGAAAATATCTTAAAGCGTATACCTATAGAGTATATCTATAGATTTTTGCGTTACTGGGGTTCCTGATTCACGTTTTATAATTCCGCCATCTGAAGAGGAAAACGGAAAAGACTAGACGTGTATTCAAAGGAAGAATAATTTTATATTTCAAAACCGGTTGGGAAATCGTAGTAAATGTTGAAAGCTTACTAAATTAAAAAAAAAAAAGAGTTTTTTATGTGCGTTTGTTAAAGCGATCTCTTTTGGAAAATTGGTGTTCGAATGGACTGATTTCCAAATGGAATACTACCAGATTCCTGTTGTGGTGACTATGATTTTGCTTTTATTTGATACTAGCTGAATACCCGTGCTTCGTCACGGCAGATAAGTAGTTATTTTATTGCTTTAAATAATGTGTTATCAAAATTAACGCTACTACATAATTTTGTGCAGTTGATTATTTCACGGTTCCTTCCATACAATAAGTTTTACAGAGGCTGATTGTCCATACACATTACCAGTTAAATCCTTCAAACAGATAAGAATAAATTTCGGCAGCAAATACCAATTTAAATGACGTGCCGAAGTTATAAGCGGCCCCTACACGGTCAGTAATAATGACATTATCAGTAATGTCATTACTATTCAACTCTCGTCATTCCATATCATCATTACAATGTACACCTTACACCGTCATTCCACGGATCATTTTTAATGTCATTACTTTTCTTCAGTATGCATTGTGATCTCCGTGACAGAAGCGTTTTGTTAATAATGGATCCTTGCAAAGTCGCCTGTGTAGCTATAATTGCGACACTAGCCACAAAGAAACATGTGAAACGTTCGTAAAGGCCTTAATATGACACACATCCTTCCAATCGGGGCGTTTCCAAGTGTTCTGCGACCGAGGGTATGTGCAAAAAAGTTTACATTTTATTTTTATTTGGATAACCATTTTTCGCAACTACCTTTTGAGATCATACAATAGTCATTTATATAGTTAGAAAAAGGAGTCTTTCTTCTTTTGAAAGATTTCAATGACGTAAAAATCAGATTATCTCAAGGGGAGATATTGACTTTCAAAACGTCACATTACTTTTTCGCTTACACATTTTTATTCTCTTCCAGACAGGGAAAAATCATTATTTTTTGTTTTCAATATTATTCAGCACGTTGGGGTTTCTTGGGGTGCTGATTTTAAATCTGCTATTATTTTTGGTGTAAAAAAATGTATAATACTAGTTTGCTTGAAAACGTAAGCATATTTTTGAATATATTTGACGAAATATAAATTATAGTTTAACGATTATATTTTCTTCTTATCTACTCTAAGACTAAGACAAATGAATTGGTAAAAGAATCACGTCAACATTATTTTCTAAAGTCGATATAAAAAATAAAGCACTTTCAACTTATTTTATATCCTCGATACAAATACAAAGTAACGAATGTGAAAAGTTGTTGGTACCTTAGAGATGACTGTATATATATATATTTTATTCTATGATATATTTTAATTAGACTTAATGCGGATTCGTTACTTTGATATATACATATATATATATATATATATATATATATATATATATATATATATATATATATGTATATATATATATATTACTTTTATAACTATAATGTTACCAAGGTAGAGTCATACATTTCAATTCATCTTATTTTTTGCCCTTTCTACTCAATCTAGTTTAACCTTTACATCTCTTTCACCTAGTTACAGCTCGAGATAGACTGAGTAATGACGGATTAATGATGTAGCGCTCCCTACACCATCATTACTAATGACAGTATCCCCTCCACTTTCCGTAATGATGAACCCGAGATCAGAAAATCCGGATTCACATCATTACTGTTCGTCATTCCAACTTTGTCCACCTTACACTATCATTATTACTGTCATTTTGATAAGGTAATGTCATTATTACTGACCGTGTAGGGGCCGCTATACGGTGCCGACATGACAGAAACAGATTCAGCTCTGCAGAAAGTTGACAATATCGTGTCATTGAGAACATGAGTATCCTTTCGCAGTTGACAGAAGCTTATTTGACGATTTCTGCACGTTTTGTGCAGGACTGTGCGAAAGTTCCATACATCTCATTTGATAAGGAAGAAAACAGACAGGCATCATTACCAGGTGTAGCATCAAATCTATGAAGGACAAAATCACCGTTTATTTCTAGTAATTCATCGGGCGCCATCATAGTCGAAATAAACCGTAAATAAGTAAATACAGCTGACGTGTTACCATCATAGTAAAGCATGCTGCCAAAGAGTTCCTGGGCTCTTTAAAACCACCCAAAATTTCTTAAAAATTCAAACCCCTCTAAAAATACTTAAGAATTTGAATATCAAAAAACCTTTCTTAGCGAAAGTTTTCATTGTAAAGGTCAGTGAGTGGTATCTGACAAATATTTAGTAGACTAGCTATTACCCGGCGTGCCATGCACTACATTCTGCATTTGGAAAAGCAAAAATAAATTAGAATCCAAATAAGTAATATTAAATTCTAATGGCGCAAATCTGTAACGATTTGGGTTCACAGTTAACACAGCGTAGACACCGAACTGAGCGTCCTAGTCTAATTTGATCTAGCCTATGACACTCCCCGTATCAGGACCGACCCGTGTGGTAAGTGTCATCAAAATTGGTCAAACGGTGTTGATTTTTATAAGGAACAACCATACAAAATGAGAGCTGGTAGACGTTTTTGAGCTAGCCTATGCCACTTCCCGGATCGAGATCTACCTGTGTGCCAAGTTTGGTTAAAATCGGTCAAACGGTGTGGATTTGTATAAGGAACAAACAGATAAACAGAGAGACACGTGATTTATATATATATGTGTGTATATATATATATATATATATATATATATATATATATATATATATATATAGATTTCATTCGACAATTTTTAATATATTTACATTAATATATATCGCTTATATTTTATATTAAGAATGGTTAAGGCAAAGCATTAACTGTTTCTGTTATATGCTTTCAAAACAGGAATAAGAACAGAAACGAGCTAAGATGACGCAATTCGAAATCTCTACAGTATATGGGTCCTTTTAGCCTGTTTTATTTTTTCTTACAAGCGATAAGTTTTAATTTTCGAAAGGCATAACTTAATAACCGCGTTTCCTTTGGCAGAAAATGTACTAAAATTTCGAATGAATATTGTAAACGATATTGAATACCGGTTCCGAGATATTTAAACAAAAATATACGATAATCACAAGGAAAATCTAGTTTTTCCGCATTTCTGTTTTTAGAGTCGGCTCTTCCGGATGGCGTCAAGAGAAGAATCTCAAGGGTGGTTTCCTCATTAGGGAGGGAGGGAGGAAACAGACTCAAAGATAACAACAATGCATCTAAGCCATGGAAACCAATAATGAGAGTGAGGATTGGAAGAAAGAGAGACAAGTGGTACAGTTAAGATGCGGGGGATAGAAGGAAAAGTAGAGGGCCAAGGAGAGTACCCTGAACGGTACCAGATTTTACTTTCTGGACTTGCCTTTTAGCAGCCGTTATAACCTCTTCGTTTCGCTTACTCATTCATATCGCTTACTCTCAAGGTCAAACCATCGGTCTTCCAAGGTCAATACGGCGGGCGAGGGGGTAATGAAAGAATATCGACATTTTTAGGCTTGTTTCCTCCCACTGTATTGGGAGGAGTACTTGCTTATGACGTCAAACGGATGATGAGAGGCGGATGTCTTGACAAGAAATGTCCAGGTTTCCTAAGCCTAAAGAAGCAATAATAAACCAGGATTTTGGGAAAAAATAATAATAACACAGAAAAAACTACTATATGAGGAGATGAGTTGCAAAACTCGTTCGTTCCATTTTTTGAAAAATTGAGATAACATTAAATTCTAAAAGGTAAGGTTGAAATATAACATCAATCTGTAAACATAAAGATATACCTTCCGATGACAAAAAAAAAAAATCTGGCAAGACGTGGTTTTGAGTTTTTTGAGCTTCCGGAAATTCTTCCTGCGGACCGAACAAGCTTTGCATCTCGCCTGCTCAGATACATGTATACGTATACACTAACAATATACAAGTAATTGTATATTTATATTTCTTTGGGTAACCTTGCGATAATGATTTTATTTCGATATGTGGTTATATTTTGGAAATTATATTAATTCGTTTAAAATGTTGGAGTATTTTTTTTTATTTATCATTTGGGTGCCTCGACTGCTTTGGTCATTGGCACCTGTTGGAGTATTGTGTCAATATATGGGCTACCTTCAGTGAGCAACGTGCGGCAAAAGTATTTTTCACCCAAAATGACCGACTTTCAAGAGCATATATTTCGAAAACTAAAGATATCTAAAAAAACGTGACTGAGTAGAACTTGTAGGAAATTTAATCAGTTTTCATTTGTTATAGAATAGTCATGTCACTAGGAGGCAGGCTTTCTGAGATATAAGTGAAAACCCGGAAAAATGGGAACTTCTAAGCCCCCCCCCCCTCTCCCCTGGCTCAAAGGCTATGGGCGGGGACTTTTGATATGTTCGCCTCCTAACCAGCCCAAGCAGAGTTACGAAGTCAAAAACTTTGTACCATAAATTTCCATCTATAACTGTTCGTTGCCAGGACTGAAGTCTGACTGTCTGTAGGCATGTGTTTTTTACAAAACTGTACCTGGATATATTGGCCTGTCTTTTCTCTTCATTAAGTAGGAGTACGTACTCCTAGGGAATGGCCAATCCTGAAACGTGTCAGGACAACTTGTTTTCTTTTCTTGTATGACACCTGAGTAAGTTTAAAAGCTATGATATTATTAATAAATCTATCTCAGATATTGCAATAGTAAAATCTAATTCGTGTCGGAATAAAGCAAATATAAAATATTAGATTTTCCAGATGAAGATCCTTGAAGCAATGTATTTTTAGGTTAGAAGGCATAGCGGAGACTCTATAGCACCGAAATGGAAAGGCGAACAGAAACTGGAAGTTCCGAACGGTACAGAATTTACTTTCCGATTGCCTTTCTCGAATCCTCGTTCAACTTCCTCGCTAGAACGTATTGTCCGAGGATGGGCCACAACATGAATCAGTGTTTAAATATGATTCATTTTTAGGGCGGTTCCTCCCTCCCTCCATAAGGAGGAAACCCGCTTATGAGGTTGCCCTCATGCCGCAATTCGGAAGTGCGACACGAAAATTTCATGTTTTAGATCCCATAGATCAGAATATAACGGTGGTTCAAATATGCATATATATATATATATATATATATATATATATATATATATATATATATATATTTGATGTTATTTTTCGTCGCTGGGATAGTATTTTTAGATGGAACGGCATTTTTCTCCAGCGGTGGTACTCCTCCTCACTTCTTCCCGGAATATTTTGATGGATTCATCTCCATCTTCTTCAGCCAGGTACTTGTTTCTTCCTCGGTGGTAGCCAAGGGAATGACATTTTTCTCGATCTGGGCTCCTTTTCTCCCCTCTAGCCACAGTATCGGCGGACGAATGGTGTTGAAGCTCCCTGGTGTAGTTGGGATTCTGTCCGTTGGCAGCGCTGATGGTATTGCGTCTTTTTTTTTTCTCCTTCTGCTTCTATTTTCCTCGCCGTAAGGTTTTATATGTTTGATGTTATTTTTCGTCGCTGGGATAGTATTTTTAGATGGAACGGCATTTTTCTCCAGCGGTGGTACTCCTCCTCACTTCTTCCCGGAATATTTCGATGGATTCATCTCCATCTTCTTCAGCCAGGTACTTGTTTCTTCCTCGGTGGTAGCCAAGGGAATGACATTTTTCTCGATCTGGGCTCCTTTTCTCCCCTCTAGCCACAGAAAATAGAAGCAGAAGGAGAAAAAAAGACGCAATACCATCAGCGCTGCCAACGGACAGAATCCCAACTACACCAGGGAGCTTCAACACCATTCGTCCGCCGATACTGTGGCTAGAGGGGAGAAAAGGAGCCCAGATCGAGAAAAATGTCATTCCCTTGGCTACCACCGAGGAAGAAACAAGTACCTGGCTGAAGAAGATATATATATATATATATATATATATATATATATATATTAATTGGAACTTGCTCCAGACGTTTGATATTATTCCAATCTATGATAGGTAAATTTTGGTTCCGTTTGGAGCTTATTTAATTAAAAATTTATAATTAAAAAACTACACAAGCCTACAACTTAAAACTCTATATACTTAAAGCATGGACCTATATTTTTCACCAGAAAAAACATATTACCTCTTGCCTTCCCATATAAAAAAAAATCTTGAAAATCAATTTTCCCATCTTAATTGGTATAAATTGTATGGAAATATTTGGACCCTCAGGCATAATTTTAGGTCATTAGTGCTCCCTACTTTTATTTAAGTTCGCATTTTACTGAATAGATTGGTTGTTGTTTGAATGTTTTAGGACGAACAGTATTGGAGAAATCTGCTTTTCTGCAGAACACTGAAAACACTAACACTTTTTGTTGACACAAAAATGGCCGCCAAAAGCAAAATAAAAATTCAAAAAATAAAATAATATCCTTTTTATGTCCTCAATATGTTCTATTCTGTAAAATTAAACAATATTAAAAATCATCAAGGAACCAATTAAATTATTTCTAAAGCCAATTAAGGTGCTGCTGGCGGGGTCTCGAACCCGCATGAGAATCACATATTTTATGAATTTGTAGAGTTTAATTTTAAAAGAAGACGAGGACTAAATTTTTGAGATATTTTGATAAAATTGGACATGTTGTTGCCATTATAAAAGGTCATTAGATTGAACAAAGAGGCGGATATGGAACGTCTAAGTGCATAAAGAGTGCATCCCTCGCCATGAACCCCCAAGTAGGCCAAACCCCCTGCTTATATAACCACTCCAGCCTCTTCCAGCAGTGTTGTCTGCCCACTTTATTCTCTGCAAAACATCTGTAGACTTCTTGCAATCTACTATATATTTGTCAAATACCACTCACTCACTCACTGACTCACTCATTGACCTATCATCGCCCAGCCCAAACCGCTCGAAAGAAAATTTTGAAATTTTGCATGGACACTCCTTATATAACGTCGAGAACGCGAGTTCTGTAGCCATTTACCAGAAAAATTGATAGAAATACTTTTCAAAACTAATTTTCTGTTTGGGTATTCAGAAACGAACTATATGGAAAAAAATTGTATGAATGGTGATACAAAGTTTTCGGATCTCAGTATATTTTTTAAAATATCTCGATAATGGTTGGGGACTCTAAATTCTCTACAATAAGATTCTGTTGTAATGTTCGGTGGGAAGGGCCGCCACATGGGAGGGACAGCCGGGTACAGTTGTCCCGGGCGGTGGGGCGATGTCAATCGAAGAGATAAGTGCTTAAAACTTCAAATTTGTTAGTTTTATGCTTTGCAACGTGTATTTGTCTCTGTTTACCTAACTTTTTAAGCGGTTGTTGTATTTTTTTTTTCTCTCCAACGGAAACAAGCACGGTTACCTCCACATGGTGTTTCCTGGGTAACTTTAAAGTCCGTGCAATAATAAGCTCTTTCTTGACACTGGTCCGGAGCGCCCCAACGTCAAGAAACATTATGCATTAATTACTTATCAATTGATGAATAACATATAGTATGACGTGGTATAATAAAATGTACACAATTATGTAGTAGCGTTAATTTTGATCATATCTTATTTAACTCAATATAAAAAATACTTATCGGCCGTGGTGAAGCACGGGTATTCAGCTAGTCTACTATATATTTGTCAAATACCACACACTCACTCACTTACTGACCTACCATCGCCCAGCCCCCATTAGGATCTAAACACTTGCTAAGAAAGGTTTTTTTGATATTCAAATGTTTATGTATTTTTAAAGAGTTTTGATTTTTTTATCGTTCTGAAGGGTGTATTCAACCGCGGAAGGTCATGGGCACCCATTTTGAATTTTTATTTGAATTTTTAACTGGTTTAATTTAAATATTAACGTCCATTTATTATTAACTAGGAATTTTGGGAATGGTTATCTATAGGTTACCATCCTTTTCTAGCCAGGATAGGGCTGATGCCTTTTCTTTTTTCTAAAGCACCATTTAGCTGGTTTAAAAGAGAGCATGAACGCCTGGCAGCATGTGTTGCTAGTACGATAACGAATGAGCTGTTACCGTACTGTATCTATTTCATAATATTATTTTTATTTGCGGTTAATTTCAACTATGATGGCAGACCTTGAATTACTAGAAATAAACGGTGATTTTGTCCCTTATAGAGCTTACGCTATACCTCTTAACCCTCCGTTAGTGGCGCGCACCTGAGAGGTGCATACTTTTTTTATTTTTTGGATCACGGTTGGCAGCCGTGTTTTGCGGGCTCTTCGCTTTAGTATATTCAGGATTTCCGTTTTTCCACCAGCCAGTCGCATTGGCGCCTTTTTGTGAGCTCATCATTGTCAGTGGCTGCCCTTGTCACCTCTCAGGTGCGGCGCCACAACTCGCGTATGTTTTCCAGATATGAGATATTTACACTTATTCTCTATCTTACTATGTTATCATCTATGAGTATGTGGATGAGTTTATTCGATCGTAGAATAAATGAGAGAAGTAAAAATTGGTCTTCAACTGCTAGGTACAGCGCCACTATTCCTGTGATTTCCAATCCTTTTTTAAATGAATATCATGTAGGATAAGATTTAAGATGGCCTCCTACATAAATTTTAGCAACATAGGATCACAGAACGTTGTTATTAGCAAAAATATGCTTTAGCGATAACTAAACTGAAAGAAGCGTTAGTCCATGAACAAGAAACATGATCCTTTTTTTTTTAAAGAATCAGAAATTTGGCACTTATATTAATAACAGCAGAGTGTTATTAAGTATGGCCGGGTTTATACGTAAAACCTGTTATACAAAGATTGATTATTCAACTTCATATTTTATATTAATATTTAATTTCATATGGGACATGTCATGATTTTATTTCATCGAAAACCATGGTTTCTTATATTCCCCGCAAGAACAAAAGTGTTGTTTTGTTATCAAGTCTGCAGTTTTCTACTATTTCTCTCCAATAGCAATGTAAACACGTTGCTGAGGCACATTTTCCCGCGGGAAATAGGGTTTGCATCTGTGAGGTGTAGCGCCACTATGGATGTCCCAAAAAGGGGCGCCACAACTGGAAGGTTAAAGGTCCATCCGAGGTAATAGTATCCCGAACCCTTACACAGACTCCTCACCCATCAAAATCCCCAGTCAGAACATTTCTTGGTAATGCTCGAAAATATAATGGGTGTTTCCAAATGACACCGACAAACTGCAAAATACAAAGATACAAACTGCTAATGCTTGTTCAAATATCGCACTAGTCTTTTTGATGTGACACTACTCAAAAATCGATATTTTTCAGTTATGCCCCCTACATAGGCAAGAGTGTTACATTTTCAGTTGAGTTTCATTTTGAGTTGTGTCACTTTAGAAATACTAGTGCAATATGATGATCTGATACTTCAGAACATCACTGTCAAATTGATAACAGGTGTATGTTGATATCAGGTGTATGTCAAATCAGTATCAAATCAGCCGCAGAAATAGACAATTTTAATCATTTCCAAAACACTGGAATCCTTGAAGCCGAATTGTTGGTAATGTAACCAAGAAACTTGTCTACCTCATTAAACCACTCTTCGAAGTATGAATTAACATCTGTATTCCTATTGCTCGAACAGGTGTGGAAATTCACATTAGAAAAACAAAATCCTGATCTGTTAATCGAGATCAAGATTTTGCACAGAGATTATCTACAGGTTTTTGCTCTAATTAGGGCATTTATATTCAAACTAATTCGGCAAAAGCACAAATTACCTCGCCGAAGTGGTTGGAAATACTCCGAGAGCCTAAATGCAACTCAATGGAGCACGATTCTATGTTAAGTTGTAGAATATATTCTTGCTATAGAATACGAATGTTTCCTTATCTGATTTACATGAATTAGGCATGCGAAATATAAATATTAACTAACTAAGAGATATATTCAAATATGATACTATAAATCAGGGTTTCCCAACCTTTATTTCGCCGAGCCTCCCCAAACCAAAAATATTATTTTCATGCCCCCCTTAAGTGTCACAACAAAAATAAACACACATTTTTTTATCAACTATCTTTTTTATTTGAATTTCAAATACAGGATTGGATCTTTAACAGAAAGGTACACTTGAAAATCACTAATACAGTACTAATGACATACTTGAGCTTGCATTCTCTGCACCAGTTGGTCGATTCTGGGTTCAGTCTTTGCTAGAGCAATCATTAAATCGCTATCGAGCGCAAGACGATTGCGCTGTTTAGTTTTTTTCGAAACTAGAGCTGAAAACCCTGTCTCGCATAAATAAGTGGATGAAAATGGAATAAGTATTTTTAAAGCTCGAGAAGTAACTTTCGGATTAACAAGGAATCGTTTGATCCAAAACTTCTCCAATGTCAAGTGTTGAAAGTTATCTTTCATGTTCGAAGCCATGTTCAGCCTTCATTTCTAGAAATTCTACGAGAACTTCTTGTGTTAAATACATTAAATCCTACATTTCTCTAAGCCCCCCAAGTGGGACGTGTCCCCATCGTTGGGAAGTCCTGGTATAAAGGATTTCGAGGATCGAGGAGTTCGAGACCCGCCTGCATTAGTGTTTTTCATTACAGGGCCTGTTGAAAAGAATCCCTGCTCCACTATGGATGATTAGGATGATTCGAAAACTATAGATAGCCCTAACGACGTCGAGGCCTCCGTAAAAAAAAATATAAAAAAATAAGACTGCTCCTGGAGGGGGTGTCAATACAGCTCTGCAGATCATAGTCTCAATATGATGACAAATCGGTTGTCGTGTCATATGATTGTCAAACATTTGATTGTTTGTTTGAAGTGTTTAGGACGAAAATCGTCACGTTATTCAGCGGGCCACCATTTAAACATGTTCAGTAATGTACTTCCTTGATCTTAAAAAAATTAAGTACTCGTATTTTCTCAACAGCGGCTTGATACAGTAAAACCTCGTTAATACGGAGCTCTTTAACTCGGACGTCCGGATGACCCAGACCAGATTTGAAAATGAGATTAAGTTGTCCAACGTAGTAAATAAAGATTTGTTTTATAGTCTATAAATTGCTATTCTCAGTAGGTAAATTACGCGAGTTTTTCTAGCGTCAAGGTCGAGGCACAGTATCGTTTTGCTGTTTCGTTTGCTCGTTGTCCGACATTTTGACGAACCGTAAAAACATTGGAAAGAAGGATGGAAGTATTCGGAAGAATTGATAAGGAGAATCGTTAAAGAACATTGCTGCTGAATTTGGAGTAGGAAGATCGACCGTATCTTGATTGGAAAAATAACAGAAAACGCATTGAAGACTTTTGTTTCAAGAAGATTTCTTAGGACAGTTTTTAGCGCGGTTCCTCCCTCCCCCATAGGGAGGAACCCCGCTTATAGGGTTGATACAATGAAACAATCCGGAAGTGCCGACTAGAAAATTTCGCGTTTCAGAACCCCTAGAGACCGAAAATAACGGTGGTTCAAATTTGTATATATGTATATATATATATATATATATATATATATATATATATATATATGTATATATTTATTTATATATATATATATATATATATATATATATATATATATATTTGTCTGTTCGCTCTCTAGATAGAAGACGAATGGTCCGATTTGATGAAATTTGGTACAAAAATCCTTCGTCCAATTTGAAAGGTCAAGTTCGTTAACCAGCAAAATCCGCCTGGAAGATGGCGTTTGGGGCGAAATTCGCGCAAAAAAATCGTAACGCTTACGTTTTTGAGTTCATAAGCTTGTAAGTACTCGTTTTATATGATTCCTGGGCTAGGAAAACGAAAACGGTTAAAGCGATCGCCTTCAAAATGGTTTCACGCTTTAACCGTTTTCGAGAAAATTGGAAAAATAGTTTTTGAATACCGTTTTTGGTTTGGGTACTTAGAATTACGGGATTCAGTTGAAACTTTATCTGCATGTTCTACTTTCATTAAAACTAATATGGTGAAAGTTTTGTTACGTTTGGAGTTAAGGAAGGGTTAGAATAAAATATTTTATGAACAGACATGAAAAGTTTTGGGAAGTTCGTATACTTTCATTAATATCTCGAACACGGTTGGGAAATCATGGTAAGTGGATAGAAACTATTTGAACGCTTACTAAATTCTCTACAAAAAAGATTCTAAAACTATTTTTGATTAGGTTATGTCAATCGGAGAAATAAGTGCTTAAAACTTCAAATACGTCTGTTTTGTTCTTATGAACGGGTTTTTGTCGTTCTTGTTGTAATTTTTGTCTCTTTCCCTTCGTTTTTTATTGCTTTTTATTTTTGTAATTTCTTATGTTGCGAAAATTTTGTGTGTAAAACAGGATATGAAAAATGAGGCCAATTTTCTGTTGCTAGAAATAATATAAATTTTGGGAACTTTCATTAATATCTCGAAAACTGTTGAGAATTTTGGTAAACGGAAGAATACCATTAGAAAGCTTATTAAATGCTCTACATAAAAGGTTCTAATGAAAGTTTTGATTAGGCGATGTCAATCGGAGAAATAAGAGCTTAAAGCTTTAAAGTAATTGATTTCGCTTATTCGAAGTGTTCTTTTTGTCTGTATTTTATTCCTTGTTATTTTTTAATTGCTTATAGTTGGATAATGTATTCGAAAATAAAACAGGTTAAGTAAAATAACAAAAACAATTTATTGTTAGAAATATAGAGTTCCAAGATTCCAAGACCTTGTAACTAGCGGGACGGTTTCTAGTGTTGCCGACCCTTCCAGGTAAGATTGTAAATCCTACCTTTCAAGACTGGTGGAACCAAAATATAACTGTCAGGGTTCGGTCACTGCTACTTAATAAAACTTCATTTTATCGTAAAAATGGTTTTATTGTGCCGACGTTTCGGCTTGAACTTCAAGCCTTCATCAGGGCTGTAAATACAAGTAGGACATATTTAACACTAATATATGCACATATCTATGTAAATATACCTAACATATATATATATATATATACATATATAATATATATATATTTATATATATATATATATATATATATATACATATATAATATATATATATATATATATTTATATATATGCATATACACATACACATATACACGCACACATATGTACATATATATACCCACATACATACACATATGGGGTATGTATTATTAAGTAGCAGTGACCTAACCCGGGCAATCCCTACCTTGCATCATCAACGGTCAACGATCTCCTCTCAACAAAATAATAACTGCTTCTATTTTAATCTTTCGAAATTAGACTAGGGATAAGAACGGAACCGCGCTAAGATGAGGCAGTTCCTGCGAGTCGGACTTTTGTTGGTTATGACCCACGCAGAAGCAGAAGCAATCATTGTGAAATTCGTGGTGTATTTCTAGAGTCAAGCCGAATCATTGCCAATGAACTTCAGATGTTAAAGCGAATGCGAGATCACGCTGCTCGTAAGCGGTACTATAAACTGAGACAGCAGAAGCTCACTGCTTTCTTTACTACGGACTAGTCTATAGCTATATTGAGTACAATGAAAATACATAGGCTATTGAAGTACATAGAGTGTATGTGTTTTATGTCAAAGTGTATTGATAATAATTTCTGCACTCCATTAAAAATATTTTGCTGATTTATATGTTTTTGTCTTCCTTTTAGCGCGGTTCCTCCCTCTCCCATAGGGAGGAACCCCGCTTATAAGGTTGATACAATGAAACAATCCGGAAGTGCCGACAAGAAAATTTCGCGTTTCAGAACCCCTAGAGACCGAAAATAACGGTGGTTCAAATTTGTATATATATATATATATGTATATATTTATATATATATATATATATATATATATATATATATATATATATATTTGTCTTTTCGCTCATTTCTGGCTTCCCTGATGGTCTGATTTTGATGAAATTTGGTAAAAAAATCTGTCGTCCAATTTGAAAGGTCAAGTTCGTTAACCAGCAAAATCCGCCCATTGGAAGATGGCGTTTGGGGCGAAATTCGCGCAAAAAAAATCGTAACGCTTACGTTTTTGAGTTCATAAGCTTGTAAGTACTGTTTTTATAGGCTTCTTGGGCTAGGAAAACGAATGAAACCATTTTCAAGGCGATAGCTTTAACCGTTTTCGAGAAAATTGGAAAAATATTTTTTGAATGCCGTTTTTGGTTTGGGTACTTAGAATCATGGGATTCAGTTGAAACATTTACTGCATGTTCTACTTTCATTAAAACTAATATGTTGAAATTTTGGTTGCGTTTGGAGTTAAGGAAGGGTTAGAATAAAATATTTTATTAACAGATATAAAAAAGTTTTGGTAACTTTGTATACTTTCCTTAATATCTCGAAAAAGGTTGGGAATTTGGGAAACGGAAGAATACCTTTAGAAAGCTTCCTAAATGCTCTACAAAAAAGGTCCTAATGAAAGTTTTGATTAGGCGATGTCAATCGGAGAAATGAGTGCTTAAAACTTTAAAGTAATTGATTTCGCTAATTCGAACTGTTCTTTTTGTCTTTGATTTTGATACGTAAAATTATGGGATTCAGTTGAAACATTTTCTGCATGTTTGAATTTCATCAACACTAATATGTTAAAATTTTGGTTACGTTTGGAGCTAAGGAAGGATTAGAATAAAATATTTTATTAACAGACATGAAATGTTTTGGGAACTTCGTATACATTCCCTAATATCTCGAAGACGGTTAGGAATATTGGTAAACGGAGGGTTACCATGCGAAAGCTTACTAAATGTTCTACAAAAAAGATTCTGAAACAATTTTTGATTAGGCTATGTCAATCGGAGAAATAAGTTCTTAAACTTTGAAGTAATTGATTTCGTTTATTCGAACGGTTCTTTTTGTTGTTGTTATTCCTTGTTATTTTTTAATTGCTTAAAGTTGGATAATGTATTTGACAATAAAACAGATTAATTAAAATAAGAAAAACAATTCATTGTTAAAAATATATCAGGCTGTACCGTATGAAATGTCAGTTTTGGATTTGTCGATGTCCTTCAAATGTCTTGAAACGGTCGAGGCTCCTACTCCGAGTTCTTTGGCATATTCCCTAGTGTTTTTAATTGCTTATAGTAGTCAAATGTATTTGTCAATAAAACAGGATACGTATAAGTAGAATCAATATTTTGTTTGTTAGAATTCGGAGATGCCGTATGAATATCTAGATTACAGTACTGGTGTTGATTTCGTTCTTTAGAACTATTCATGGTATTCCCTATTTTCATCTGTTGCCCATAGTTTTTTATTGTTAGTAGGTTTTTCTTATTGATTATAGAATATAAATCTATTTGGCTATAAAACAGGATACGTAAAATTAGTGACAATATTTCGGAGATTTCTGAGCGAAATACTTTTAAGATTTTCTACCACCACGAACGGCTTTTTTCCTCTATTTTTATCCACTAGATAGGCTTTATTTTGCATATTATTCTATATAAGTTTTATTCAGCAGAGGATTCTGATGAAATGTCGTGTTTTGGCTGTGGATTTTAAATACGATGTATCTAAGATTGGATAACATTAGCGAGTCTACATAGTTAAGAACCGACGACGGAGGATTACTTCTTGCTATGATTTAGTCTACATATGTATATTAAGTCCTAAATCCAAAAAATAAACTTCACAACGGTTAGATACTATGAGCGAATATGGCGGTTCAATGCCTGTAGAAACGAGTGGCCGCAGGAAATTTACCTGCTAAGAGTTAATCCTCAAGAGCTGTAAATATACCCCAGGTATCTGCCGACACAAATACAAAGCCTAGGCGGAGAGCACCCCAAAAACTCAGATCCAAACATAAGGTTATATACTAAATATTCATAAAGACTACTTAGTTGTAAACCGATTCATCAATTAGCAATCAATAGTTTTCAACAAAGGTTATATACTAAATAAAGTTTTTTTTCTTGACTTGTTATTCGTCAAGACTTTTATTTGTCCTTGTTAGCACTTTCCTCCGAAGGAAAGTAGCTATTGAGGTTGGACTCATGACGGAATTTTTGAAAAATTTCTTCAAATCTTTATCGATCCTACCTAGTAGAAACCGAAAATGACCCCTGTTAAAATTTATATATATCTATATATATATATATATATATGCATATATATATATCTATATATATATATATATATGCATATATATATATATATATATATATATATATATATATATATATATATATATATGTCTGTTAACACGATAGCGGCTAGAGTTTTTGTTTTTTCGTCACGAAACTTGGTATATAGCATTCAATTAGCAAACGATTGAACGAGTTCGTTAACCACCAAAGTCGGTCCACCGGAAGGGGGGGTTTACCCCGAACCCAAAACACTAATTTGACTATGTCAGCCGTAATATTTGTTATATTTCAACGAAACTTGGTATTCGTAGTGGTAATATAGAGAGAAAAGTGAGATATAAAAATGAACTAAATCGGTTTATTAGAAGGGGAGGTTTACCCCGGACCCACAATACCAGTTCGCCACTACCAGCCGTGATTTTTGGTATATTTCAACGGAACTCGGTATTCGTAGTGGTAATCCACAGGTAAATAACTGTTGTAAAAATAAACTAAATCGGTTCATTAGGAGGGGGGGTTTACTCCGGACCCACAATACCAATTCGCCACTACCAGCAGTGATTTTTGGTATATTTCGACGAAACTCGGCATTCGTAGTGGTAATCTACAGGTAATTATGTGTTGTAAAAATAAACTAAATCGGTTCATTAGAAGGGGGGGTTTACTCCTGACCCAAATTCTTAATATACTCATACCGGTCGTAATTTCTGCTGTATTGTAACGAAACGCGGTATACGTCGTGGGTAACTGATGAGAAAGAAGTGTTGTAGAAATGAGCTGAATCGGTCAATCGGAAAGCGGGGGTTTAATTTGTAATATATTTCAATAGAAAAGCCCGTCAGACGTTGGTTCACAAAGCCGCCGCAAGGAGCGCTTTCTACCACTAGAGTGACTGTATCCTGTTCCTGCGTTAGATCAAAATACGATAATATGAGGTTTTTTGTATTTATTACGAAGTGTAATAGGTACCATGTGTAAACATAACTCTGGAAGCAAATTATTAATTGATCAGTTACTCATTACAAATTTAAAAGAGAACTATTCATGTTTTTATTTTATTTATGTAGGATATTTTAAGCAAATTGTTCTGGAAAGCAATCTACACTACCCAAATTCTGAGGAAAGTGCTTAGTTATGCAGCTCCTGCGTGACGGACTTTGTATTTACTAGATAGGTTTTATTCGGCATATTATTCTATATAGGCTATATTAGGCAGGGTATTCTACTTAATCTTGTGTACTTCTTCGTGATCCTTCTGTACATGGGCGTATATAAAAACAATTTCGGGGGGGGGGGCTGAGACCATTTCCAGGGTATGGAATACTAAATATTTAGTGCTTGGAATAGTTTTAGGCAACTAAAACGCTATTACACGTAAAATAAAATATGTTTTATGAACTAAGTGATCTTATTTAATTTATTTTTAAGGGTTTTACGAGAAGTTTTTATCATCAATTCAAAATTTCGGGAGGGGCTGCAGCCCCCCCCCTCATATACGCCCATGCTTCTGTATCCTCTAGAAAGGCTTTATTAGGCATATTTTGTATTGATTTATAGAGCTTTGCTTTAGAATGAGAGCCAGATTCTGTAATTTCCGCTTCTGTGTAAAAGTTAGCTACTGTCGGAGTCCCTGACGCCTTAATATCACTTTTATTCGAGATGTTCGAGAGGATTTTGACAATTTTCACGAGATATATAAAAAAAATAAGTTTATTTCTTTTCTAAGCTTATCAAATGGCACTAGGGACATGAACGGAACCGCGCTAAGATGCTGCAGTTCCTGCGAGTCGGACTTTTTTATTTTGGTTTTTACGTCATTCTCTGGATAACCCAGATTTTTGTTAACTCGGATCGACCATGGTCCCACTTGATCCGTGTAAACGAGGTGTTACTGTAATTACCAAGAGCCTCTGCCATCTTCCTGGGAAAGATATGAGAGGGACTTCCACTTGGAATGAAAGGGTAGGTCAGACAGGAAGGAAGCGAGGTGGATTCAGAGGATGTGAGGAGAGGGGGAAAAGGTAAGTGTGTTAGTGATGTGGCCGGCCGGCGACCCCTCCCCACTTAGAGCAGATTCTCTTGGTATGTTACCTTGCAGAATCTATTTGACATTAATGCCTTTTGAAAATGAATTATCCTGCGCGTGAATAGCCAACAATCAAAACGAAGCGATTTCAAAATGATTCGTAAAGAAGCCATATTGGCCAGACCACTTATCGGCCACGGGTACCTGACAAGGACAATCCTATGTGCTGAACATGTAACTCAAAACTCACAATCAAGAATATACTGACTTTAAGACATAAGCTTGATGTCCCCATTGACTTGACAGAACTCTTCGGAGATGACTGCCGCAACATTGATACAATATTCAACCATTAAAGGATATACAGGTGGACGCTCTTCCGGGCGAGGGGGGTGGGCTCAACTCCCAGTAGAGCCGTCCAAGGTTCCATTTCACCTGTTGAAGCATTTTTTCATGGAGAGAAGTGCAGCGGTGTCGCGGTGGTTCTGAGCTCGATTAGTGCCCGTTCCGCAGTGTGGGTGGAAGGCTTTTATATGTTTTTATTTTTTTAAATTATTTTTTATTTTAAACAGCATGTTTAGATTGATTTAGGAAATTCCTTCCTTTCCTTTGTGTGCCCTTGAGCTCCCGCGGTTGAATACACCCTTCAAAACAATAAAAAAAAAAAAAAAAAAAGTTTATAGACATTATCAAAAGCATCTAAAGCAAAAGATTAGGTAATCAAGCCAGAATTTCCGGTTAAAATGTTTTAGAAATTTTACCTCGCCAAAAAAGTACCTATCGCAAAAAAATTAAATTTGCCAGTGACACGGTTCATACAACTAATAAATAAATAATGATTTACGAAATTCGTTACTATCTAGTTCAAATTGGAGACTTTTAAAAAAAATTACAACCCGACCTTCTTCCAAGACGACCAAACTAAGATAATTTTGTGGATCCTCAATTTATTTTCTGATCCTAATTATTCAACTACGTGTTGAAACTACTCTTGTGTGTTAAAATAGGCAATATTTATTTTAAAACCTTCTACTTTTGTAAACTATTGATATTCAGTCTTTGAAGATCCAAATGCCTACTCTCAATTAATATGTACCTCAGATAAAACAAGTTACAGTTTCGGCGCTAATGGCCTAGATGTTGTGAAAAAAAAAACAAAAAAAACAACACTAAAGTTAAAAATAATAATAAAGTTACATACCTAGGACTCATCCTTGAAAGACGACTTACCTTGAGCCAACATACAGAAGAAAGACAGGAAGCAAACAGACGTTTTAAACTACTAGATTCTTGCTAAAAATTAGCTGCTAAAATCAAGAGACAATTATACACTAATTAACAGTCAATGCTCCATTCTAAGCAATACAATTAAAACAGAACCCTCAAATTTGCATATACATGTCAATATATTTTGCAGGAAATTTGGTTCAAAACAGGATAACCGACTTAGATCGTATATTTTAAAGTCCCAGCATGTAGGACATGCTATTTCTAGCATCTAATCAATTATATGGTATTAAGGACGGTGCATACTTTCTGAGAGTCATTTCTTTAAAATGTCATGTGATTTCCCCTCGGAGAAATTGTAGGTCTTGTAAAATGATGTACTCGTTTGACCTAAACAGGCTGAGATGGAGAGGAGCAAAATTATGGTGGGGATATAAATGGGAATGTAACATATCATTTCTTTCTTTTTCTCAGTAACTGATAGTTTCTAATGTTTAAAATTTACATGGGTAGAGCATTTTTTTAAACACGAATATGAACGGTGTTCCGTTTCCCGGAACATTCTCATTTCTTTCCAGTACTTCCGGATGGCGACATCGGGATGAAGTCATTAGCGAGTTTCTCTCTCTAAAGGAAGAGAGGAAACGCGCTTAAAGTAATTATTAGGCTTTTTTGTCCTAACCCAAACAAGTGGAATGAAACAAAAAGGATGTCCCAGAAGAGTAATAAAACTGTGCATGCGTAACCAAACAATGAATATGTGCACAGCGGAATACTGTAGATAGATTCGGCTGGTTGAAGTACACAATTTCATCAAAATTGGACTATTTTTGAGCCTGGTAGAAAGCTAACAGTCAAATAAACATATACCCTGCACTTATTCTGTGCTAAAGGCACTTTTGAAGGCGCTTACGTAAAGTAAATTCAGACGTGGGATATAAAGCAGCCGAAGCTGGTGGTAGGGAAATCTCTCGTTGGGCGCCAATTGATAGATGAACGAAGACAACCGGAAACGTACGCCTCGCAGGAGCCGCATAACTAAGCACATTCTTCACAAGGTCGGTAGTGTGCCAGATATTCCTGAATAATTTCCTTAAAATAATCCGTATCAATAAATAAAAAAAATAAAATTAAAAAAAAAATAGACAAATTAGTAATTTGGGTCCGGTGGACTCCCCAGGTGGACCCATTTTGGTGGTTAACACTAGATTTACCAGACCAGTCATTTTGACTGGTCGTGCAATGTTAATTCAAAATTCCTACTACATATAACATTTGCTCTCCTAAATGATGTTATGTAATTTGTATCTAAAAAGAGAATACATTTATTGAACTCAATGTTACTTTATATATATTAGTAACAAATATATTTTTTGTTATTGAAATTTATACCAGCATTAGGTCTGGTAAATCTAGTGTTAACGAGCTCATTCAATGGTTGGCTAAGGGAATGCTACATACCAAGTTTCGTAGTGAAAAGAACACAGACTTTGGAGGGTGTCTTGTTAACAGGCTTGAGATGAAAAATGTTATTCGAAGAGAAATGGAAAACAATGATTTGGATAAGCGACTAAGTTCTTTCTAAACCAAGGGGTTCAGGACTATTATCAACTGCTTTAAGGCAACCTATATTATTGGGTACTTCCAGAAAATTGCTCGTACGGTTCTCCAATCTACCTGCATACCTGAGAAACGAAATATTCATAAATACCAGCATCGGTAAAAACGGTAAGGAAGAGCAAGTTTTAAAAAAAGCCCTTTTATTAAGAGAACCTAGCTGAAAAACTAAATCTTTTTATCCTGAGACAGAAGTGGGGCAGGTTGAACCTTTCGGTACCTGTTGTAGTTATAATTAGAGCATAGACCTCAAGCCTTTGTACCATCCGGCTTATTCATAATCCCCATTGTCGCTCTCATCGTCATTAGATTGTCTCAGACAAATAAAGAAAAAAAAATACCTAAACTAAAGAGTAAAAGAAAAAAATAATGTAAAAGAACAAATGTGAACCATTAATAACGGCCTTTATCTCGATGAACTTTTATCGGATTATAGGATCGCCTGCGTGGTGATAATGCGGGATGAACCTCTCTCTTCTTGTTCTTATCCTACAATATTCTCCGGCATTTTAACTTAAACAAGACATTTCAAGAATTTTCTTTTAGCGCGTGTCCTCCCTGCCTCTATAGGCAAGATCCCCGCTTATGAGCTTGAGCACATGACGCAATCCGAAAGTACACACTAGGAAATTTCAAGTTTGACAACCCATAGACAACGAAAATAACAGTAGCTCAAAATTGTGAATATATATGGAGGGTACAGAGCACAACTATACCAAGTCCATGTTATACAGTTCAGAAAATCAGTATTATTATTCGTTTTAATTGCAGAGACGTTATATAAATCCTATTGACTAGTATACGCAAGTCTTAAAAATATATGAACTTAAACACTGATATTATTTATGTATAGCCTTGAACATAAAATAGTTATAACTTGGACTTGGCTTATTTATGCTCTGAAAACTAGTAAGAATGACTTCCAGATGAGTAGCAAGAACTGATAGAAGTGCCAAAATAATGAAGTTAGGACTTAGTATCCTGTAGAACTGAAAAGAGTCATTTTAGTAATACTCTTCAATCCCATTACAACATAAAATGCCAAAAATAGTCTTGGTCTAATCCCTCCATATATATATATATATACCTCTTCGCTCTGACACAAAAGTGGTACAATTTTGCTGAAATAGAATACAAAAATAGTTTTCGTAGAAGGTAGAAAAATAATGTCTCTCCACTGTTTTTCAAAGTATTTATTAGCAAAAGCTTTTCGAGAACATGGTTCTCATCGTCAGTGCATCTACAATTTTCACAAAAACACGCATATATTAATTACAGAAATATTTATAAGTATTCTTATTACTAAAGCTATGACAAATAATGTTACCTATTACTCCACCGGTAGTACTGCTAACAGCCTCTCCGAACAGGTGTGAGGTAATGAGACTATTCCGGGTGACTATTGACGTTGGATATTGGAGATCACAAGAATCAAGGTTGTTGAACCAGAGACCACTGAACTTTCTGTTGGAGACAGTGTATGGGGAAGGATTATGTCGGGTTATTTGATGTCATGTGTGTGAAGGGGTAGTCAGTCTGACGGTGTCAGAGTAAGGGATGACGGGTCTGTCAGGTGGTGGGTCCGAGGGATGGCGTCTTTTGTTGGGATATGAAAATTTTCCTAAGGTCTGATGTTGGGAAGTTTATTTGTTCGTTTAGTAATAAATCTTTATTACGGTGAATGGCCTTTTCTATTTCTAACATTTCATGATAATTGGATTTCTTAGAATAATTTATGTTTTTTAAAATTTTGATTCCCGTTTGTGTGTTAAATTGGTGTGCTGTATTTTTGATGTGTTCTGCAAAATTTGAGTGAATGTTGTGGTTGTGTATAGCTTTAACGTGTTCGTCTATTCTTTGTGAGAACTTGCGATATGTTCTCCCAATGTAAATTTTTTTGCACGAGCATTCTAATTGGTAAATTCCACTTTTATCAAATTTTTTTATTTCATCTTTAGTGTGTGATAATGACTTTTTGGTATTAAATGTATTCTTAAAGGAAACTTTGGCTGTGTCTTTCAAAATGTTTTTTAATTTTTCGGAAATTGGTCCTAAATATGGTATCGAAATGTACCTTGTATTAGAAATTATTGGCGTTAGTGTCGGGAAAACAACTTTAAGAGTCAGAGATTTTTCCTTATTACGTATAAACTTATACGTAATAAGGAACATTTTGAAAGACACAGCCAAAGTTTCCTTTAAGAATACATTTAATACCAAAAAGTCATTATCACACACTAAAGATGAAATAAAAAAATTTGATAAAAGTGGAATTTACCAATTAGAATGCTCGTGCAAAAAAATTTACATTGGGAGAACATATCGCAAGTTCTCACTAAGAATAGACGAACACGTTAAAGCTATACACAACCACAACATTCACTCAAATTTTGCAGAACACATCAAAAATACAGCACACCAATTTAACACACAAACGGGAATCAAAATTTTAAAAAACATAAATTATTCTAAGAAATCCAATTATCATGAAATGTTAGAAATAGAAAAGGCCATTCACCGTAATAAAGATTTATTACTAAACGAACAAATAAACTTCCCAACATCAGACCTTAGGAAAATTTTCATATCCCAACAAAAGACGCCATCCCTCGGACCCACCACCTGACAGACCCGTCATCCCTTACTCTGACACCTTCAGACTGACTACCCCTTCACACACATGACATCAAATAACCCGACATAATCCTTCCCCATACACTGTCTCCAACAGAAAGTTCAGTGGTCTCTGGTTCAACAACCTTGATTCTTGTGATCTCCAATATCCAACGTCAATATATATACTCTGCTCACCCGGAATAGTCTCATTACCTCACACCTGTTCGGAGAGGCTGTTAGCAGTACTACCGGTGGAGTAATAGGTAACATTATTTGTCATAGCTTTAGTAATAAGAATACTTATAAATATTTCTATAATTAATATATGCGTGTTTTTGTGAAAATTGTAGATGCACTGACGATGAGAACCATGTTCTCGAAAAGCTTTTGCTAATAAATACTTTGAAAAACAGTGAAGAGACATTATTTTTCTACCTTCTACGAAATCGAGAACTCCACAAATAACGCTGCATACATCACAGACAAAAATAGTTTGTCTAATTTTAAAGGTAAAGTTCGTTAGTCAGCAAAATCTGTCCACCAGAACATGTTTTTTGGGCGAAATCTAGTTCCTTCACATGAAAAGTCTCTTCCATAGTTTTTTTTTGTTTTTTTTTTGTGCGCAGCAAAATTACTTTTATGCAACAACAGTTTTAAACGAAATGAGAAATACCGAACCTACATTTTAATCATACCTTAGGTAAACCAAAATAAAGCAAGTAATTCCAACGTCTAGCATGAAAATTTCAAACTTCATGCAAAATTTCCTACTAAGCAGATGGTCCCATAGTTATTTATTAGGTTTTGAACTTTAGAAAAAATTGCTTAAAGATATTTGTAAGTATTTAAGACCCAGATCGTCAGTTCTCCATACAGGAGCGTTAACACCTTGGCTACCGGGCTTCATATAATTCTTGATAATATTCTTTATTGGGTTTTATCAGAGAAAAAACTAAGGGTTTATCATTGCCTGCGATTTAACTTTTCTTTTAGATTTCGGTTTGCATTATGTAGAATTGATATAAAACATTTTTAAGTTCTTATTTATTTTTTTTTCTTGTTTATTATGTTTTTTTAATCATTACTTTGTATTTTTACTTTATTTTATTTATTGATTTATTTTGTTTTAATTCATTTATTTATATTTATTTTCTTCCACAGTCATACATCTCATAGTGCATTTTTAAATCCTTGAGGAAAAGATAGTGTAGCACCACAAACCTAAACTGACTGTCAACATCGTAACCTGACTGTCAGCAAGAGGAAGGTTACGCGGGGTTAGTCAGTGTTGCCGGTGCCACAATAATTTATTAATTAATATTTAAATTTCTGTTCCCGCGAATTTGAGATAACCCGAAAATTACCTAGCCATTTTAAGTTTTTTTTTTTTTGTTTTTTTTTAGTAGTGCCACAACGTGGTGCCTATTTCAAAGTGGACTTGTTTAAAGACTTTTATTAAATTATTATTTTATTTACTTACTAGAAGTTAATTATTATTATTTTTCATGCAAAAAAGTGATTTATTTGTTCATTGTAGAGACGTTTATTTTTTTATCAAGGTTATTTAATTTTTACTGGACACTCCTTCAAAATAGAATTTAACCATTTTTGAGGAGTCTTCATCGAGAACTTTAGCTGTATTCTTCAAATCTAGTTGGTGGGATCGATAAGATAAGAAGATTTGGATTTTGTTTCCAAAATTCTTTTATGAGTGGAACCTCAATAGCTAAATTCCTTCGGAAAGTGCAAAGGTTGAAGCCGTGGAACTATGTGGCACGAAAAGTATTCACAACCAAAAGTTACCACATTTGTTGTTCAAAATTTTGGAATTTTGAAGCGTTCTTGCCTCATTCTCCTCGATAATAACGGTCTGAAGATGTTGCTGAGACAGTCGGTATGTGCTCGTGCAAAGTTCAATAACTCCTTCAGCAAGAGAGTCTAAGAGGCGTAACGTGATATCATCTCACTCTTGGCAGAACTAATGGTACAGGAAACGTATACTTTTGGTGGGACCTGTGCAGAACCGTACTCTCACAAGCTATCCTCATATACTAATAAGTCTCCAGGAAATTATCTTTTAAAATCACAAAGTAAACAAAATATTGCCCAATATTGTTACAGTGCTTAAAATAAAATACTAAAAAAATAAATGGACGCCTTTAAACAAAAAGGAACCAAGTGCCATCTGTTCACTCTTTAGAGAATTGGGTTTAATGTTTGTTTTGGTTCTAAAATTCCTTTATTATCTGAAATGTTTCATTCATTTTCTATTATTAAAATAATCTGTTGTTATGGTAACGGGGTTTTATTTTTATAGTTATTGATAAAGATGGTGGCTTGATTCCTTTCTGTTTATTACAGCATACTGGATACACCATTTCACTTTCTTTTTTTTTTTTGGTATTTTTTCTTGCTTCAATGACATCATTATATTTTAACTAGTTTTTTATTACTATATAAATTCTCTACAAGATAACCAAAAACTCAATTTCGTGAAAAATGGCGCTTGGTTCCTTTTCGTTTAAAGGCCTCCAAATAGTCTTGCTGTTTTATATTTATAATAAACGGCTGACTCGATAAATACCAGAAACCGCCTTTAGCGCCACTAGTGGTAGAAGTAGCAACTAAGGCCACAGCCGTTTTTGCGCCTTAATTCAATTTGAACAGAATATGGATTAAATCCCAACTTACCGATAAACCGATTTAGTTTATTTTTCTGTTTAGATGCCCACCACATTTCCAGATTTTCTTTGCAATATAACAAAAAGTACGGCCGATATCGGCAAATTAGTAAATTATATCAGAAGTAACCCCCTCCCCCTTAGGGTGGGCCCATTTTGGTGGTCAACGAGCTCGTTCTAGAAGTAGAAATGAAATTTTCGGTTTAGCTAGAAAAACATTAAATCATGCCTAGCCTCAAGCGTGTTTACCCTGTCATACTTAAACCCTTCAAATATTAATAATATAATTATTATATGTATTTTTGTTTTTCCCGATTATTACTTTGTCTAATATTTATGTTCATTGTTAATTTTTGTATACATAATCTGTTCACAGTATTCGCTCAAGAACTGTTTAAAATTATTTCACTCTTTCCCTAAATACTTGAAATCAGGTTTTCAGTCGTTTAAGAGAGAAAAATGATATTTTTAAATTTAGTCAACACTTAAGATCTTTTTTTTATTTTTATTTTATTACATGAACTGTATTTAATGTATTTATTTATTCCTTTTATTTATTTTCTTCTTTTTCTCCTTTTTTTTTTTTTTTTTTTTTTGTCTACTTTCATATACTTTTATCTATTATCAATTAACAGACAAATACAAACACACACAAAAAAACAAACAACAAAAACGAAGACAAGAACAACCAATATTTGTGTGCAAATATTCGCACATACATATTGGTTTTAGGTAATGTATGCCTTTATATTACATTCATACAATATAATCATACCTAAGTATGTTCATAAATCAAAAATAAAAGTAAGTGAAAAAAATACATAAAACTAAGTGGACAGAAGTTTTATATATATACTTTTTTTCACTTACTTTTAATGCATTTTACTTAAATGCTTTAATAGGTATGATGATATTGGTTGTTCTTGTCTTCGTTTTTGTTGTTCGTTTGTTCTTTTTTTTTTTTTTTTTTATTTTGTGTGTGTGTTCTTTTTTGTTAGTTTTTTCTTCTTGACTGGACAGAGATTTTCCTGATCATGAGCTTATCGACAACGTTGCGAAGATCACAATGAAATAAATAAATAACTTATTTTGTCTATCATTCTTAGAATTCGCTGTCTGTAACTTCTTCTGTAATTTCAAGTAAGTTCACTATGTATTTGTTTAATTATAACTGAAAGATATGTGTATAATTGTACTTAGAGAATCGTCTTACTTCCGGATGTTCATAAATAAATTAATTAATTAAACTCAAAGGCTAGAAGCTTAAAGGAACTTAAAGATTCTTTGGCAAAACAGCAAAAGTGATTCCTCTATTATACCTCATACTTCAGGACACTTTCTTAAAATTATGCAGAAATATTACCAATTAAGATTAATGCTAAAGATGATGTACCGTTATTTTTAACCACAGTAAATAAAAATTCCAAATCACAACAAAGGTCATGTAGAATCATTATGGTAGAAAAAAAAAAACAAGCTAAAAAAAAAAATTCGCTCACACGCTTTAACCAATGACCTTGTTCCATCGTATCGAAAAAAAAAATGGATCCTTATTGCTAGTCTAGGAGCTTGAAGAAAGGTAATTACAGGCTAGAAACATCTAGCTCTAGGCTAGACAAGGTAGGTAGGACCTTGTGTGGGTTCACTTATCTTGGATTGGTTCCTATATCGTTGGATTTGCGGGAACTAGGACAATTAGATGAATACAAGTCCGCAGGACCTGTACAATTAAGCATTCAAAATTTGGGCAGTGAACAATTCGCTCAAAATAACCTATATGCTCTTTTACATGAGCAACTGTTTCAATTATTAATTTTGTAATTTCTTTCCTTACAGAGTTTTGTGTATTCGTACACTATTTAATAAATGCACCAAAACTTTACAATTTACGTCTGTTGATCTTGATGAATAATCAAAGCGTACAATAAAATCGAAGGGACGGGATACAGCGCCACTAGCGGTAGATTCTAGAAGTCAACAACCTATATAACAGGGGGCCAACCTGCGGCTAGCTAGCCACATGCGTTCCCTTTTCATTTTCGTGCCTCTGGAGAATTATAATTAATAGAGATTCAAGAAGATCTAGCTCTACAATTAAAATATAAGTCAACGTTGATTACTGGATTTTGGAAATTTGTACCAGAATCGAAGTTAAGTGAATTAAAGAAGGCTGCTTGTCAAATTATTTTAATATTCGGAACAACGTACTTAATATAAATAATTTTATTCCAGTTTAAAATTCGTGAAATCCAAACACGGATCACAGAGAAGTCCTGTCGCGAATTATTCACCAAATTTTAAAAACATATCAAGAAAAGTAAAATAGTTGTGTTTATTATTTAATACTTAAATTCCATATTTATATTTTGTACTTTTATTTTTATGTCTTCAATAAATTTAATTTCTGCGAAAAAAAAATGTTTTTTATACTTTTTAAATACGTATTTGATTTCGGCTCGTGAAAAATTTCAAATTTTTAAAATTGGCTCGGACTGGCAACGAGCTTGGCCGCCCTTGGCATTAATGTCATATAAATACAGAGGCGCGCCTAGTGGTAGCTTTGCCAACCCACGTTTGACGGGCAAAATCTATTCAAACATAGTACAAAGTAATTACATCTTGATAGATTGATTTAGTTCATTTTTACAACAATTTTTCATTGGAAACCAAAGACATATATACCAGGATTCATTACAATACAACAAAAATTATGAGCGATATCAGGATCGTGGTAATTTGGGTCCGAAATAACCCCCCCCCCCCTTCCTAATGAACCGATTTAGTTTATTTTTACAATACGTTTTTTTCTTTAGGTGACCACAACGTATACCGAGTTTCGTAGAAAAATCTGGTATTGGCAAATAACTACTTTAACCTAAACAATTAACGGTTTCTTCTGAGTAGCATACCAGCCATTATTTTAAGAATTTTTTATTGAAACCATTTTTATTTCTAGAATAAACCGAATTATATATAAATACATATAGTGTTGGTTTTGTTCCATAGGCTGTGATATATTAAGAGATTTTATCCAAAACAATCCAAATTATACCAGGATTATAAGAAAACACGCTAAGTTTCTGCGAATTGTATTTTTTCTGTCTGTATGGTCTGGATATAAAATTTTAATTATATTTTTTTGCATGGTATATTTGTCTAACTTTTTTATTTTAAATATTGTATTCAACTTTTTTTTAATTTTATTTGTTTTACTAATTATTTGAGCAAATCACCTTCCTGTTGTGGAGGTCCGTAAACAAAGAGTTTTTATCCTTTTGTTGTTTCTTGCTACAGGAGTTAACAATAAACATTTAATTAAAAAAATGCAATTTACATGAAAATAATAATAAAACATTTTAAAATTATTAAAGTGTAACAGAATGGATGTAAAGAGTTCATTGACACATGTAAATGATTGTTCTGGTAATGACATGTAATGCCTTCACTCGTGCTTCAGTTAATGGAACAGTGAACAATAGCTCTGCTCTTTTATGCTTCAGAGGAAAACAGTCAATGCCATATAATTACATTAACATAAATTAAAAAACCATAACAAAAGTTCTGCTTTTAATGCCAAAAATAGTGTTGGTTAGTACAAAAGAGATCACTTTCTGTTACTTTTTTTGTTGCCTTTTATTTTATTTTTTTACCTTATTTCATCCCTTCCTGATGGTATTAAATGGATTTACGATCCAATGTTAGGTAAGAAATATCCGTAGGCCTGGAAAACCGGTCGTCCATATTCATATTAAATAAGATATATTAATGTTAGTTACTTTTGGAATGGAGTACAAAACTTCCTAAAATTCATTGTTAATAATAAATGGACGTTAAAATTTAATAAAAGATTACAAAAGAATGAAAAAACATTTTATCAACAGGCAGAAGCAGTTTTAGGTTTTTTGTTATTTTTTTTTTTTTTCATATTTTTCTAAATGTCTTTCACTCACTTTTAGCACTTTCCTCCGAAGGAAAGTAGCTATTGAGGTTGCACTCATGACGGAATTTTTGAAAAATTTCTTCAAATCTTTATCGCTCCTACCCAGTAGACACTGAAAATGATCCCCGATAAAATTTATATACATCTGTATATATATATATATATATATATATATATTTTAGATGGAACGGCATTTTTCTCCAGCGGTGGTACTCCTCCACACTTCTTCCCGAAATATTCCGGGAAGAAGTGAGGAGGAGTACCACCGCTGGAGAAAAATGCCGTTCCATCTAAAAATACTATCCCAGCGACGAAAAATAACATCAAACATATAAAACCTTACGGCGAGGAAAATAGAAGCAGGAGGAGGAAAATAAAAAAAAAAAAAAAAAAAAGACGCAATACCATCAGCGCTGCCAACGGACAGAATCCCAACTACACCAGGGAGCTTCAACACCATTCGTCCGCCGATACTGTGGCTAGAGGGGAGAAAAGGAGCCCAGATCGAGAAAAATGTCATTCCCTTGGCTACCACCGAGGAAGAAACAAGTACCTGGCTGAAGAAGATGGAGATGAATCCATCGAAATATTCCGGGAAGAAGTGAGGGGGAGTACCACCGCTGGAGAAAAATGCCGTTCCATCTAAAAATACTATCCCAGCGACGAAAAATAACATCAAACATATAAAACCTTACGGCGAGGAAAATAGAACCAGGAGGAGGGGGAAAATAAAAAGACGCAATACCATCAGCGCTGCCAATGGACAGAATCCCAACTACACCAGGGAGCTTCAACACCATTCGTCCGCTGATACTGTGGCTAGAGGGGAGAAAAGGAGCCCAGGTCGAGAAAAATGTCATTCCCTTGGCTACCACCGAGGAAGAAACAAGTACCTGGCTGAAGAAGATGGAGATGAATCCATCGAAATATTCCGGGAAGAAGTGAGGAAGAGTACCACCACTGGAGAAAAATGCCGTTACATCTAAAAATACTATCCTAGCGACGAAAAATAACATCAAATATATATATATATATATATATATATATATATATATATATATATATATATATATATATATATGTGTGTGTGTCTGTTAACACGATAACGCCAGAGTTTTTTGTTCTTTCGCCACGAAACTTGGTATATAGCATTCAATTAGCAAACGATTGAACGAGTTCGTTAACCACCAAAATCGTTCTACCGGAAGGGGGGGTTTACCCCGAACCCAAAACACTAATCTGACCATGCCAGCCGTAATATTTGTTATATTTCAACGAAACTCGGATTCGTAGTGGTAATCTAGAGAGAAAAGTGAGATGTAAAAATAAACTAAATCGGTTCATTAGAAAGGGGGGGGGGGGTTACTTCGGACCCACAATACCAATTCACCACTACCAGCCGTGATTTTTGGTATATTTCGACGAAACTCGGTATTCGTAGTGGTAATCCACAGGTACAAATGTGTTGTAAAAATAAACTAAATCGGTTCATTAGGAGGGGGGGGGGGTTTACTCCGGACCCAAATTACTAATATACTCATACCGGTCGCAATTTCTTCTGTATTGTAACGCGGTATACGTCGTGGGTAACTCATGGGAAGGAAGTGTTCTAAAAATTAGCTAAATCGGTCAATCGGAAGGGAGGGTTTACTTTGTATTATATTTCAATAGAATAGCCCGCCAGACTGCATCCTGTTCCTGCGTCAGATTAAGTAGTGTAGTACCATGTATAAACATAGCTCTGGAAGCAAATTAATTACAAACTTAATAATTGAACAGTTACTCATTACAAAATTAAAAGAGAACTATTCATGTTTTTATTTTATTTATGTAGGATATTTTAAGCAAATTGTTCTGGAAAGCAGTCTACTCTACCCAAATTCTGAGGAAAGTGCTTAGTTATGGAGCTCCTGCGTGAGGGACTTTTTAAATTTGGGTAATCCTAAATAAATGTGTTATTACAAATTTTCGTAATTAAATTATTAGTAAAATTAATTAATTGTTATACTCACTAAAGCGAACAAACGACTAATAAGAACTGAATAATCTTAGAGCATTTTCTTAACTTTATTATCGCTAGTGACATTTAGAAAGCTTAAAAGAGGTATAGCTAATATTACAAACCACCAAAATTATTTTTCTTTTTACTGGTAAATTAATATTTCTGCTAAAATAAACTAAAAAAAAAACAAACTAAAACAATAAAAAAAACCATTATGAAATTCAATTCAATGAACCGTTCGAAGCAACCAAACTCAAAACACTTTCGAAGTTTTTAGAGCATTTTTCTCCGATTGACCTTGTACCATCGGAAATTATTTCAGAAACTTTTTTGTAGACAATTTAGTAAGCTCTCGAATGATTTCTAACCACTTAACACGGTTTTCCAACCGATTTCGAGACATTTAAGAAAATATACGTAGATAGAAAAAAAAACTCCAAATGTTACAAAAATTTAAATACCATAGTTTACATGAATTTCAAACATGTCGAAAATATTCCAATTGAATGTAACGTTTTTAATTATCGAAAGAGAAAATAAGTTCGGAAAACTATTCTTATCAACTTTTTTCGAAAGGGGGGGGGGTGAAATTAGCTCGTGTTAGAGCAATCGACTAATGAATTGGAGGACCCGATTTCAAATCCCGAACACGCACTAAAGAATTTCGTCTTCTTTAGTGTCGTCGTTTGAGGGTTGGATTTGGGGTCCCAGATCGTCCCTAGGCTCACACAGCCTTTAATTAATTAATTAATTGATTAATGGGTACCTGCAAAGGGAAACATCAGGCGGCAGGAGCAGAGTACTGACCACACTATCTCCCTAGTAAGCCGTATGGTCAAGAATCAGATACCTCTACAGTCTCTGTCCCTTCTGGTCTGTTTCGGTACTTATTTTTTTTTTATCTCAAAAAGCGTTACAGATATCGTCGGCCCTTTTGGTTCCAAGTTACACACACACACACACACACACACACACACACACACACACACACACACATATATATATATATATATATATATATATATATATATATATATATATATATATGTACATTGTTTTAAATTGCATCGCTGGTTATCACATGTATGGTATGTGGAACGGCCTGTTTCTCCAGCTGTTTCGCTCCTCTCTCTGTCGCAATATTTCGTCGGGTTCATCTCCGATTTCGTCGATGTCGCGAATGTTTCTCTTGAAAATCACCGAGGACGACACAAGTAGCCTGACAAAGTCGGAGATGAACCCGACGAAATATTTACATGAGGACCGACACCGCTGGAGAAAGAAGCTGTTCCACATACCGTATATATATATATATATATATATATATATATATATATATATATATATATATATATATATATATATATATATATATAAAAATTTGAACTACCGTTATTTTCATGGTCTATGGGTTCTGAAACATGAAATTTTCAAGGCGGAACCTCCGGATTTCTTCATTTGGTCAACGTCATAAGCGGGTTTCCTCCCTGTGTAGGGAGCGAGGATGAGTGCAAAAATAAATATTGCAGTTAATGCTTAATAAGCATTGGGATTTAAAATCACCTTGTCTGTATAATCCAATGCGCAAGAGAAAGGCTATTATACATCCCAAGGTTGTAATATATTTGATAAGAAATTAAGCCGAACCGAGGTAGGCGTGTTGGTATGTTGACAGAGAGAGATAAGCAACTAAAGGTGGGATATGCTAATTCCTGTAGGTCTCTGAGGCAGAGGGTCGCAGGATAACGGGATCCAAGACTCCCTCTCCGAACCCTGGCTCATTTCTCTCTCTTCAGACCATTCACTCTCGGAGGGTAGGCTAAATATACATCAGGACATAGTATCACATAACAAAACCATGTACATTACAATATAATAAGGACTTTTTCGGCGCTAATGGCCAAGATTTGTCGATGCGCCGCAAAAAAATAAAAAAATAAAAAATAAAAATAAAATAAGGACTTTTAAGATATAAACAATGTAATAAAACTGCAGGGAGGCCCGGTGGCCGTGAGTGTGCCATTACACTCCGTGACAAGGGCCATGAGTTCGATTCCCACTACCCTTGGTGTAGTGGCTTTTCTTTATAAAATAGAAAAGGCATCAGCCCTATCTTGGCTAAAAAAGGGTGGTAAGCTATAGATAACCCGTCCTAAAATTCTTAGTTAATAATAATGATACTTCTATCAAATTACATAATACATATAATTGTAGACTGAAATATTTCTGTAAATATATAAAATATATAGAACTAGCTGACTACCCGTGCTTCACCACGGCCGATAAGTAACTTTTATATTGCGTTAAATAAGGTATAATCAAAATTAACGCTACTACATAATTTTGTACAGCTTATTATTGCACGGACTTTAGAGTTACCCAGGAAACATCGTGTGGAGGTAACGGTGCTTGTTTCCGTTGTGGAGTACCAGTAAACAGATTCAGCTGGTTAATGAACTTGACCTTTCAAATGAGAAGAAAGATTTTTGTACCAAATGTCATCAAAATCGGACCATTTTTGAGCCGACGAGGAACTTCTTAATAATTCAAACCCCCCTCAAAGTACTTAAAAATTTCAATATAAAAAAAAAACTTTCTTAGTGAGTGTTTACATTCTAAACGGATAGTCCGTGCAGAATTTCAAATTTTTGTGTCAAGTGAGGGACAAAATCACAGTTCATTTATAGTAATTCAAGATCTGCCATCATAGTGGAAATTAACCTCAATTAAAACTAATGCAATGAAATAGATACAGTACGGTAACAGCTGTTCTGTTATCGTCCTAGCAACCTAGGCTGCATGCTCTACCAACTAAAACATTAAACCCCTCTAAAAATACTTAAAAATTCGAATATCAAAAAATCCTTTCTCTGCGAGTGTCTACGTTCTATAGGGTCCTTGCAAAATTTGAAAATTTTCTGTCGAGTGGTTTGGGCTGGGCGATGATAGATCAGGGTCAATTCACGTCAAATCGCCCAATTTTAATATATGAGGAGCTTAGTATCAAAGTTGGACAACTCCACTTTTGCTTTTTTTACAGGAGAGGCAAAAAACCATATCTACTATATTGATGTCAGTATCATGGTGATTTTTTTATATGTTATTCTTATAGGCCTCAGAAACATTATTTCAAAGGCATTACACAATTATATGAGTATTAAGGCCGTAATTACACTTTAAATAGTGGAGTTGTCCATGTTTGAAACCAAGTCATGGAGTTGTCTGTTTTTGAAACCAAAGGGAGCCGATTAAAAATTGAACCTATCCTCTTTTGAAACCAAACAAATATGAATTTGATATGCACGAGGGGAGAAGAGAGAAAAACTTTATTTAACAAAATAAAACAAAGTTTAGTTGCCCAATTATATTGGGTTGCTCAGAACACAACTTACCAATCAACAATCTGCAATAATTATAAAAATATCTAAAAAAAAAGTAAAATTAAAAAACAAATTAATAAAACTACGGAAATAATGATAAAATTGATTGTAAACAAAATGTAAAAGAAAAATGAAAAGACTCCTCCTAATTATGGTAAATAAAAAAAAATATATGGTAAAATTAATAAAAAAAAAAAAAATTAAAACATCTAATAAATAACTTAAAAGGCTTCAGCCATATATATGGTTTTGAATTATTGCCAGGGAATCAACGAGAATAGATTCAGCTATGATTCCTAATTGTTCCTCGCTGATTCCTGTTTCTTTGAGACAAGCTGCCGTCTCCTTCGGGATGGTGCCTCTGGAACCGAATGTAATTAAGTGTAATGTATTAAATCAAAATTATATAGTTAAAAATTACATGAAAAATGTTATTTAAATACAGTTTGACAAAACTGAAATGAACTAAATTATCCTTATTTTATTAAGTTTAGAAATAAAGTGTTACTTAGCTATCCTCTTCGCACAGTTTTACCTATAACTACATGTATTGAAGTGGCTGTGCTGTAATTTTCATCGCCGTACTCAGCCAAACCTGTGCACAGCTAATAAAATAAAGTTATCAATTAGCGATGGGATTATTTTATGAAAAACGAGTTAACCATTATTATTTTCTGCAGAGAGTTGTTGAAAAGTTTTTAATAGCAAATAACTGAACATTAACGATGAGATCTATCTAATATCTAGTGTGAAACTGTCAATATTTATTTGTTATAGGCGAAAATTTAAATAAAGAGGAACATGTCGAGAACAGTTACCAGTACCTAATTAGCTGTTAATTAATTCACCTGAAGTCTTGAAAATATATTTGGAAGGATACATAGCTCTACCACTTGAGTAAAGTATGAATATTTTAAATTAAATACCGGCTGTTTTTCACGGTTGTTGTTATATAAAGCCCGTATATTAATAAAATAATTATTCTATAGAATTGGTAGTGGTCTCATTCGACTCGGCACAAAAGAAATTCTTCAAAAATCATACCTAAATCAGAAAGATTCAAGTACCTAGAGGTTTTGTCCCAAAATCCGGCATTCGGAACCACAGTGTGCCGGATAACAGGTAGTTATTAATAAGAATTATCGCCAAATGCACTTATTACAAGTAACTATAAACATTCAGCCATGATGGATTTGCAGTGCATGTTGGGAGCAGATTGCATGAATGCAAGCTTCTCATTGGCTACTGATGGAGTTGTCATTTTTTGAAACCAAACTATGTTGGAATTGTCCATATTTTGATTCTGAACGGTTGAAATAAACGCTATTTTACATATTTTCTGTCCGCTTTTAATGAAAAACAGTTGTAAAATCGAATGCAGCATAAAAATCCACTATGAATCGACAAAAATCTCAAAACTGAAAAAAATGGAGTTGTCCAACTTTGATACTAAGCTCCTCATATGTTCGTGCCGTCATATCTCAGATATTTTTCAAAATTTTTTCATGAATAGAGATGTATGAGATAATCTCAAATTAATTTTTTCAGATTTTTTTATCAAAAATTGAACCAGGGGGAATTTTTTAAAATTCTTGTTTTTTGCATGATTTTGGTTACTGCCTTTCTGATAACAGTTTTGAAAAACATTTGTGTTTTACTTTTTTTTCAACAAATCCGGCTGTTCTTGGTATCAAATTAAAGCTAATGCTTTTCTCTATCAAAATGACCAATTATTTTTTATACTTTTTCATTAGGTAGGTTCAGTAAGTCATACCTCAGAAATCACAATTACCACATGCATCATAATTTTTTTCTAGAATGATCAAACAATGCACTAGTTTTGTTCAAAAAATAAAAATTGTGTTTTTGGCGGTTATGAAAAAAAAATGTTTTCTTAGGGAAAACTTCACTTAAAATGTGGACTTCGTAAAATGTAAATTTAATGTTTATCTGAGCTCAAAGTAACTCAACACGTTTATTACAACCAATAGAACTATATACTATTATATTACAAGGACATTCTTTTTTTTTTATATATATAATTTATTTATGAGCACCCCGCATTGACAGCGTTTCGCCCAGGTACACATATAAAATAGAAATACATAACAACAACAAAATAGTTACAATATTACATAATTACAAATCCAATTACATTAGTGTGTGTTTTAATCTAATTATACAATTAACTTTGTGAATAACATACAGCTAAAAGTAAAATTAACTAGTAAAAAACAATACATTTTTAAGAAAAACTTAATATAGGTTCTATGCATAATATGACAACATACATAAGAACAATAGCCCCATGTACAATCAATAGGAAGGATACTATGTAAAATAATTATGAATAAATCACGTCATGAGTGATGTTTATAAAAAAAAAAAAAAAAAAAAAAAAAAAAAAAAAAAAAAAAAAAAAAAAAAAAAACTTTCAACGGCGATGTTAAAAGCATAGTTTGGGTCGTCTAGACAATCAAAGACAATGAATTAAGAAAATTAAGTGGTTGTTGTAATACATACTACACCCACATGTTGACTATTTGAGGAGTTTGGACTGGGGTTTGTTAAATTTTGTTAAAAATATAGTTGTCTTTAAGAAAGGTAAGTATAGCGTTGATATGGTGACTGCTATCACGGAGTAGTTCGTTCATGTCTCGTGGAATTTCCAACAAGGACATTCGACATTAATTTCAGATTATTCACTATTAGGTACCTAATTTGTATAGTGGAAAATGGGCTTATTTAGGGGGGCTGTAGCCCACTCACCTGACATTTTGATTTATTATAAGCACCTTAAAAATAAATTTACTTAGTTCAGATAAAAATATTTGTTTTTGGGTATAATAGCGTTTTATTGGCGCTAATGACCTAGATGTAGATGCGCCGTAAAAAAAAAAAACTATTCCAAGTTTTACAAGGGGAGTGCACGACGTGCCCCTCACTGATTCAAACGAGAATTTTTTTATGTGTAGTACTCAACTAGAAAATGGTCCTGTTAAAGCGAGAAAACGCACTTTCCAAGCATTCAACTGAAAAAAATGTTGACAATTTACCTGGGGTTCTAATAATTTGTAAGCGAAAAATGTAGGTTAGCTTTTAAAATTCAAAATCTCACCTTGAAATAACCCGATTTTTATGTCCTTGGGCTTATTGAAAAGAAGAAAGACTTCTTTTTTGAACCATATAAATGACTATTGTACGATCACGGGAAGTACTAGTGAGAAATGGTTATCAAAATAAAAATCAAATTTAAACGTTTTGGCATATAACGTCGATTCCAGAAGACGGAGAAATATGACCTTCTTTGAAATATGGCCGGGTTTCAGCTCAGTGGTAGAGTTCAAAACCCGAGCGCGCACAAAGATTTTTATTTTCTATTGTCGTCGTTTGGGGTCCCAGATCGTCCCAAGGCTCCCCCAGCTCTTAATTAATTATTTAAGGCAAGGGGAAAATCAGGCTGCCGGAGCATAGTACTGACCACACTACCTCCCTATTGTGGCGTATGGCTAAGAATCAGATATCTCTACAGTATCTGCCCCGCGGGACTATTTTTTTTAACATAAATATGCTTAAGCGATTTTTTTTTTTTAATGTAATGACTTACGGGATTGAAAGAAAATTTGATATATGAGATTTCCGATATGCAGAAGTTCTACTGTATTACATAATGAGTTTCGTCGTGGGAAAACAACACTTAAAGGCTGATTCCGATCGATTTCACTAATTATCTAAATCACCTAATCGTTTGTTATGGAAACCTTATTAACAAATGTGTGTGTGTGTGTGTGTGTGTGTGTGTGTGTGTGTGTGTGTGTGTGTGTGTGTATATATATATATATATATATATATATATATATATATATATATATATATATATATATATATATAAAGAGAGAGAGAGAGAGAGAGAAATTATAGCCATTGTCATGTAGGTATTCTAAGTGATAAACCGATAAAGATTTAACCGTTAACGGTTTGACGTTAATCCTAACCATAACTTCCTCAACATGGAAGTACATCTATATATAAAAATCACGTGTCTGTCTGTTTTTCTGTTTGTTTGTTCCTTATACAAAATCCACACCGTTTGACCAATTTTGACCAAACTTGGAATAATGGTAGGTCTTGGTAGGAGAAATCTCCTAGGCTAGGTCAAAAACGTCTACCAGCTGTCTGTCTGTATGTTTGTCCCTTATACAAATCCACACCGTTCGTCCGATTTTGACCAAACTTGGAATAATGGTAGGTCTTGATACGGCGATTGCCATAGGCTAGGTCAAAACGGCTACCATCTGTCTGTCTGTATGTTTGTTCTTTATACAAACCCACACCGTTTGACAGATTTTGATCAAACTGGGCACACAGGTTGGTCTTGATCAGGGGAGTGTCATAGGCCAGGTCAAAAACGTCTACCAGCTGCTGTCTGTATGAGCTTTTTTTTTTTTTTATAAATAAAAATCCACACTGTTAGACCGATTTTTACCAAACTTGGCGTACATGTATGTCTTGATACGGGGGGGAGGGGGTGTTATAGGTTAGGTCAAAGTCGTCTAGGACTCCCAGTTGGGAGGTCACGGGTTCGAAACAGTTACAGATTCGTGTTATTTGATTTTAATAATACTTATTTGGTTTCTAATTTATTTAGGCTTTTCTATATGCAGAAAGTAGGTGTAGCATGGCACGCCGGGTAACAGCTAGTGTACAATAAAGAAAATGATTTCCCCGGACAAATATTTACTTTCGCCTGTAGACCTTAGTTCGCTATCAAGGCTTCCTTTGTCCACGATCGGCGGGCTTTTCTCTTTCCTCGTGTGTTATTATACCTTTTTTTTTTTTTTAATTTTTTTTAAGGTCAGGGTTATGAAACTGTATGTACAACGATCTGACTGTCTGTGTTCCTCCTTATTCAACCTTCCAATGGACAATCAAAAAGGCGATGGTTTGGGAATTATATGTGTTCCTGTGGATTTTGTAAGTACCCCAATAACATATTCCTTATTGTCTCCCAAAGAGGGTTCTTAGGTTATTTCAGGGATAAAATAAAGCAGAATAACACTTTAGATTAACTAATTCCCTAAAGGCTCGGGCATACAGGACGCGATCTGTATCGCGGCAATCAGCGATATCTGACCGAGGGTGGGAGGCGATCTACTTGTATTACACAGTATAGCATTAACCACGTCACACAGAGGAACGATTTGTCGCAGCGAACTAGTCTTTATCGCTTTGCCGGGCGACACAGCTGTAAAAAAAAGACAAAAATTTTGGGCGATCAGTTTGGGTGAAAAAAACTTAATTATTCACTAAAAATCAGATGTTTTGAGGTTATGTTGTTTTAATAAAATATACATGAATTCTGTCTATTTGATTGTGTTCTAGCTAGTTGACTGTATATGCTTTATTTAAATTAACAACAGTATTGCTGACAAAGATATGGCGTCCCATGTCATTGCTGACCGCCGCGACGATCGCTGGATCGCTGCCTGCCGCGATACAGATCGCTTCCAGTTTGCCCCAGCCTGTATAGCCAAAGAGCTTCCACCATGCGCGAAAACAAATAGCCTGACGAAGCTGTGCAAAATTCGGCGAAATATAGCTCACACACACAAACACACACACATATAGATATATATATATATATGTATATATATATAATTATTTATTCTTTATACATGGCCAAGGTCAAAAGAATAGTACTCCATTTCTCTTTGTACTATTTATTGTTTGTACGCCCTACACGTTTCGTGGCCTTTATGCCACCTCCTCAGGGGCCATTACATCCCTATGTGTGGATAGCTCGCCACACAGTATGGGTGGCGAGCTATCCACACATAGGGATGTAATGGCCCCTGAGGAGGTGGCATAAAGGCCACGAAACGTGTACGGCGTACAAACAATAAATAGTACAAAGAGAAATGGAGTACTATTCTTTTGACCTTGGCCATATATAAAGAATAAATAATTATACGTAAATAAAGGTCAGAAATACTAACAGGAAAATAATATATATATAGGGGGAATACAAGCAATTAGATGAGTTGGACCATCGAAAGTACAAGTTTACTCCCTAAATCTAATAAAAAGTTGAGAAGAAAATAAAGAAAAAAGTAAAATAATAGAGTATAAAACTAAATAAATGGTATTTCAATTTTATAAAATACTAGCCGTAACCCGGCGTGCCATGCTACGCCAACTTTCTGCGTATAGAAAAGCCTAAATAAATTAGACACCAAGTTTCGTAAAAATTGGTCTAACGGTGTGGATTTGTATAAGGGACAAACATACAGACAGATAGCTGGTAGATTTTTTTGACCTAGCCTACGGCACTCCCCAGATTAAGATCTACCTGTGTACCGAGTTTAGTCAAAATCGGACAAACGGTGTGGATTTGTATAAGGGACAAACATGCAGACAGACAGCTATAAGACGTTTTTGACTTAGCCTACGACACTCCCCTGATTAAGATCTACATGTGTACCGAGTTTAGTCAAAATCGGACGAACGGTGTGGATTTGTATAAGGGACAAACATACAGACAGACAGCTGGTAGACGTTTTTGACTTAGCCTACGACACTCCCCAGATTAAGATCTACATGTGTACCGAGTTTAGTCAAAATCGGACGAACGGTGTGGATTTGTATAAGGGACAAACATACAGACAGACAGCTGGTAGATTTTTTTGACCTAGCCTAGGAGATTTCTCGTATCAAGACCTACCAGTATTCCAAGTTTGGTCAAAATCGGTCAAACGGTGTGGATTTGTATAAGGAACAAACAAACAGAAAAACAGACAGACACGTGATTTTTATATATATAGATTGCACTTTTTGATTTTTCCTTCTCTCTACCGGAAACGACCAACTTACTAAAGAATTGACCCTGTAGATGCATGATTTTTCTTTAATGGCTTCAAATGTGTTCTTTATATTTTAGTGCCAAACCACTCGCTTTTCTATTGTAGGTTGCACATTGGGTGTGTCAAATGAAGGGATCTGGGCAAAATAGTGCTAAGCAACATTTTTAACAAAACTTAGCTGTAGCTGCTTTATGTTGGATATTATGTGAAAGTATCAGTTGAAATGGTTAGGACCAAAATTTAGTAGCATACATAGTTTGTAGTCATATTTCGCGTGACTTCTTTTTCTATAAAAATTAACAGCCACGGTTTAGGTATTATATAGTTTGAATCCTATAACATAAATCCATCCTTCCATTTTCGGCGCCTCCATTTTATAAATTTTAATGAATAAGAGGGAGGAAATAGCATAAATAGTCGTCTAACAAATGCCGAAGCGTAATTCATAACTACCAAGAAAACAGGGTAAAAATGCAGTTTCCAGCCCTCCAAACCGATTTCTTTCAAACTTTGCACAATAACGTATTTTGATGCACTAAACACGAATACGATAAAAAAAAAACGTCGGATTTAACTAGGAAAGAAGTTATTAAGCACTTAAGTTCACTGTTGTGCAGGTTATGAGAGCTAATGTAAACAACTAAATTTGTCAACATACGCATGCGCGGGTATGGAAAAGTTCGTAATAAGGAAGTTTAATTGAAATTTACCATAAATTATCGAAATTCATCAGCAGTTATTTATTTACAATTTTTTTTTTAAATAATTAAACACTCCTCACATTTCTTGTTTCGTTCATGAAAAGTATTATATATCAGAAATCCCTTAATAATTTGCTAATGCCTTTATAATTATCGTTCTAATTCGCGCCTATCGAACTTCAATTGTCAACAAGTCAATTGTCAAACAAATATTTTGATGCTAAACAGAAGAACATTTAGATGGATATTTGGCCGAATTTCTCTTCAAACGCGCTCATAAATATGAAGAGCGTTTAAAGGCATTTTTCAGTGCGATTGGGGATTTGTATCCACCGAACATCCAGTCTCAAGAAGAAGAAGAAGAAGAAGAAAAAAACTAAAAGAGATGTCTTGGAGGATTAGAGGAATGTCTAGGAAGACTTTAAGGGCATACGTGCTATGCGTTTCCGCTCGCTCAAGAAAATAACAAAACCCCAGTCAATCCAACTCGCTAAAATTAATAGAATTCTATTAATTTTAGCGAGTTGGATTGACTGGGGTTTTGTTATTTTCTTGAGCGAGCGGAGCGTAGCGGAGCGAGCGGAAACGCATAGCACGTATGCCCTTAAGCGACAGGTGACGACGGGTGAGGATGCCCTTAAAATTAACAATATCTTTGAATAAATGGTTTCTGAACATTTCAAATGAGAGTTCTCTGTTTCCCAATGTTACATATCTGCGCATGCGCGTGTTTACAAATACGCTGATGCCTAGTTTTATAACCTTCCTAACTTTAGTGCTTAATATTATAGTCTATTAATTTTAGCGAGTTGGATTGACTGGGGTTTTGTTATCTTTTTGAGCGAGCGGAGCGAGCGGAAACGCACAGCACGTATGCCTTAAAGTCGTAATTTATGCCTTAAAGTCATCACAAATTTAGTTGTTTACATTAGCTCTCATAACCTGCACAACAGTGAACTTAAGTGCTTAATAACTTCTTTCCTAGTTAAATCCGACGTTTTTTTTTATCGTATTCGTGTTTAGTGCATCAAAATACGTTATTGTGCAAAGTTTGAAAGAAATCGGTTTGGAGGGCTGGAAACTGCATTTTTACCGAAAACAGTAAGACTTAGCGGGTCTTTTGTATAATAAGCATACACTTTTCAAGAACTAGTAACAGTTACTCTACTGTTACTTTACTAAACTCTAGGTTATGTTTACAAAACAAGATAAATGCTTGTTTATAAAAAAGAAAATAAGTTTATTTAATACTGAACAAAATAAATCATGCTGAAGGTGGCCAATATTCAAACATTGAATGCAATATTTTATGAAATAGGTCTTCCTTCTCATATCTTCTTCTCCACACAAATTCACACAAATATGATGAATCCAATAATGCCCTACTTGTTCCGCATTCAATCTTGTTCCTTCGCTTCAAACTAGCCCACAAAGACTCAATTCTCTGTGTGTGGGCTCTAGTAATGGGATCTACAAAATTACTAGATCCCATTATAGCAAATTCATTGTTAGTGTTTTTCATGTAAATCTGATAAATGAATGCGTTTAAACACAGAATTAGGTTAGAGGTGAATCATATGTTCCAAATAATAATAAAATGAGTAACTGTTACTAGTTCTTGAAAAGTGTATGCTTATTATACAAAAGACCCGACTTAGCATAGACCCTTGTGGTATTCCATATTCTATACCGAGATAAAATATTTTTGATCATAAAAATAACGGATTAATTAGAGAAAAAAACAAGCACTTTTGTTTGAACATTTGAAGAGTAAAGGCCAGTGCAAATTATAAGTTTACATAGCACAAGCGATAATGCCTCTTGAAAATCTTATCTCACGCCGTTTGTATCCCAGATGCCGTAATAACAGAGCAGCTGATATTTCTCGTGCAAAGGTTGTTTTAAGGATGGGGAGGGGGTGGGTGGGGAAGAAAATAAGAAAAAAATGTTGTGCACGCTATTCGTGAGTACATGACAAGACGCCCGCATTGTACCTCGTTCTGCGACATAGGATCGGCTTTTTATGTCAGAACGAATTCTTCAACTTATGGAAAATGCACTCTATAGGAAAACTGTCTTATGAACAAATTTGTTACTTTATTTGTTATATTTGATGGCCGTATAGGTATTTGTGAATCTCATTTCATTTATGTATGTAACATAAAAGGAAGCCCGATTCGCAGGAATTCCATAATCTTAGCGCATTTCCGTGCTTATTCCTAGTAAAATTTGGAAAGCATAGAATAGAAATTAACCCGGGAAAGGTTCGTAGCACTCGTCGAGACGACGATGAGTCCGCATACTTCTGTGATTTACAGACGACCCCTCACCACTAGATTGCCCAATTACTAGGAGTTCTACCACCTCGGAATATAGTAGTACTAATATATATATATATATATATATATATATATATTCAATTCCATGATTTGTGACCTTTATTTATGTACATTTATTTATTTTCATAAATATGGCAAAGGTCCAAATAATAGTACTCCAGATTCTTGCACTATTTTATTTTTGATACGCCCTTTCTTTTCCGTTAAATTCACAACCCATTCCGTATTGGTTTCCAATTCTTGCAACGGGAGAATCTGAGATCCATTTGATTTAGCTAATTTCGTTATATTGTTATTTGCTTTTTTACTAAACCTCTCATCGAATAATAATTGTATCCTTTTCTTATATAATCCAATATATGTGTCTAAGGCTTGTTGAATTTTAATTGTATCTATATAGGTAACGAGCTTTCCTTTACATACAATTTCATTGTTATTCATTTCCCTTAATATTTTGTAATTTCTTAACATTTCAAGTATTTTATATCTAAAATTTTTAATAACATTAACAAATTTCTTATAACCATAAAACGTTTTGTCAAAAATGTAAAATAAATTGTCTGTTTTATTTCGTATAAATTTTGGAAAAATCTTTGTTTTTTTACAGTTCTTTAAAAATCGAATTCTACTCATAATTTTAACATTTTTCTTAATTATATTTATTAGTTTAAACAATTCCTTCACGCCGTTCTCGTCAATGTTCATAATCAGAATCTCAAAGTAGAGTTCTTCGTCCCTCCTTTTTTCCGCCTTGGAGTTATTCATATTCAATTCCATGATTTGTGACCTTTATTTATGTACATTTATTTATTTTCATAAATATGGCAAAGGTCCAAATAATAGTACTCCAGATTCTTGCACTATTTTATTTTTGATACGCCCATTCACAACGTACGGGCGTATCAAAAATAAAATAGTGCAAGAATCTGGAGTACTATTATTTGGACCTTTGCCATATTTATGAAAATAAATATATATATATATTTCGTTAGTCTTGGAAACTAAGTGCTACCTTCAAAAGCCTATTGAATGTTCGTAAAAATGTCGAAAACTATCTCTTTAATAACAATTATCTGTCTTGAAGGCTAATTTTACCTCTTGGAGCAATACTTTATGCCAAGCATTTTCATTTTATTTATTTTTAATTCTTTGAAACGAAAGGAAATAAAACCGTGTCACTAGTTTCTAGTATACATCAAAACGCTTCATTAGAGGACCAAACCCAAAAATCTGACATTGTTACTGTGGAGGGGTTAATGTTTTTGACAGAATGTGCACCGATAATAACTGTACCCGTAAGACTCATGGCTGGTCTTTATGTTTTCTTTTTTACAGCATATTGAATATTATAGTTTTGTCGAATACATAGTTTTGTGATTTACAGTCATAACTATTACAAACTAAAAACATCGAAGCCTCTTAGTAGACGGCGATAACTTATAGCTCTTCATGGCCAACTGGCAAAACAAAAATGAAATTTATTAGTTTTAGCACTTTCCTCTGAAGGAAAGTAGCTATTGAGGTTGCACTCATGACGGAATTTTTGAAAAATTTCTTCAAATCTCCATCGATCTTACCTAGTAGTGTCTGTTAACACGATAGCGGCCAGAGTTTTTGTTTTTTCTTCGCGAAACGTGGTATATAGCATTCAATTAGCAAACGATTGAACGAGTTCGTTAACCAAAAAAAATCGGTCCACCGGGAGGGGGGGGGGGGGGTTTACCCCGGACCCAAAACACTAATTTGACCATGCCAGCCGTAGTTTTTGTTATATTTCGACGAAACTCGGTATTCGTTATGTTCATCTAAAGAGAGACATACGTTGTAAAAATAAACTAAATCGGTTTATTAGGAGGGGGGGTTTACCCTGGACCTAAAGTACTAATATACTCATACTGGTCGTAATTTCTGCTGTATTGTAACGAAACGCGGTATACGTCATGGGCATCTCATGAGAAAGAAGTGTTGTAAAAATGAAGTAAATCGGTCTACTTGAAAGGAGGGTTTACTTTAAACTCTGTTTCATTAGAATTGGCCGGCCAGACGTAGGTCCCCAAAGGCGCCGCGAGGAGCGCTATCTCCCACTAGAGGGACTGTATTCTGTTCCTGCGTCAGATCAAAAGACGGAAAATGAAGTTTTTGTGTATTTATTAAGTAGTACAGTATCATGTATTAACGTAACTCTGGAAGTAAATTATTTACAAAATTAATAATTGACTAGTTCTCATAAGAAATGTAAATGAGCAGAACTATTCACGTTTTTATTTTATTTATAATGGTTATTTACAGCAAATTATTCAGTAATGTAGTCTGCACTACAAAAATTATGAGGAAAGTGCTTAGTTATGCAGCTCCTGCGTGACGGACTTTTTTAAGAATGAAATTAGTTTAAAAAGAGAAATATTATGTGAAACTTATTGTTGAGAAGATTATAATATTACAATATTACATTTATAAAATGATATGGACCCATTTAAAGTAAATTTCTTTATTTAAACCTCCGTCTGAGAGACGTAGCGCTACCTAAATCGACCCTTGGATAAGCGCTACCTTTCCCGGGGTAACAGTTGTTTTTTGTAGTATTTCGTGAAAATGTCACCAACTACCCGAACAACATCTCGAAGAAATGGGATAGATTAGGAGTCTAAAAGCACAGGAAACTGTCAATAGCCAGCTTCCACTGTAGCGGAAATTACTCAAGCCGCCTTCTCTCATTATTAAAAAGTCACTACAAAAGTGCATCGGAATCAACGTGTTTTACTGTAATATATTTTTACTATTTAATATAATTAAAGAATAACATAAGAAAAAGTACGTAGGACCTATATTAATAATTTGGGTCTTTTTGCGAAGACCACATCCAGTTACTTTAGCAGTAGTGATTTATAACAGTTACTCGTACTCGCTGATAAGCTTACTGATTAGCTTACAGGTTCTTTGCTGGTTATCTATTACTACTTGACTCGTTATCAACGGCTATAATTCATATTAGATAATGGCAAGCAATATGTATTAATAAAAACGTTAATATGATCTAAATCAATTCTCTCAACTATGAAAAAAGTTATTAAGCATTAAAGTTGACTGTTTTGCAGGTTATGAAGGATAACAAACAACGATATTTGTATACAAACATATTTTATTCCTTTTCTCTCTCTCTTTTTTGGATATTTTACCTTTATTAAGAATTACACGCTATGCGTTTCCGCTCGCTCAAGAAGATATCAAAAACTCTAGTCAATCCAACTCGCAATTAGTAGAATTCTGCTAATTTTAGCGACTCTAGTCTATCCAACTCGCTAAAATTAATAGGATTCCATTAATTTTTCCGAGTAAGAAACCAATCACTTTTTCTTTGTCAGGAACATCGCGAACTAATTGTAAAAGACTCATTTTTTCTCACTAACATAAGCAAAGCTTTTTCATAAACAAAAGCTAATTCACAGTTGAAGGTTACTTTACTCCCAGCAAGAACCAATGCAATTGGTCATCGGAATCCTCGAATAGGAAGGCATGCGCTGAATCACTGATACAATCACTGCTGCTACTTCAAAAGTAACTGGATGTAGTCTTCGCAAAAAGACCCAATAATTTTGAAGACTGATTTCTCTGAATGACATCGTCCCTTCAAAAATTACGTCAGAACCGTTTTTGTAGGAAATTTAGTAAGCTTTTGAATTATTCCTGTACACTTACCTCGATTTCTCAACCGTGCTCGAGATATTAGTTGAAATATATGAAGATCCTAAAACTACTCATGTCTATTGAATTAACATTTATTTATTATTTATTAATGTTTACGCAACTTTGGAAAAAAACATTTTGAGGTTAATGATAAAAAATTCAACATTTTTTTTTAAGTAATATGTCCAGTAGCGTTAATGTAAGTATTATTAGTTTTCAATTATAGTATTCAAATGTCAGATGTGTTTGAATGTAAGTGATATCCCAAAAAAAGTATAAATGTGAAATACAGGCCAAGTTCCTCCCCCCACAAAAAAACACTCCCTTCCCCAAAAAGTGAGAAATATCTCCTCCTAAAACCCCCCAAAAATGCCTTACCATCCTACACTCCAAAAAAAGTGTATGAGTTGGTGTATTAAGTGTATCACATTTTCAACCAAAAATATTTGCCAATACAAGAGATGATACAAGAAAGAAATGTCCGAGTTCATTACTTAGGAGACCTCATAGTTACTTACTAAGAACAGTAAAGACACTTCAACTGACCTTTAAAAACAACAATAAAAATACTTATATCCAGTTACCAAAATATCATTTTCCTCAACCAGGTATATTCTTAAACTTGACAATGTTTAGTTTTCTCTCTAAAGATAATATGGGGATCCACAAAGCCCTCAAACTCCTACAAAATTCAATCATTGCAATCTAAAATCCTCCGTAAAATAGCCGACGCTCCATTCTTTGTATCCAATTTGACTCTTCACAACGACCTCCATATTCCATTTATCCAACCCTTATCAAAACAAGTATATAAAAAATTTCATTCTAAATTACACGGTCATCCAAATTCTTTAATTAACTCCCTATCATCATATCTAATCCCAAACAACCCCATTCGCCGTCTGAAGCGTAACTGGCCTAGAGACCAGCTCCAAGAGTAGTTAGTACAATATTACTCTCTGCCTTGTGGGTACTGCAACTGTGCAGCTTCCCTCCTCACGAGCTTCAAGACACATTCACATGTATCTTTTTACTGGAAATGTATTTTTACATTGTTGTAAATTCTGAATAAATAAATAAAAAAAAAAAAAAAAAAAAAAGATAATTTCCGAACAAAAAAAACATTGCCAAGTTTAAGAATATACCTGGTTGAGGGAAGTGATTTCCAGTTTTACTCACATCTAGTAGTATAATACCTGTGTAAAATTTCATAACTTTATCTTTACCTGGTTGAAAGTTATGAGAGAGTAAAAATCGGCTCTATGGCCGCCTGTAATATACACACAGTATGCTTAGGCCGGAACTTGGCCTGGCTCACTACCGTGCGCCTAGATGAGTCGGTTTAAGAAGATAAAGGTAGGTGAAGAATTTGATAGTCAGTTCATATCGTACAGACGTAAGTCCAGTAGTTCTATCTTATCAGAATATTATTAGAATAGTATGTTATTCTGTCGATAAGGTTTTCTTTCTTAACAAATCTACAAAAATTCAGACTTATAGTATAAGTTTTACTTAATGGTATACATATCCGTTTTATATAAGCATTCAGAACTGTGCGATCTGGATTAATTTTTAAGTTAATAATAATGTAATAATAATATTTATTTGTGATTGAACATTTTTCTTACGAATAAGAAAATCGGGGTAAGTATATACAATTCATTGTACGTAAATTAGAGTAGACTCTTTAAAAAAAAAAAAAAAGAAATAAACTTTTATAATATAAATTAATTAAGAACTGATTGTTCGGCTAAGGCACTATTCGTTGCGGTTGCCCCTTTTTTTCAGTACATTCTCTAGGTAAATGCAAAAGGCATTTATATCTGTGATGTTAGAGGTGGTCAGGAAATAATATGTTGCGGATTTCTTGGTGTGTTCACCAATAATGGGTTTCAGAGTATTTCTGAGATTGGAGTATTCAGGACATCGCCACAGCAGATGCTCCAAGTCTTCTTGTTACAATTCACAGTTGTTACATATTTTGTTCATTTCTATTCTGAATCTTTGACGGTGGATGCTGAGGTAAAGGTTCTTCTTGTTCGCTAATCTTAGTTGACTGATGCTTCTGTGTCTGTTTGTGTCCATATTTATTAGAAGGTAGCTGTTGTAGGTATGAATTTCACTATATATGGTACTGTAGGAGGTTGTGATGATATGGTCTAGGTCATCTTTAATCAGGTTTGCTTTTATTTTTTGGGGCTATTTCTTGGAGTAATTTGAAATTTGGGGTTGGAGCTGCGACTTGGTCTATTATATCATACTTTAATAGAAGATATATTGTTCGGCTTTGAGTCCAGGAGGAGTAATTTCTGAAAGCATAATTTTGGGTACCTTGTCTCATCCATGCCGAGTAGTTTCATCCACCATCCTGCAATTCTCTGTGCTCCCTGTGTTGAAATAGTGTAGTCATTAGTTTCTGTACGGAGGTGTAGATTGGGGTAGGTTTTAAAATTGATTTGTAATATTTGGAGGCTATTGTGTGAATTTGGTCAAAGTACCATAAGCCCCATAGTTCTGAGGAGTAGAGGAATACGGAATTGATAACTCTAATTTTTAAGTTAACAGTGATAATACATTTTTTTAATACTTTCTCAACTCGAAATTTACCACAATAGAAATATCTTACTTTAAATTAATTTCAAACATGCAGATGTAGTAGTAGTAGTAGTAAAGTAAATTTTATTTTATAAATGTACAAATAATAAGTCCTTGAGAAATTCACAATAAATTTACATAAGCTTGGATATAATCCATCAGCTAAGCGACACCACTTAATATTATACACATGAAAATTAAATAAAAACAATATGAGTGATTGTAAACAATATAAAAACAAATAAATAAGTAAAACAAAAATTGATCCTCCTTATTCCTGATAATCAAATTTAAAATTAATTGCCTCTTTAACGTAGTGGTATAGTTTTGCGTAGTCCTGGCCGTTCAAATAGTCTATTGCTTGCGTGTGGGTTAATCTATTTTTGAAGAATATGTTTAATCTTATTTCGGAGAGGATTGGGCATACAGCTAGGAAATGGATGATATCTTCGGGTTCTTTCATATTGCAAAGAGAGCAGAGGGCAGTATCATCAGAACTCCAAGGCTTCCTATTCAGATTTAGGGTTTCTGTTCTGGCTCGCATCATGGTCCTTATCATTTGAAGGCTGTTAGTGTCGTTGATATAAGACAGCTGCTTACATTCAAATTTCAAAATTTTGTAGGTTTATTTGTATCATAATAACATGCAGATGTATGTATCAACTAAATTCAACAATTCTAAGTAACCGAAAATTAGATACAAAAAATAGTTTAACCCACTTTTCTCATCGCCTTGAAAATGTTAACAATCTGTTCCCTGCGTTGGAGAAACTATAAAAAGTGTATCTGGAATACTATAAACAAAAATCCATAAGCGCAACGATTTTTGTTGCTATTTTTTTCTTATAAATAAAGACGTTATGACGACAAAAATGGCGTTATATTCTTGTCAAATGTAATATAGATAAAAAGCTAAAACACACAACCAACAGCTTTGTGCTGGGCTTCCCCTATGAAACATAAACTGTTACTCTGCAAAAGCGTGTAGCTGCATTGCGCATCCTCTAGACAAACACGTTCCCTAACATGCGGGAAATATGTACATTTAATGGAAGCTCGTCGTACTTTATGTTGGCCACATTTTTCTTCTACGTTTATTTCGGTTTTACACGTTTTTGCTTTTGAAGAAATGAGGGCATTCATGTTGTAGTAATTAGCGGACGGTTGGTGAGAAAAAAAAAAACAGACCTTATGAACATCTTCACAGCTAGGTAGTAAAATAGTTCAAGAATTTCATTATTATTATTTTGCAGGTGTACAGGAAACCCCGTAGTCCTGCACATAAAAAGTAATATTCTCAATACAGCAATGTACACATTTTTTAAAATAATGTTCTTTATTATAAAGGCGATTTATTACAACGACTAACATGAAGAACAATCTGGAAATATTTCATCCAATATACAGAACGCCCTATATATGCGGGCACCAATTGAAATATCCTTCGAAACGCTAGGGAAAATCGCAAAGAACCAAAGTTTTAGCAGTCATCGAGGCCTTTCAGGTTGCTTATTAATCCAAAACTATTTATTCCTAATTAGTTATATTTATTAACTATTATTATTAGCGCTCAAGAGTTTGTATTTTATCTTCACCCTACATTAGGTATTTTTTGATAAAATGGCAAGTGCATATGACTCCTGACAATACGTCACATTTAGAAGTCATTGAGGGCAGTACTATGCTCCGGCCGCGGTACTTACTGCGCTGAAGTGTGAGGTGAACAGTTCCTCTTGAAACCCGTGTTTCTCTGGCAATCTCCCGAAATCTGATGTGGGGATTTCTCGTAACAAGGTCTAAGATGATGTCCTGGTCTCTTCAACGATGTCTTCTGGTGAAAGAGAAATGTCCTTGTCGGGCGTTTGACACCAGGCGCAAAATCATTTTGTAAGACGGATGAACTCGGTTTGGGTAATACTGCGCGTAAAGTCGAGCAGCCATCAGAGCTTTACGTCTACACTCTTCGAAAACAGTAATCATATCCACAATCTCACAACTTGTGAATTTCACGGTTGAAAGCGAATATTACACTAATAATGAACAAAAGCAAAATAATGAACCATAATCCAATAGGGAATATCGGATCCAAAGGATTAGATAGATAACATGAATGATCAGATTTATCTTAGTTAATCCCTAAAGACTAAGTAGTTAAAAAAGATGCCTTATTTTCAATTTTAATTAAGTTATTAGGAAAAAATTTCTTTTTTAGGATCGGCCGTATTTTTTTCAGAAAGTTGAGGAAAAAATACCTCAAAGTCATGAATCAAACATTCATAACCGACCTCTGTAAGTGCTTCCAAAAAAATATTTTTAATTTAATGCAATAAAATTTGAATCGCACGAAACTCATTTGATTTTAAATATATCGAAGTGCGGTTTGCAGCAAAGGGTTTGGTTTTTAATTCCCTTCAAAATAATGTGCGTAATAATAGGGGTCATCTGCTAACCCCTAAATCTGCTAAAGTAAGTATATCCAACCTACGATCAAAGACACTAGAAGATAAAAATGTTTAGTGTGCTCAAGATTTGAGCTCAGGCCATCCAGAATATGCTAAAACATAATATGGTGTTATTAAAAGATTATACTGTTAATAAAAGTTTATTTTTACACTCATTCTGATTATATCATTTTTTGGAATGCGTGCTTTTTCTTCCTCTGAACGTAAAATTATTTAAAAACAAACCTTTTTACTTTAATTTTTTCCTTATGTATATGTAAATTAAAAATATAATTTTATTAGAAAAGCAGCAGTTATGCAAATTTTCCAAAGTAAAAATCAGAATCCTCTTGACCAATTTTAATGAACTAAAAATTACTCAAATGTTTCATTGACTGATTCAAAAACTGCAGACTGGAGGCTTTCCACAGAAACAAGTATTCAATTCAATTTTTTTCAAACTAGCCATAGGACTAAATAAAAGTGAAGACAAGATAAGAGAGAGGTCTACGACCTTTGTTGAATGTATTTAAATTTTATACAGGAATGAATGAGGGATGAAGAATCTATCTACATGTACTCCTTCCTCTTCTCATGGAAGATACTATAAGCATTTGAATGTTAGAATGGAGAATGTCTTGTTCTGACAGAAAAAGAAATGGATCTGAAGATAAAAAGAGGGTGAGAGGGGCAGAGAAAAAGAGAGAGAGAGTGTGTGACATGAAAAGAAAGAGGGAGAGAGAAAGCGAAAGAATCACAGTGAGAAAGAGAGAAAGAGTTAAAGATAGGGGAAAAACGGGTGACAGAGAGGAAGAAAAAGAGTGAGAGATAGAAAGGAAAGTGGTAAGAGAGAGGAAGAGAAAGAATGAGGGAGAGGAAGAGAAAGAGCGAGAGAGAGGAAGAGAAAGAGTGAGAGAAAGAAAGAGAAAGAGTGAGAGAGGGGAAGAGAAAGAGTGAGGGAGAGGAAGAGAAAGAGCGAGAGAGGGGAAGAGAAAGTGTGTGAATGAGGAAGAGAAAAAGTGAGAGAGAGGAAGAGAAAGAGTGAGAGAGAGAGGAAGAGAAAGAGTGAGAAGGGGAAGAGAAAGAGTGAGAGAGAGAGGAAGAGAAAGAGCGAGAGAGAGGAAGAGAAACAGTGACAGAGAGGAAGAGAAAGAATGAGAGAGAGGAAGAGAAAGAATGATAGAGAGGAAGAGAAAGAGTGAGAGAGGGGAAGAGAAAGAGTGAGAGAGAGTAAGGAAAAGAGCGAGAGAGGGGAAAAGAAAGAGCGAGAGAGGGGAACAGGAGGAACGAGAGAGAGGAAAAGAAAGAGCGCGAGAGAGGAAGAGAAAGAGCGTGAGAGGGGAAGACAAAGAGCGAGAGAGAGGAAGAGAAAGAGCGAAAGAGAAGAAGAGAAAGAGTGAGACAGAGGAAGAGAAAAAGTGAGTGAGGACCATTGACGATATGCAATGTGATTTCATTATATAACAGAAAAAAATAATATTAATAAATGAAGAAATGTTTAAATTCCTCTACTGTATTAGCAGAATGTCCAGGCTGATTCGGTAGCTGATGTGGACACCTTCTGAATTCCTCTACTGTATTAGCAGAATGTCCAGGCTGATTCGGTAGCTGATGTGGACACCTTCTGAATTCCTCTACTGTATTAGCAGAATGTCCAGGCTGATTCGGTAGCTGATGTGGACACCTTCTGAATTCCTCTACTGTATTAGCAGAATGTCCAGGCTGATTCGGTAGCTGATGTGGACACCTTCTGAATTCCTCTACTGTATTAGCAGAATGTCCAGGCTGATTCGGTAGCTGATGTGGACACCTTCTGAATTCCTCTACTGTATTAGCAGAATGTCCAGGCTGATTCGGTAGCTGATGTGAACACCTTCTGAATTCCTCTACTGTATTAGCAGAATGTCCAGGCTGATTGGGTAGCTGATGTGGACACCTTCTGAATTCCTCTACTGTATTAGCAGAATGTCCAGGCTGATTCGGTAGCTGATGTGAACACCTTCTGAATTCCTCTACTGTATTAGCAGAATGTCCAGGCTGATTCGGTAGCTGATGTGGACACCTTCTGAATTCCTCTACTGTATTAGCAGAATGTCCAGGCTGATTCGGTAGCTGATGTGGACACCTTCTGAATTCCTCTACTGTATTAGCAGAATGTCCAGGCTGATTCGGTAGCTGATGTGAACACCTTCTGAATTCCTCTACTGTATTAGCAGAATGTTCAGGCTGATTCGGTAGCTGATGTGGACACCTTCTGAATTCCTCTACTGTATTAGCAGAATGTCCAGGCTGATTCGGTAGCTGATGTGGACACCTTCTGAATTCCTCTACTGTATTAGCAGAATGTCCAGGCTGATTCGGTAGCTGATGTGGCCACCTTCTGAATTCCTCTACATTTATTAGCAGAATGTCCAGGCTGATTCGGTAGCTGATGTGGACACCTTCTGAATTGTTTCCCCAACCACATGGCGGCAGGCAACAGAAAACGATAAAATTTGATTATTAATTATATGTGATTATATTAAACGTATAATTGTTATACAGAAAATTAATCCCAGTAATAACACACCCGAACAATTAGTAACCAGAACAAAACCGAAGTCCTGACCTCCAGAGGTGAAGCCGGAAGTCTGTATTGCGGTATACTAATCGACGTTACAAGTGGTTAATTACATCTTGAAAGAGGATAGTGTTGTATTGTGGTAAACCACCACACCTCGTTCAATGTGACTTACAAACTCATAAAGCACAATTCACTGAGGATGTGGTAGCTTTTGTTGAATACCCACCAATCCCACTAAATACACGGCTGTCTGAATTCATGATCATTTATATTGTTTTATTTCTGTACAAATGTATTATTTTCAAAAAAAGGCCATAAGGAGCAATTAAATATAGGCATTTTATTATCTCCCAGGAGTAATAAGGCCATTTTTAATAATTTGTCCATTTATTTATTTAAAGAAACGATCCTTTTTCCGCCACGAAAGTTGGTATATTGCATCCCCAGAATCGTTGTGGTCATCTAAAGAGAAAACTGTGGCGTAAATCGGTTCATTAGGAGGGGGGGGAGTAACACCTGGCTGAAATTACCAATTGGTCAATGTCAGCCTTAATTTTTGTAATACTTCAAGGAAACGCGGTATTCGTTTTGGTCATCCAAAATAAAAATATGTATTTACATAGGTTATTTTAAGCAATTTATTCAGGAATGCCGTCTACACTAACCAATTTCTGAGAAATAAGCTTAGTTATGCAGCTCCTGCGTGACAGACGCTTTATTGCCTATAAATGTGCTGACATCTAGTAAAGGAGAGTAGGCAATAGGCTTTAGATAAAAAATAAAAATTTGTTTCTTGTAATTAGACCTTAATCCCTAGAGCATTTGGAGTGTGTGTGAAGCTGGCGTCTCATTTCGTGGAAAATCAAATTTTTTTAAGAGTTCTGGCTTTATTTTGAATAGTTCCAGAGTTCTTGATAAGTGAAATTAATAGTTCCGGCCTTTAAAGCAAAAAAAATGGCATAACAAATGATTTGCCAAGTTCACACAGCAAATCATTTTGTTTTTCGACAATTTCCGTATCAACAATCGTCAGAATTCAAAAAATCATAGATTTGTAAGAGTTCTGAGGATAGTTCTACATTTTAGAAGAAAAAAAAAACGATTAAAAAAGAAAAACATTTACAGAAATTATCCCGATATATACACGGTTTGAGATCTAAAGCCAATCAATAACTAGTTGTTTTGATTATTCTAAACGAGTTCTAATATAGTTAAAGTCATGTACAATGATTTTCCGAACAGTTCTGATACAAGGATTAATCGGAAGTATTTTAAAAAAATTATTATACTTGTAAAATACGTTCATATTTGTAAAAATAAAAAATTCAACGCCGCTCGAAATTTGACAGTTCTGATTATTCCAAAAGAGTTCTGATATAGTTAAAGACATGACTTCTGATTTTCCCAAGAGTTCTGGTACAAGAAGTGATGAGAAGTATTTTTCAACAATTATTATACTTAAACACTGCTGGTGGTAAATTTGAAATTGCAACCACGGTCTATAAAAAGGAGTTCTGATTATTCCAAAAGAGTTCTGATATAGTTAAAGACATGACTTATGATTTTCCCAAGAGTTCTGGTACAAGAAGTGATGAGAAGTATTTTTCAACAATTATTATACTTAAACACTGCTGGTGGTAAATTTGAAATTGCAACCACGGTCTATAAAAAGGAGTTCTGATTATTCCAAAAGAGTTCTGATATAGTTAAAGACATGACTTATGATTTTCCCAAGAGTTCTGGTACAAGAAATGATGAGAAGTACTTTTCAACAATTATTATACTTGAAAACTGCATGTGATAAATTTGAAATTGCAACCACGGCCTATAAAAAGGAGTTCTGATTATTCCAAAAGAGTTCTGATATAGTTAAAGACATGACTTATGATTTTCCCAAGAGTTCTGGTACAAGAAATGATGAGAAGTATTTTTCAACAATTATTATACTTGAAAACTGCATGTGATAAATTTGAAATTGCAACCACGGCCTATAAGAAGGAGTTCTGATTATTCCAAAAGAGTTCTGATATAGTTAAAGACATGACTTATGATTTTCCAAAGAGTTCTGGTACAAGAAATGATGAGAAGTATTTTTCAACAATTATTATACTTGAAAACTGCATGTGATAAATTTGAAATTGCAACCACGGCCTATAAAAAGGAGTTCTGATTATTCCAAAAGAGTTCTGATATAGTTAAAGACATGACTTATGATTTTCCCAAGAGTTCTGGTACAAGAAATGATGAGAAGTACTTTTCAGCAATTATTATACTTGAAAACTGCATGTGATAAATTTGAAATTGCAACCACGGCCTATAAAAAGGAGTTCTGATTATTCCAAAAGAGTTCTGATATAGTTAAAGACATGACTTATGATTTTCCCAAGAGTTCTGGTACAAGAAATGATGAGAAGTACTTTTCAGCAATTATTATACTTGAAAACTGCATGTGATAAATTTGAAATTGCAACCACGGCCTATAAAAAGGAGTTCTGATTATTCCAAAAGAGTTCTGATATAGTTAAAGACATGACTTATGATTTCCCAAAGAGTTCTGGTACAAGAAATGATGAGAAGTATTTTTGAACAATTATTATACTGGAAAACTGCATGTGGTAAATTTAAAATTACAACCACGGCCTATAAGAAGGAGTTCTGATTATTCCAAAAGAGTTCTGATATAGTTACAGACATGACTTATGATTTTCCCAAGAGTTCTGGTACAAGAAGTGATGAGAAGTATTTTTCAGCAATTATTATACTTGAAAACTGCATGTGATAAATTTAAAATTGCAACCACGGCCTATAAGAAGGAGTTCTGATTATTCCAAAAGAGTTCTGATATAGATACAGACATGATTTATGATTTTCCCAAGAGTTCTGGTACAAGAAGTGATGAGAAGTATTTTTCAGCAATTATTATACTTGAAAACTGCATTTGATAAATTTGAAATTGCAACCACGGCCTATAAAAAGGAGTTCTGATTATTCCAAAAGAGTTCTGATATAGTTAAAGACATGACTTATGATTTTCCCAAGAGTTCTGGTACAAGAAATGATGAGAAGTATTTTTCAAAAATTATTATACTTGAAAACTGCATGTGATAAATTTGAAATTGCAACCACGGCCTATAAGAAGGAGTTCTGATTATTCCAAAAGAGTTCTGATATAGTTAAAGACATGACTTATGATTTTCCCAAGAGTTCTGGTACAAGAAATGATGAGAAGTATTTTTCAACAATTATTATACTTGAAAACTGCATGTGGTAAATTTAAAAGTGCGACCACGTTCTATAAGAAGGAGTTCTGATTATTCCAAAAGAGTTCTGATATAGTTACAGACATGACTTATGATTTTCCCAAGAGTTCTGGTACAAGAAATGATGAGAAGTATTTTTCAACAATTATTATACTTGAAAACTGCATGTGGTAAATTTAAAAGTGCGACCACGTTCTATAAGAAGGAGTTCTGATTATTGTAAAAGTGTTCTGATATAGTAAAAGACATGTAAAATGATTTCCTGAAGAGTTCTGATCGGAAAAAGAATTAGAAGTATTTTTAAACAATTATTTTACTTCCAAAATGTATATTTCTGTGCATATACCTAATGTTAGAATATCTTATAATAAGTATGTCTAAATATCTTTTAGACTCTAAATAACTTTTAAATAATGTAATTTTTTTTTAACTTATAAAATAAATGTTTTTCTAAAATGTACAAATTCCCTTATATAGTTTTAATAATGAACAACTTAGGTTGATGAAGATTTAATAAATATATTTTTTCTCATTCTTAGCGTTACCCGGAACTAACGGCGTGGACGTGACAAATAACTTTAAGGAAGTTTGTTAACAATTAAAATAATTACGAAATATAAAGTACCGTATGGTCAAGAATCAGATACCTCTACAGTATCTGCCCCTCTGGGCCCTTGTGGCCTGTTACGGGACTGATTTTTTTTTTTTTTTTTTTTTATTTATATATATATACATATATATATATATATATTTATATATATACATATATATATATTTATATATATATATATATATATATATATATATATATAAACATTGTAGTATAATAATAGAAATTATATTATAGTATGGTGAGTTGAAATTTAAATAATCATTTGTAATGAGAATAACTTAAAATAATTAATGAATTTTAAACTATTATATAATACAATAATAACATATTGTAATTATTTATACATATATATATATATGTGTGTATATATATATATATATATATATATATATATATATATATATATATATATATATATATATATATATAGTATTGTATATAGTGTGGTAAGTTTTATTACTTATTTTATTTGAGAATATATTAAAACGTGTGGTGTGATTTGAAATTTTAAAGGTGATATTTCTTTTCTTTTTGGCTGTAAATCGTCATACTCGTACCAAGCTATGTTTGTAAATAATAATGACGTGTAATGGCGTATACTATTAATATAATTTATTACGCCTCGAAGTATATATTTATTATTATTAAGGGTAATATGTTTTGCAACACTATTTAAATTGTAGGTTTTCTTTGTAAATCCGGAATTATTAATGTAATTATTATCCGTCAGAATACTTGTATCTATTATTATTTGTGGCCCGTATGTTTCTGTTATATCACATGTGTTTTTACATTTGACACATATGTGCTTGGAAATTGTTTCGTCTATAGCGTTTTGTACATATTCCAATCCTTTATCCAAAATTATTAATAATATAAATTTAATATTTTTTGAATAGTCACACATTTTGCAGGTTTGGACTCTTTTTAACTAGGCAAAGAAAGAAATGTATGTTCTGCTAAGTGGGCAGCTTTACACATTGCATCTAATGTGGTGAATGTCCTAGTATACCTCGTCGACTCGAATAGTGATGTACTATTTAGAAAAGAAGCTCTTTCCATATAATCGTTCCGTGTTATTTTACCGCGAGATATTATTCTTTCTGCCAATCGTAAAAAATGATCATCGGTACTTTGTGCGATACTTTTATATTCGGTGCTCATTCCTATCATATGCGCTGTTATGTGTAAAAGAGAATCGAAAGCGCACGTATTGTGAACCATAATAGTTTTTCCTTGTAATTTAACGGGTTCACATAAATTGCCGTTTTTGATTATAGGGATGAAAACTGCAACATTCGATTTGACACTATCCCATTCGGGACATTTGTCTAAATAAGTTTTTTTTTAGGAGTGCCACATGATTTAGAACCTTTATTGGTCAACCCCATCCAGTTTTCCTCATAGTTTAGCGAATCTATAGCATCATTAGAAGAATAATCCGATACATCATATATAACTGCCTTTACAGCATCCTGTGAATTTTGATTATTTCCATCTGAGCTACTTTTATATAAATCATGGATATTTTCTCGAATATTTTCACAATCGGATGTTGCAGTAAAGTTATTACTGGAAATAGATAAATCCGAAGTGCATATGCTTATTTGTTCCTGCTTCGGAGATATTTTGTTTTCTTGTTCCAAAGTAGCAGTGGAATTATTTTCTGCAAAATCTAATCGTAATTTGCCATCGAGATAATTTAGATGGTTAATGACAAATTTGTCTACTCTCATCGGAAGACTACCTTTAAAAACTCTTGTTTTATATTCCGCAAAGATTGATTCTACCGAAGAAGATGTCGCAATTTCCATATCATAAATAAGGACGCATAAGACCGGTCCACAATGGTAAAATGTTTATTAAATCCTTTATTTTCTTTGCAGCTTCTGAATTATAAAAAGCATTGACAACATTACCATTTTGCGATTTTAACGCAAGATTATGAGCTTTATAATATATGTCATTACTCCAATTTTGCCAAGAAGATGGAATTTCTTCGGAATCATAATCGCCTAATGATAATTCATCTTCAGTAATATTGCTTGGTTCAGGAAAATTCTCAGATTTTATGCAATTATTAAGAGATTGCAAGCATGTCTCGGCTGGTACCGGAGTTTGGTCATCCATGTATCCGATGTCTTCACTTAAAGCTACTACGATTAAAGAAAATAAAAAAGTTTGTAACACGTTTAAAGATTGCATCTTATATGCTTGTGATATGCATCTAAGATAAAATTGCCGTACTTTCTTTGGCGAATTCCGCAAACATTCCCAATTGCTCACCATTCTAATAATGTGGCTAACATCTAATCTTAGATACGAAGCAGGCATCACTGTTTTTATTTTTTGTACAGAAATATTGTAACAACATTGTAAATAATGTTTTAAATCGGCACAATCTGCAAATGCACGTGCTAGAGCCACTAACAATGCGCGACTATAATCTGTCACCATTACAGAAGGAACCGTAGCACCGGCTCTACGAATTTCTAGAAGGAAATAAGTCAAGAGTGCTGCGTCGTGTTTGGTAGACAACATTTGAAATACCGGAACGGCTCGTTTATCTTTTTGAGCAATCATGCATTGAAAAAGAAATATATGAGAAGATTGATTTCCGTCAGGTAATATTAATTTCTTTGCGACACTGCCTGTAGCATCAATAGTAAAATAGGCATCTTTACTACGACTCATTATTTTCTGCATAATTATCTGCTCCTTAGACCAGTATATAACGTAGAAAGGATCCAAACCTATTCCATGTATCGATCCGGATAGTATTGTGTATTTAAATTTTAGTAAATTAAGTACTGCATCATTGCTATTAATATCCAAACGATTATCAATTTCATGCTGTTTGGCTTTGCGCAGGACGGACGATGAATATAAAATAGGAGGATTTTTATCGCCAAAATCCATTATTTCTTTTGCTTTTTCATTACGCCAAACTGACGCATGTTTTTTCGTATCTACTAAAAAGCCAGAAATTTTCTTACGAAGAGAGCCTTTTAATTGTCTTTTCTTTCTATGAATAATTTGACTATTAAAGCCTGTTAAGAAGCAATCAAATATTCCATCCTGTTTATCGTACGGTTTTTTTAGCACTTTACCATGTAATGTTGCTTTGCATTCTTTACATGTGCCGTAAAATCGCACAAAACATTGAGCATTATGCCTTGGGAATACTGTTGCATTCTTGAATGTGAAAGCACATGGTATTTTCGTTTGTTCCCATTTCTTTAAAGCAAAAAGATTAGTCCATTCTCCTGGCTTTAACTTCATGTATCGACGAGTGGTATATTGTTTTACAACCGGCTTTATGTCGTCCCAATTTTTTTCGGAAATAATTAACCGAAAATTTATATTACTCAATTGTTTATATCCCGATGAACTTTCCAAAATACTCATTTCATACTCGGCGGATTCATCTTGGACGGTATTTTCGATATTGTTCTGTAAATTAAATGTTTTTAACAGAGCACTGTATATACCTCGTCTATCTGTATTCAGTATAGTATATATATATGTTTCGGACTTAAATGAGATTTTAACTCCTCCATTTTCTCACTGATTTTTAAGTAAATTGAGTGTGATTTACTTGACTTTTGGAATAATCAGACCTCCTTTTTATAGACCAAGGTTGCCATTTCAAATTTACCACCAGCAGTGTTTAAGTATAATAATTGTTGAAAAATACTTCTCATCATTTCATGTACCAGAACTCTTTGGAAAATCATAAGTCATGTCTGTAACTATATCAGAACTCTTTTGGAATAATCAGAACTCCTTTTTATAGACCAAGGTTGCAATTTCAAATTTACCACCAGCAGTGTTTAAGTATAATAATTGTTGAAAAATACTTCTCATCATTTCTTGTCCCAGAACTCTTTGGAAAATCATAAGTCATGTCTTTAACTATATCAGAACTCTTTTGGAATAATCAGAACTCCTTTTTATAGGCCGTGGTTGCAATTTCAAATTTATCACATGCAGTTTTCAAGTATAATAATTGCTGAAAAATACTTCTCATCACTTCATGTACCAGAACTCTTAGGAAAATCATAAGTCATGTCTGTAACTATATCAGAACTCTTTTGGAATAATCAGAACTCCTTCTTATAGGCCGTGGTTTCAATTTTAAATTTACCACATGCAGTTTTCCAGTATAATAATTGTTCAAAAATACTTCTCATCATTTCTTGTACCAGAACTCTTTGGAAAATCATAAGTCATGTCTTTAACTATATCAGAACTCTTTTGGAATAATCAGAACTCCTTTTTATAGACCGTGGTTGCAATTTCAAATTTATCACATGCAGTTTTCAAGTATAATAATTGTTGAAAAATACTTTTCATCATTTCTTGTACCGGATCTCTTGGGAAAATCATAAGTCATGTCTTTAACTATATCAGAACTCTTTTGGAATAATCAGAACTCCTTTTTATAGACCAAGGTTGCAATTTCAAATTTACCACCAGCAGTGTTTAAGTATAATAATTGTTGAAAAATACTTCTCATCATTTCATGTACCAGAACTCTTTGGAAAATCATAAGTCATGTCTGTAACTATATCAGAACTCTTTTGGAATAATCAGAACTCCTTTTTATAGACCAAGGTTGCAATTTCAAATTTACCACCAGCAGTTTTCCAGTATAATAATTGTTCAAAAATACTTCTCATCATTTCTTGTACCAGAACTCTTGGGAAAATCATAAGTCATGTCTTTAACTATATCAGAACTCTTTTGGAATAATCAGAACTCCTTTTTATAGGCCGTGGTTGCAATTTCAAATTTATCACATGCAGTTTTCAAGTATAATAATTGTTGAAAAATACTTCTCATCATTTCTTGTACCAGAACTCTTTGGAAAATCATAAGTCATGTCTTTAACTATATCAGAACTCTTTTGGAATAATCAGAACTCCTTCTTATAGGCCGTGGTTGCAATTTCAAATTTATCACATGCAGTTTTCAAGTATAATAATTGTTGAAAAATACTTCTCATCATTTCTTGTACCAGAACTCTTGGGAAAATCATAAGTCATGTCTGTAACTATATCAGAACTCTTTTGGAATAATCAGAACTCCTTTTTATAGACCAAGGTTGCAATTTCAAATTTACCACCAGCAGTGTTTAAGTATAATAATTGTTGAAAAATACTTCTCATCATTTCTTGTCCCAGAACTCTTTGGAAAATCATAAGTCATGTCTTTAACTATATCAGAACTCTTTTGGAATAATCAGAACTCCTTTTTATAGGCCGTGGTTGCAATTTCAAATTTATCACATGCAGTTTTCCAGTATAATAATTGTTCAAAAATACTTCTCATCATTTCTTGTACCAGAACTCTTGGGAAAATCATAAGTCATGTCTTTAACTATATCAGAACTCTTTTGGAATAATCAGAACTCCTTTTTATAGGCCGTGGTTGCAATTTCAAATTTATCACATGCAGTTTTCAAGTATAATAATTGTTGAAAAGTACTTCTCATCATTTCTTGTACCAGAACTCTTGGGAAAATCATAAGTCATGTCTTTAACTATATTAGAACTCTTTTGGAATAATCAGAACTGTCAAATTTCGAGCGGCGTTGAATTTTTTATTTTTACAAATATGAACGTATTTTACAAGTATAATAATTTTTTTAAAATACTTCCGATTAATCCTTGTATCAGAACTGTTCGGAAAATCATTGTACATGACTTTAACTATATTAGAACTCGTTTAGAATAATCAAAACAACTAGTTATTGATTGGCTTTAGATCTCAAACCGTGTATATATCGGGATAATTTCTGTAAATGTTTTTCTTTTTTAATCGTTTTTTTTTCTTCTAAAATGTAGAACTATCCTCAGAACTCTTACAAATCTATGATTTTTTGAATTCTGACGATTGTTGATAAGGGAAATGTCGAAAAACAAAATGATTTGCTGTGTGAACTTGGCAAATCATTTGTTATGCCATTTTTTTTGCTTTAAAGGCCGGAACTATTAATTTCACTTATCAAGAACTCTAGAACTATTCAAAATAAAGCCAGAACTCTCAAAAAATTTTGAGTTTCCACGAAATGAGACGCCAGCTTCACACACACGCATTTGGACCCTCCTCGTGGAAATTTTTCATTAACTGATGTCTTAAGTACTCTGCTTCATGGTGGCACTTCATTGCGTTGCTAGGAAGCAATTACCTAAGCTGAGTCGAGTACTTAGCCACACACGCCGCCATTCCAGGCGTGTCCGTATCCACAGACATCTTCCCAGAGGCTCCCCATCACGTAGGATCTACATTAAAATCCCCCGGCACAATCATCGGAACCTGCTAATTGGAAATTGATCATCAATCTTGGAACGGTCCCGAGTCACGGAAGTATAGTGGGGTCCGTAATTCTTCCGGCGGGAAAATGTTAATTATACTTCATCGCATTAACTTCTATCAAGTAATTAATTGCTTAGCATTCATACAGATATGTCCAGTCTAATAGTTAATAATTGCAGAAAACTATTTTGTAATAGTTATTAGATAAGCTTCCAATGCATTAATGCACGCACAATGGGTCATCAGAGACTCGATATATCAAACTGTGGAAGTACATAGTTGCTTGTAACCCCAGCAATTGCTAATTGTAAGTCAAAAGCCTTAAACATCCTATGAGGCAGAGAAGTCGTCTTCGAAATGTCTATTTCATTGTGTTAGAAAAACCCGCTCCCCAAAATAAATATCGCCACGTTATTACCCATTGATTAATATCTTGGACATGGAAATTTGTCCAAAACTATGTTGTTTAAATCGAAAGTAAAAGTGTTTTCGGCATCTCAATGCAAAGCTAGATTTTAGGCGTCACTAAAGGTAACAGACAGTTTTCCACCGATTTCTCCGAGTGAGATCGTTCTATCAGAAATCACAGAAAAATCGTATTTTTAGAAAATTAGAAGCTTTGAAATAGACGCTTTACATTGACTACAATTTCTCAACCGGTTTAGTGTTATGTAAGAATATATCCGAAATTCCCCAAATAATTTAGTTTTTTTTCCATTTTTTTTGGACCCCAGTTATAGATATGACCTTTAAAATCGTTTTATTAGATTCCCCACGCCTCAATACGTATAAATCGTGAACCTGGAAGCCTAGTAACGTAAAAATGAAAGCGTAAGGATTTTTTTTTTGCGCGTATTTCCCCCAAAACCCTGTTCTGGTGGGCGGATTCTCCTGGTTAACGAATTTGCAACTACCTTTCAAATCACAAATATTATGTTTTCTCACAATTGGTCCACTTTTGAGCCAGTTGGACAACTAACAGACAAATATAAAAATATTTATACACATACAAATTTGAACCACCGTTATTGTCATGATCTATGGGTTCTGAATTGAAGGGCTCAGTGTCAAAGGTGACTATCCCACAATTAGAAGAGTCTGAGAAAATAGCAGTTAAAGTTAAGAAGAATCCCCCAAAAAAACATAAATGTGAAATAGAGGCCAAGTTCCGCCCCCCCCCCCCAAAGAAACACCCCCTTCCTCAAAAATATCCCCTCCTAAAACCCCCCCAAAACGCCTTACCATTCTACACTCCAAAAAAGTAGTATGAGTTGGTGTATTTTTTAGTTTTTGTCTAGTTGTTTAGTTTGTCTCTAAAGATAATTTCGGCACAAAAAAAAACATCTGATTGAGGAAAGTGATATTTTAGTAACTGGATATAAGTATTTTTATTGTTGTTTTTAAAGGTCAGTTGAAGTGTCTTTACTGTTCTTAGTAAGTAACTATGAGGTCTTCCAAATAATGAACTTGGACATTTCTTTCTTGTATCATCTCTTGTATTGGCAAATATTTTTGGTTGAATTAATACACCAACTCAAACTACTTTTTTGGAGTGTAGAATGGTAAGGCGTTTTGGGGGGGGTTTTAGGAGGGGATATTTTTGAGGAAGGGGGTGTTTCTTTGGGGGGGGGCAGGAACTTGGCCTCTATTTCACATTTATGTTTTTTTGGGGGATCTCATTACTTTTTTCTAAGTATTAAATAGAATTTAGTTGCCGTATACCTACTGGCTTTTGTACTTCATATAAAACCAGGGTCTTTGGATTCTGCATAAGGTTCTCCTTACTGCTGGATATTTGATACCAATATTCATGAAATGTTTTTTAAAACATCAAATATAGGTTCTCCTTACCAAGACGATTCATTTGATACCCCACATGATGGGTTTCAGAAGGAATAATGGCATTTCGATGGAACAAAAAGTACAAAACGTCGTAGATAATATGACACTCCCGTATCAAGACCTACCTGCGTGGCAAGTTTGGTCAAAATAGGCCAAACGGTGTGAATTTGTATAAGGAACAAACATACAGACAGACAGCTGAAATACCTGTTTTACCTAGCCTAGTGCATTCCCCGGACCAAGGCCTACCTGTGTGCCAAGTTTGGTCAATATCGGTCAAATGGTGTGAATTTGTGTAAGGAACAAACATGCAGACAGACAGCTGATAGACGATTTTGACTAGCTTATGACACTACCCGGATAAAGACCGACATGTGTGTCAAATTTGGTCAAAATCGGTCAAACGGTGTGTATTTGTATAAGGAACAAACAGACAGACAGACAGCTGATAGACAATTTAACCTAGCCTATGATTCCCCCCGTATCAAGACCCATTTGTGTCCCAAGTTTGGTCAAAATCGGTCAAACGGTACGGATTTGTAAGAGGAACAAACATACAGACAGACAGCTGGTATAAGATTTTTACCGAGCCTAAATGCGTCTAATTGTTTCTTAAAACATCAAATATAGGTTCTTCATGCCGAGACAATTCATTTGATACCCCACATCATGGGTTTCGGACGGAATGACGGGTTTCCGAAGGAAGTACAAAACTGGCACGCCCCCGCCCCGGAAGCGGAGTCAAACACAACTTTTCAGGATTTTTCGATTTTTTCCTTAAATAGCGTCTTCATATCTATCTTCATGCAAAATTTCAAGTCTCTAGCATCATGGGAAGTGCCTAATAATTTTGATGAGTCAGTGAGTGAGTGAGTGAATGAATGAGTGAGTGAGTCCTATAAATCCCGATTTTCGATCGCTTATATCTCAGAAACTATTTGATGTAGAATTATGAAAATTTCCCGTTTTACTCACATCTAGTAGTATAATACCTGTGTAAAATTTCATAACTTTATCTTTACCTGGTTGAAAGTTATGAGAGGGTAAAAATCGGCTCTAAGACCGCCTGTAATATACACACAGTATGCTTAGGCCGGAACTTGGCCTGGCGCACTACCGTGCGCTTAGATCTGAAAAAAACAGTGCTGGTGACAAAAATGATTTGAATTGGTTCAAATCAGTGTATTCTAATTGCGGGTAAGTCACATTTGACACTGAGCCGTTCAGCTGTGAAATATTCTTGCCAGCACTTCCGGGGTGCCACATGAGGTCAACTTCATAAGCGGTTTTCTCCCTATGGTGGACGTAGAAAACCCCCTCAAATGGGATTTTCTGTACCTCCCATTGGATATCATACTCCCTAACCATGACTTATCCTCCAGTGGTTATCCTCCTTGATGATACTTCAGCAAATGGAGCATAGAGCTCGAACCTCCCATGACCAATGGCGTCCCGGTTGTCCTGGACGGTCCGTCGATCGTGAAATATTTCGACAGGAGAGGAACCCCCATCCTGAACGTGACTCGCCGTCTACCGCTAGGGGGGTTTTTGTCAACCGTAATGACATCTGGTACGTGCTCTCGCCTTCTCCTCTTCCGACCGATTCCATCCTTTCTTTCTCATACCATTTCGATGAATATTAAAACCATCTGCAGAACTGTAGACATGTGTAAAAATCTACTACAGATAGGTTAGGGAGGGTGGTTTTTTAGGGGCAGAACGCTGCTACTACCCGTCCACTTTGAAGAAATAGTATTAATTACGCATGCCCGAAATCCTGAGGGAATTATTGTGGACGGTCCCGCCACTGCAAATTTGTATGTAAATTAACATGCTGTATGACACTAAATAAAAAGGCAGAGAAGATAGTGTTCAATGTTTTAAATACTTAGCCAAAGCTTAGGCTGAAAACTATAACTTGGCAATAATTATAGATTAATTGTCCAATTACAAGGTTTAGCTGGAGGGAAAATAGCGTGATCTAAATCCCTGTTGCTTGTCTCGTCTGGACGAAGTCATCATATCCAGGCTTCGTATTGGCCACGCCATACTTACCCATTCTTACTTCCTAGACAGAAATGATAGACCAGCTTAAAGATTCTGTAACGAGTCCCTGACCGTTAAACACATACTTATGAACTCCAGAAAACCCAATAATGTAAATATACTCCATGACTTATACGAATAACTGACAGGAAGCCATAGGTTCACTACTCAAACATTAAAAAAAAAACCACTAATTTTCTAAAAAATTTAATTTATTCATTTTTTTAGGGTATATTCATGCTTTCTATTATATTTTTATCGTTTTTAGCGCGGTTTCTCCCTCCCCCATAGGGAGGAACCCCGCTTATAGGGTTGATACAATGAAACAATCCGGAAGTGCCGACTAGAAAATTTCGCGTTTCAGAACCCCTAGAGACCGAAAATAACGGTGGTTCAAATTTGTATATATATATGTATATATTTATTAATATATATATATATATATATATATATATATATATATATATATTTGTCTGTTCGCTCTCTAGATAGAAGACGAATGGTCCGATTTTGATGAAATTTGGTACAAAAATCCTTCGTCCAATTTGAAAGGTCAAGTTCGTTAACCAGCAAAATCCGCCTACTGGAAGATGGTGTTTGGGGCGAAATTCGCGCAAAAAAAATCGTAACGCTTACGTTTTAGAGTTCATAAGCTTCTAAGTACTCGTTTTATATGTTTCCTGGGCTAGGCAAACGAATGAAACCATTTTCAAGGCGATAGCTTTAACCGTTTTCGAGAAAATTGGAAAAATATTTTTTGATTACCGTTTTTGGTTTGGGTACTTAGAATCATGGGATTCAGTTGAAACATTTTCTGCATGTTCTACTTTCATCAAAACTAATATGTTGAAATTTTGGTTACGTTTGGAGTTAAGGAAGGGTTAGAATAAAATATTTTATTAACAGACATAAAAAGTTTTAGTAACTTTGTTTACTTTCATTAATATCTCGAAAAAGGTTGAGAATCTTGGTAAACGGAAGAATACCATTAGAAAGCTTATTAAATGCTCTAAAAAAAAGGTTCTAATGAAAGTTTTGATTAGGCGATGTCAATCGGAGAAATAAGAGCTTAAAACTTTAAAGTAATTGATTTCGCTTATTCGAACTGTTCTTTTTGTCTGTTTTTTATTCCTTGTTATTTTTTAATTGCTTATTGTTGGATAATGTATTTGAAGATAAAACAGGTTAAGAAAAATAAGAAAAACAATTTAATGTTAGAGATATGGATTTCCAAGATATATAGCTTTTCAACTGCCTAGCGTCCTTCCTAGGGAGGGTTCTTTGTCTTTGATTTTGGTACTTAGAATTATGGGATACAGTTGAAACATTTTCTGCATGTTGGAGTTTCATCAACACTAATATGTTGAAATTTTTGTTATTTTTAGAGTAAAGGAAGGGTTAGAATAAAATATTTTATTAACAGACAAAAAAAGTTTTGGTAACTTTGTATAATTTCGTTAGTATCTCGAAAACCGTTGACAACCTTGTGAAGCAGAAGATTACCATTTGGAAGCTTACTAAATGCTCTACAAAAAAGGTTCTGAAGAAAGTTTTAATTAGGCGATGTCAATCGGAGAAAAAAGTGCTTAAAGCTTTAAATTAATTGATTTCGTTTATTCCAATGGTTCTTTTTGTCTGTTTTATTTCTTGTTATTTTTTAATTGCTTATAGTTGGATAATGTAATTGACAATAAAACTGGTTAAGTAAAATAACAAAAACAATTTATTGTTAGAAATATAGATTTCCAAGGTTCCAAGACCTTGTCACTAGCGGGTCTGTTTCTAGTGTAGCGGACCCTTCCAGGTAAGATTGTAAATCATGACCTTTCAAGACTTTACTACTCACAGGAATGGCGTTAGTGACCTTAAGGGTTGACACGCCATCATAATAATTAATTTAAAAAAAAATACTGGTGGAACCAAAATAATAACTGAATTCTATTTTAATCTTTCCAAATTAGACTAGGGATATGAACGGAACCGCGCTAAGATGATGCAGTCCTGCGAGACGGACTTTTTATGAATATATCACGTTATCTCTCTTTTTATTATTTAATTACTGTTTGTTTTTAATTCATATATTTATTCTTTCTATTTGTCTTCTACCTTTATTTTAATTTCTATTTCATTTATTTATTTATTTTTTTTTTTTTTTTTTTTTTAGTATTTGTCTTTGTCACAGTTCTTAGTTTCCTCCTTGTTTTTCTGTTTTTGTTTTTTTTTTTTTTTTTTCTTGTTAACGTTGACGTCAAAAGAGTATGCCGCCTTCATTTCAGAACTCTATAAATTAAATAAATAATTATTCCTAGTGCAAAAAATATGTGGCTAAAATTATTAGTAGTTAGGCAGTATATTTAGTCTACTAGTCTTAAGGCCCTGTAGAAGGCTTTAGAATAAATTTGAAACCGGTTTGAGCAGTTTTAATAAAAATTACATGTAAAATTGTTTTTAATTTTAAATTTGACCTTCTGTTTATTTTATAAAAATCAATGAAAAATGTAGTAATTCGCTCATGTTCAATGTGTAAATGGGATATTGAATCTAAAGCATATAGATGAATATGCCTTTAGTACAGCAGGCCCACGCATTCAAATGTACAAAAACAACATAGTAACAATCATAAAAAGAAAAAAATATATATAAGCTGTCAACACATTTGCATTATTGTAATTGTTTAGCTTACATCATGTGTTGAGAATGTCATTGTGGAATCGTGCAAGTCATACAGCTGAGCTTCACGTCAGGTAATTCTCAGTAATGTCAGAGTAATTGCGTTTATGATGCCGCTCCCCATTCTTGATCCAGGTCCATATTAGATGTCTCTATTAAGAATTAAGAGCACATTTCTGTAGTTTGTAGAAGTGAGTGTTGTCAGAAGAAGCTGCTTAAGTGAAGAAAATTCCTTAAATAAGAAACCATAACATATTTTCTAGTTGCTGTATATATATATATATATATATATATATATATATATATATATATATATATATATATATATAGAGAGAGAGAGAGAGAGAGAGAGAGAGAGAGAGAGAGAGAGAGAGAGAGAGAGAGAGAGAGGCGGCCAGGTGGCCGTGATTGTTAACTCCTTACCACTTAACACTCTGTTCCAAGGGTCGTGGCTTCGATTCCCACTAGGGGTGGTGGCCTTTCTTTAAAAAAAAAAACATGAAAAGGCCTCAGTTCTATCCCCGCTAGAAAAGGGTGGAGACCAGTAGATAACCCGTCCTAAAATTCTGAGTTAATTATAATGGACGTTAACATTTATATAATAAAATATTTATTGCTTTATTAAAATTGTTTTAACCAGCTGATTTAATTGCTTCGCTTGGGCACCATACAAATTCTAGGTTTGGGATACCCTTCTGCTTAAATTCTCAACATTTTCTAGTTTTAGTGCGTCATGGAAGTATCGGGTTGCTGCGAAACTAATGCATGTTTATATGTGACCAATTCGTTCCAGATGTCGACCAACTGTTGAGTGGTCAACACCAAGTTCTCTTGCAACTTCCCAAGTAGTTTTTTTGAGAGTTTTTCTTGACCAAAGACTTAATTGGTCTTGATTAACGACACAAGGCCTACCGCGACCTTCCTTCATGTCTTTGAGATCAAAATCTTCAACTAATAAATTTTTCTTACAATCCCTGCAATGTACATTAACTAAGACTTCCTCTGCACAATTGGACCCGTATGTCTCCCGATCCGATATCGGTTGAGCGACAGCGGCCGACGTGACTTTCATTGGTCCCGAGCCGATCCGATCCGATTTTGTAATTAATTCAAGAAATACCTCCTAATAAGCCTAGAAACCTTCGATTATAGAGTTCGGAAGTATATCAGTCCCGAAAAACAATGGCAGTGTAACAGTTAATTTATAACTAACGCTACGTTTAGAGAAGCATACATATTCATATTTTAAAATATAATAAGATGGAGATAGTTAGCCGTTGCGGTGATAAGGGATGGTAGGGATTCGGATAGGAAAGAAAAACGTCAGATCTTCAGGCAAAAATCAGTATTGGACGTTTCGGCTGCACTTTCGCAGCCTTCTTCTGACAAAAATAAATATACATAATTACAAACGAGAATAATCAACCAGTAAGAAACCTTTTAAACAACATGACAATTAATTATGAACCAATCTTCTTTTTTTATAAAACTAATTTATAAATTCATTATTAATAAATTCTGAATTCGTTTTTCAAATAAAACGAATATATTGTTTATCTTATAATATAAAATGAAAATGATTTTATTTTTTTGCTTATAAACACATTGATTCTGAATTAATTTTCATGTATTTATAAGGTTTCTTACTGGTTGTAAACATTTAACCATGGTCACCTAAATGTCTTCCTCGTCTTCCTCATTTTTTAGTGCTGAAGAAGGCTGCCAAAGTGCAGACGAAACTTCCAAAATAGATTTCTGCCTGAAGATCTAACGTTTTTTTTTTCTCCTAGCCGAATCCCTACCATCCCATGACTTCGTATTTCGAAATAATTTGTAAGAAATGTAGCTAGAAGTTTATAAACATAGGAAACAAAAAGCAAGAATCTGACTATACGAAGTTGTTCTACATTTTATTGTCTTTCATTCAACCAAAAAAAAAAATCATTAAAATCGGTTCAAGATTTAGAGGCTGTAGACTTTTTTGAAACACAATATGTCGTTTGCCCCAATTTTTAACGGCCGTTAGATTTTTTCTTGTTTCAGTGTCTATAAATAACAATACCGAATGCTTTCCTAAATTGTCTATATTATACCTACAATTTATAGCGTTTATCTCACAAGGGGAGTATACAGCGATGGGGTCACCAATTTCGAACAATTTTTTTCTGGTGATTCTACATCGAAAAATAGTCGACACGTGTCCGAGCGTTCCGTCCAATGCGCCTTAGGAGCCGAGAAATAAAATAAAATAGGTTGAAAGTGCTTTATTTTTTATATCGAGTTTAGAAAATGATATCGACATGATTCTTTCACCAATTCATTTTTTTTAGAGAGTAGATTAAAAGAAAAATATAATCGTTAAACAATAATTTATATTTCATCAAATATATTCAAAAATATCCTTACGTTTTCAAGTAAACTAGTATTATACATAAAATGATATTATTTTTTACACCAAAAATAATAGCAGATTTAAAATCAGCACCCCAAGAAACCCTAATATAGTGAATATCATTGAAAACAAAAAATAATGATTTTTCCCAGTCTGGAAGAGGCTAAATATTTTGTAAACGAAAAAGTAATGTGACGTTTTGGAATTCAATATCTCCCCTTGAGATGATCCGATTTTTACGTCATTGAAATCTTTCAAAAGAAGGAAGACTCCTTTTTCTAACCACATAAATGACTATTATATTATCTCATAAGGTAGTTGCGAAAAATGGTTCTCAAAATAAAAATAAAATGTAAACCTTTTTGCATATAACGTCAATCCCAGAACACGTAGAAACACCACGATTGAAAGAAAATGTGTCACATTATGGCTTTTATCGGCCCTCCAAGTTTGGTTTGAATCCGGTAAATAATCTTTGAAATATGGCCGGATTCTTGAATCTTTAACAAAATTTAAAGGGTCCCCCCTTAGCTAAATTTAAAATACATTTTTTTTTTTTAATATTCCCAAAATTTGAATTTAGGGGGGTTTCAATGTGCTAGAAACGAATCTGACATCCGTTTTTAAATCAACATTTTTTTATAATCGATAACTTTTTAAATGTAGGTATATGGAATATTTTGGCAGAATAATGACTTCTATAGAGTCGAGTAAAACAATTTTTGATTTAAAAACGGATGTCAGATTCATTTTTAGCACATTGAAAAACCCCAAGTTCAAATTTTGGGAACATTACAAAAATAAAAAAAAAAAGTATTTTAAATTTCGCTAAGGGGGGACCCTTAAAATTTTGTTAAAGATTCAAGAAACCGGCCATATTTCAAAGAATAATTACCCGATTCAAACCAAACTTGGAGGGTCGATAAAGGCCATAATGTGACAAATTTCCTTCCAATCGGGGTGTTTCTACGTGTTCTGGAATTGACGTTATATGCAAAAAGGTTTACATTTTATTTTTATTTTGAGAACCATTTTATTATTTTTTTGAGAACCACTCTATAAAACAAATGAATTGGTGAAAGAATCATGTCGATATCATTTTCTAAACTCAAGAAATAAAATAAAGCATTTTTAACCTATTTTATTTTATTTCTCGGCTCCTAAGGCGCATTGGACGGAACGCTCGGACACGTGTCGACTATTTTTCGATGTAGAATCACCAGAAAAAAATTGGTCCAAATTGGTGACCACATCGCTGTATACTCCCCTTGTCAGTACATTACATGCTACATTAGACGTATCCGTAGTTTAATTACAGTAAACAATAAAAACATACGACAGTCCTTTTATGGTAAAACGAATTATCATTTGTTGTGTTTAAATTGTTAAATAATAAACGAAGCGACCACTAGAACCTTCTATAATCTAAATTGTTTTTGTACACCTTAATAACCTTTTTGTGTATCATTCCGTATTACACCTAAATATCAGGCTTTATGAGATTATAATAGTAATTAGACAGAATTCAATAAGAAAGAGAAATTATTTCTGAAATAATTTTTAATATCTGGAAACAGAATGGTCATAAATAGAACAAAATATATTCACATTATTTTTGCTTCGTATTCTTTAATGGTTTCTATAATTACAAGGTAGGCACACAAGAGAGGAAAGGTTAAGATCTAAAATGACCATTATTACAGAGATTTTATGGTGGTTTTCTGCAATGGCGGTGCTTTCCTCTTAGTAAACACTAAATTACTGTATTCAATGGTGAAATTATTTTATTAATATTACGATTTATTTCTTAGTTGTACAGATTTCGGCTCATTAACTGGGAGAACCAGTTTCCTTCAAATATAATCTTTTATCGTCGTTTTTTGGGGGGTCGGGTTCGCACAGGCTCTGTGCAGCCAATAATGGGCACCTGTAATTGATTGGGCATCACATAAAATGAAAATATTTCAACTAGAAGTCTAGTAGCGCAAAAAAGTAACGATTTCTTACATGCGATTAAACACCCGAAAAAAAAAACATGTACCAGAGGAGGGATTCTGCAGGCTAACGAAGACGACCTTTCAAATCACACAGCATATTTTTGTACAACATTCATGAAAACCAGTCCATTTTTCAACCAGCAAGAGCGCAACACACGCGCACACACACACACACACACACACACACACACACACACACACACACACACACACACACACACACACACACATATATATATATATATATATATATATAAATCAGTCCCGTAACAGGCCAAGAGGGCCCTAAGGGGCAGATACTGTAGAGCACGGCACACTAGGGAGATAGTGTGGTTAGTACTATGCTCCGGCCACCTGGTTTCCCCTTGGCTGCTTCGACTGCTAGAGTCATTAGCACCAAGGTGGCCATTAATAAATTAATTAAAGGCTGGGTTGGCCTAGGGACGGTCAGGGAGGCCGAATTCAACCCATGAACGAAGACACTAGAAGAAAAATTCTTTAGTGCTTGCTTGGGATTTGAACTCAGGACCTCCAGCATATAAGTGCAGTGATCTACCACTGAGCTAACCTCGCCCCCCCCTTATCTTAATAAAACTACATTTTATATATATATATATATATATATATATATATATATATACTTACTTACTTATGCGGCTCTACAGTCCAAGATGGACTTTGGCCTCCCGAACAATCTTTCTCCATTCTTCTCTATCCTGGACCTTTCTTCTCCAGTCAGCAACTCCATTTTTTCTGAGATCTTCCTCTAAGTCCTTTTGCCAGGTTTTCCTTGGACGTCCTCTCTTCCTCTTTCCTGGGAAAGGTTCCCTTGTGACCTTCTTCACCATCCTATCGTTGGGTAACCTTTCGACATGGCCAAGCCAACTAATTCTCCTTGACTTGATGAACCTCACGATATCCTCATAGTTATTTAGTTCCTCCAGTTCCCGGTTACTCCTTATGCGCTAGAGACCTTGCTCGCAGATGGGGCCAAAAATGCGTCGCATCACTTTTCGCTCAAAGACTCTAAGCGCCTGCAGGTCCTTTTTGCTAAGTGTCCATGCTTCAGCACCATAGCACACTACCGGTCTGATAAGTGAGTTGTACATCTGCAACTTGGTACGCTTAGAGAGCAGCGTCGACTTCATCAGGTTCACTAGGCCGTAGTAAGCTTTATTGCCACTTATGATCCTTTTTTTGATCTCCTCACTAATCTTGTTTTCAGAATTAATTTCCGTACCAAGATATGTGAAGTGATCAACTCCTTCGAAATTGTAGTCGTTATGTGTTAGATTGCGTGGCCTTCTTCTCACTTCGGACGCTGACATGACCATGTATTTTGTTTTTGACTCATTTATCTCAAGTCCAACTTTTTTACTTTCATGGTCCAGCTTGGTGAGTACCTCTCTTAAAACTTTCTCACTTCTTGCTAAAACCACGATGTCGTCTGCGTAACCGAGAATCTGGTATGAGCGGTAAGCCAATGAACCGTTTGCATCCAAACTTCCTATCGCTTTGTGGAGCACTAGGTTAAAGAGAATTGCTGAGAGGGCATCTCCTTGTCTCACCCCCGAGGTAAACTCTATATTTTTGCTTATTCGGTTACCAATGAGCACACTGGCCTGCGTTCGGGACATTGACATTTTTATCAAATTAATAAGCTTTATAGGTATGTTAAAGTCTTTCAAGGCATTGAATAGCTGTGTTCTGTCAACCCTATCGAAAGCTTGCTTAAAATCAATAAAGAGCATGTGAACATCTGTATTTAATTCATAACATTTTTCTAGGACCTGCCTCAGGACAAATATCTGATCAGATGTGCCTCTCTCTGGGCGAAATCCACACTGATAATCCTTGAGGATCCGCTCCGAGTAAATTTTAAGCTTCGCAGTCAAAAGATTTGACAGGATTTTATACGCTACATTTAAAAGTGTTATGCCTCGGTAATTTTGGCATACAGTCTTGTCTCCTTTTTTAAAGATTGGAATTATAAGCCCCAAACACCAGTTTTCAGGCATGCTTTCTTTATTCCATACTTCAAAAATGAGGTCGTACAACCTTTCATTCAGGTATTCGCCACCATTCTTAAAAATTTCAGCGGGAAAGTTGTCCTCGCCAGGCGCCCTATTACATTTTAAGAGGTTCAGTGCATCCAGGAATTCTTCATAGGAGGGAGGTTCAAGATCAGGGGAAGCCACGGTATTCAGTTCCCTGTTCGACAAGGCACTGCCATCCGTACTATATATATATATATATATATATATATATATATATATATATATATATATGTGTATAAAATTTTCCACCCAGCACTTCCGGATTGCGTCATAAGGTTAACCTCAGAAGCGGGATTCCTCCCTATGGAGGGAGGGAGGGAGCGCTCTGGATGTCTGTATATTTATTCATACTGGAATCTTCACATATATTCTTGATAAAATTGATACAGCCGACATTCTTATCAAAAATAGTGGTAAGGTCTTCCTACCGATAAAAAGAACCCATATTAAATTTTTTTGGACTTGGTATCTTAAATAAAACTACATTTTTTATAAGAAAACATGTTGATTTGTTTTTGCCGGTCATCTCCAAAAAAAACCTGCCTTAATGCGTGGTAAAATACAACCCCCTTCCACTCTTTTACTTAAACTTACGTCGATCCATCAAATTCAGAAATGATTGCACATCCGTGCGAAATAGTTTTCATTCTTCTCATTGGCCAACCCATTTTCACCCTTTACTTATTTATTTTTGTAGATTTACGTCTTAAATCTGTATTAATCTACATTTAATTTACATCCTAGTATTTGTATCATTTTTTTTCCTTTGATATCTTCTGTATATAAATTACTATTAACTATGTCCTTGTTTTAGAGCCCTGATGAAGGCTTAATTTTCAAGCCGAAACGTCGGAAAAAATAAAACTAAACATTTTCTTCTAAAACATGCCGTCTTCCTTGGATGCTCAGATATTCGACTCTGTGCTAACCAGTATAGCCGTGCGTATTCTTCTATGGTGATGTCTCCAGTGTCCGCCTGCAGAGCTGTGCAGTGTAAAAGGTGATCCGCCGTCCCGTCCACCTGGGAGCTTCGTGGACAAGTTACAGAATCTGCTAAACCGATCTTATGTAAATGACTCATAAACAAAATGTAGTTTTATTAAGATGCCAAGGCCGAACCTTGACTAAATCTACCTTCGTAATCCCAACGGTCAACGAACTCTTCTTTATAAATGAGCCCATTGATTCTGTTTTATTCAAGTTTTATTGAATGGGTCACCTCTACAACGTTGTAACCAACAAAAACAAATATTTTCAGTAGAGTTTAAAATGTTATGAATCTGCTAGTTGTTTTATGAAAATAGTTTAGTTGTGTTTTATATATTAGTAAAAGTCATCATGTGTGTAATTTCAGGCAAATTAAGTGTCCTTGCTAAAGGAGAACTGAAAAGCAACTATAAATGTTGGCAACAACGTTGTAACCCATTTTGGTTGTAACGTTGTTGCACATTTTCCTGCAGACAAGGTGGGGCCGGTCACACTTTTTCTGAGCAAACATGAACCTTCTTCATGGTAGGTATACAACATTGTTGCATTTACTCCACTTGGAGGAAGTTTTCCTGGTAATGACAATCTTATTGATGACATATACGGTTATCCGGAATGACGAGGTATTTTACGAACATTTTTGCTTGACGTTAACCTTATTTTACGCCTTTTCCTTTATATAAAGGTATTTAATCAGCTGGTGAAATGCTGGTATCCAAACGGGAGCCATGGCTGATGGTGGTTACAACGTTGTTGCCTATAAGAGGCTTCAGAGCTCGTCACTATTGCTAGCAACCTCAGGAAAAGGGGAAGAAGTGTCCATTTGAGGCATATTGATGGTTAGGTACTAGATTGCTGCTTTAAAATACACGTTTCGGAAAAATTGTTGGTTGCAACGTTTTTGAGGTGTCCCATTCAACTACTGGTAGAAATTACCACCCTCTGTTTGCAGAAATGTCCCCTGGTAACTATTACCATTATTACTTGCGTGCTCTGGCCACCAAAAAATCGCTTCCAGCTTGATGGACCCTGACGCCAAAACATATTACAACCGCAAATTTGCAGCCTCCCTCTTCCGTGACACGGTCCCTGCGACTTCCGAGGCTTCCGATCACTAGATCCACTCCGAAGGAAACCCGCTATGTTGCGTGCCGGACACGGCTGTTTGCATTATCCCATCCGCTAATTGCGGAACCTAATTAGACAGTGAAAAAAGCTTCGTTTTCCCAACGGAGGGCCTTGAACCCAGAACACGCCGCTTTGAACACCGATCAAACTCGGATTCGTGATTCACGAAGTTTGCTTGAGTTACCTCCTTTTGAAGAAAATCTCCCTATTAGGCGATCGAAATTTTTATTTGGATACAATTGACCTCATAACAAACCAAAACATATAGTTTTCTTAGCTTCTTACCCTGAGCAGGTCCATGATCTTTTAGCACAATCTGTGTTGCACTCATGAAAAAAAACTGAAACCGTATTCATCTGTCCTATGTAACTGTAAGCGTATCATTAGAACGTGTGCATGTAGATGTTTTTTTAACAAAAAAAGCATTGAAACTTGTTAAAATATCACAATATTTTAGAGCATCACTGCTTGGAAAAACATAAATTATTTCATTGATAGATACAAGAACAATTAATAACAAATTACATAAGAAAAACTTTTTTTTGTCATGTTCCTTGTCTTATGGTCCTTATACTCTCTTTATTCCAAAAATCTTAACTAAACCTTCATCTAAGCTTTCAATCCTGTCAAGGGCGTATATAGGAAATAATTTCGGGGGGGGCTGGGAAAATTTCCGGTGTCTAGAAAAAAGCCTTGAACTTGGAATAGTTTTAGCCAACTTAAACGCTATTGTACACAATATAAAATACTTGTTATGAACTAACTGATCTTGTTTAATTTATTTTCAAGGGGCTGATGCCAAATTTTGACCGATTAAATCAAAATTTCGAGGGTCAGCAGACCCCTCAGCCCCCTCTTTATATACGCCCATGAATCCTGTAGCATGCCACGAGACCCCCAATTCGGCAGAAATGTCACAGGTAATTATTTTTAGGCGAACGGCATGCTGGTGAAATATGTTCGCCACATTCTCCCCTTAACGGGTATTCATTAAAAGCTACGAGAGCATAGATACGATCTGGTATGCCAATTCTGATCCGCGAACGTCAATACTAGGAGAGAAAATATTTAGTGCCACAACGATTTTTTTAAGTCACCTCCTGCAGAATATCATTAGGGTGGTGAACAACCCCAGGCACTATTATATGAAATTCCAACAAATTTATTTTTGGTAAATAATCCAAGGGGTTAGTTGCGCGTTTAAATATACAAGTTCCATACATTTTGGTGAAAACCATCGTAATTGGGTTTGGTTGGAATAATGTAAACAAGGGCTTTACTGTGTACTGTAAATACGTCTTTCATATCTTTTTTTTTTTTTTCGTTTATCGGCATATCTACAATTGGACTATTAACACCGGGCTATTTACAGGTTGCCACCCTTTAAAATTGCCAACGGATCGTGGTCGGTCACCTATTCAGGTACTGGCCATGCCCTACGTTGGTTAACATTGGAGATCAACGGGAAGCGGTGCATTCAACGTAGCTTTGGCATTTGGCAGTCTTTGTTGATATGACTATATGTGTTTATGACGTTCTAAGACAATTCATTTATTATTGATTAGAGGATGCGACGTACGTACGTATGAATCCACCTCTTGTTTATACATGTAATTAGTTGTGTCTTAACCTCATTTGCAGGGATTTCATAATCAATGTTTAAATTTGCCTTCTATCTTCAGCATTTGTTGAAGTCCATGGTACTTAATTTTGCCAGATTCCCGCATCAGTTTCGTAGAAATGAATGATATCACGTGATAAGATTCATCAAAATTGAAACAACTACTAAGACATCCCAAAATGTAACCTTGTAAGACCTTAAGTACCTGTTGTTGATGACTATGGAGATGTGATATGTACATGTGAGCGTAAGGTGCCCTCTTGATAAGAAAGGTTGGTAGGTGTTTTGTCGAGAGGACAAAGCAAGGTATGCAGCCCGAGGGATCTATTGTTTTGGCCTTTTGTACAACCTGACCCCTATACCTTAACCTACAACTGGCCTGCTTTGTCTGGGTCCGCATGTCCTCGCTGTTATCCCAACATGGCAGTACGTGGAGTATGAACTTCTTCCTATTAGATAAGTCCATATAGACTTCGCTTTAGATTGTCCTTGGATTTGTAACAAGAAATCTGCCCACAGGTCTTGGGTGCTTCTTGCACTCATGAAAGTACAGTTAGACCAGCATAACTTACAAGATTACTCATGACATCCTCAAAAAGAAGATATTATGCCCCGAGATGCAGGGTTCTTGCTACAACCTTCTTTGTATAGATACATTAACTTTAGTTCCGCACTGAAGAGGTTTGTCTTCGCATTGGCGTGACGACTCTAATGCATAGGTATATGAGCTTAACATATTCATTAAATATATTGTGTAACCGAGCTGGAAAGATACTTTACAAAGATATTGTGTTATTACTGCAGACATGATAGTACAGGCGCCCACAGAAGAGATTCTTCCCTCTTTCAAGTCTGCAAACAAATCCTTGATTTCTGCACAGTTGATAAAAAGGAATCCGGATTAAGGAGGAGAAACTTCCGTATTCTTGAAAAACTTGGTATTTCTATCATAACACTAAATCTACGAAAGCTCCATTACAAACTATAAAAAATTAAGTCTCATTTTGCGTATCTCCATTTACTTACCAATTCATTTTATTGCTAAAATAAATTTAAAAGCAACAAGCAATAAAGAACTGAGGAAAACAAACGCACAGGACCGTTCAAAGAAAGAAACAAACTCTTACGAAGTCTTATGTATTTATTTCTCCGACTCAGATCACCCCATCGAAAATTGCCTCATTTTTGTAGGGTCATTAGTTTTCTAATGGGTGTTTTCACCATATCGTCGATACAAAAGCAACCTAACGAATATGAAAATCACCACTTTACAGAGTGGGAAAGTATTTATTCAAAACTTTTTTTTGGACAGTCAAATATTCGGCAGATTTGACCTTTTGATAGTGGAATACTATCCCTTTAATAGAGTGAAGTCAGATTGAAGAATTTGCCGTAAATAAGTCCAGCAGAAATTATTAAAGGTGGACAATGAAAGATGCATTTTTTCATATTCGTTAGTTTGCATTTGTATCGACGATATCACGTTTTCTACATATTTAAGAAAATTCAAAAACTGCTCATATCACGAAAATCGATCCAAAACACATGTCGGAAAAATATATATAGATTTGAACCATCTTTAGGCTTCTCGTCAATTGGGACCGAAAAGCTGTAAATTGAATTCGTCCGAAATGGCACGAAAACGCACGAACAATCTAAACATGTGGCTCGATCATGGACCGCGTCCAATGGGCTCCATGGGATTTTCGTTCGAACATGTGCGAAGTGCGAAGCGATCCCGTTCTCCTGGGATTTAGTTGCGAACGAGTACGAAAAGTGAGAGTGAAAAATGGACTGTGAGAAGTTAATTTCTCTTGTTCGGGGAAGAAAATATCTGTGCGACCAGCGGGAAACGAAATATCACTAGCGGAATGTACAAAAACAATTTTAGGAGGAGGTTTTGAAAATAGAAAAAGTGAAGGCCATCGTCGACTTGAGATCATCGACAAATGAGAAAATTCACCGCACGCGTTTCTTTTGGCATTAATGTGATTCGCCTGCATTCTCGTCTTTGCTTATATCGCCTGAACCGTAGACGATTCAAAGGTCGTTAATTCCAAAGCGAAGAGCCATATCGTCTACTGCGAATCCAGACGAACCCTGAGGCAATGGTCGAGAGCATTCGCACGATTTCGTACGATCGGCGTTCGCCTGATTTCGTTACTTCGCTGTTCGAAGCATTTCGGTTCCAGTGGACGAGTAGCCTTATTTTTGTCACCAATGGGTTCTGAAACGTGGAATTTTATAATTTAACACTGCCGGATAGCGGATTTCCGCTCTATGGAGAAATAGCAAACCGCGTAAAATCCTAAGAGTGCGTTTACACTAGGATAGTTATTGCAGGGTATTTATATCAGAGAGAAATTCTGACTAATGTAAACCATGTAGAATTGATATCTGACATAAATTTTACATGGTTTACATTAGTCAGAATTTCTCTTTGATATAAATATCCTGCAATAACTATCCTAGTGTAAACCCACCCTTAGTTTGTAAAATTTCATGGATCTTTCTCAATTACTGCCTGGAGTCCGCCCCAAATATTAAATGTGTACTGTTTTATTCTAAATTATTACTTCTGGTTAATAAAATTATTATATCTATCTTAAGTTGACCTTACTCATACAGTTATATATTTGTAACTTTACACAAAGAGGAATTCTCTAACGATATTGTTTTTATACCGAAAACCCAAATTGTTGACTGTGATGTTCTCGACCTAGAGACAGAACATAAAGAAGACACCTTCGCCCACATGTGTGAACACTCCGTTGGCCGACCACCAGATGGAAGGTACTCCCGAGGGAGCCTTGACCCAATACAACAATGCTGTCACACCGGTTCCGCTTGTTGTCTCGAGACGCCAGGGCAATAGATTCCGCTGGAAGTGCTATTTTGGGAACATTTACGGAAGAAAACAACATGAAATTTAGAAGAAAATAGATGTAAATGAAGATACCGCAATAAACTTTATTTATCCCCGTCCACTGACGTTTGGAAAAACAGAAAAAATAAAAATTCGCTAATCAAAAGTATACTTTAGACTCTTGAATAACTTTTTGCCAATCCCATGTCAGATAAATATCCGAGCTAACTTTTTATCTTGACCATCCTATCAGTAAGGAAATAAAATTATCAATTTTATGAACCGCCTACTACAGACTTCCCCATTCCTAAATATACAGGGTGTCCTAAATAAGACGACTCAAAGAAATTTTGCGGCCAAACGGTTGGTCTGAGAAATAAATGTCAGGGGTAAAAGTTGTAGGGCTTGGCCTAAGCTTGCTAATTATGTCGACTATTTAACATATTTATCGCGCATGTGCGCTCGGCGCTAGATGAAATGTTACGGATCGCAACTGACCCCTATTATGCACATCATTTTAAAGGGAATTAAAAATCAAACCCTTTGATGCAAACCGCACTTCGATATCTTTAAAATCAAATTAGTTTCGTGCGATTCAAATTTTATTGTTTTAAATTAAAACGATTTTTGGAGGCACTTACAGAGGTCGGTTATGAATGTGTGATACATGACTTCGAGGTATTTTTTCCTCAACTTTCTTAAAAAAATATGGTCGATCCTCTAAAAGAAATATTTGAAAGGGCCTGATGCAAAGATATGTGATAAGGGTGGTACTTACTGCGCTTAAAGTTGAGGAAAAAATACCTCGAAGTCATGTATCACACATTCATAACCGACCTCTGTAAGTGCCTCCAAAAATCGTTTTAATTTAAAACAATAAAATTTGAATCGCACGAAACTCATTTGATTTTAAAGATATCGAAGTGCGGTTTGCAGCAAAGGGTTTGTTTGTTAATTCCCTTTAAAATGATGTGCATAATAATAGGGGTCATCTGCTAACCTCAACATTTCATCCAGCGCCGAGCGCACATGCGCGGTAAATATGTTAAACAGTCAACATATTTATAAAGCTTAGGCCAAGCCCTACAACTATTACCCCTGACATTTTTTTCTCAGACCAACCGTTTGGCCGCAAAATTAGTTTGAGCCGTCTTATTTAGGACACCCTGTATGCTAAATATGGCACAAATGAGCAATAAGACCTAACTATGGATTTTCACCGAGTGAAGTACTATCAATCTACTATATATTTGTCAAATACCACTCACTCACTGACCTGTCATCACCCAGGCCAAACGAATTGACAGAAAAATTTGAAATTTTGCATGGACACTACCTTTGGGATGTAAACACTCGCTAAGAAAGTTTTTTTTTTTTTTTATATATTCAAATTTTTAGAGGGGTTTGAATTTAGTTGGTTAGAGCAGGCAAGCCCAGGCAACATGCGTTGCTAGGACGATAATAGGTAAGCTGGTTCCGTTCTGTATCTATTTCATAGTATTATTTTTATTTGCGGTTCATATTAACTAAGATGGCAGATCTTCAATTATTAGAAATAAACTGTGATTTTGTCCCTCATAGAGTTTACGCTATACCTTGTGATGGTCTATCCGAGCTAATAATATCCCGAAACACCTCTTGGAAACATACATTTTTAGCGAAGACAAGGTATGGTTGGGATTCGGCTTGGAGAAAAAAAAACTTCAGACCTTCAGGAAGAAATCTGTATTGGACGTTTCGGCTGTACATTGGAAGCCTTCTTCAGTACTAGAGAATGCCTAGGGGGGAGGGAGGAAGACCTCGAAGACACTTAGGTAACCATGGTTGAATTCACATTCATTCGAGGTCTTCCTCCCTCCCCCCTAGGCATTCTCTAGTACTGAAGAAGGCTTCCAATGTGCAGCCGAAACGTCCAATACAGATTTCTTCCTGAAGGTCTGACGTTTTTTATCTCCTAGCCGAATCCCAACCATACCTTGTCTTCGTATCAATACAACGGCTAACTATCTCCATCTCCACTACATACATTTTTAAATTTTAACGTCCGTTTATTATTGACAACAAATTTTAACCTGTAATGGTTAAACTGCTGTTACTGGTAACCTATAGATAACGGTTTATCTCTACGTTATCTGTTTCTTGATACTGGTCCGGACAGCTCCGGTGTCATGAAACATTATACTTTGATTAATTATCAATTGATGAATAACATATAGTATGACGGGAGAGGGTCATATAACAAACTGCACAAAATTATATAGTCACGTTAATTTTGATGATAAATTATTTAACGCAATAAAATAACTACTTATCTGCCGTGACGAAGCACAGGCATTCAGCTAGTATAGTAGATTTTTATCTAAAAGGAAAATTTGATCGGTGTAATTTTAAAATTATTTCGGTATGCAGGAAAGACTTTTCTTCTTCCATGCTAAGACATTGATGTGCCTTCAAGTCAAAGAAGTTATAGCGGCATTTTACCAGGACATATTTAGCTCTGGTAATATAAATCAGTTTTAATGCCTCTTTGAATATGTTGTACCTACCTTCAGTGTCCGACAAATAAATTGCATATGACTTATCTCCTTGGGCGGATCTCTGAGGGATTACGACTCAATGAAAATTTATGGGGGTATCATTATTACATCCAACACTGTCAGAACCCCCCTGTCATGGCTACTCTGCAGTCCTGTGAAGCTTTGACATTGGCTTTGAAGCTGAGCGGTTAATCTACAAGTCTAGTGGAGTTCAAAAGGACCGCGCATGATAGTAGAAGATTGGAAATTCACTTATAGGATTGGACAACTTCAAACAAAAATCAGCGTCAGATTAGAGTGTAACCTTATCGATCTTACCCCTGTTGCCATTTTTGATTGTTATTATTTTTTTTTACAAATATTTTTGTTATTTTTTACCGCGGTTGCTCCCTCCTCCATACTACGGAGTCCGTGGGGACGAAAACCCTACGAAATTCGCACGAAAAAAATGGGAACGCTAATTTTTCGAGTTCATATGCATGGTGGTACTCGTTTTATAGGTTTCTTAACACAGAAAAACGAATTAATCCATTTTAAAGTAATATTTTTAACCATTTTCGAGAAACATTGAGACACATACTTTTCCAAACTAATTTTCAGTTTGGGTATGCAGAAACGATTAATTCAGTTGAAAATTGTTCCAGACGTTTGATATTCATCTAATCTAAGATAGATAAATTTTGGTTCCGTTAGGAGTTAAGGAAGTACTATAAATAAAATATTTCATTAATAGGCATTAGAAGTTTTGGCATTTTCGTATATTTTCTAAAATATCTCGAAAAGTGTTGGGAAATTTTGATAAGTGGAACGGGAGCATACGAAAGCTTACTAAAATTCCTACAAAATTGGGTTTCGATGGGGCATTGTCAATCCGAGAAATAAGTGCTTAAAATATCGAAATTTGTAGTTTTGTTCTTTTGAACGGGTTTTTGTGGGTGCTTAACTCACTTTTTGTATTTCTTTGTTTGAAGTTGCTTTTATCTGTAAAATTAGTATTATAGTAGAATAAGACAAGAAAATGAGAAACGTATTAGTAATAGTGTTTCTCATGACGAACATTGAGAAGGTAAAGAATATTCCATGTCTGGCAGTGCCCCTCTCCAACCGTGGCGTATCTAAGCCATAAAAGTATTTTGGGAAATGTCTAACCAAGATTATAACTGTTTCTATTTCAAACTTTCCAAATTACAATAGGGATATAAAAGGAACCTCGCTAAGACACAGTTCCTGCGAGCCGGACTTTTTCCCTGTGAAACATACAGTAAAATGGGCTCACAATATTAAAGTGTGGTGAAATATTACCTTACAAATTAGTCTGAGTGGGCGAGGTTAGCTCAGTGGTAGAGCACTGGACTAATAAGGGGGCGAGGTTAGCTCAGTGGTAGAGCACTGGACTAATAAGCTGGAGGCCTGAGTTCAAATCCCGAGCAGGCACTAAAGATTTTTTCTTCTAGTGTCTTCGTTCATGGGTTGAATTCGGCCTCCCTGACCGACCCTAGGCCAACCCAGCCTTTAATAAATTTAATAATGGGTACCTTGGATGCTAATGACTCTAGCAGTCGAAGCAGCCAAGGGGAAAATCAGGCGGCCGGAGCATAGTACTGACCGCACTATCTCCCTAGTGTGCCGTATGGTCATGAATCAGATACCTCTATAGTATCTGCCCCTCAGGGTCCTCATGGCCTGTTACGGGACTGATTTTTTGATTAGTCTGAGTGTGAACAGACAAACATAGGTACATATTTGTCTGTTCGCACTCTTTGGTCAAAGTTATACCCTTTGTAACAGTTAAATGAAATATCATAGATTAATTTCACGACACTGTACTAATGTGGTGAAATTCTACGATACATTGGCCATCAAATTTAACTACTTCAATGCAAGAAATATGTGATTCTGAGGTTTTCACCTTTTTTAGCGCGGTTCCTCCCTCCCCCATAGGGAGGAACCCCGCTTGTAGGGTTGATACAATGAAACAATCCGGAAGTGCCGACTAGAAAATTTCGCGTTTCAGAACCCCTAGAGACCGAAAATAACGGTGGTTCAAATTTGTATATATATATATATATGTATATATTTATATATATATATATATATATATATATATATATATATATATATATATATATATATTTGTCTGTTCGCTCTCTAGCTAGAAGACGAATGGTCCGATTTTAATGAAATTTGGTACAAAAATCCTTCGTCCAATTTGAAAGGTCAAGTTCGTTAACCAGCAAAATCCGCCTACTGGAAGATGGCGTTTGGGGCGAAATTCGCGCAAAAAAAATCGTAACGCTTACGTTTTTGAGTTCATAAGCTTCTAAGTACTCGTTTTATATGATTCCTGGGCTAAGAAAACGAATGAAACCATTTTCAAGGCGATAGCTTTAACCGTTTTCGAGAAAATTGGAAAAATATTTTTTGAATACCGCTTTTTGGTTTGGGTACTTAGAATCATGGGATTCATTTGAAACATTTTCTGCATGTTCTACTTTCATCAAAACTAATATGTTGAAATTTTGGTTACGTTTGGAGTTAAGGAAGGAAATATTTTATTAACAGACTTAAAAAGTTTTGGTAACTTTGTATATTTTCCTTAATATCTCGAAAAAGGTTGAGAATCTTGGTAAACAAAAGAATACCATTAGAAAGCTTACTAAATGCTCTACAAAAAAGGTTCTGATGAAAGTTTTGATTAGGCGATGTCAATCGGAGAAATAAGTGCTTAAAACATTAAAGTAATTGATTTTGCTTATTCGAACTGTTCTTTTTGTCTGTTTTTATTCCTTGTTATTTTTTAGCGCGGTTCCTCCCTCCCCCATAGGGAGGAACCCCGCTTATAGGGTTGATACAATGAAACAATCCGGAAGTGCCGACTAGAAAATTTCGCGTTTCAGAACCCCTAGAGACCGAAAATAACGGTGGTTCAAATTTGTATATATATATATATGTATATATTTATATATATATATATATATATATATATATATATATATATATATATATATATATATATATATATATATATATATATATATATTTGTCTGTTCGCTCTCTAGCTAGAAGACGAATGGTCCGATTTTAATGAAATTTGGTACAAAAATCCTTCGTCCAATTTGAAAGGTCAAGTTCGTTAACCAGCAAAATCCGCCTACTGGAAGATGGCGTTTGGGGCGAAATTCGCGCAAAAAAAATCGTAACGCTTACGTTTTTGAGTTCATAAGCTTCTAAGTACTCGTTTTATATGATTCCTGGGCTAAGAAAACGAATGAAACCATTTTCAAGGTGATAGCTTTAAGCGTTTTCGAGAAAATTGGAAAAATATTTTTTGAATACCGCTTTTTGGTTTGGGTACTTAGAATCATGGGATTCATTTGAAACATTTTCTGCATGTTCTACTTTCATCAAAACTAATATGTTGAAATTTTGGTTACGTTTGGAGTTAAGGAAGGGTTAGAATAAAATATTTTATTAACAGACTTAAAAAGTTTTGGTAACTTTGTATATTTTCCTTAATATCTCGAAAAAGGTTGAGAATCTTGGTAAACAAAAGAATACCATTAGAAAGCTTACTAAATGCTCTACAAAAAAGGTTCTGATGAAAGTTTTGATTAGGCGATGTCAATCGGAGAAATAAGTGCTTAAAACATTAAAGTAATTGATTTTGCTTATTCGAACTGTTCTTTTTGTCTGTTTTTATTCCTTGTTATTTTTTAATTGCTTATAGTTGGATAATGTATTTTACAATAAAACAGATTAGGCAAAATAAGAAAAACAATTCATTGTTAGAAATATAGCTTGCCAAGAGAAAAAGATTCGATGACGTCTTTTGAATATTTTCAATTGCCTTTATGCTGTTGGTTTTTTTATTTTATTTTTCAATTGATTTTATCTGTAGAATTATTACTATAGTAAAAGAACACAGGAATGTGTGAAAATATTTGATATTTTCCAATTCATTGAAACGTATGAAATGAAGTATCGGTAGAAGAGGATTCTAGGGTCTTGCGGACCTGACCCCCAGGTATAGCCATAAAACCCTTTCAACAAAGGCCGAGGAAAATATTATCTGTTTCTATTCTATGCTTTTCAAATGAGAATAGGGAACAGGAACCGGGGTCTCCCGTGGTCTAATGGCTAGCGCCTTGGATTCAGCGCCTTGGATTCATAAGCGGGAGATGGTGGGTTCGATGCCCAACCTCCGGCAGGAATTTTATCATCCCACGGCTCGCTGGTGAAATTCCTCGCTACACCCTGGATGTCGGCGCTAATGACCTAGATGTAGATGTGCCGTAAAAAAAAAAATAAATAAATAAAAAAAAAAAAAAAAAAAAAAAAAAAAAAAAAAAAAAAAAAAACTGGAACCGCGCTAAGATGACGCAGTTCCTGCGAGTCGGACTTTTTTTTTCCTTTCTCCTAAACATGATAATGATCGGGGTTTTTATGAATCGCGTCTTGTAGTATAATTCAGGCAAGTTTGGACAAACCAAAAAAAAAAAACTATTCAGGATGATATGACCTAAAATCACCTAAATAACGATGGAACGACCTAGACAGACCTAATCTTTAAAACAGAAAATACAATTCAAGAAATTCATTTCTTCGATCAAACAAATTTTCTTAAAAACAACTTCCCGGGTCCAGAAGTTCAGGGAAAGTGTTATGGCGTCTTGTGACGTTGAAAGATCTTTATCCGCTTTTAAGACGATTCTCACGGACAACAGAAAGAAATATACCGTCGGAAATCTGGGCTATTTTAGTTTCATATTTTCCATTTTAGATCTTTCCATGATTTAATTATTTTGTTTTTAACATAGTTAATATCTTTGGACTACATGTTAAGAAGTTGAAACTCTTTAGCAGAGAAATTTAAAAATGGCCTTTAAATGTGTATTTTAATTTTTTTTGTTTTATGTTCTTATTTATTTTTTATATTATTTATTTTTATTTATTCTATAAAATAGTTTCATGTATTTTTCTCTTTTTTTTTATACATTGATTTATTTCAAAAATGTATTTTATTTATATGAATTTCATTCACTTTGTTTTTTAAATAAATATTTTGTTTAATATTTGGACTACTTATTCTTTTTTTTTTAAATAAATCATATTTCCGTTTTATTTCCTCGTGTTTTTTTTTATTATCAATATCCTATTTTATAAAGTAACGTCTTTTTTTTGTGTATTTTTGTGACACTAAGATAATGATATGCATATTAATTTATTAATTATAAATTAATCAAAAGTATTAATGATTAATTATTAAAGGTTGAACCTATTTTGAACCTATTAATGGATTTTTTAAATAAAACCCTAAAAAGACCTATTATGCCTGTTACAAAAACCTAATCGGATGATTATTTTATCCTAAAAATCCGGTCCCTAGTAATTATGATTACATAGGTAAAATATATTACTCAATATATGAAAAAATAAACAAATGTTTATTATGCGTTGGTTTCCTTGAGGCGAGTAATCATGAGAGCGACTCCAAGAGCTCCCAGCATGCCGTTACTCAATGCTCAAGTTAGCAATGACCCCAGCTTATTTAGCTAAAACATCTCCAGCCTTTTTTTTTTCAGGCAATAATTCTCCAGAAATTCCGAACAATTTCGCTTTATATGACTCTTCTCTTGAAGAGGCCGTTACAAAATTTCGGCTTTAACGAGAATTCGTGACTCCCTAAGCCGATATATTGGTTTGTGGATCTTCGCAATGGCGGGTCGTGATTTGGAGGTAAAGCGCCGTAAGAGGGAGAAGAAACTTATAAAATTATTTTTAATTAGAATCATTAGGAGAAAATTAAGAAGTACAAAATGAATTAGTTCTACCAATTTAGCCATAGCACATCATTATTTTTATTAAATCACTGAATTATACACTGGACGTTACATGGCAGCAGTGACTAAATTTTCACGTTTCTATTTATAACTAGCTGTTACCCAGTGTGCCATGCTACACCTACTTTCTGTGTACGACTCTCCCAGTATCAAGATCTACTTGATACCTAGTTGTCTATACCCAGTTACGAAAATCGGTCAAACGATGTGAATTTGTTTTAGTTCATAATGATACCGGCAGAGGCCAGCACAACAGCAATTCATCTAACAGCCGACAGAGGCCAGCACCATAACCTGCGAGTAGATAGCTCTTATCAAAGAAAGGCCAGCGCTCCTTAGTTAGACAGTGATTGTTGATATAAAATTGAAATAAACTGCATTAAATGATTATATAATGATGTAAAATCATCAATGAGTTCGATGTATTATAATTATCAGGAACATCAACAAATAAATTTGAGACATTATTCAAAATGGCTGTCGATTCAAAATGGCCGTCACAATTTGAATGGTTCAGTGTAGCAAATTTATCTTCAACAAAACTTTTGCCCTTTTGACGAAATTTTGAAATTTGACTATTTTGACGTAGCCTAGGAGATTTCTCGTATCAAGACCTACGAGCAACCTGTGTGCCAAGTTTGGTCGAAATCGGTCAAACGGTGTGAATTTGTTTTAGTTCATAATGATACCGGCAGAGGCCGGCACAACAGCCATTCATCTAACAGCCGACAGAGGCCAGCACCATAACCTGCGAGTAGATAGCTCTTATCAAAGAAAGGCCAGCGCTCCTTAGTTAGACAGTGACTGTTGATATAAAATTGAAATAAACTGCATTACATGATTATATAATGATGTAAAATCATCAATGAGTTCGATGTATTATAATTATCAGGAACATCAACAAATAAATTTGAGACATTATTCCAAATGGCTGTCGATTCAAAATGGCCGTCACAATCTGAATGGTTCAGTGTAGCAAATTTATCTTCAACAAAACTTTTGCCCTTTTGACGAAATTTTGAAATTTGACTATTTTGACCTAGCCTAGGAGATTTCTCGTATCAAGACCTACGAGCAACCTGTGTGCCAAGTTTGGTCGAAATCGGTCAAACGGTGTAGATTTGCATAAGGAACAAGCAAACAGAAAGACACGTGATTTTTTTTTATATATACATATATATATTTACTCGCCAGGCTAGCATTTGAACCAAGAAATTCCTGTTTACGCTCACCAATTATGCTATCATTATTATTACGTGTTCTCGCTATACCATTTTAATAGAGACTAACTGGTGTCGGCCAGTAAATTAACTTTTTGTCAAGGAAGATAAAGATAAATATGACGATTTGCCGCTATGAAGGATTTTTAAGTGTATGAGTATTTTAGCAAAGGTAATAAAATGAAAAACGTATTTGTAATACACATTTCCTAGAGCGAACGTTGAGAAGAGGATGCAGTGATTTCCATTTAGAATACTAAGTACGCTTCTTTTTGTGGCGCCTAAAACAATTGTATATTTTGCACCAAAAATTTATACTTACCAATAAATCTTTCTATTCCTTTACTAATGGAAGTAGGGTTATTAACGGAAACGTGCTAAGATGTCGCAGACTCGGTATTTTTGTCGGTAGTCTAACAAACAGACGGAAATAATCCCTTCAGTATTAATAAAGGCAAAGTAGATAATGCTAGGGATAGCTATAGGTCTCGAGGCTGGGTCTTGAATACCTCAAAGGGTTTGGACAGTTCCCTGTACAAGAGGGGTTAATACTACATTTTATGAAGCCATCCTGAGTTCAAAACAATGTTGGGCAAAACTAAAAATAAAATTAAAACTACATTCACTTTTTAGAATAAACTAAATCTAATCTAAAAATGCAACCTAAAAATAAAAATAAAACAAAAAAATAAATTAATTAATGAATATTAGATAAACTAAAACTAAATCAATGGGAATTAATTAAAAACTAAATTAAAGCTTTAGCTTAGTTTAGTTTTACTAAAATAACATGAATTTCAATGTAAATCATATGTTATATCAATAATTAAGCAAATTATTAAACCTAATAGAACTTGTTTTCATTTTGTTATAGGCGGAAGTTGTAGTTGTAAGTTGTAACCTCATTTTATCCCCATTATAGTTCATAAATAAACCCTCTATTTAAAATAAAATAAATATATACCTACCTATTTTTTTACGCTTGTTCTGAATCAAAATATGCAATAAACTAATTAGTTTTATATATATATATATATATATATATATATATATATATATATATATATATATAATGGCGCATCTGCACCTAGGCCTAGCCCCGAGTAAATTAAAAACTAAAACTAAACTAAAATCATAAATGAAGGTCACTTTTGTTTAAATGAAACTAATTGCCATACTAAAACTAAAAATTATACAAATCTAAAACTAAACTAAAACTTTTTTTTTTTTTTTTTTTTTTTTTTTTTTTTTTTTTTATAATTCATGTTTATTTAAAATCTGTACAATTATGAGTACAATAATTAATTGTGCTGGCCTAAGTATACATGTCAATGAACAGTATATGGAAGGAGCCAAACATTATCGGCACTTCCTAATATATCTAAACAATTTGTGCTGTTTTTAACTGCTGTTACGGTAGCTGGTCACGGGGCCAAAGTCTCTGAAGCCTCCTGGGAAGGTCTTTAGGATGGGTCTGAGTGGAAAGGGATTGACCTCTAGGATTTGGGTGGGATGACAATTTGGAATGAAACGTTAAGAATCGGGATTTGGAGAGGTCGTTTACGAAGGGAATGTTGAGGTCATTGTGTAGGGTTTTGTTAGAGACATAAAAGGGAGCGTTGACTATTCTACGAAGGACTTTGGATTGGAATGCTTGTATTCGTTGTATGTTCGAGTGTTTTGCTGTTCCCCATAATTCAAGTCCGTAAGTCCAGACAGGTCTGATTATAGTTTTGTATATAGTGAGTTTGTTTTGTGTCGTAAGCTTTGACGTAGGGCCAAGTAGTCGTCGTAAGAGCCCATATCTCCTGTTTAGCTATTGTCTTTTCAGTCGTGTGTGTGGGTTCCATGTGAGTCTGCTGTCTAGTAGGAGTCCCAAAACTAAAACTAAAAATATAACGTGAGTTATTTTTAGTTAGAGTAAACTAACGTTAGTTTTGCCCATCACCGGTTGAAAACGTGAGTAAAATCAATAATTAAGTGCTAAAATGTATATTATTTTTAAGCATAATCATTTGTACTTTTTATTAATAATAATTATTATCTGTTTAATAATAGTATTTTGTTTAAATAACCTAGCACATATAATTCTTACTACAAATTTTAGAAAGCCATAAATTTCTGAAGTTCCATAGATTTCTGAAGGAAAAAACAATTACAATAATCGGAGTGGCCGTTTTTTATTACTGCTAAGAGTATATTGCGTCTTTTGTTACATTCATTTTTTTCTTAAATTCGGCCATATTTACTCATCACTTGCTAGTTTATATATTTACATTATTGCTAGTTTATTGATTGTTATTATTATTGATCCTTGTTATTATTATTATTATTATTGATCCTAGTTATTATTATTATTATTGATCCTAGTTATTGTTATTCTTATAGGTCCTAGTACTAACATATTTCTTTAAAAAAACATTTTGATTAAAGTAGCCAAAATAAATGGACAGCTAATGTTTCCCTTACAAAAAAAAATTAAAAAGTTCCATTTATAATTGTTTAAAAAAAATATATCCCTTTAACTTTCCGATTTTGAAGAAAATTCCTTAACTTCTTTTAATCTACGTCCCGAAAAAATACGCTTCGCCTGACAATTAATATTATAATTCCCCATTTCAATTACTGAAGGTGAAAAGGAACCTCCGCTTTTATATTTAGCGTAAAATGTAAAAGTAATGTAGAAAAATATGAAGAACCCATTAAATAATAATATAGCACCATTCACCTTTTCCATTGACTGTAAGGTTATTTCAATCTGTGCCCGTCTACCTGTGAACAATCTTTAAAATCCTTCAATTGCATTAATGGGCCTTAAAATTCATTTTTATTTTTATTGCCTACCTCAGCCTTAAAAAATGGCTGTCATTAAAAAGCTTCCGACTATTATATACAAGAAAGGACTCAGAACTATTCCTTCGTTAACATTTTTTATTAAATCCTCGTTAAAAGATTCTGTTGATGTGATGTAATGTAGTTACTTAAATGCCTCATATCGCAAAGTGGAGCTAAACGTCATATCGTGCTTTAAAAAAAGTCCGACTCGCAGGAACTGCATCATCTTAGCGCGGTGCCGTTCTTAACCGTAATGTGAATTGGAAAGGTTGAAATAGAAACAGTAATAATTTTGGTTGGACCTTTCTTGAAATAATTTATGACCCCAAATAGGTCACGTTTGTAAGGGTACATACCTCTACCTGACAGAAAGATGACTCCCTGGCCTTGCCAAGGTTAGTTCTAAAAACACACTGCTTACTGCTTCTTATTTTCTTTTACCATAATACTAATTTTACAGATAAATTATATTTAAACAAAAAAAAAAAAATTAAAAAGTGATTTAAACAAAGACAAAAAACCGTTCAAAAGAACAAAACAAACACTCAATACTCACCCAAGAACAACGTTTGGTCTCAATATACGTCGGAAAGAAAACTGTCACATCCCTAATTTCTGAACTTTTGGGAAAGTCAAATTTAAGATTTGAAATGGTTTCAAAGAGAATTATCAGAAGCGTGAATTTTTAGAATGTTCTTCCTTAGTGATATCTGTTGATAAGCAAGGCTCCTATAGTTTATAGAAAATCCTGAAGCCCGTTAAAATACCAAATTTGTATCTGTGTCCCGTCGCAGCCAAAGTTTTAGAGGAAAAGGTGTAAATATGGGCACCTTCTTTTATTTTTGAATTAAAGTAACTTTCATTTTGAAAAATTCTACTTTTTCGCCTTACATTAACAAATATAACATGTTACCTAAATGCGAGAAAGGAAAACAATGATTAGCATCAATTATTTCATTGTGAAAACGAGGTTTTAGAAAGAGCACCAGAAAAAAATAATGTGTAATGGTCCCCTCAAAAAATAATTTAAAAACTGGATAAAAAAAGTGAAAAATGATACAGAATTTATTTATTCCGTGAAAACAATTATTATTATGAATTTACAGTAATGGTAAACAAAACTGGCTCATTCAGCCACTACAACCTAAGTGTGCCCACATTTGGCACGTAACACATTTTACCGACTGTTTTCTGAGACCAAAAGATGCAAATTGTATCGTTTGAGCCTGGTTTCAGGAGAAATGAAGTTTCTGGATAACATTGCGGTAAGAAGAGAGAAAAGGAAAAGGGAAATAAATAAATTAAGAACTTAAAGCATAACAAAACGTGAAAAAGAAGATAAAGTTAAAGAAATTAAAACAATTATTTATTTCTTTTAGTTTTTTCATAATTTGATGGTAAAACGAAATCTTTTTCCCTAAAACATTCTTATTTTTCCATGTAAAAACTGTCAACAAGTATGTTATGTTCGTGAATGTACTGTGTTCTGTTCCATTGACCCAACAAAAAGAGAGTACCTTTTTAATTAACGAAAAATCAATTTCACTAAATTGCTTTGGTTATCTTTTCTTTTTTAAATATTGTTGCAAAAATTTGCTTTAGGCATTATTTAAAAAAACAACAAAAAAAACACTAAAGTAATAGTTAGATGAAAACCAAATTTTGAAATAGTAGGCTGTGAATGGGGGTCTCCCGTGGTCTAGTGGCTAGCGCCTTAGATTCATAAGCGGGAGATGGTGGGTTCGATCCCCACCACCAGCAGAAATTTTCTCATGGCTCGCTGAGAAAATTCCTGGCTGCACCCTGGATGTCGGCGCTAATGGCCAAGATTTGTAGATGCGCCGTTTAAAAAAAAAAAAAAAGTAGGAGCTGTGAATGCTCAACAAATTACTTACAGTTTAGTGTATAAGTATTTGAATAGTGTACCGATGTCTGATTACTGTGTTTGATGTTTTCGTGTCCAGACAACCATAACAATGTAATGAGTGATATAATATTGATAATTGGATGTGTACTGTAAATTTTTTGTATGGAGACCAACGAACTTAAGGTATCAGTACTAAAGAATTATATTTCTTATTTTCATTTGAGATTATTTCTCCTTTTTATTTAACTTTTCCCGTAATTGTAGCTAATTTCCTATTGAAAGAATACATAATGATACCGGCGACATGGTTAAAATTATCCATTAATGATCAGTTCCAAAGTCTTGTTTCGCTTTAAGGACCTCCGTAGGGGGGGGGGACAGGACCTCCTTCTTGGGGAGACAATTACCCCAAGAACGGGTTTCGGTCATTTCAAGGTCCTCCATCAGGTTCAATACACCCTGCCTTCAAATCCTGCCCCGATGATAACAGCATTTCTATGTATATCCTTTAGAATTCCTTAAGCCAAGATGGGCGTGAGGAGTCTAGCCGTGGGAGACTAGTCCAACAACCGGGCTCAGATTTATTTTTACCTTTTATCAAACACTATTTGGACATGAATACTGTCTTAGTAGGAAAGTTACTAAAATATAAATATGTATACTTATATCAAACTGTTGATACATTCATTAAACACTCGACACATTTCTGGATTTTAGCGCAGTTCCTCCCTCCCCATAGGAAGGAACCCCGCTTATAAGGTTGATACAATGAAACAATCCGGAAGTGCCGACAAGAAAATTTCGCTTTTCAGAACCCCTAGAGACCGAAAATAACGGTGGTTCAAATTTGTATATATATATATTTGTCTGTTCGCTCATTTCTGGCTTCCCTAATGGTCCGATTCTGATGGAATTTGGTACAAAAATCCGTCGTCCAATTTAAAAGGTCAAGTTCGTTAACCAGCAAAATCCGTCCACTGGAAGATGGCGTTTGGGGCAAAATTCGCGCAAAAAAAATCGTAACGCTTACGTTTTTGAGTTCATAAGCTTGTAAGTACTCGTTTTATAGGCTTCTTGGGCTAGGAAAACGAATGAAACCGTTTTCAATGCGATAGCTTTAACCGTTTTCGAGAAAATTGGAAAAATAGTTTTTGAATACCGTTTTTGGTTTGGGTACTTAGAATCATGGGATTCAGTCATTAAAACTAATATGTTGAAATTTTTATTACGTATGGAGTTTAGGAAGGGTTAGAATATAATATTTTATTAACAGACATAAAAAGTTTTGGTAACTTTGTATACTTTCCTTAATAACTCGAAAAAGGTTGAGAATCTTGGTAAACGGAAGATGACTATTAGAAAGCTCACTAAATTCTCTACAAAAATGGTTCTGATGAAAGTTTTGATTAGGCGATGTCAATCGGAGAAATAAGTGCTTACAACTTTAAAGTAATTGATTTCGCTTATTCGAACTGTTGTTTTTGTCTGTTTTTATTCCTTGTTATTTTTGAACTGCTTATAGTTGGATAATGTATTTGATAATAAATCAGGTTAAGAAAAATAAGAAAAACAATTTAATCTTAGAGATATGGATTTCCAAGATATAGCTTTTCAACTGCCTAGCGGGGTCCTTCTTAGGGCGGGGACACATCGAGGTAAGATCGTAAATAAGACCTTTCTTGAAAGTAAAGATGGAACTGTCAACTTTGGTCCTCCTCTGCCTCCCGGCACTTTCAATGCTGACGAAGGCTACAAATGAGTAGCTGAAACGTCCTAGAAGAAGAAGAAAACTTTATTAAAATTAATTAATTAATAAAGTGGGCTGCCCAACTTCGTCGGGTTGCTGGCAACACAGCATGCTGATCCTCCAGGTTTGGTATTGATTTCTGATTGATGATTCAAAAAACAGTCCTGTTCTTTATAAAGTGGTGAAAACATTTCTTCAGAAGAGATCATATTTCCGGAACACCATTTTTTTTCTTTATAGGAGTAATAAAGAAAATAAGTTAATGTTAACTGAAGTTAAGTTAAGTAAAGCTATTCAGCCTAAAAAAATTGAAAGGAATTATTTTAATCAATTCCTGTATACGTGTTGGTTTATTATGCCTTGCGAGTCAATTAGTATTGACTCGGCTAAAACAGGAAGGTTTTCTGGAGGGATTCCTAGTTCTTCCAGATAATTGGACGTCATTTTCGGAACTGTGCCTCTCGTGCCGAACCATAAACCCTTAATAACGTAGTTCCTCGACCCATATTTTTCATGGAATTTATCTTCAAGGTACTTCACGCATTTTGAATATATTCCTTTCTTTCCTTTGTCTATGGATTCCGCCTGCTCAGGATCATTAGTCTCGAATCTGATCGTGGGGTCAAGAACGTAGGCTGTAGTACTATTCTGGGGGAATGCGACGATGTCAGCGTATCTTGAAGAACCTTGGTCGTCTACGGCGTATACTTCTTCATGGCACTCGTAGCCTTTATCTTCAAGAAGGGCTATCAGCCTGTGCTTCACATTGTGGTGTCGCCGAGTAACCAGGAGCATACTGTTTGGACAACTACCCAGCACATAGGCTGGAGTTTCAGGCTCTCTGCCGCATTTACGACAAAGGAGTCCAATATCAGCTGCTCCCGCTACACCAGGGACGCCACGGTTATTTAGAAAAAAAGCTATTATATTGAAGTTTATATAAGTAAAAAGGTGCTAATAGTAACATTTATTAATTATAACAAAGAAACAAGATACTACATACCTATGGAAATGCCTAGGTCTTGTTTCTTTGTTATAATTAATAAATGTTACTATTAGCACCTATTTACTTATATAAACTTCAATATAATAGCCTTTTTTATTCTTTTTTTGTTATGGTTCTTTTGATTTTCATTCTACTCATTCTAAGAATTTAAGACCAAATTGTTCTTTTATAATAAGTTAAGTGTATTTATAGTTCTGTTACTCATCTCAATTATAAACTTTTTTTGTATTAATTTCTGTTTTTCTTGTCACTTTAGCTGACAAAGGCTACCAATGAGTAGCCGAAACGTCCTAAATATAGATTTTTTTTAACAAAAATCATATTGAGGTTTCTTTAGCCGAATCCCAACCATTCCATCTTTACTTATCACCTCGACGGCTAACTATCTAATCATCATGATTATAAATCCTATAAACATATTAACGCGGAAATGTAAACGCTGTGATTTCAAAATATTTCTTTCCGGTGGACGGATTTTAACGGGTAAACGAACTTAACCTTTCAAATAAGAAATAGCTGTTTTGTAACTATCTTATCAAACTTGTACCACATTTGAGCCTGATAGAGTGCGAATAATATGTTCACACACACACATTTGAGCATGATAGAGTGCGAATAATATGCTCACACACACACACACACACACACACACATTTGAGTGTCCGGTATTTTCGTGACCTATAGGGTCTGAAACGTGAAAATTCTCATTGGCATCTCCGGATTGCTTCTTCAGGTAGACCTCATAGGTGGGTCTATGTAGTAGGGATGGGCGATAGTCGACTATCAATAGTAGCTATCGATAGTCTACTATCAATAGTAGCTATCGATAGTCATGATCTATCGATAGATATTTTATTTTTTTTCTAGAATTGAAGTTTTCAGCACCTGGTGAAATAAATCTGGTGATGTAAATACCTCTGTGTTCCAGGCTCGTCTGTACCCTCAGAACGTGTATTTGTTAGCAGCGGAACAGACTGAGCCAAAAAAAAAAAGCGGAAATGTTGGTTTTCCTTTCTGGTAATAGGGGCACAATTAAAGCAGTTTGAAATCATTTCATTTTTTTTTTTTTTTTGCCATTTGATATTTTTTTTCTTTGTAAATGCTTTTTATAAATTTAATAAAATTCGTATTTCGTTTTAAACCTTTGTATAACCTTATAAATATACCTAATCCTGTAACTAATAGACAATTTAATTCAATAACATTAAATTCTTCATTGGACGGGTATGTAAGGAATAAGGAAAGCCACTATCGATAGTATCGATATTTTTTAACCGATAGTACGGGCCAATCGATAGTGCTAAACTATCGACTATCGCCCATCCCTACTAAGTAGTTCCAGTATATATTATCAAATGCCATAAACAAGCTGGTAGCATATTTCCCTGTTAATATCTCTGAGATATTGTGTTATTTGCCCTAATTTATTTAATGTACCCAGGTTATTAACCTCAAAGAGGAAAAAACAACAAATAACAATACTGGCATGTATTCTTGGATACATTGTTATAATGGATTTTATTAACATTTAATTATACAAAATTATCCTTTGTCTGACTATATATTAATATTGAGCATTAAAATCTCCAGGTGTACATTACGCGATCGGGTAAATAACCTTTTAACAATAACACAGGTTTGGTACATTTCCAGGTCATTCCTCTGCGTGCAGAACCACTATGGGATAATAAATGGAAGACAATAAACAAAGAAATTAAATTATTCAGTATTAAAAGAATATGGCTTAATTCCCACAAGGCTGTAAATTCTGCACAAATAAAGCATATATACACAAAAGCATATCTTTATCCAAAAAAAAAAAAATAACTACCCAATCAAATATAAGCATCACACTTTGCGCTTTCTAGCACTTTCCTCCGAACGAAAGTAGCTATTGAGGTTGCACTCATGACGGAATTTTTAAAAACTTTCTTTGAATCTTTATCGATCCTACCTAGTAGACACCGAAAATGACCCCAGTTAAAATTTATATATATATATATATATATATATATATATATATATATATATATATATATATATATATATATATATCTTAATGCATTTCGTTCTTTTAGGCTTAGGGTCGGGAAAAAGTAGTACTTCCTTGTGTCAAACCACTTTATTTTTTCTGCCCTACATGTTTCGTGCTTAATTCATTCGCACCTCATCAGGGGCACTTCTTGCTAAGAAGTCCTCTCGTCTCCTCATGTACCTTCTACGGAGGCAGGGGTAATAATAAAAATAAAGTGGTTTGACACAAGGAAGTACTACTTTTTCCCGACCCTAAGCCTAAAAGAACGAAATGCATTAAGAAATATTTTGGGTCATTCACAAGAATAATTATATATATATATATATATATATATATATATATATATATATATATATATAGTTATATACGTGTTGGTTAACCAACAAAATCGGTCCATCCGGAGGGGGGGGGGGTTTATTCCGGAGCCAAAGTAGTTATTTGTCAATACCAGCCATAATTTTTATTATATTTCAACGAAATTCGATAATTGTTGTGGTCAATTGAACAGAAAATTTTTTTGTAAAAATAAACTAAATCGGTTGACTAGAAGGGGGAGTTTACTCCGGGCAGAAATGACTAATTTCCTTATACTGGTCGCAATTTCTGTTGTATTGTTACGAAACTCTGTATGCGTTCTGGCTATCTAATAAGAAAGAAGTGTCGTGAAAATGAACTAAATCGGTCTTTTGCAAGGGGGGGAAGTGTTACTTTGTACGATGTTTGAATTGAATTCTCCCGCCAAACGTAGGTTCGCGAATATAGATGAATATGTGCAGCTTTTTGTATTTATTACATTGTGTAGTACCACGCATACACAAAACTCTGGAAGGAAATTAATTACAAAATTAATAATTGAAACAGCTGCTCATAAAAGCAAATGAGCAGAACACTTTATGTTTTTATTTTATTTATCTATATAGGTTATTCTAAGCAAATTATTCAGGAATGCACTCGACCCTACCCAATTCTGAGGAAAGTGTTTAGCTATGCAGCTCCTGAATGACGGACTTTTTTGTATTTTAACTTTATTTTTAAGCTCGTCCCCTCCCTCGCTATGCAGGGAGGAAAACCTCTTATGTGGGTGACCTCATGACGCAAGATATGTAGATGGCTGCCAACCGAGCTACCAGGCCATACACAATCCGGAAGGGCCGACTAGAAAATTTCTTGTTTCTAGATCACGAGTGCAATGTTGCTTTATTCATTTTTTTTAAACAATTTCTGGGAACTCCAAACGTTAATGTGATTAGAAATAGTTATATCACCAAACGGTCTGTTTTTTAGCCGTTATTCTTTTGAACACCCGAACTTATAAGTTTTTTTAGGAAAACAAGTTGTATTCACTTTTCTCGTTCGTTTCTCCTTAAAGAATTTACAAAAAGTGTACCTACAAGCCTATGAACGCAAAAATGCAGCATTACGATTTTTTTCGCACTAATTTCGCCCAAAAATCATGTTCTGGATTCTGCAGCTTAACAGACTTGACCTTTGAAATATCTGAACGTATTTTTCTTCCAAATTTCACTATAATCGGCCCATTTGTATATAAATATAGCTGTTACCCAGTGTGCCATGCTACACCTACTTTCTGCCTTTGACTCTCTCCGTATCAAAATCTATCGGTATACCCAGTTACGTTAAAATCGGTCAAACGGTGTGAATTTGTTTATATCTGTCTAGATGTTGTTCGTGAGACAGCAAACAGAGGCCAGCGCCACAGCAGTTCTGAAAAAAAACGACAGAGGCCAGCACCAGCGTCTGTGAGTAGATAGCTCTTGTCAACGAAAGGCCAGCGCTCCTTAGTTAGACAGTGACTGTTGATATAAAATTGAAATAAACTGCATTATATGATTATATAATGATGTAAAGTCATCAATGAGTTCGAGTTATTCTAATTATCTAATTATATATATAAATATATATATATACATATATATATATATATATATATATATATATATATATATATATATATATATATATATATATGGGATCATCGCCATAAATTCCATGTTAGAATAAATTAAAGAAAAAAAAACTCATAAGCCGGTATCCTCCCTATGGAGGAAGGTAGGAAACGCGCTAAAACGCATAGACCGTTAGAAAAAAAATCGCATAAAATTAGCTGCAGAAATAAAATAGATATGACTTTCCTGAGTACGACCAAGACCCCAACTAAACATTGGTTCTGATCCTCCAATGTCATGAAGCATGGTTAGGCGTCGTAAAAATATATATGTATTTTCTCCGGTGTAAAATATTATTCGAAATATCATCGCGCAGTTTTTATTGGGCAGTAAAATAGAAATATAATTTGAACTATTTATGGGTGCCATTGACACTGTAGAATTTAATGATCACAATTTCGTTTTTGTTTTTTATGCTCCGGGTCATAAATATTAAATAACTCTTTAAAATTTCTTCCTTGGTTATTGTTGTGGTAATATGTTGGACAGTTGAACTCAGTTTAATAAGCCTTACTTAATTTCTTGCTTTTGGTTTCTTATCTATTTATTTTATTTTTTAAGGATTTAAATAAATAATTTCACCATTACGTTTTATGTTTGGTAAACCGCAATATCAATTTAAAAAGTAGAAATCAATAAAAGCTTCTGGTTAACTTTTCGAAAATCACTACTTTTTTCTTTTTAAAAAAATCCTGCAGATTGCCGAACCCTAAAAATGTGAGGCGACACCTGGTCTCGTAACGATTATCTCTTTTTTTCTATACTGGCTTAATAAACATTATCCAGAAAGATGGATTGGGACATTTGGCCCTATGCAATGGCCGGTCAAAAACCCTGATTTGGCGTTGCTTGATTTTGGCGCGGTTTTTAGACGTGGGGTTGGCTTAAGTAGCAAGTGTGCAAAGTAACAATTTAGGAAATAAACCACCTGCTAGCAAGGATTTGAGAATCATTTGTAGAAATGAGAGCTAACAATGATGAGATTGCAAGGACTAAATCAGCGGAGTGACCACGTCTCGTCAGTGTGTTCTGCAAGGAGGTTCAACTGGCCTCCTTGCAGAACACACAGTACGTTTATAATTACCAATTATTTTTTTTTAATTATTATTTTACTCAACTTTTATTTAAGACTTACTATAATCATTAAATATCAATTTCATTAAGAATAATTTTTATTTATTTCTCACAATATCACGAAAATAAACATAATATTACTTTTATTCATGTGATGTTTACTTTACTCTAGAATTCCAATTACATTATGAAATTGTGAGATAATACCAGTTCCGAGTATATAGTTGGAAAGCTGATTAAATTTCACAACTTTTGTGAGATTCGGGAGCCTGTAGAGTATCTTTTGGGAGAGTGGAAAGTTGTCGTTAACCAGAAGCTTTTTTCCATGTCTACTTTTTTAATTCATATTGTGGTTTATATGAGATAGTTATAAACATTGTATGTGCATTAGCCTTAAATCACATTTAATGCTGATTTTAAAAACGTTAATTAAAAGTTGAAAAAAAAAAATGTGTATAAACAGACAAAATTGGAGTGGTGCAACAAAAAACACGGGTTTTGTTTCAAATGAACCTTTATAACGGCATATTTCTGGAACGGAGTGAGATATAAATGTGTGGTTGGTGGATTTATTGTCTAGTTTCGGAAATTTTTCACTAATCAGAAGCTATTATTCATTTTTACTTTTAGAATTGATATTGTGGTTTTAATAAAATACATGTGAACTTTAGCTGTACATTAGCTTTGAGATGTCTTTTACGTCTGTTTACATTTGGAAGCAACTTAATGTAGTTGAAAAACATTCTCCAATTCAAATCATTTCACAGACATCAGTATCAAAGTATTTGTTAAATTGAAGACTGATAACTATTTATTTAATTTAATCAGTGTTCCGCTTCTTGGCAATAACACAGTGAGCAGCATCTTCTGAACTTGGTCTCACTAGGAAACCAGCTTGTTCGATTGTATATTTTTAAATGTATGTGTTAAGGTAGTGTAATAGGGGTTTAAATGTAAATATCACTTAAAATTCATGGGGGAAATTAATGTTTACACGCTTTCGGTCATCAAATAAGGTCGTAAAGTCATGTGTTGTCAGTACAGTGTTAATATACTGGCTATCATTGCCTAGGAGTTCTTGCATATCATATGGCAGATATATCGTTTCTTCTGCGGCAGTATGTCAGTAAATTTTTGACTTAAGTTCACAGTATGACTGATAACTAACTGAATGGTTTCCAATAACATTCTCCTGTATTTAGAATTGTTACATTGTACTGTTTGTTTTTTCTGTACTGTTAGTTGTGGTAGTACCGAACACATCACAACATTGTCTGAGTTCCCCGAGGGCTACCTGAGTTAAATCGTCGGAAAGGAAGGAGATGAAAGCCACCACCTGACCGAAGTAATCCCCTTGCACAACATATGCTCCACAGTAAAGCATCCCATTGTTGTTCTGGACCATATGGTCCTCAGACTACTGACCAACCACTGACCATGTGGCGGGCATATGGGCCAATCCTAAAGGTACTAGATCAATACGGGAGATTACACACGTGCTTAAACACCCATTGAACGATTACCTGTTGAATCGGAACCTATCAAGGTCTTGTTCTTAAGTACCCGTACACCTGTAGTCCTGACCCGACAGACCAGATGATCTATTGACCCCAAGGTCTTTTCTCTGATGTACTAATATTAAATGGATGTAATTATTGCCGACCGGATTGGATTTAACGAGTATTCATCGTTTGATTTAAGCTGATTTGTTATTAGGACTGATAAACTGATTGGAGCCTGCCATATGCCTTGCATGGTACTGTTTTTTGAATTATCGTCCCTGAAATTGCCTTACAAGGCCCGATTTTTTAAGGTACAAGGTCGAATTTAAACCCATTCTTATTTATCGGTTTCACCTATTCAATTTAAACAGCTCCAGGGAAGCGATGAACTTACGGATATGGACTTTGACTTGAAATTGACTAAGTTATTAAAGAAAAGTGCTGAGAGATTAGAACTGCTGGAATAACTGGAAGCTTTAAACTCCCCTTCGACAGATATTGATATTCACATGGACATTCCTCCCCTAAAGATAACAGCCCTGGATGTGCAGCTACTAACACGGAAGCAAAGAAGGCAGGGACTCCGAAGAGAAATCCACAAGATAAAAAGTCCGTCACGCAGGAGCTGCATAACTAAGCACTTTCCTCAGAATTTGGGTAGTGTAGACTGCTTTCCAGAACAATTTGCTTAAAATATCCTACATAAATAAAATAAAAACGTGAATAGTTCTCATTTTGTAATGAGTAACTGATCAATTATTAATCTGCTTCCAGAGTTATGTTTACACATGGTACCTACTACACTACGTAATAAATACAAAAATCCTCATATAATCGTATTTTGATCTAACGCAGGAACAGGATACAGTCACTCTAGTGGTAGAAAGTGCTCCTTGCGGCGGCTTTGTGAACCTACGTCTGCCGGCTTTTCTATTAAAATATATTACAAATTAAACCCCCGCTTTCCGATTGACCGATTCAGCTCATTTTTACAACACTTCTTTCTCATGAGTTACCCACGACGTATACCGCGTTTCGTTACAATACAGCAGAAATTACGACCGGTATGAGTATATTAGGAATTTGGGTCCGGAGTAAACCCCCCCTTCTAATGAACCGATTTAGTTCATTTTTATATCTCACTTTTCTCTCTGTATTACCACTACGAATACCAAGTTTCGTTGAAATATAACAAATATTATGGCTGACATAGTCAAATAAGTGTTTTGGGTTCGGGGTAAACCCCCCCTTCCGGTGGTCCGACTTTAGTGGTTAACGAACTCGTTCAATCGTTTGCTAATTGAATGCTATATACCAAGTTTTGTGACGAAAAAACAAAAACTCTGGCCGCTATCGTGTTAACAGACACACATATATATATATATATATATATATATATATATATATGCATATATATATATATATAGATATATATAAATTTTAACGGGGGTCATTTTCGGTGTCTACTAGGTAGGATCGATAAAGATTTGAAGAAATTTTTCAAAAATTCCGTCATGAGTCCAACCTCAATAGCTACTTTCCTTCGGAGGAAAGTGCTAAAAGGTGGAGAAGGCGGCGGGATTAAAAAGTAAAGGAAAAAACACTCCGAAAACTGGAAGAACTCAGGCAAAAATCAGAAATAAAGTGGAAGGACAAAAAATACTTAAAAAATAGTGTTTCTATATTTTCTTATCAAAATCTATATACTACGCACAGCTGTACGAATTGATATCAATAATTTGTTCTCCTTGGTTTAATGTGGTGGAATTAATTTTGTTTTATTAATTTTCTTATTTTTTATTTATTTTACTTTAATAATCACGAAGTTATTTTCATGAGATTTCCAATACTTTATATTGTCACTTTGTAACGATGAAATTGAAGGAGAAAATCGCCTAATCGTGAAGCTCCTAAAATAAATAAACAAACAGCTCCTTCGTCATCTGCTTTAACGATTTTCATTAACGATATATTATTCACCTGACTTTATTTATTAAATAAATACTATTTTTTTCGCTCCAATCGCAGTAGAAATACTGCTATAGCGTTACGTACACTAAAATTGGATAGTATTTCCATAGTAAGGAGGCCCGAGCATAGTTACTAATCGTGAGTAGGTCTACAAGAATCCAAAGTATTGCTGTTTTTTTTTTTTTTTGCATTTTCTGAAAAACTTTAATGAGCCACACAAAGTGCCTTATAATTTCTAATTTTATATGTATTTATTTATATAATACATACATATATATATATATATATATATATATATATATATATATATATATACTAGCTGACCCGGCGAACTTCGTACCGCCTAACAGTCGATTCAGCGAACTTCGTACCGCCTAACAGTCGATTCAGCGAACTTCGTACCGCCTAACAGTCGATTCAGCGAACTTCGTAACGCCTAACAGTCGATTCAGCGAACTTCGTACCGCCTAACAGTCGATTCAATAATTTTTTTTAAATATTTATTCTGCTATTCAGGACTCCGGGTCAGCTATCAAGATGTAGACATCTGGCGGGGATAACTAATTAAATGACGATTGATCAGTTTTCGACCGGAGAGGAAAAATGATTAAATTACTAAAATGGCTATTAAAAAATAAGGGTTGATCGTAGAAGGGTGAAAATTGAGGATTGTATGTATTTTTGTATGTTGTATCATAAAAAAATATAAATTAAAAATTTTGTCTAAAAAATAAAAAAAAAATTTAGGGGTGGACTACACCTAACATTTAGGGGGATGAAAAATAGATGTTGGCCGATTCTCATAGATACCGGATAAGCACAAAAAATTTCATCAAAATCGGTCAAGCCGTTTCGGAGGAGTATGGCAACGAAAACTGTGACACGAGAATTTTATACATTAGATATATATATACAATGTCTTTGTTCATGGTTTGGATTCGGTATCACTGACCGTCCCTAGGTCAACCCAGCCTTTAATTAATTCATTAATGGGTACCTGCAAAGGGGAATATCTGGCGGCCGGAGCATAGTAAAGACCACACTACCTTCTCGTGAACCGTATGTACGGCTTCGCTGTCAAGCGGTTCTGCTGCTCTCCATAGTGCGACATTTCGCCGGTTTCCACTTCTGCTTCATCTGGCTTCCTTCCGTCCTTAGAGTATGCCCAAGGAATGGGCAGCTAGGAACGGCAGTTAGGGTCTCTGCCAAAAAATGCCAAGGACAAAAGATAACCTGATGAACCGTAATCCAATGAAATATCGTACTATGGAGAACAGTGTATATATATATATATATATATATATATATATATATATATATATATATATATATATATATATATATTAGCACTTTCCTCCGAAGGAAAGTAGCTATTGAGGTTGGACTCGTGACGGAATTTTTGAAAAATTTCTTCAAATCTTTATCGATCCTACCTAGTAGACACCGAAAATGACCCCCGTTAAAATTTATATATATCTATATATATATATATATATATATATATATATGCATATATATATATATATATATATATATATATATATATATATATATATATATATGTGTCTGTTAACACGATAGCGGCCAGAGTTTTTGTTTTTTCGTCACGAAACTTGGTATATAGCATTCAATTAGCAAACGATTGAACGAGTTCGTTAACCACCAAAGTCGGTCCACCAGAAGGGGGGGGGGTTTACCCCGAACCCATAACACTAATTTGACTATGTCAGCCGTAATATTTGTTATATTTCAACGAAACTTGGTATTCGTTGTGTTGAGATATAAAAATGAACTAAATCGGTTCATTAGAAGGGGGGGTTTACTCCGGACCCACAATACCAATTCGCCACTACCAGCCGTGATTTTTGGTATATTTCGACGAAACTCGGTATTCGTAGTGGTAATCTACAGGTAAATATGTGTTGTAAAAATAAATTAAATCGGTTCATTAGGAGGGGGGTTTACGCCGGACCCACAATACCATTTCGCCACTACCAGCCGTGATTTTTGGTATATTTCGACGAAACTCGGTATTCGTAGTGGTAATCTACAGGTAAATATGTGTTGTAAAAATAAACTGAATCGGTTCATTAGAAGGGGGGGTTTACTCCGGACCCAAATTCCTATTATACTCATACCGGTCGTAATTTCTGCTGTATTGTAACGAAACGCGGTATACATCGTGGGTAACTCATGAGAAAGAAGTGTTGTAAAAATGAGCTGAATCGGTCAACCGGAAAGCGGGGGTTTAATTTGTAATATATTTCAATAGAAAAGCCCGCCAGACGTAGGCTCACAAAGCCTCCGCAAGGAGCGCTTTCTACCACTAGAGTGACTGTATCCTGTTCCTGCGTTAGATCAAAATACGATAATATGAGTTTTTTTTATTTATTACGTAGTGTAATAGGTACCATGTGTAAACATTACTCTGGAAGCAAATTAATAATTGATCAGTTACTCATTACAAATTTATAAGAGAACTATTCATGTTTTTATTTTATTTATGTAGGATATTTTAAGCTTATTGTTCTGGAAAGCAGTCTACACTACCCAAATTCTGAGGGAAGTGCTTAGTTATGCAGCTCCTGCGTGACGGACTTTTCTTTTTTATCCTAGTAGGCATGAGGTCATTAAAGCAGTCTTCCCTTTTTTTATACTACTTTATTTATTGGGCCCGACTTGTTTCGTGCGTCTTTTCTTCGCACCTCTTCAGGGGCACTTCTACAACAAAAAATAATTTTTTGCACATCCACAGAAACCTTTTTCTACTATATTAAAACTATCAATAAGAACTTTGAACTGTTCCACAAAAGGCATTAAAACATTATCATGCTCATTAAATGTTACTCCTACCCTAAATATTGCAATAATTATAGCTAAATTACATATTTTTTATAAAAGGTGTTGAGTCCTACCTTGCAAGGAAGTCCTCCCGTTACCAAGTACTCCCTCTGGAGTCCGGCTTATTACTAACCCTGTAAGTGGATTGCCAAAATGGCCCTGTCGTTATCTGTCCATAGTTGTTTTCCTAGTTAAGTCTACTCCTCAAATATTTTTTAAAATTTTTTGGGTATTAATCTATTATACCATGGAAAATTTGGTGTACATTTTTCAGATCAGTTCTTTTGTTCACTGCTATTTTTGAATTTTTTAAAATATAAATATTTTCTTTTATTTTTATTTTCAGGGTATTTCTTTCTTTATTTAATATTTTGAATTCTTTAAAATTGAAACCGTGTTTTTTTGTTATTGCATGATCCGTCAATGCTGTACCGTTTTCTTGTGTGTCAATGCTCTTTACGTGTTGTATAATTCTTTTACCTAATAATTGCTCAGATTCCCCAATATAACATTTGTTACAGTCGTTGCAGTTGATTTTATAAATATTATATTTTGAACTTGATGCTTTAACCCTGTCTTTAATATTACTAAATACATTGTTTATTGTATGTTTATATTTCCAGCCAATTTTACAAACATCTTTACATATTGTTTTTATTTTGTTTTCTATAAGAGGATGATAATCGAACGTAAAATATTGCTTAATTGGATTTACATCTTTGTCAATATTGTTATTTAAAACCAATTGCTTCCTTTTTTGTAAAAATAAGTGATTATTTAACGTGGTTTCTTCTAATCTGCCGTTATTTTTAATGAAAAAATGTTTAATATTAGTTTGCACCAATAATCTTTGTTTTTTGTTCGATATATCGGAATTATCATTAAGATCTCTTTTACGCTTATTATTCTGCACTTCCTTGTTTATTACTTCTGTTTTAACTTTTTTAGATGGCCTTGATTCAATAAAAGTTTTAGAATATTTTCTTTTCATTTTGTTTTGTAAATCGTTAAAAAATTCGTCCGGTAAATTAAAAAGTTGAGGTTCAAATTTACATTTATCACTATTTTCCGGAAGGTCAATTAATCGTTTTGTATATATTATGTGTTTTTCGGCTCTTTTTATTTGAATTTCAATTAAACCCCTGGGGTAATTATTTTCCTTGAACAAATTTCTCAATTGATTTTTTATTTCACTGTAAAATTTAGGAGATGTTCTCCGTAAAGCTGATAATGTTCTATTATATAAAAGGTTCTTTTTGAAATTAAAAGGGTGGCTGGAGTAAAAATTAATCATCCTTGTTGAATGATATGTCTTAGGTTTCCATTTATACTCTAGGAAATTATTCTCATTTCTAATTATTTCCATATCCAAAAATCCCAAACTCTTATTCACTTCTAACTCTTTTGTAAATTGCAAATTATTGCATTTATTATTAAAAATTTTTAAAAGCTCATCTATGTCATTTTCTTTTACACATAAAATAAGGTCATCAACGTATCTGTATAAAAACCGTATTTTAATTTTGAGCTCCGAAATAAGTTCTATAAGAATAGAATTCATAACAATTCCACTAATAGCTATTGAAAGCGGGTTTCCCATCTGTATGCCATAAAGTTGTTTATATAATTTATTATTAAATTGAAAATATCCAAATTTGCAACATAAGCGAATTCCTTCGATGAATAATTCTTTATTTTTTATTTTTGTGTGTTTTTCAATCTGGTTCCAATTGTTGTTCATTATTTTGATTGCTAACTCTACGGGAATATTTGGGAACATGTTAACCACGTCAAATGATACTAATTTAAAATCCGGTAAAATCTTAATATCTTTAAGATTGTCTATTAAATGTGTTGCACTTAAAATATCAAAAGGGTTATTATCACAAAATAATTTTAGATCATCTCCTAACATTTTCGCGATATATATATATATATATATATACATATATATATATATATATATATATATATATATATATATATATATATATATATACCAGGAAAATCTCTCTTTCGGGCTGTCTGTCTCCCTCCATCCCTTTCTTTGTACCTATAAATGTTTACTCGAACTGTACAATGGGGTCTTATTATTGTATGCTATTTCCTTTTTTTTTTTTTTTTTTTTTTAGATTTACCTTGGTAGAAGACCTTCTGCCGAAAGGAGATTGCGATGAATAACTGGCCATTCGTACAGAAATCCTATCTGGTCGAGCAGATAAAGGAAAACGCCGAAGCATTGTTCTCCTGGCCCTGGACGGATGACAGTGGACACAGGAAGAGGATCAACAGGTAGAACCGGAACCAGCACGACAAGAGAGGATCTTTGGTCAACCGGTAAAACGGTATGTTTAATAATAGATGTTATTTTTTCTATGTTTTAATTTGGCACAGTTGTCATTAATTTAATACGATTAATTGTAATAATACTTGTTTGATATTATAAGCCCACTGTGGCTTTGTTTTGTGGCCTAAGTTTACTGCCAGAAGTTAGACCACGTTTGGTATTTTATTGTGTATTTTAATAATTACATAGTCACTGTAGAAACGACACACTTCTGCATCAAAAAACTCTGTGTGCCTTTAAACCGTAGTCAATTTCGAATAGATTTGTACACGTAGGAAACAAAACAAACTACAGATTTTTACAAACTGCAGATTTAAAAAAGCACCAGATTTGAACAACTTATTTGTTCAAGCGACGTATTTGTATAAACAACAGATTTTAAGAATGAATAGATTTTTACAAGCAAATGATTTGTACAAACAACAGATTTCAGGAAAAAATAGATTCGTGAAAATAATAGATTTAAAAAAACAATAGAGTTGTGCAAGCAACAGATTTGTACAAATAACAGATTTCAAGAAACAACCGAATTTTGCAAATAACAGATTTGAAGAAACAACAGATTTGTGCAAATAATAGATTTGAAGAAACAACAGATTTGTGCAAATAATAGATTTGAGGAAACAACAGATTTATGCAAATAATAGATTTGAAGAAACAACAGATTTGTGTAAATAATACATTTCAAGAAACAAGAGACTTGTAGAAACAACAGATTTGAATAATGAATAGATTTTTGCAATCATCAGGTTTTTACAAACAACAGATTTCAATACACAACAGATTCGTCCAAATAATAGATTTGTAGAAAAAACAGATTTTTGCAAACAATAGATTTGAATAATAATTAGATTTTTGCTATTCAGAGATTTGTGTAAATAACAGAACAGTGAACAACCAACTATGAGTGATTGGTATGCTGTGTGTATAGCAACCCAATGCAAATGGAATTATGCAAATAATAAATTGTTGTCTTTCTAGTAGATCATTTTAAATAAAATGTGGGTGACCTATATATTAAATGAAGATTTCATTCCGTATTCTATGCTAAGCTTAGATAAAGGTTAAGGATACTTTATTCTTAGAAAGCCGATCTATAAGGTACATGCTTTACAAGATCAACAGGAAAACACACGACCCTGGTCTTGAGGGCCAGTTCGTAGTGACCCAATTAAATCCTGCCTCACTAATGTGGTACAGTGAACCCACTAACGGGACACTGAAGTTGTACAGCAGGTGCCTTCTCGGGGGGATTTCTAGTTAAGAGAGAAGATTGGTGTTCTACAGGGGTCTATTTTAGGCTCTTTAATATTTCAAGTGTCTGAAAAAAGTCCTACTCGCAGGAACTGCGTCATCTGGGCGTTTTCGTTCTTATATCTGGTGTTATTTGGTAAAAAACAGTTTATACTTTTAGTTTTAATATTTCATGAAAAGTTTAAACACCCACTGCAAAGTCATTTCCATGAAAGGCGAGATAAAAGTGTCACAGTTGCCGAGCGGAAATAACTCGCTTACGCTAATAAAAAAAAACAATTATTGCAAACAAGCTTCTCATTTACGTCTTTTGTAAAAATTTAAAAAAAAGATACACAATACTTTTTCAAAACACCGAGGCAAACAGGGACAAAAACTCGTTCAAAATTACTAACCCGACACTTCCAAGCACTTTTTCTCCGATTGAGATCACTATATCAAAAATTGCATAAGAACCACGGTTTCCCTACCGATCTTGAATTATTTAGGAGAAGATGCGATCATACCAAGAAAATTAATATATATATTTTCGTGACCTATGGGTTGTGAAAAACGAACTTTTCTAGTCAGGCCTTCCAGGGTATCTCATCAGGTCAACCTCATTGGCGGGTTTCCTCCCTGTTGACTAACCCTAAAACAAATAATTTTATAAAATTGCCCAACCGGTTTCACGACCGTAGATACGTGCCCCTTCCCGGGGACGAAAATCGGGACCATTTTTAGCACTTTCCTCCGAAGGAAAGTAGCTATTGAGGTTGGACTCATGACGGAATTTTTGAAAAATTTCTTCAAATCTTTATCGATCCTACCTCGTAGACACCGAAAATGACCCCCGTTAAAATTTATATATATATATATTTATATATGTATATAAATATATTTATATATATATATATATATATATATATATGTGCATATATATATATATATATATATATATATATATATATATATATATATATGTCTGTTAACACGATAGCGGCCAGAGTTTTTGTTTTTTCGTCACGAAACTTGGTATATAGCATTCAATTAGCAAACGATTGAACGAGTTCGTTAACCACCAAAGTCGGTCCACCGGAAGGGGGGGGGGTTTACCCCGAACCCAAAACACTAATTTGACTATGTCAGCCGTAATATTTGTTATATTTCAACGAAACTTGGTATTCGTAGTGGTAATATAGAGAGAAAAGTGAGATATAAAAATGAACTAAATCGGTTCATTAGAAGGGGGGGGTTTACTCCGGACCCACAATACCAATTCGCCACTACCAGCCGTGATTTTTGGTATATTTCGACGAAACTCGGTATTGGTAGTGGTAATCCACAGGTAAATACGTGTTGTAAAAAAATAAAAATGTGTTGTAATAAAAATTCTTAATATACTCATACCGGTCGTAATTTCTGCTGTAATGTAACGAAACGCGGTATACGTCGTGGGTACCTCATGAGAAAGAAGTGTTGTAAAAATGAGCTGAATCGGTCAATCGGAAAGCGGGGGTTTAATTTGTAATATATTTCAATAGAAAAGCCCGTCAGACGTAGGTTCACAAAGCCGCTGCAAGGAGCGCTTTCTACCACTAGAGTGACTGTATCCTGTTCCTGCGTTAGATCAAAATACGATAATATGAGGTTTTTTGTATTTATTACGTAGTGTAAAAGGTACCATGTGTAAACATAACTCTGGAAGCAAATTAATAATTGATCAGTTACTCATTACAAATTTAAAAGAGAACTATTCATGTTTTTATTTTATTTATGTAGGATATTTTAAGCAAATTGTTCTGGAAATCAGTCTACACTACCCAAATTCTGAGGAAAGTGCTTAGTTATGCAGCTCCTGCGTGACGGACTTTTTTCTGGTGATTCTGCATAGAAAAATAGTCGACAAATGCCCAAAACGGAAGCTCTATTATGTTCAAAGAGCCCAAGGGCCTTGAAAGTGGATTATCTCAAGGTGAGTCATTAAATTTTAAAACATCTTGTAAATTTATTAATATTCAGGCTCTCCCGGGCTGACAAAATTTAATATTTTTTGTTTTAGATAATATTTACCATATTAGGGTTTCTTGGAGTCTTCGTTTTAAATCTGCGATTATTTTTGGCGTGAAAAAAATTATAATGCTAGTTTACTTGAAAACACAAAGATATTTTTAAATTTACTTGACGAAATATAAATAAAACAATGAATTGGTGAATGAGTCATGTTGAAATCATTTTCCAAAAACGAGATATAAAATAAAGCACTTTCAACCTGTTTTATTTTATTTCTTAGCTCCTAAAGCCCATTAGACGATTCGCTCGGACACATGTCGACTATTTGTCGATGGAGATTCGCCAGAAGAACCAATGTGCCATATGGGTGGCCCCACATCTGTATACTTCCCTAGTAAGACTGGTTAAACATACATTTTAACTATAGGAAAACAAACTATCTGATACCAGGGCCAAGTCACATCATATTTCTTCCTCGAGTTGACTTCAAAAGCGAAATTTCTTCCCTACATCGAGGGAACGACTTTACAATATAAAATTAAATATCTATGTAACCATATCATTAAGTTCTCAAGGAAAAAAATTGCAATTCTTATAGTAATTTCTCGCTTCAGAGTGCAGTAAAATCTCATTATCATACGGATATCACAATGGAAAGTATTAACATTCATAATTAACTCCGCCGTGTATAAAGTGAATCAACGTTAGTTAAAATAATTCATCAGTTGAATAATAATTACAAAAAAAAAAAAAATACAGCGAGATAATATTTTGAGACGATATATATTTATACACACAAAAAGCTCTATTCCCACTCTATTGCCTGCACTGGACCAAACATTAAATTTAAATCCATCGGGAAACTTTTATTGGGTAAAGTCGCGAGAAAAGATACTAACTTTAATATATTTTTTTTTTTTAAGATACTTTGATGCTTCGATTCATAGATCTTCTGATTAAAAAAAAAAAAAAAAAAAAAATACGGATTAATGTAAAAATGCATACAGGTATTGGATAGATCCAAAGGTTTTTTTTTTTTTTTTTTTTTTTTTTTTTTTTTTTTTTTTTTTTTTATTATTATTATTATTATTGATTATTACCACAATATGAGTTAACATATTTTTAGTAATATTGCTGGTTCTGTTATAATGACATTGTGAGGCTTGATGTGGGAATATGAACAATTACAAAACCCACAATAGTAATGCATTAAAGAAAAAATAAATAAAAAGATAATATAAAATAATAATGAAACAACTGTAAACAATTTTAAATGAAAATATAACACACTTTGTGCACTGCAGATGTTAAAGCAAATTGTCTCTAGGCCACCTCCGCTTCAGCCTTCTATGGGGATTTTGTGGATTATGGAAGGAGGATAGAGAATTTATCAAAGGATTTGGATGGCCTGGGAGATTGGAATGGAACTTCTGATAGACTGATTTGGCCAGGGATTGGATAAAGGGGATATTGAAGTCATTATGGAGGGTTAGGTTCGAGACATAGTAAGGAGCATTGGATATTTTTGATATCCAATATTTGAGGATATTTGAGCATTGGATATTTTGGATACTTGATCCAAAGTAAAGCCGATAATGTTTCGTGCATTTGAAAAACATGAAATATTGAATAAAAATATGTCATTAACAGGCCAAAGATATTTAGGATCATTTTTATCATTTTTTAGAAACATCGAAAATAAACCGATACTATGGACAAGATCAAGCTCATTAAAATACCTAAAAAAAAATCTGCTTTACAAATTTCAGTAGTTCCGAAAACTAAATAAAATAAAAAAAAATATATCGAAATTTGAAAGTACTGTTTACGTATATTTAAATGCCACGCCTTCCGGATGGAAACTAGGTTATGACGTCAACACGGGAAACGGTAGTGACTCAATGTCTTACTTGGTATTTAAATTCTGGTGTGATGTCTTTTATTAGATGGCTCTTTAAATACTTCGAAACTATTTTAGTGGGACATTCTTACTCTAGTAACAAATATGCGTATTTTAGGACAAAGGAAAAAACAAAATCAGTCCCGTAACAGGCCACGAGGGCCCTATATAGAGGTATCTGATTCATGACCATACGGCACACTTGGGAGATAGTGTGGTCAGTATTATGGCCCGGTCGCCTGATTTTCCCCTTGACTGCTTCGAATGCTAGAGTCATTAGCACCCAAGGTACCTGGGGTGGGTTTGGCCTAGGGACGGTCAGGGAGGCCGAATTCAACCCATGAACTAAGACACTAAAAGAAAAAATCTTTAGTTCTTGCTCGGGACTTGAACTCATGTCCTCCAACTTATTAGTCCAGTGCTCTACCACTGAGCTAACCTCGCCCCCAGGACAAAGGAAATGATCGATTTATGATTTATTAAACTTTTGGATCTAACTGAATCTATTTATTTTTATGCTATTTTTTTGGTAGTGCTGAGTACATCAGCGATTACAATATAACCCCAAAAATATACCAGTCAGGTTCGTCTCTACAATCTGTTTCATCGGGCCAACTTGTAATAAATCTGCTAAGTCGAAGCTGAAACTAACCAAATCAACGGAAGCCCAGTTACAAAAGCTGCCGGAGAAAAGAAGTAGTCCTTACAAGACTTTGAATTGGACATACACTACTAACTCACTCGCACTCAATAAAAATTGGTGACGCATCACTGCGTACACAATGTAATACGACTTTATCAGTAAAACACTAATTAAACGACGAAAATTGAACTTCACATATGACAGGAATGAACTACTTACGGATTGTAGTCCACAGGTAAACAATTATCCTACAATGTCTAAACGCCATAAAAGCGTATACGAACATATAACACAAGCATATATGCAGCATAATATTATTTTATAATTTAATTTATTAAAAAAAAAAAAAAAAAAAAAAAAAAAAAAAAAAAAAAAAAAAAAAATTGTATTTTCAAAGAAAAGCGAAAAACATATTATAGATAATTTAATTTAAACATTATAATTTTCCTTTCAATGTTCGTTCCATATTTTACATGTTATAGAGTTTGTGTTTTACTTGTGTTTTAATTTTTTACTTGCACCGTTAAATTTTATGTTCTTTACTTTTAATAGACTTTTATTGCGCTAATGACCTAGAAGTAGATGCGCCGTAAAAAAAAAAAAAAAAAAAAAAAAAAAAAAAAAAAAAAAAAAAAAAAAAAAAAAAAAAAAAAAAATAGACTTTTATTAAAAGTGTGCTCTGAAAAAATCAAATAAATAAATAAAATATAAATAATCCTATCTTCATTACTAAGTTTTTATTTACTTATTGTTAGAGCATCATAACTGCATTTTGTTTTTGCTCATTGATTACAAACACATACTTATTCATGTCAAGTATAAAAAAAAAAAATATAACAAAATTAATTTGAAATTATAAATTAATGTAATATACTGTATAAATACATTGTATGCATATGTACCAAAACACATATACATTACTTTATATGTATATACTATGTGAAACACATATTATGTATCACACATACACACAGACACATATCCTCCACATTAAAGTGACAAATAATTTTTGTTGTAAATTTATGATAAAATAGATTTAAGGCGAGAATAAATATAATAATAATAGGTTATAATTGTCTCCAATGTTACAATTAATACGATTAATATATCAAAAGTAGCCTAAGAGTCTAGAATTAAATCTTGTATATCTGTGTGTGTTTTAGATGTTAAAAAATAGCGTTTATGAAATTGCAACCCTCAGGGGTCAATCCATATCAAGTGGTCCAGGAGGGTTGCTGCAAAATAGCGTTTATGAAATTGCAACCGTCAGGGGTCAATCCATATCAAGTGGTCCAGGGAGGTTGCTGCAAAATAGTGTTTATGAAATTGCAACCCTCAGGGGTCAATCCATATCAAGTGGTCCAGGGAGGTTGCTGCAAAATAGCGTTTATGAAATTGCAACCCTCAGGGGTCAATCCATATCAAGTGGTCCAGGGAGGTTGCTGAAAAATAGCGTTTATGAAATTGCAACCGTCAGGGGTCAATCCATATCAAGTGGTCCAGGGAGGTTGCTGCAAAATAGCGTTTATGAAATTGCAAGGGTCAATCCATATCAAGTGGTCCAGAGGAGGTTGCTGCAAGATTTTAAATTTTTATTATTTTTTTACGATTCAAACTACCACTTATTGAGAACACAAAAATGTGGTTATTATGTTTTTTGAATTTTTATTTTGCTGTTGGCGGCCATGTTTGTGTCAACAAAATGCCGATTTTAAGGGTTTTCAGTGTTCTGCGGAAAAGCGGATTTCTCCAATGCTGTTCATCCTAGAACATTGAAACATCAACCAATCTATTCAATATAAAGTGCACTTAAATAAAGATTATAAGCATGACGGACATAAATTTAAGTCTAATGGTCCAAATATTTCATTAAAGTTTATACTAATTAATTTGTGAAAATCGATTTTCAAGATTTTTTTTATATGGGAAGGCAAGAGGTAATATGTTTGTGTTTTTTTCTGGTGAAAGGTATAGGTCCAGGCTTTAAGTAAATAGAGTTTTATGTTGAAGGCTTCAGAAGGCTTTTTTAATTTTAAAATTTTAAATTTCATGATTTTTCAAAAATTTCCAATTTTGGCCCATTTGTAGTTATTTATGAGAAGAATAAGCAGTAAAAATTTGGTTTTGTAGCCTCAACTGTTATAAAAGATATTATTTACTGAAATGTACTAAAATACTAACATAGCCAATATCTATGCAGTGACATTAAGTGTCCTACATACACAGGGTATGTATCAACCTTTCAGGAGGTGATAGTAGATTTCATCTGCAACAAAAAGGTTCATATAAAGTGTGGTTCAATTCCCAAAAAGTAACCGAGTAAATCCAAATTTCTTCTTTTTAGCGCGGTTCCTCCCTCCCCGATAGGGAGGAACCCCGCTTATAAGGTTGATACAATGAAACAATCCGGAAGTGCCGACTAGAAAATTTCGCGTTTCAGAAGCCCTAGAGACCAAAAATAACGGTGGTTAAAATTTGTATATATATATATATATATTTGTCTGTTCGCGGATTTCTGGCCTCCCTAATGGTCCGATTTTGATGAAATTTGGTACAAAAATCTGTCGCCCGATTTGAAAGGTCAAGTTCGTTAACCAGTAAAATCCGCCCACTCGAAGATGGCGTTTGGGGCGAAATTCGCGCAAAAAAAATCGTAACGCTTACGTTTTTGAGTTCATAAGCTTATAAGTACTCGTTTTATAGGCTTCTTTGGCTAGGAAAACGAATGAAACCATTTTCAAGGCGATAGCTTTAACCGTTTTTGAGAAAATTGGAAAAATAGTTTTTGAATACCGTTTTTGGTTTGGGTACTTAGAATCATGGGATTCAGTTGAAATATTTTCTGCATGTTTTACTATCATTAAAACTAATATGTTGAAATTTTGGTTACGTTTGGAGTTAAGGAAGGGTTAGAATAAAATATTTTATTAACAGACATAAAAAGTTTTGGTAACTTTGTATATTTTCCTTAATATCTCGAAAAAGGTTGAGAATCTTGGTAAACAAAAGAATACCATTAGAAAGCTTACTAAATGCTCTACAAAAAAGGCTTAAGCTAAGTGCTTAAAACATTAAAGTAATTGATTTTGCTTATTCGAACTGTTCTTTTTGTCTGTTTTTATTCCTTGTTATTTTTTAATTGCTTATAGTTGGATAATGTATTTTACAATAAAACAGATTAGGCAAAATAAGAAAAACAATTCATTGTTAGAAATATAGCTTGCCAAGAGAAAAAGATTCGATGACGTCTTTTGAATATTTTCAATTGCTTTTATGCTGTTAGTTTTTTTATTTTATTTTTTAATTGATTTTATCTGTAGAATTATTACTATAGTAAAAGAACACAGGAATATGTGAAAATTTTTGATATTTTCCAATTCATTGAAACGCATGAAATAAGTATCGGTAGAAGAGGTTTCTAGGGTCTTGCGGACCCGACCCCAGGTATAGCCATAAAACCCTTTGAACAAAGGCCGAGGAAAATATTATCTGTTTCTATTCTATGCTTTTCAAATGAGAATAGGGATATGAACAGGAACCGGGGTCTCCCGTGGTCTAATGGCTAGCGCCTTGGATTCATAAGCGGGAGATTGTGGGATCGATTCCCAACCTCCGGTAGGAATTTTATCATCCCACGGCTCGCTGGTAAAATTCCTCGCTAATGACCTAGATGTAGATGAGCCGTAAAAAAAAAAAAAAATAATAAAAATAAAAAAGTGAACTGGAACCGCGCTAAGATGACGCAGTTCCTGCGAGTCGGACTTTTTTTTTAGTTGATCATGGTTTTGTATGAATAAGTAGTGATTACTGAAAAACTCTTTATGGTAAATAAAATCCAATCAAACCATCGTAAAGTAGATAAAATTACACTTAAAAAAATAAGGTTTGTAATGTTACTTTCATTGTATAAGTCATGTCGTGAATTATTTGTAATTAATCACGTCTTGTACACACTGTCAATATGTGTTGTCATCTCTTAGAGGTACACTACACTGCCTGCAAATATGTGTTGTCATCTCTTAGAGGTACACTACACTGCCTGCAAATATGTGTTGTCATCTCTTAGAGGTACACCACACTGCCTGCAAATATGTGTTGTCATCTCTTAGAGGTACACTACACTGCCTGCAAATATGTGTTGTCATCTCATAGAGGTACACTACACTGCCTGCAAGTAGGGTTTTCAGTTGTATCCATTAAGCAGGAGTGTGTGAATACGTCCTCAATCGATATAACACTGCTTCATCTCTCCACAAACCGCGGGAGCTAGATGACCAAGCTGCAACTGTAGGTCAGATTTATCTGAGTTTATTGTATAAGTAGCCGAAATTGTTGCCAGTGGTTTACAATTACATTGTATGTTAGTCTTTTAACTTCTTGAGATCTATGACATGTGTATATGTTTGTGATGCTAATTTTTAGCACTTTCCTCCGAAGGGTTGGGTTGGGGTTGGTAGTTTAAGGGCAGAAAACTGCTTGGTCATCTCCGCCCTTGTTGTGTTTAATTGTGCAAGATTAATGTTAGGATGGAGAGTGTTTTCAGTCTTGTGTGTTTGAGATGAGTTGTGTTACTAAAGTTGTATTTGTCTACAACTAGATTCTGTTGAATCTAACTTTGGAAAAAAAGAGAAATTATTGTTGTTAAAAAATTGCATGGATATAAGAACCATATTCACACTCACATAAATATATTTGCACTTATATAAATATAGTATACATATATATATATATACATATATATATATATATATATATATATATATACACACATATATATGTCTGTTAACACGATACACGCCAGAGTTTTTTTTTCGCCATTAAACTTGGTATGTAGTATTCCCTCATCAAACGATTGAACGAGTTCGATAACCAAAATCAATGGTATTGCCAATACCAGCCATAATTTTGTTATATTTCAACGAAACTCGGTATTCGTTGTGGTCAACTGAAGCGAAAAAATTGTTATAAAAATAAACTAAATCGGTTGACTAGAAGGGGGGGGGGGGTTTACTCCGGACCGAAATTACTAATTTCCTTATACCGGTCGTAATTTCTGTTGTATTGTTACGAAACTCGTTATACGTGGCTATATAATAAGAAAGAAGTGTTGTGAAAATGAACTAAATCGGTCTATTGGAAAGGGGGGGGGGGGTATTACTTTGTACTACGTTTGAATTGAATTCTTCCGCCAAACGTAGGTTCGCGAAACTCATCAAGATCAATAGATCAAAATGTGAAGCTTTGTGTATTTAGTACGTAGGAAATTTATTACAAAATTAATAATTGAAACAGCTGCTCATAAGAAATGAAAAAGAGCAGAACAATTTATGTTTTTATTTTATATAGATTATTTTAAGCCAACTATTCAGGAATGCACTCGACACTACCCAATTCTGAGGAAAGTGCTTAGTTATGCAGCTCCTGCGTGACGGACTTTTTTAAAGTTTGTGATAGTTATTTCCATAAATAGCGATAATTTCCTGCATTCCATAGCTGGAGCACATCCTGCCCCGGTAGTAGATTTGAGAACCCCTATCTCCTATCGCCAACCAACGGGGTAATTATACCACATCGAGGTACCTCCATGAGTAGCCTAGCTACATGGGGGACTTCATGGGCTGCCTTTAAAACGGGGTTACGACTGTAAGCAGCACTTGCCTGTACAACTACCCTGATAAAGAATAAAGGCCAGTTTGAACAAACATCGTTTGGCACGCCCCCTCTCCTCATAAGGAGGAAACTCGATTATAGGACTGACCTAAAGAAGAAATCGTAAGAAATGTCGACAGCCGACATATTGATTGAATGTCTATGGCCTATAGATGGACTGAATGTCTATGGCCAAAAGAAGGACTGAATGTCTATGGCCGATATACTGCATGAGTGTCTATGGCCCTAAGACGGACTGAATGTCTATAACCTATGGACGTATTGAATGTCTATGGTTTATGGACGTACTGTATGTCTATGGCCTATGGACGTACTGAATGTCTATGGCCCTTAGCCGGACTGAATGTCTATGGCCTATGGACAAACTGTATGTCTATGGCGTATGGACGTACTGAATGTCTGTGGCCCTTAGACGGACTGAATGTCTATGGCCTATGGACAAACTGAATGTCTATGGCCTATGGATGTACTGAATGTCTATGGCCTATGGACGTACTGATGTTTGTGGCCTATGGACGTCCTGAATGTCTATGGCCTATGGACGTACTGAATGTCTGTGACCTATGGACGTACTGAATGTCTAAGGCCTTTAGACGGACTGAATTTCTATGGCCTTTAGACAGACTGAATGCCTATGGCCAAAAGACGGACTAAGTGTCTATGGCGAAAAAACAAACTGAATGTGTATGGCCTATAGACGGACTGAATGTCTCTGGCCTATGGACGGACTGAATGTCTATGGCCTATGGACAAACTGAATGTCTATGGCCTATGGACGTACTGAATGTCTATGGCCTATGGACGTACTGATGTTTGTGGCCTATGGACGTCCTGAATGTCTAAGGCCTTTAGACGGACTGAATTTCTATGGCCTTTAGACAGACTGAATGCCTATGGCCAAAAGACGGACTAAGTGTCTATGGCGAAAAAACAAACTGAATGTGTATGGCCTATAGACGGACTGAATGTCTATGGCCTATGGACGGACTGAATGTCTATGGCCAAAAGACGGGCTGAATGTCTATAGCCAATTATTTTTTATTTCTTATTTTATATTTTTTTAAATATTTTGTTTGTTTTTTCTTTCTGTTTTTATTCATTTAATTTTTATTTATGTTTCTTTATATATACATTTTTTTATTTCATATTTTTACTTCTAACGTTGACTGACGTTTGAAGAGTTTTTCGCCAGGGGGGGGGATTTAAAACAATCTCCTGCAGACTTTTGTAATGCATACATTTCAGTAAATAGCCATTTTTCATTCAATTCATTCTTAAATTGAATTGCAAAAAAAAAATTAAAAAAAAATCATAGCTAAAAGGAGAAAAATAAATAAAAAGTAATAATAATAAAATAACAATAATTAAAATGATAAAATATAATTGTTTAAATAGAATTTTGGAAGGAGCCAATCATTATTGACACTTCCTAGTTGACCACTTTTAGTTGTCCTTTAATTACAAAGTTGATCACGAGGCCAAGATCTCTTAAGCCTCCTAGGAGGG